>CM066314.1:236588250-237312000 GCA_033807775.1 Saussurea involucrata
GTCCTTTTAACTGCATATTAATTTTTCTTTTAGTTTTTGATGTTTCATATAAACTTATTTTTGAACATTTATTTGATGACTTATTTCAAAAATACTTTGCTTACCTCAATTAAATATTGTAATTGTTAATTACTAAAACACAAGAAATGGGGTTAAAACCCACAGTTCTAAAAGGCTTGCTGCAACAACCTCCATGGCGTGTCGTGACTTAAGGCTTGTGTCTCACGCCACGATACGCCTGTGGCACGCCATGACCTAATGTGCGGTCTTTTGTGACGCGGTATTTGATTTTTCGTTACGTTTTAATGTCTTATTTCCTAGTTTTTAATATATAACATAATTTAACTTGTTTATTATCATTGACTCGTCGAGTAATAGTACAAAACATATGTTTTTATACATAATATTATATATGATATAGAGATTTGCCGCCATAAGTTACGCATTGATAAACGTCGTGGCCTCGCCGTGACTCCTAAGGCTTAAGACTTGGCCTCGCTGCCACGCCATAACTCGCGCTATTTAGAATCTTGTTAAAAACACGAAGAATTGCTTGATGTTGTAGTTTTAGAGTGTTTTGATTTGCGGGAATAAACCATTAACATAAACACTTGTTTGTACTTGAGAAAAAAGACAAAGTAGTCCGAAAAAAACCCAAAAAGGTATGCAACAAGCCTTGTGGTATCTAGTCTAGAGATGTATAAAAGGCCCAAGCCTTCTAAACCCACTTTCAGTGAGTAAAGAAAAAGGCACATGCTCTTCTAAGTTGGGTAGAGCCGGGTCGGGATTTGGGATTGAAAATTGTACTTTCTTTAAGCCGAACTTAGGGCCTGTTTGTTAGTAGCTTAATGAGCTTAATAAGACACATAGCTTATTCAGTCAGCTATACATGACTGTTTGGTAGTGACTTAATGATATAGAAAGTGACTTATTTATTAAGCTTTTAGAATGGAGCTTTATGCAGAAATCCAAGTTTTGTGCAAACTAGTCTCTCCCAAATAAAAAACATGGTCCTTCCAGAAAACACCCTCCCAAACAAAAACCTTTCCGATCTATACAGACGGATTAATCCACACAGACAACTTTATTCATACAGGACTTAATGGAAAACCAACCAAACAACCCCTTAATCGGGCTAGCCATTTTCAAGCTCAACTTTTTCGAAACGGACCTACCCCCAAAATTTCGGCCTGATAAAGCTTTTTTGAGGCATGGCTCGAATCGGGAGCTCACTAGACATGGGCTTTTTCAAACCAGGTTTGGACCGAGCTTCAAGCTCTGGCTTTTTTTGTTTATTTGTGCACCTCTTATCTAGTGAGGACTTAATTGGGCCTGCCTTCAAAAAACTTGTAATCAATGGTAACTTGTTGGGCTTTTAGTAACCTGACCTCGATTATTCAAATAATATGCGAAGAGTAACCAAACAAGAGAACACGAAAATGACTGAATCACAGATGATTCACGTGACTGTGGCCACGATTTGAGGTCGAAGGCTAGGTCGCCTGCTCACACTTGCATGTAAAATCACATGTGTTTTGATTGTTTTCTTGTTATTTTATTTTGATCCTTACTTGATAATGCCTTATTAATTGTGATAAAAATGTGTGGTGTAATGATAGTTTCTTATGATATTACTCTAAATAAAATGTTTTATATCATCACTTAATATTTGAACATGGTAAATACATGATGCCTATTAATCATACCACCAAGAATTGTTATTTTAGGGTCCGTTTGGTACACCGGACATGACAAAACAGAACAAGGTCCACTGTCCCATGTTTGGCAGGACCTTTATGTGGAACAGACTGGAACAAGGTGAAACAAACTGGAACAGATCTGTTCCACCCCCACTCCCACCCCATGGAACAAGCTGGAACAGACTTATTATTTACCAATATAACCTCAAAATAAAATCTAATTCTCTTCTAAAACATCAAATAAACCTTCTATTTCATATTTTATTTATTTCATTAAATTTAGCAAGGGTAAATTGGTCGATGTTATATGTTCTGTTCTATCCAATTCTGTCTTACCAAACATGGAACAGTTGTTCTGTCCTGTTCTGTCCCACCTTGTCCTGTTCTATCATGTCTGCGTACCAAACGCAATAATGTAACATGACATACCGATAAATCACGTAAACAAAATAAATATCAAATGCTAAACCAAACTCAAGACCAGGCCCACGTAATCAGTTACGGTTAACTGAAACTAGGACCGATAGGAAGTAATTCATCCATCTCTAGTTGGCATTGCAAACAAAAATTTCGTTATTGATGTTGTTTGTCGATCCCATCAGTTCATCTCGTTCACACGTTTCTTAATACATTAATATCTCAAAGAGCCAACAAAATTCAGAAATGTCTTCATCAGAACAACTTATTTATCGGTTGGAGGCAGAGGAACGACCACATACATCTTATGCTCTCGTCCCCACTTTGCACAAGATTCATTGGGTTCATTGTTTATACAATTAAGGTGCGTTTGGTACACTGGACAGGACGGAACAGAACAGGATCCACTGCCCCACGTTTGACAGAACCTTTATGTGGAACAGACTGGAACAGACATGTTCCACCTCCATCCCATGGAACAAGCTAGAACAGACTTATGTTCTACCAATATAACCTCAAAATAAAATCTAATTATCTTCTAAAACATCAAATAAAGCTTCTATTTCATATTTTGTTCATTCTTTAAATTTAGCAAGGGTAATTGGTCAATGTTATCTGTTCTGTTCTATCCAATCTGTCTTACCAAACGTGGAACAACTGTTCTGTCCTGTCCCACATTGTCCTGTCCTATCTTGTCTACGTACCAAACGCACCATTATAGATAATCCATGAACCTACCATCCCTCTTAATGATGCGTCTGGTACCAAACATAACTAGATAAGACGGGCAAGAGTGAGATAGGGAGGTGAAAGAATTGTGGAAAGTTTGAAGATTATAATTTGATACGAGTACTTTAAGCAGGGTATCCCACTCAAAGGTAGGTCTAAGAAGGGTTGGATGTACGCAAACCTGATATCTACCCAAAAAAGATATAATCTAATCCTGAATTCAAAAATTACCCCGTTAGAGCATAAGATTATTTCATAACCTAGCAACACAAGTACTCGATAAATATTTTGGAAACCGCCAGGATACAATACACCCTTCAAAAACGGGCTGTTAATAAGGTTCAAGAACCACAAACGAAACTTTTTTTTCCCGGTTGCACCAAATTGTTTATCTTGATACTTTTTTTGTGAAAACTATCCTCAAAACATCATTCCTTCGGTACCATTCATCTTTTCCAAGTCTTCTTGTGACAGAAGGGTTTTCTTTCCGCCACCACCAGTTTTGTCGTATGGTTGTGCCATCTTCCTCAAAAACTGCAAGTACAAGGAATCACAGTACCAAAGGGTCATTGGTCCAACGGTACCCAAGTTATTGGTAAAGTCAGCCTGATCAAGCCGAAATTAGAAACCCAGTCCAGGCTAGGCCACAAAGCCTGATCAAGCCGAAATTTTGGGGGCAGGCCTGGGCCCAGATCTAGCACGAGCCCAGCCCAAAAAGGCCCGGCCCTAGTAAGCCAGAAGCCCAGTCCGAGCTATGCCTCAAAAAGCCCGATCAGGCCAAAATTTTGAGAAAGGCCCGGTCTGAAAAAGCCCAATCGAACCCTTATCGACCCCAAAGCCCGGGCCTTTTTCTTTACTCACTGAAAACAGGCTTGGAAGGCCTGCACCCAGGCTCAAAAAAGCCCAGGCCTTGTGCATCTCTAGTGAGGAGTGGGTGCGAGTATTTGTTGTATATAAATATTATATATTTAACAAAACGAAAAGAAAAACTTGGGATCACACACGAAAGGCTGCAAGATATACCTCTCTTGCTATATGCACTGCCATATCGGTACTCAAGTTCAGATGTGCATCACGCAGATGAGACAGAATCCATCCAGGCAATTTAGAGCGTTTATCATGTCTCGTATATCTACATATCATCATACAGAAAGAACAAGTCTCTGGTTAATCCTGGAAGAGGGATCGTCTTTTTAGATGAAGGGATGTCTTTTCTGTTTTTTGTACCTATTGCTTGATTGCAGAGTCTCACCTAGAGATGCACAATAAGAGCATCTCCAACGGCTTCCCCATAATTTTCCAAAATGGGGAACCAAAAGCCAAAATCCCCAAAAAAATATGCATTCATCTCCAACAGCTTCCCCATTTTGGAGAATCCAACATTAATTAAAATATTAAAATATTTCATTTATCTATTAAAATACTATTTCTCTCTCTACATATTTATTTTCAAAGCTTCCTATTGGTCATCTCACTTGGTAATCATTTTTGGAGTGATCTCTATATTTGGAGAAAAAAATCTTTTCTCTCCAACTTTCTCCATTTTGGGGATAGTTTTGGGGCACAACATTAGCCTAAAATCCCCATTTTCTCCATTTTTCCCATTTTAGGGAAGCTGTTGGAGATGCTCTAAGCCCGACCTGAAAAAGCCTGGGCCTAGTGAACCCGAAGGTTTCGAAGGTCCGGGCCCAGACTCCAAGAAGCCCGAGCCTTTTGCATCTCTAGACTTTCACTCACCTATTCCTTTCTTGTTTCTTTTAGTTTTTGGTTTTACAAGCCAAGGGTCTTCATGGAAACAACCTCTAAAGATTCTAGTTTGATTTGGTTTTTATACAGGGTCAACAAAATTAAACCCATTCATATGTGAATTATATGGGATATTAATAGTTTTTTATACCTTCAAAATTCATTAGCAAACACTTAAGGACCGTTGGTGGTAATAATCATAATGATCGATTGACAACCTAAAACCAAAGTTTCTTCATGGCATTTTGCAGTGTGAAAAGAGATTGAAATTAAGTTTCTGTAGAATATATAATGACCAAGCAAACAAACCTTTTGTCAGCAAATATCATCATTCCATAATCCGCCTTTGAGCGGATAACTCGTCCCACACATTGAGCAGCTTGTCTCTGTAAAAGTTGCCAGCATTAGGGAAGATTTTTGGGGAAAAAAAGTCTTCATAATCAATCATGTTACCAAACAGTTCATCAAAATAGGGAAAAGTACCAATGCATCAAAAGTCAAAAAGTCCCCTTCTTTTATCTGGAAAGTCTCCCGCAAGTACTCTAATCGAGCAAGTAATATCCTGCAAGCTCAAATATCAATTTAACCACATAAGAGACTGATACTCTCCCTCCGTCCCAAAATAAATGTCCACGATGAAAAATGGAAGAGGGTTTCAGAAACGAGTAATTATTACACTTTTGAATTAACTAAATGACAAGTTTACCCTTATCAAGAGAGTGAGTAATAAATTTCTCCATCTTAAAAGGCAGAAGTAGACATTAGACACTTACTTTTAAAAGCGGATACTTATTTTGGGACAAACTAAAATAGAAATGCATGATTATTACAAGTGAGTTTTAGAAATGACAATTATACCCTTAATAATGTAAAATGCAAGTGAGTTTTAGAAATGCATGATATAGTAGGATTATACAAACTAAATTGACAACATCATCTTATCTGCCCACCTGCTTAACGTGTACTGAAAAGGAATGCCAAACATGATTACAAGTCTTCCATAATGTCTGTCAAAGTCTATACCTTCAGCAACTTTCCCCCTGCAACGTTACAGGAACAAATAATTAGTTTCACCTCTTCTAATATCATCCACTGATCTACTCCAAGTAGAGATGGCCAAATGGGCCCGGCCCGGGACCGTTTGGGACCGGCTTGGGCCCGCCCGGACCGATTATGGGACCGGCCCGTTTTTTATAAAACTTATTTTTAAATGTATTTTTAAGTATATTTTTAAATAAAAACGTAGTTGTTAGTGATTTGATTGACCCAGTTATAATAAAATGTACTTTTTTTAAAAGTAAATATTTTTTAGTGCATTTGATAGACCATATTATCATGAAAACGTATTTGTTAGTGTATTTGATTGACCAAATTCTTAAAAAAAATATTTTTATACGTTAAAAATCAAATTTAAAATAAATAAAAAAAATTAAGTTGGACCGTTTTGGGCCCGGCACGGGACCGGTTCTCATAACCAGTCCCTAAAAAGCTTAACCGGTCCTTCGTATTTGGGTCGGGACTGGGACCGATTTTTGGCCATCTCTAACTCCAAGTGCCTTCATGCATTTCTTTCACCATACACGGATTTCCATCACGTAGTTGGCATCAAACATGCTACATTTTTTTGTTAACAGGGACAGGGGTCGGACTCAAATGTGGGTCCTCAAACAAGGAAAAAAGACGACTCTAGCGAGATACTTCTAGGCCGGGTGGACAGCATACCAATATGTTTAAGGTAATCAATCTTGAGTTCGTGCCCGTAAATGAAAAAGTTATTCAAGCTCGAGCCCAGTAATATTCTTTTGAGCCGGCTCGGATAACTTAACATCCGGCTAGATTTTTTTTTTGGATTTGACATCCAAAATTATAACAATTTTAGATAAATTATGAAACCGATTTAGTTTAAATGAATAATATATATTTAATTTATTAATTAAAATATAAATCGGGAATGGGGTGGGGTGGGGTGGGGAGTGTGATTGAGCAGGTAAGCGCATACCGACATCATTTACCTTATTGATTGAGCATGGAAAGGACCGAGAAACTTACCCGGTAAGAGACAAGGCAAGGGCGAAGAGTCTTACCCGGTAAGTGTGGGAAAAGACTCTTACCCGGTAAGCGGTTACCGGGTTTAAGATGCCTACCAGCAATCCATATTCATAGCCAAGGATGTTACACGATAAGGTAAATGAAGGTCAATCTCTTGCTGGTAAGTGCTTACCCAGTAAGCATTTGGTAAACGGACCCTAAGTTTCAAAAAGAAAGCGTCAGGGGGTCAAAGGGTACCTGGCAACAGAGAAAAACACAGCACCTCTCCCACAATCACAAGCTTTACGATAGTTGTCTAGTGCTAATGTAGTTTCAACAACATCTTGTGTCTCAATGAAGACTAGTTTACGCTGCATTATTTCCTGAAGCATAAGCTTGAGTCAGTAACAGCGCCAAAAACAAAAACCATATAAAAACTCGTATTTGTTTAACATCATCATTAAAAAAACTGAAATCATAAGAAACCTCTACACATTCAAACAAAATCATAATAGTACTCCCACCATACCCAAATAAATGACCGTAACAAAAAAAAACACAGTTCTAGAAATGTATAATCACTACATTTTTAAGTTAATTGAATGACAATTCTACCCCTAATGAACCTCCCTATCTCATCAACTCTTACATATTTGTGCATACTCCCTCCGTCCCAAAATAACTGTCCACAATGAAAATGGCACACAATTCTAGGATGTGCAATTATTACACTTTTTAAATAACTAAATGACACTTTTACCCTTGATAATAGAGAGAGAAACTTTTCCATCTCATAAATAAGGGTAGAATGGGAAATTGAAAACTTACTTTTGAAAGAGGAAGCTTATTTTGGAACAAACTAAAATAGTAATGTGAACACTTAATTTGGGACAGAGAGAGTAGCAATTAAGGGTAAAATTGGAAATTTAGTAAAATACAGCCAGCGATTTCTGAATGTGGACGCTTATTCCGGGATAAACTTAAATAAAATTATGGCCACGTATTTTGGGACGAAGGGAGTAACAAATATATGGTTTGTTAAACAGATTTTGGTACCTTCAAAATCCCAGTTTCATTCCAGCTGTTGACTATGGCATCCATATATGAGTAACTGACAAAGAAACAAACGATTCCATCCGGAACTACTGACACCATCTCCAACAAAAGCCTTCCGTAATTTCTTTCCACTCCAGGATCACTTCTCAAATCAAATTTTGTGCTGACCGGAAGCTGATCACTGTGATTAAAAAAAACATTATGTTAATATATTAAGAGCGCATCGAATTTCAGATATAATAGTGAATAATAGAAATATTCCCACAGTCCCAAAATATATGTCCACAATGGAAAAGGATCACAATTTTAGAAATGTGTAATTATTACACTTTTTAATTACCTAAATGACAAGTTTACCCTTAGTAGTGATGAATTTCTCCGTAGAGGTGTTAACAAGCCGAGTCGAGTTGTAGGTTATTCGATATCGGCTCAAGAAAATAGTACCGGGCTCAAGCTCGACTCGAATAACTTTCCCACGGTATGGTCGAACATTGGTGTTATGGAGCTCGACTCGTTAAGTTAAACAAGTTTTATTGTGTTTTCGAGATCAATTCGATATCGAAAAGTATAAAGCTTGAGCTCGTTAAAACCTCGAGAAATACTCCGTCTCATAATTAAGGGTAGAATTGGAAAGTAGGTACTTTCTGAAAAGATTTTACCTTCCCCGTGAGAGAACCATTGGGCATATACAATCCCTTGTTAAGGACATGGTAAAACTCCGACTAACCACCGGATTGAAATTAAGAAGTCGAGGGTAGAGATCAATTGGGCTCAGAGTTCCAGATGTGATCACAACGGATTGAAACCTGTCGAAGACCGGCTTTATTGCAAGAGAAGCATCATGGCAGCTAAGCTGGAATATATTGTCGAAACAAAAAACGAATGCAAAAGTCAAACAAAGCATGATATTATCGTAAACAGTTCTTCACAATTTAAATTTTGTATTCTTTTAAATTTTTTGACCTTGAACTTTCCTATTTTCAATGTTACAGCTTAATGTAATCATCATATTTTTGAAATGATAATAATTTCATGTCAGGTCGGAAACCGGAGGTGGGTTGGGGGGTGGGGGGACTGTAGGCATGCCTGACCTCTACCTCAGAGTAGAGCATGCTAAATTTTGAAAACGTGTTGTAAGTAAGCAACATCATTCAAACAACCAGACCAACAAACAACAGAAAATATACACAAACAGTTTTCGGGTTCTGCTAGCTATATATATAAGGTCAACTTCATGGGAAAACTGCAAAAAAACGAAAAACTGAGGAACACCCTAGTAACCATTCATCTGTATGGTATGCACATGTGCATACAAGTAATTTGTAAGTAAACTTTTCAATATGCACATGTGCATAACATGCACACATGCATAGAAACCAAAAAAACATCTTCAATTATTTGTAAGCAAATGTGCATATCATACAGATGAACGGTTATTAAGGTGTTCCTCAAATTTCCATTTTTTGGGGGGGGTTTCCCCTGAACCTCTCTTTCTCTCTCTCTCTCTCTCTCTCTCTCTCTCTCTCTATATATATATATATATATATATATATATATATATAGGGTTGGGTTCCGGTGAGAAGTTGAGGTTAACGTGAGAAGTGGTTATCAACCGTTGGACGAGAAATGGACGCACATTAGGATGAGATGCACTGAGATAAGATGCACCGGATCAATTCCCTTCTAAGCCGTAATTCATGGGAGGGCATTTGATTAAAAGTGATCAACACTTCAAATCCATTTCTAATGCTTCTCACATTAACCTCAACTTCTCACTAGAACCCAACCGTATATATGTGTGGTATATATATATATATATGTTGCAGCGATAGGAGATGATGTAACCTTCATACAACCATGTGCTAGATAAAAAAAATTATTTTTTGTTGTAAATGAAATAAATACTGAAAATGTAAGTCAGTATAGAATACCTGCAGGACTGGATCGGGAATATGGGGCATTCTCTCATCGTACGGTTCAATTATGATCGAAAAACCTCTGGTGTATGTCCCCACAAGTGTCGCAAAGTCGCAAATTGTTTGGATGTGCAAAAATTCATCGGTATCCGTTATTTCCAGAGTTAACATAAGTGAGTGCAGACGATCATAGCAAAATTTCAACATTTTTTGGTCGATTCCAACATGAGAATTCACGGAGTTAACAAACGTTACAGGGCCCTCTTTTTCAACGTTTTCAGTTTCCAAACGCCCTTTCAAGTACTGCACTAATCTCCGTAAAACAGACAAGAAATGCTCTGCTCGCCGTATATTTCCTGGAACTGCCTCCTTCAAAATATCATCAGGCAAAGCAGGATTTGCAAGCCAGTGATCACCAACTGTAAAAAATCACAAAATAAATACTCCCTCCGTCACAAACTAAAGAGTAAATTGTGTTTTTCGTCCCTGTGGTTTGTTAAAATTGCGATTTTCGGTCCCTGTGGTTTACAAATCTTTACTGTTTTGGTCCCTTGTACTTAAAAGGTAGAAATTAGTCCAGGGACGAAAATAGTGATAAATTGCAAACCATAGGGGCGAAATCATAATTTCTAAACATTGGGACGAAAATCGAAATTATTAACAAACCACAGGGACAAAACTCGTAATTAACTCCAAAATAAATGTCCACACTGAAAAAAATGCACAAAGTTTTAGAAACGTGCAAATGTTACACTTTAAATTGACTAAATGACAACTTTACCCTTAGTAATAGAGGAAGCAACGAATTTCTCCATCTCCAATTAAGGGTAGAATTGAAAAGTAGACACTTCAATTGGACAATCTTAAATAGAAATGTGGACACTTATTTTGGGATGGATGGAGTAAACAGTCGGGTGCTAAACATGTACATACGGGGCAGGTTCCCTCTTTGTGCTAAGCCCTCAACAAGCCGGTTGTATTCTGCACGCAACCTACCAGCATCAGTGGCCTTAAACCTTCCTACCAAGTTGAACAAAGTTAAAATAAAGATTATCGAACATACATAACAAGTTTATCCCTAAACATGAACAATTATAACTCATAAATCTCTTCCCTGAAAAGAGGACCGAAACCAAAAAACCAAGAAATACGAAGTTGTTACCTTGTGATATGATTATACACCTATGGTGATTAAAATACGAAATTTATATATACCTATTTTGTTGCTAATTTTCTGCATTAATAATCGATTTCAAGGACCCTAGATCTTGGCACAACAAAAAGGTAGAAACACATGCAGTCGTTAAAACACAACCAGTAAGTGTTAAATGCAAAGCATCAATCTGATTCCACATTCGCTATGTCCCTAACTTATTTTCCGTTCTTAATATTATGCTCAAACAAGATAATGACTTTATACCAAAGGGTCATTGGACCACCGGAACCAGGGTTACCGATAGAGCCTAGCCTCCCAAAAGGCCAGGGGTTCAAACTTCATCAAAGATGAGGAGTGTCTGTGAGTATTGGCCGTATATAATGATTACTTCCTCTGTCCCAAAGTAAGTGTCCACATTTCTATTTATGTTTGTCCCAAAATAAGTGTCCACTTTCAAAAGTGGATAACTAAATTATCAAATTTACCCTTAATTAATGCACATATATTTAAGAGTTGTGAAGAGAGAGAAATTAAATAAGGGTAAATATGTCATTTGGTTAACAAAAAAGTGTAGTAATTGTGAATGTTTAAAATTGTGTGCCATTTCAATTGTAGACACTTATTTTGGAGAGGGAGTATATACTTCATAAAAAAGATAATGATATAGTCTGCATACCCATCTCCTTATTCTCATGCTTCATGTTCACAATCATTACACATGAGGGTAGTACATCAATGTCTCCCACACATGATAGTGATACAATTTTATTCCAATAATTTAGTAGATGCACAATGGGATCATAGAAAAATCAGAGTCTAGGTGAGCATTTATACCCATATAGACCTATCAAAATGGTTATCACAACAACACAATGATACAAGAGTTCAATGAGTAACCAAACCAAACAAAACCCAATATATCCCACACAGAATAGGGCTAAGGAGGGTAAGATGTACACAACCCTTAGGTGGCGTTTGGTTCGCAGATTCCTTCTCAGATTCTGAAGGAATCTGATTGAATTGGAATGTTGAATTCCATTGACCAAATTCCATTCCTTCGTTTGGTTCATTCTTTTCTAAAGAAGGAATCTTCAAATTCCACCAAATTTCACAAACAAGGGATTTCAACTTTCCTTTGCAATAAGTTGGGATTTTGATGGAATGGATAGTTATATTTCATAATCCCAAATATACCCTTTAACCCAAATATAATCTAATTAATTTAATATAATACTTTTTATTTTTATTTTATTTTTTATTTAATTTATTAATTTTTTTGAAACAAATTTTATTTTATTTATTTTTATTTTTATTTTGAAATATTTAATATTTATTTATTGATTCATTTATTTTATTTATTTTATTTTTTCGAAGTATTTTTTGTTTTAGAAAATTTAAAATTTTCAAAAGATAGCATTTTCGTCATTTATCAATATTTCATTCCAATTCCAAAGCTACATTTTGTGAACCAAACAGACATATTGCAATTCCTTAATAGATTTCACTCCCAATGTCTGTCAACCAAATAAGTGGTCAAACCTGACGACATTCCATTCCATCCAAAAACATTATGCAAACCAAACGCCACCTTACCTCTACACTCAGGAGTAGAGGTTGTTCTCATAACGACCCCCGAATAAGATTTAAATGATCACCAAACCAAACGAACCCGGTATATCCCACACAAATGTAGGGTTTGGGGAGGGTAGAATGTAAGTTAACATTACCTCTACCCTAACGGTAGAGAGGTTGTTCATGTGAAGACATCGGCTTGCAAAACAATAAGAGTTAAATGATTTTTTTTGAACGGCATAAGAGTTAAATGATTAATAGTCCTAAAAAATACCTGTCAATCTCCTGAGACATCTTATTAAGATTTCTAGTTGCCCCTTCAAGTGTTTGCCTCCGTACACTAACACTCAATGCCTCGATGCACACATTGTCAATATTGTGTGCCTCGTCAAACACCACTACAGACTCCCTCTGCATCTCCTTTGATATGATCCCAGCTACCTTCGGATCAAGCAAGTACTGGTAGCTATAAACCACCACATTTGCAAATTGCACCATATGACGTGCTAGAAAGTACGGGCACCACCCTTTCTGCTTCCCAAACACTCTCAAATCCTGCCAGCAGTTTAAATCGTGATGTGAATGGCTTGAATCAATCAAAATAAAAACAAAAAACATGTTTAAAGCTGCCCAATGTAGTTAAAAAGGAAGTGGAACAAACACCTGTCCCACGTTTGGCACGACATTAGACTAAGGTCTTCTTTGATAACAGCTTAATGAGCTTAATGGGACTCACAGCTTATTCGGTGAGCTATACATGACCCGATGACCGTTTGGTAGTGGCTTAATGACATAGAAAGTGGCTTATACGGTAAGCTTCTAAGAGGAGCTTTATGCAGAAAGCCAAGTTTTCCCCGAACCTGCCCCTCCCAATGAAAAAAACACGAACGTGCCCCTCCCAATGAAAAAAACACGAACGTGCCGTCTATGAAAAAACCATTCCAAACAAAAACCCTCTCAATCTATACAGACAGACAGTTTTCTCCATACAAGACTTGATGAAAAACCTAAGATAGGATGGGATTGAACGAAGCGGGACAAAAACGCCAAAATAGGTGGAACAAAAATTAGGGAGATGAGATAAGATTGGAAAATTATAGAACCACTCATGTCAAATCAAAACCCTAATACCTTCCATAATTCTTTCACTCGCCCGTCCTGCTTGGCTCACTCTCGCGGTCTCGCCATCCGGTCCGGTACGCATACAGACCACATGATTTTGGGGCCAGTGTCCAAGATTTACTTTGTATCCTAAAGCAGGCTTAGAGCAACATCCTGTTCAGAAATCTATGTTCATTTCAAACAAATAGCACCAAAGAAATGCGGGGTTGTACGGTTGGTTTTCCATTAAGTCGTGCATGAATAAAGTTGACTCGAAAAGATTTTGTTTGGGAGGGTTTTCTCATAGATGGAAAGAGCATGTTCGTTAAAATTTTGGCTTTCTGCATAGCTAGTCCTAGAAGCTTACTGAGTAAGCCACATTCTATATCATTAAGCAACTACCAAACACACTCATGTATAGGTGACCGAATAATTACAAGCCTATGTATAATAAATTACGCCATTACAGTGCAGGTAATTCAATGCTTAATCATAGCAAAGTAGTAAACGAACCTGTAAAGTGTACACTCCAGGAGGCAAAACAGCATCAGAGCCAGCTTTCTCATAACTCTCGAAGAACGAACAAGTCGGAATATTAGGGTTTTCAATCGCAAGCGCCCTTACCCAACTAGCAGTCAGTTTCCGACATCCCGCATCAACCGAATCCCGATTCTCCGCAGAAACCACATCAGGATTTATACACAAATTCTTCCTAGACGAAAGGCCAAGGGCAAGCATCCGAGCAGACGGTCCGATGTTATCTATCTGGTACTTGTGAAGAAGCTTGAGCTCGGCTAGGGTTTTCTCCATCTCGTGAACAGTTCGAGTACAGTAGAGGAGTTTAACGGGATTAGATGGTTTAGAGAGAGTGTAGCTGGTGATGAGTGAGAGAAGAGCAATGGTTTTTCCGGTACCGGTGGGCATTTCAAGGAGGCAATGGCCTTTGGCATCTAGGGCTCGTTTGAGTTCGATCATGTAGGAATATTGTTCGGGGTATATGTGATCGTAGGGGAAGTAGACTGTTACATCTTCGATTTGGAACTTCATCTTCTTCCTCAATTTTCACTCTATTGTTCTTCGATTCGATTCGATTTGATTTGATTCGATTCGAGTCTGTGTGGAAATCTGGCAATAAGAAGTGAAGGTTGCCAGAAGATCGGCGACGGAGTATGAAGATTGACGGCCACGGCGTAGGGGGAGGGGTTTTAAGGTTCTGATTATCATTCGACCCTGTGGTTTGTTAAAACTGAGAGTTTAGTCCCTGTACTTCTTAAATTACGGTTTTCATCCCTGTAGATTTCAATTCATTCTGTTTTCATCCCTGAGATTAACTCTTGGGGTTCACACGTTAAGGGTGCGTTTGGTACGCAGACAAGATAGGACATGACAAGGTGGGACAGGACAGAACAGAACATGATAGAACAGTTGTTATATGTTTGGTAAGACAGAACTGGACAGAACAGAACATATAACATTGACCAATTTACCCTTACTAAGTTTAAAGAATGAATAAAATATGAAATTGAAGGTTTATTTGATGTTTTGAGGTTATATTGGTAAAACATAAGTCCGTTCCAACTTGTTCCATGGGGTGGGGGTGAAACAGACCTGTTTCAGTTTGTTCCACCTTGTTCCAGTCTGTTCCACATAAAAGTCCTGTCAAACGTGGGACAGTGGACTCTGTTCTGTTCTGTTATGTCATGTCCAGTGTACCAAACGCACCCAAAGTGTGAGAGACAACAATGAATTGTAAACCGAAATGCTGAGTCAAAATATAGGACGAAAGCGATAAGTTCAAAAATATAGAAATTAAAATAGCTATTTTAACAAACCATAGTAACATAAAACATAAGTTACTCTAATTAATAATGTATTTTAGGAGTACGTTTTCTATGCCACACTTTTCCTTAACTCTGTTAACAAAAAATCCGATCTTTAAAAACTTTTGTAGAGTAAAAGTTCTTTTTAAAAGCTTTTTTAATATTTAACATTTTTCTTCTTTTATTTGAATTATTTTATAAAGAAACCATTATAAATACATCGTGTTAATCGTTAATAATATCGTATACGAACTTTATAAAAGTTTATTCATGTTCTTCATATAGTATAATATGATGTTTATATTTTCTCCAAAAAGTTAAGTAATGTTTCCATAAAGACCCAAGTCTAGGCTAATACGAAAGTGTAAAAAGAAAAATCTAAAAAAAAAAAGAATAAGACTTAAAGGATCCTTTACCCCCCGAGTGCTTATCTGAAAGATTCAACACTATGGGGTTGTTTGGCAGTTGCTGAATGATTTAGTGCAGAATGATTAAGAGGTTTTTATCAGTTTTATGATGTAGTGCAAAATGAAATATGGTTGTTTGGTAATTGTTTAGAATGAAATTATGGTGTTGAATGGTTAAAGGAGGCCAAGGATGCTAAATCATTCAGAGGATTTTAGAACCATTAAGAGACAGACAATTTTCTTGCCAAACAGGATTCACCTCTTAGCAATTCAGAGGTTGCCTCTTAATGGAACTACTAAGAGGTAAACAAGCAACCCCTATAACTTAATTTTCCGGGTAAGATTGTAATTAATCAAAAAAACATCGTATGCAACAACTTACACAATAACCGATTAATGGGTAAAAGTAATAACCTCCACTTACCAGATAAAACCTTCCATCATTATCATTGCTCGCAAAATGTAAGGTAAATGACTCGGTAAACATTTAGTAAACGGCATCTTAATGATATTAAAACTATAAACACACTAAACAACACAAAAATCACCCATCTAACAATTCTACGTTTCATCCATGCCCCATCAATGAAATTAAGACACGTCAGACTTTTATTCATTTTAAATTCATTTAATTCATGTTCACATTCTATTTTTGAGAATACGTGGCTTTGTTCCAATTTCTATTTTGGATAAGGTATTTTAAAATCTTTTACTTTGATGTTTAAAATGTGAAATGTCAAACTAAAATATGACTTGTAAATACCAACAATTTTTTTAAATGTCAACTAAACAACAGAGATTATCACATACCGGTCTTAAGACCATCTCCAATGGGGTCACTAAATCTTACACTACACACTAAATTTGGTGCAAATAACACTATTCACATCTCCAATAGGGTTTTTATTTTTCACACTAAATTTAGTGTAATGAATAGTATTACACTAAATTTGGTGTAACACTATTCATTTATACTACTTTTTACACTATGGTGTAAAAAATAGTGTTACCCATTGAAGAAGAATTACTATTAACACTAAAATTTACACTACTTTTTACACAATTTTTTAAATTTGGTGTAAAATATAGTGTGACCCATTGGAGATGCCCTAAAATATGTGGTCTTTACTGAAAGGATTTGTTTTTCCCCATCTCTACTAAACAATATATAAAGTATTATCCAAGATCATGTAAGAAAAAGATTGAAGGTGAAAAGCGTAAGAAAGAATTTGGACCCTTGAACACTTTTAATATCAAAACAACTCATGGATTACGTTTTAGAATGGTGCATCTTGATGCATCTCATTAGTGTTGATCTTCGGTTAGAATGAATCCAAGGGTGGAGATCCCTTCTTACCCTTCTGACCATAACTTTCATTCTCAACTGAACCCGACCCAATCCTGAAAAGATAACATAATGAATTTTTGGCCAAGATTATCTTGAATTAGAATTTAGAAGCAAAGATATCAAATGATTTCTAGACATTAAGAAACCTTTATGTTCTTCTCAACTGCATTGAACCCAAATTCAGCTCTTGTTCATTCTTCTGGTGATGTCTTAAGAGGCAAACCCTTGATAACATGCCGACACTGAAACCTGTTATGTTTCGGAAATAAATGAAATTAACGCTCAACACCCCAATAAGCAATAGACTGAACCAATAACTTTTTTTTGGAAAGGGTATCCCAGGCACAGCCCGGACTAATCCCTGGCAATTTTGAAACTTAAAGATGTCTTATCAATGTTGAGGACGCCTGGGATCGAACCCTGGGTAGATGGGATATTCCACCACATCACCCAGGGCGATCAACCACTGCGCTACAACCTGATTGACAACCAATAACTTCTTATTCAACTTAAAACTATAGTAAAAGTTATTGGTAGCCCACAACTTTGGGCCTTATAACGAGCTCATAAATCTAATTTTTATATCCATGGGGGAAGAAGTGTTACCAGATGTAATCATTTGAAGTAGAATCCATCGTATTCTTAGAGTCCGCATGTTGAGAGACGTGATTCAGAGCATGAATCTCTCGATCTTGGTTTCTACACTTGATTCGTAATCTTGTAGGCACTGTCTGCAAGTACAAATCGAGATGAATAGATAGAATGCATTTCGCTAGAAGCGAATTTTCATGATTGAAGACATATACTTTTAGAAAACAATAATATACATATATAAACAAAGTGTACTATAGAACCCCAAAGATTTGTGTTTCAGGTTAGATGTAAGGTATTACTGAAAGATCTATATATATATATATATATATATTACAAAGACAAGATCAAACGAGAAGGCGGTGAATTTACAAGATCACATGTGATTACCAGAGTAAAATCACATGTGATAGTGATACCACATGTCCAAAAGGGCCCGGGCGACTATGCGACCAAGGTCGTGGGAAAAGTCGCCAGGCGATAGCTGGTCAATGCAACGTGTTTGTATCACATGTGATTACATATGATTTGGCCCTTGTTTGAATCTATAAATTGACCGCCTTCTTGTCTAAATCTCAAGAGAGAGAGTCAGTCTCAGGTTCATACGAGAACGGTAACAAAATAAAAGAATAAGAAAATGGTCGAATAATATGTGATCTTACACTAAAATCACGTATAGTATCACATGTGATAAAGGCGACTTTGGCAGCGACCTAAGATCGCAGGCCACGTCGTCGCACACCGTTTTGTGGACCATTAATGTAAAATCATGTGATTTGGCCGTTTTCGTATTCACTTATTTAGTAAAACCTCAAAAAAATGAAAAACTGAAGAACAATCCGGTAACCGTTCTGGACAGTATGCACATATGCATTCAAGTAATTGAAGTTGTTTTTGTTTTGTTTTTATACACGGGTGCATGTTACATATTACTTGCATGCGCATATGCATACCGTCCTGATAAACGGTTGTCAGGGTGTTCCTCAGTTTTTCTCTATTTTGCAGTTTTCCACTGAACGTGACCATATATATATATGAACGGTAGTACTTTAAGAGGGATAAATGTGGAGTGCCTGCTTCTCTGAAATGTTACCTTTTTGTTGTATCTAAAATCACGCTTGGGAAGAAAATGCATAGGCATATTGAAAGAAGAGGAAGCTCTGACCAAGAGGAACAACTTGGAAGGACCTAAAAAATTCAAATCTTTTCAATATAGATTTCAACCCTCCCAACTTCCAAGAAACTCGTGCTTTTTATGAATTAAGTGATCAAATAATACCTGCATAAGAATCAGACCCAACACCTTTGGATACCAGTATCCTGATGACCTGTTGCAAAGTCAACCATTAGCCCTTAGAATGCTAGAGGAAGGGATATTCACAAAAATAGCCATTCTCCAAGACTCTGCCTCACAATCTGATAATATGTGGGGCTGTTTGGTTGGTTTTCCATTAAGTCTTGTATGGATAAAGTTGTATGTGTGGATTAATCTGTCTATATAGATTGAGAATGTTGTTGTTTAGGAGGGTTTTTTTCATAGATGGAAGGAGCTTATTTTTTAATTGGAAAGAGCAGTGCAGAAAGCACCCCCTGGAAGCTTACTGAATAAGCCACTTTATATATCATTAAGCCACTACCAAACAGCATATATAGCTGAGCGAATAAGTCCCATTAAGCTCCTACAAACGGGCCTTTTTTCCCAAATAGCAAAGAATGGCCCTTATTTCTGCAAAATCCAATCACCAAGCCCGGTTTTCTTGAGTGTACTTTTTATCGACTTTTTTATTTTATTTTTGTGAGCCCACTCCTAAAAAACCTCCATAAAATGATGTGGCTTTGTGGTATTTGACATTTCTGGCAACTTTCCAGAAAAAAAATGGTGTCTAGAGGACCAATTTTGCGAATTGGGCACACCCCCCATGAAAAATACACCCCACAAAATAATGTGGCTTTGTGGTTGTAATTTGCAGAAAAGTGTGGCTATGTTGTGATAGTGTGAAAAAGGTGAGAGAAAACATACCTTTCTTGAAATCGCATCTGCTGCTCTAGTTCTAGTAAAATCACAAGCTTCAGTGAGAGCACCATGTCCATGTGAAAAGCACAGCTCGTATACATGTCGAGCCCGAACTGGACTACCTCCGAAAACCAAAAGGACAGTCTCGATATGTGGCATCTCACTGAAGACCACCCGGAGAGCAGTTTGAATACTAGCAACAGATTTCATCAGCTTTTCGAATCTTTTTATCCCATGTTTCACTTCTCTCTTTCTTCCATTTTGAACTCTACGTTGAGACGCTTTCATTTCAGTTTGTGCAAGAACCACCTCCTGAAACTGAAAAGCTTAGCATTTTTCCAAGATGAAAGCACGGTTATCTTTAAGAATATTGTACATGTGAGAATATGTGGAACCGGTGGCGCATCCAGAAAGTCAGGTGATTCGGGGCACAACTAGGGGTATAAAAGAAATTCAAAGCGGAATAACTCATTCGAACCGAATAAGGTTCGCGTAAACGGGTTTGGCTAATTTGGTTTTCAGGTTATTGGGTTTTCCTTAGCGAAGAACACACATTATCTGACGAAATTTACAAGAATTCCAAAAGAAGCGCTAGACAGAAATACTCTAGAATTACGACACGAAAAGTAGTGACCAGTGAGCGAGTTGTCGGGAGCAGTGAGTGAATGAGTCTGCAAATGAAGGTTTAGGACAACAACTGAACAATGTTGAGGACAACAAGAGGAAAAAGTTAGATAAATACTAAGAGTCGTTGGTTTTAAAAAAACAATTCACATCCATAACCACATCCGCCCATGTGTGAACCCCATTAGATTACTCTCCAACGACAGTACAAGCTTAACATACCAAATCTTTATACTCTGTATGCAGTGCATCAAACTCATGATTGACATCCTGTAAGACCCTGCCAATAAAAATGGTATAGAGGTTTTACAATTTCTAGCTTACCAAACAACAACATTACAAGTTTAATAAGAAATAATTATCAGATTTATAGCACTTAACAAAAAGAAATAAATATAGTACTCATTCCATAAATAAGATTTAAACAAAGTCCATCATGATTTTACTGCATACAACTTGTCAACTTCACTCAAGCAAAGTAACGATATTCATGTTTGAAAAGTCCAGTTTGATGAAATTGGAAATAAGATGAGAGAATTAACTTCCAATTGAGACTAAATGAGCTTCAATCTTAAATCCAGATCTCAAACTCAATGCCCTCAAACAATTGAACACACATATTTACCTTTCTAAGATCATAAATCAGATATTGTAAACAGTTGAAGTGTGAACTCGCTGTCATTTTACTAGAGGAAATCCACACAAAATTAGCAAACATTTTATTAGGATAGAACAGCAAAATCGAGAGGTCGAACCAGAAGATATGGTGAATTACTAAAATTGTGGCAAAATACCTAATAACGAAGAATCTAATTTCCGAATGCTACAGAAATATACCTAATAAATCATCCTAACTTTTAGGCAATTCAATCACACATATTCAGCAACTCAAACAAATGCAAATTTCATCGAAGAGAGTCTAGATTGTGATAAGAAGAGTAGGATTACTATGGAGCTTACGCAGGGATCTGTTGATGCATGAAAAGAACAAACCCTAGGATTTCCATGACGACATGAAACATGACAGAGACATCGATTGAGTCCGCCGCGATCTGGAGGTCGGTAAACTCCATCTCCGATCTTCCTTCTTGTTCCATCGATTCTGAATCATTTGGCATACTCAAAACGTTCATACGCTGTTCTCTGCTCCCAGTTTTGAAAAAGGCCAAGAGGCGGGTAAACTAGAATGCAACTTTTCCTTTAAATATCTAAAATATTAGTAAACACAAATAAACAGGATTTACGCAAAATATATATATATATAAGGGAATTTAATTAAAATATCCGAATTTTAACTTTGACTTACCAAAATACTCATTTCTCTCATGAATTTTTCAAAATACCATTTTTCCCACGATTTATCCCGCGATCGCGGGATAGGGTGTTTTTTGAAAAATTGCATCTCGCGACCACCCCTGCTAGTTGAAATTGAAATTTACACTTTCAACCCCTATACTTATTTACTTACTTTACTTTATACCTTTTACTTTCATAATTTTAATTTTACATTTAACACATATAATCGTTTATTAACTAAAATACGTTAAAAAAATACGTTTTAATTTTAACAAGTTACACTATTATAATCGTCTCTTCGATACCTTCGAAATGAGCCCAATATTAAATATTTTTTGATTTATTTATTTTATTATATATCATATATATACTACATAAAAATATTTTTTATATTTACAATTCATACTCTTATAGTTAATTATTTAATTTATGGTACGTCTCTTATTTTTTCAATTTTGTTTTACACTCATATCGCATTAACATAATAATCATATATTAACTAATTTATTAAATCGCTTTAAATTATTATTATTTGTATGTGTTTATAGATATCGTGAATGGCAATAAGACAAAGTTTCACGAGAAGAATATGAAATGGGGTTTTGACAAGTTGGTATCACTTGACTCATTTAAGAATTGTGAAAATGGGTATTTGGCGAATGATGATTCATGTGTGTTTGGAGCTGAAGTATTTGCAATTACAGAGTATGCACAAAAGGATCGATGTCTGTCCATCACAAAGCCTCCGCCAATTTTTAATACTTACACTTGGACCATCGATAATAAAATAAATAAAACGTATTTTAACTATAAGAGTACCATAAATTAAATAATTAACTATAAGAATATGAATATGAATTGTAAATATAAAAAATATTTTTATGTAGTATATATGATATATAACAAAATAAATCCAAAAATATTCAATATTGGGCTCATTTCGAAGGTATCGAAGAGACGATTATAATGGTGTAACTTGTTAAAATTAAAACGTATTTTTTAACGTATTTTAGTTAATAAACGATTATATGTGTTAAATGTAAAATTAAAATTATGAAAGTAAAAGGTATAAAGTAAAGTAAGTAAATAAGTATAGAAGTTGAAAGTGTAAATTTCAATTACAAAAGTCACAAATTGATTCAATCGGGGTATTGTGTGTGTGTCGCGGGATCGGGATCAATATTTTCATTTTATACCCTGGTCCGCGATCGCGAACCCAATCGCGAAAAAATGGGTATTTTGGTAAAATGAACGAGAAAATGAGTATTTTGGTAAGTCAACGTCAAACTTTGGGTATTTTAATTAAATTCCCTATATAATATATGTGGAAATTAATTAAAATACCCTAACGATCCAGTGAAATGTCCATTCTCTTCCCGCTTTCACGAAAATACCATTTTCTTCGTGAAAGTGCCCGTAATCACGGACTCCTTTGTGAATTGGATTTTTGGTCCGTGAAATTGATGTTTTGTCCGTGAATTGGTTTCTAAATATTAATGTTTTATCATTTCACGGACCAAAAATCATTTTCCGTTTGACTGGAGCTGGAAACTACCATTTTCTCCGTGAAAGTGCTTGTGATCACGGACTCCTTTGTGAATTGGATTTTTGGTCCGTGAAATTGATGTTTTGTCTGTAAATTGGTTTCTAAATATTAATGTTTTATCATTTCACGGACCAAAAATCATTTTCCGTTTGACTGGAGCTGGAAACTACCATTTTCTCTGTGAAAGTGCTTGTGATCACGGACTCCTTTGTGAATTGGATTTTTGGTCCGTGAAATTGATGTTTTGTCTGTAAATTGGTTTCTAAATATTAATGTTTTATCATTTCACGGACCAAAAATCATTTTCCGTTTGACTGGAGCTGAAACTGTGATTTTTGAAGAATTAACTTTGATCATTTCATTTGGATAACTTTGATCACTCATTTGTGATCATGGACTCCTTGGATAACATTAATCCAATTCAGAGACTCCTTGGATAAAAAATCATTTCACGGACTCCTTGGATAACATTAATTCTTGGACCAAATGTTTTATCATTTCACGGTCCAAAAATCATTTTCACGGATCAAAAATCAACTTTACGGACAAAAATCCAATTCACAAAAGGAGTCCGTGTTCACGGACCCTTTCACGGAAATTTTGAGTATTTTTGTGAAATTGGGAAGAGTTTAGGCATTTCACTAAATCGTTTGTCAACTTAGGGTATTTTAATTAATTTTCCATATATATATATATGTAAAGTATAGATTTGGTCCCTGTAAATGGGTTGTGTACATGCAGTTTCAAAATTATAACATGGTCATCATTGGTTGCAAAAACGTCTGGAATTGGTACTTCATTAGATTGTTAAAAACTTTCGTCAAATATAACACGCATTTTCGCTTTTTTATCGATTTTTTGGGTAAAAGACAAAAAAAATGATATAAAAGGATGAAAAAGTTCCTTATTTAACAGTTTTTTTTAATGATAAGATGGATGACAACCCAGTTTATTCTTGAAAACAAACCGGAGATTATTTACTTACAACTTAAGGAGCTTATTGGTTTGAGCGGTTTATTCGCTAAGCTATACAAAAGTGTTCTTTTACAATCCTGTTTGTTAGCAGCTTAATGAGACTCAAAACTTATTTGGTCAGCTATACACGACTGTTTGGTGGTGTCTTCTAAGGAAGAACTTTATGCAGAAAGCGAAAATTTTCCAATACTTGTCCTTCTCCGTTAAAAGACACACGCCTTCCACCAATTAAATAACCCTCTCAAACAAAAACATTTGTAATCCACATAGACAATTTTATCCATACAAGACTTAATAAAAACCGACCAAACTAATCATTAAACCATTAAGCTAAAATGCATATGTATAATATGCCAGAAACCCTCATTTATCCCTATTGAACCACCTCAAACAAATTAATATCAACAACGCCTAGATCTAATCTAGCCTTCTCGTTTTGCCTCTCTCCAACCCATTTGTCTTCCATCCTCATACAGACAAATTTATCCAAACACATAACGTAACCCATATAAGGGCCTGTTTGTTAGCAGCTTAATGAGCTTATTCAGTCAGCTATACATGACTGTATAGCTGTTTGGTAGTGACTTAATGATATAGAAAGTGACTTATTTATTAAGCTTTTAGGAGGAAGTTTTATGCAGAAAGTCAAGTTTTGTCCAAACCAGTTTCTCCCAATTAAAAAACATGGTCCTTCCATCTATGAAAACACCTTCCTAAACAAAAATCTTTCCAATCTATACAGACTGATTAATCCACACAGACAACTTTATTCATACAGGACTTAATGGAAAACCAACCAAACAGCCCCTAAGCCAGTTATGCCATGTGACACTTTTTATCCTATGTCATTCAAAAAGAGAAATATATATAGAAGTTATCTTTGGTGCCATTGTTGACACTTTTTAAACTGCACTAAACTTGCTACAAAACTTCACATTTTCTACCCATGTAAAACAATATCCTAGATCCAAAATGTCCATAAACACAACTAATTTCTACATAATTCACAATCAACCCTTCCGTAAAAAAGAATAATTTACATAAAAAGAATTGCATCGGTAACTCGTGTTCATCCCGGATATTTTCATAGAAACATGGAACCGTAGAAGCGCATTCGTATACAAAATCTTGATTGCTGCCAACGCTAATAACGTTTTCCGTCTTCTTCTCTTTTTAGTTCATTGCATCTCCTCCACCATGCCAAAATCTTTTCATATGGTTTTGCCACTAACGGTTTTAATCAAGGGTCGGGATTTTTCTCCCTTCAAACACCATAACGTTTTAAAGCTTTGCTTAAACTCGGCATTACGTTGTATGCTTGATAAGATCTTCTTAGTTCAATGATCGAACCCACCTGTAACAAGAGTATGTTGGTTAAAGTTATTTCCACCGTCCCAAAATAAGTGTCTACATTTCAGAAGTAACCAACTACTTCTCAATTCTACCCTTGACTATAAGATGGTCAAATTCATTACTTCTTCTATTATTAAGGGTAAAATCGTCGTTTAGTTAATTAAAAAAATGTAATAATTACCCAGGGTTGGGTTCCAGTGAGAAGTTGAGTTAACGTGAGAAGCGTGAGAAGTGGTTATCAACCGTTGGATGCACATTATGAGATGCACCGTATCAATTCTCGTATCAAACGCGATTCATGGGTGGACTTGAGATTAAAAGTGATCCAACGGTTCAGATCCAGTTCTCACGCTTCTCACGTTAACCCAACTTCTCACACGATCCTTCACCTACTCCACCATCCCAAAATAAGTGCCTACGCTTCAGAAGTAACTAACTACTTCTCAATTCTACCCTTGACTATAAGATGGTAAAATTCATTACTTCTTCTATTATTAAGGGTAAAATCGTCGTTTAGTTAATTAAAAAAATGTAATAATTACCCATTTCTAAAACTGTCTTTTTCCTTGTTGACATTTACTTTGGGACCGATGGAGCATGTTCATAATATAGAAAAAAAGGATAAAGCTTGCTAATAGATGCGGAAAATTTGTGTAAAAGTTACGCATATGCCCAGAAAGACCCCTTTCATCGAATGGTATTCAAGACATATGACAAATGGCTACGCTTTCCTAAAACTTTATGCTCGAACAAACTTTGTAATTTGCATGGGATGAGAGAGAACAAGACCTACAAACTTTACTACTCCCTTTCTCCCAGAATAAGTGCCCATGTTTCTATTTTCGTCTGTCCCGAAATAAGTGAGCTTTCCAATTCTACCCTTAATTATGAGATTGAGATATTCTTAACTCCCTCTATTAGTAAGGGTAAAATGGTCATTTTAGTTAAATAAAAAGTGTAATGATGCACTTACTATGATGAGAATGGATGTAAATCCTATTGAAAATCCTTCATTCGTTTTCCGCAAATAATGATCAAGAATCGTAGATGATGTCGCCAATATGCTCAAAAGCAAACCACCTGAAAAAGTTTCACGAGATAGATAAAAGATTAAATATTCACGAAAACGCAAAACATTGTTCTAGCTGAAAATTTTGTGGAGAGAGGAATACCCCAAAAACGGGTTGAAGCTTGAATCTTCGCCAAATATTCAACGGTGGCCTTTCCGGGCTTTATATTCGGTATCCTGGCACCCATTTTATTTAAATACTCGGCAATTTCCTTGGGCATGTTGGCCTGAAAAAAACAAACATAATCACACATGTTGAACGTGGGCCCAGAGCTGACATTCTACTCCCTCCGTCCCAAAATAAATGCCCACAATGAAAAAGGCACACGGTTCTAGAAATGTGTAATTACTACACCTTTTAAATTGCTAAATGACAATTTTACCCTTGAAAATAGAGAAAGTAATATCGTAACTAAGGGGTAGAATTGGAAAGTAGGCCCTTATTTTTTAAATGAACGCTTATTTTGGGACAAACTAAAATAGAAACGTGGAGACTTATTTTGGAATAGAGGAAGTATATTTTTGTGCAATAGCCTTTTTGTACCAACAATTTCAAGGCTAAATATGGAAACAAAAACAAGTACTCCCTCCGTCCCGAAATAAGTGTCCACTTATTTTGGAATAGAGGAAGTATATTTTTGTGCAATAGCCTTTTTGTACCAACAATTTCAAGGCTAAATATGGAAACAAAAACAAGTACTCCCTCCGTCCCGAAATAAGTGTCCACATGTCCATTTTTAGTTTGTCCAAAAATAAGTGCGTACTTTCTCATTCTACCCTTACTATGAGATGGAGAAATTAATTACTCCCACTATTATTAAGGGTAGAACTGTCATTTAGTTCATTAAAGATGTAATTATTACACCTCTCTAAAATTGTGTGCCTTTTTCATTGTTGACACTTATTCTGGGACGGAGGGAATAATTTGCACCATAGTTTCATAAAAGGATACATATGGCAACAAATATATATATATATATATACATAGGGATGGGATCGGGAGAGAACAAGGAAAAATGAAAGAACCGAAGAACTCATCCAAGCCATTAGATTAAGATGATCCAATGGTTATGAATTAAAAGGTAGTTATAACCAATTTTTTTAATAAAAAAAGGTATTTACCCTCTGTTTTTAAATTCAAAATTGGCGAAGTATGACAGAAATTAAAGTAGGGATGAGCAAATCGGACCGATTTCCCGAACCGAACCGGGACCGAACCGGTACCGTACCGGTACCGAACCGGTACCATGTATTCGGTCCGGTATTCGGTTCCATATAATCTCCAAATTCGGTATTCGGTATTTCGGTATTCGGTACCGGGATTTTCCCGAAAATACCGAAACCGAACCGGAATTTTAAAAGTCATTGTTTTTATAAAAAAAAACTTAAGTATGCATATCATCTCCTATATAAACTAAACTTATCTTTGCTAATCAAGATATATCATCTTCTAAACTAACCAAACCTTCTCCATAAACCCAAAAAATCGACCCCGCATACATAACCATCAAAAATCGGTACCCTTACAAACACGTCAAAAAATCGACAAATTTGGGATTCGGGAATTGCTTTGAAACACATTTGAAATATTACGAAGATGTTTTGGTTTGCTATTGGTTTTGATACACATTCGATACATTTTCATATTTTCGGTCCTAAGTGGTACTAGTACCGATTTTCCCGTCCCGAAACCGAAACCGAACCGGTACCGAACCGGTATATACGGTTCGGTTTTCGGTACCACTTTTTAGTCCCAAAAAAATTCGGTACCAATCGGTTCGGTACCGGTCCGGTCCCGATCTCATCCCTAAATTAAAGCGAAACAAATTACACCAAAAAATTCATCATTTTATTATCTTTAATTTGACATCCATTTTGATATATTTTTTCATCCGTTTTTTCATGGTTCTTCGGTTCTTTCTTTTTTCAAGGTTCTCCCTTGATCCTTACCCTATATACATACATATATATATATATATATATATATATTATAAGGTTGAAATATTAGAAGTACTTACGATATCAAATATGTTGAAAAGGAAAACAAAGAATGCATAGATTGTATAGTAGACCCATGGTGCTGCTCCAAGAGATGATTCAGGATTTAGAACCTCTCTCACAGTATTCCAAAATCGTGAATTAAAAAAGCTGCCAAAGATGCTTCATATCAGAATGTGATGGCATATATAATTTAGTAAATATGAATCATACTTGTCGATTATTTCAGAGAGAGCGACCTCATTTACAACAGAGGCGAAGGATTGTGTGAGAAGTTGAGGTTAACGTGAGAAGCGTGAGAAGTGGATATGAACCGTTGATCACTTTTAATCAAATGCCCTCCCATGAATTGCGGCTTAGAAGAGATTTGATCCGGTGCATCTCATCCTAATGTGCCACCGGTTGATAACCACTTCTCAGGCTTCTCATGTTAACCTCAACTTCTCACCGGAACCCAACCGTTACAACAAATACGTCAAAATGCAGTGAAATTTGCCTTGGTTCCTATTTAGTGTAACGATCAATTTATTTCCTCAATTTGTGTAACCACCCTTCAATTCTTCCTATTCCGTACCCATTTTACTGGTAGATTTGTAACTCTTGATTAGTATATGCTAAGTTTGTCAAGTTATATTATAATTCTTAATTACATCGGAAAATACCACATCAAAAACCACTCATACGTTGCTAAAAACATGTTTATATGGTAAAATGGGTATGAAATAGAAATAACTGAACGTCTGTAACCCAAATTAAGAAATTCATTGTTACGCTATATAGGAACCCCGACAAATTTTGATACATTTTTCCATTAAAAATATATCACATAACCATAGGATTTTGAAATTTAAAACGGGAACAACCAAACATGGAAGAGACCCCATCACAATCAAGAACTTACGGTATTGTTATGTTTTTAGGTGTTTAGTGGGCGATGATTCTTGAAAATAGTCTTTCGAAGAAATGCCTTTACATGCATCATTATTTTAATTATAAAATATAAATCATCTTCGGTTTGTAGCCCAGTTGGCAAATCGGCGATATATCGGATATCGGACCTGGATAAAATATTGGTGGCAAAATATCGGCTCCGATAATATCGCCGATATTTCGGCGATTTTTTGACCAAAATATCGGTCTGATATACCAATTTTTTGTAGATGGTTTTTTGGGGCCTTTTTAATGACTATTGGGCTTTTATAGTTTTATATATTTACTTGGGTTTTTTTAATTAGTCAACTAGTAGTCTAAGTTAGGTTTCCATGTTTTCCAACGTTCTCTTCTACGGTCGATGTCTTCTTCCAGCCACGACTTCTTCTGGTCTTGGTCGAAACTATATTTTTAATTAATGCATATGATATGTTTATGGATGCATACATATATATTATATATAATTCTAAGAAATATTATATGAACCGATATACCACGATATTTCAAATATCGGTCTTGACCGATATTTTGCATTTTGAACGCTGTAACAGCATAGGGCGGGGCGACTTTGCCCAAAAACTGTTACAGCAATGTGAGCCAAAAACTGCCCCCTCACATTGGTGTACTTGGTAATCAACTTTTTCGCACAAAAATAAAATATGAAATAAAATGAATACAAACAATTAAACGGGCTGTTTGATCAAACCTTGCCACGATAGCAGGAAAACCCAATAGATAGCTGGTAGTGAGGACGGGCTGCATTCCAGATGGATTAATATTGAATGGGATATATTGCTCGACCTCTGTAACTGGGGAGTCTTCTCTGTCCATTACATAAGAATCAGAAAATTTGTAATATCGGGGGTAACCAAGTCAAAGATATTATTAAAATAAGTTGGTAACATTTTTCAAATTTGGAAGAGGCACAGAACGGTTCACCAATATTTTCAAGATAATTGTAAAAGTAAATTACATTTTTGTCCCTATGGTTTGTTAAAAATTGCCACTTCCGTCCCTGTGGTTTGCAATTCAATGTTATTTTCGTCTCCGAGGCTAACTCCTACCTTTATGTATGGGGGGCGAAAACGACAATGAATTGTAAACCATAAGAACGAAAACAACAATGAATTGTAAACCATAAAGACAAAAACAACAATGAACTGTAAACCATATGGATGAAAATCGTAATTTCAAAAGTACAGGGACGAAGAATAGCAATTTTTAAATGCAATAGCGGTTATCGGTCATAAGCAAAATAGCGGTGGTAAAATACCGGTGGAAATTTCAGTTTCGATAATGGCGGCGCAATTTAGCGCAATTTCACCAATATTTGGGTAAAATAGTGGTCCGCAATACCGATATTCTCAGTTGGGTCTCTTTTGAATCTAATGCTTACATTTTTGTTCTTTTTTGGGCTTTTATTTGGACTTGGGCTTTATTTTGATTTGCGCCCTTACTTTATTTTGATTTGGGCCCTTATTTTATTTTAATTAATGCATATAATATGTTAAGTTATGTATGCATACATATATATATATATATATAATTCTAAGAAACATTATATGAAGCGCTATTTTTGGACCGCTATACCCTCGCGACAACCGCTATTTCAAACCTCAGTCTTGACCGTTATTTTGTATTTTGACCGGTATTTTGTATTTTGACTGTTGTAACAACATAGATCTCATGAATCATGAAAATGCATGGGATTCATGATTATTCAACATGAATAATACATAAAATAGTTGGTTTCCAGGTTCTCAAAACATTTTTGACGCTCATTTAAACTTTCCCCTAAACATATAAACGTAAATACTAAAAATGATCCTTGTTAACAATGCATACCTTGTAGAAGACGCAAGTTTGAAGCCATAGTATTGTAGCTTGATTTTTCTACAACCCTGGGTTACAACAACTGCCCACATAGTAACAACAATGAAGACACCCGACACTGCTAATATATAAGGCCCCCATCCAACAGCACTTCCTGCACCGGAATAAAACAATAATATAATAATTGAACAAATCTGGATGCATTTGAATTAGTTTTTTTGCGACTTTTGAAAGTCCTATATTAAACTTTTCACAACCAACGTATGCAAAATCAACAGATTGCAGGGTACAATGCCAGCCAGACTAGGGCCAACCATCCCCAGTCAAACTTTAAAAAAATACCCTTAAAAAATCAACAAAAAATTATTGTTACCAGGGTGTTCCTCAGTTTTTTTTTTCTTGAGGTTTCCCCTGATCCCGACCCTAAAAAAATGGAAAACTGAGGAACACCCTGGTAGCTTTTTATCTGGACGATATGCACTTGTGCATACAAGTAAATTAAGTTGTTTTTTGGTTTTTATGCACGTGTGCATTATGCACATGTGCATGTTACAAATTACTTGTATGCACAAGTGCATATCGTCCGGATGAAGGGCTACCAAGGTGTTCCTGACCCTACATATATATATATATATATATACATATAAAGAGAGAGAGAGAGAGGGAGTTAAGAGTGGGAGGAGTCAGCTGCAAATGGATCGAGCTCATAGAGGAAGAAGGAAATAGATAATGAACCAAGGGAACTCAAAGAAACAATACAAATATGACTTTGAGGCGGTAGAGAGCTTGCACATTACATACCTGAAAGCTGAGATAACATTTTGTGTAACGTCTCTATGTAGCCAGTCAAGATATTCACACATATAAGCAAAGATGATCCATGACCTGCATCATCCACCATTGACCGAGGGTTAAAAAACAAGCTGACCCAAATAACAAATGAATTAACTAAAACCATGTTGAGTTATTTGGCAGTCCACAACCAATGGGGGGTTCAAAGTTCTTGATCATAACCTATATGGGACAACAAGTTACAAAATGTCCTCATTAGTCCCGAACAGAAACCAGAACCATCGTGCTTTTGGTATGCGGAAGGGACTGGACGGGATAAGAGTGAGATAGGTTGGTGAAAGAATTGTGCATGGTTTTAGGGTTTTAATTTGACATGGGTAATTTAGTAATTTACCAATGTTGTCTCATATCCCTGATTTTTGTTCCACCTATTTTGGTGGGACCAAAAAAAATGCATTTTTGTCCCACTCAGTCCAATCCTATCCCGGTCTATTAGGGGCTGTTTGGTTAGTGTTTTTTATTGTGAGGGGAAAGTTTTTGTCTCGTCAATAATAAGTTTGATGGTGTGTTTAATGGGGTGTATAATATCTACCCTATAATAGATTGCTTGATTTCTACAAGTACCGAAACTGGTATAAAAGTTGGTCAACAATGTCAAGAGAACAACATAAACACCAGATTGGCGTAGGTGTTAAGACATTTTAGCGAAACAAGGTCAGAACAAAAAACTTACCAAAACCATTGTCTGATATTTTGTCACAAATCCATGTCGTGCTCATTGCACCACAGACCAACAACATCGATGTCAACATGACATGCTTCAACCTGCAAGTAAATTACCGGACCAAATCATATTTAAAATTAAGTGAATTCCAAGGCATATTGCTAGTAATCTATATATATATATATAGAGAGAGAGAGAGAGAGAGTCGGGTTCAAACGAGAACAGTTTAAAAGAACACGAGAACCAACAAAATCACATATGATTTTACATTAACGGGCAAAAAATGCCACGCGGGCGACTTTAGCCACGACTTCAGGTCCACGTGGCTTTTCGGCCCATTAATGTAAAAGCATATGTGATTTTATTGGTTCTCGTGTTCTTTTAAATAGGTATTGTTCTTGTTTGATCCTCTCTCTCTCTCTCTCTCTCTCTCTCTCTATATATATATATATATATATATATAAACATACATATAGGGTTAGGTTCAAGGGAAAACTCTAAATAAATGGAAAACCGAAAAACCACGAAAAACGGATGAAAAAGTATATGAAAATGGATGTCAAATTAACAAGAAAAATATGATCGTTTATTTGGTGTAATTTATTTCGCTCAAATTTTGTTTTGTATTTTTTCGAATAAAAAATAGGGGGGTTGAGGTTTTTTAATTTAAAAAATATTGTTGTAACCGCCCGTTTAATCACATCCATCGGATCATAAAATCTAACGGTTGAGGTGTTTTTTAGTTTTTCATTTATTTGAGGTTTTACCGTGGACCTCCCTCTCTCTCTCTCTCTCTCTCTCTCTCTCTATATATATATATATATGTGCTTCTTTATTACTCCCTTTGTCCCAAAATAAATATCCACGATGAAAAATACACATAGTTTTAAAGATATGAATTTATTACACCTTTTAATTAAGTAAATGACAATTTACCCTTAATAATAGAAGTAGTAAAGAATTTTTCCATCTCATAATTAAGGGTATAATTGGAAAGTAAAGACTTACTTTTGAAACTCGACACTTACTTCGGGACAAACTAAATAGAAATGTGGACACTTATTTTGGGACGGAGGGAGTATCACACATATAACACAAGTAACAAAAACCATCAAATAGAAGAGAGACAAAGGGATAGTTCTCCGACTACATCAACTAGAGATATTAGACATCACCTTTGACCGGCATTTGCTGCATAAATCGAATATGAAAGTGAAAAAAAAGAAATGATGAGTGCCTCTAATATTGCAAAGCCAAGTGACAACCACCATCTGGAATAAAGCAAGAAATACATGGGATTATTAACCTTTTATAACAATAAAAGTGTATAAACGATAAAACTAATTAGAGAATACTCATCTAGACGAAGGATCGTGTGAGAAGTTGAAGTTAACGTGAGATGCGTGAGAAGTGGATCTGAACCGTTGATTGCATTTAATCAAATGCCCTCCCATGAATTGCGGCTTAGAAGAGAATTTATTTGGTGCATCTCATCCTAATGTGCGTCCATTTCTCATCCAGGTTGATAACCACTTCTCACATTAACCTCAACTTCTCACCGGAACCCAACCCTACTCATCTATATGTTTGTCAGGGTTGGGATCCAGTGAGAAATTGAGGTCAATGTGAGAAGTGTGAGAAGACTGAGATGCACCAGATCAATTCCCTTCTAAGCCACAATTCATGGGAGGGCATTTGATTAAAAATGATCAACGGTTCAGATCCACTTCTCACGCTTCTCACGTTAACCTCAACTTCTCACATGATCTTTCGCCATGTTTGTGAAGGGTGATTAAACATACATATAACTCTTTATTTTCTCGTTAGCATCCAAGCCTTCTTTCCGCAACTTGACCAAGGAAGGAACAACATAGCAAAGTACCTGATCCCATAAAGCACTCTAATTAGCTCACATCTAAAAGCAAGCTTAATGTCAATGGAAACAACCACCACATCAACCATCAAACGAAAATAGTTTAATTTGTATCAGTTCAGGAAGTTATATGGTGATCAGGAGCTTTCGGAATGTTTTAGGTTTGAAGTATAGTTTGTGTGACTAAATTTAAATAAAATTATCAGCACCCTGATTCCTTTCTTCATTGTTCAAAAAGAAGGGGCCTATTTTTGCAAACTAGGGTTTAGGGATGCTACCTTTGAGAGTGATATTGGCGGTTCAAGCATGAACAGAAATACGAAGTTGTAAACCAGCAAATATAAGATAAGATGCAAACTTCAATTGAAATTAGCATATATATATATATATATATATATACATGGGTCGAGAAGCTTTACCTGCATAACAATTGATGCCCCAATTTGGGGACTGATTCCAAGTTGGAAGAGGGAAAGCTTAAGTTCGGGTGCAAGCTCACCAAGCTCCTCTGCCATTTAAGACAATGGCCTCATTAGGATCGGGGGAAAACGGAAAAAGAAAAAAAAACAACGTTTGTTAATATAGAGCATCCTAAAAAATACATAATTTTTGCTTGTGGCGTCATTAATATTTAACCATTTCTTAAGCCATCAGCTGCACTATAATTTATCCTCGGAATAAAAGTAGCCAGGAAGTTCTTGCATAGATATCAGAAATTACTCCGGTGAATATCTCAATTTAAATCATGGATAGCAATTTAACTGAGAACAGAATAGTTCTTATCCTAGAAAATCTTTATCATCCTCAAACCAAGAGGAAAATGATAAGGGGCTGTTTACTTTCTTTTACATTAAGCCTTGTATGGGTTAAGTTATCTATCTGGATAAATCTGTCTGCCTCATGAACGAGAACCCAGTGGGTTTGAGGGAGGCAAAGAGAGAGAGAGAGAGAGAGAGTTGGATTATTTCTGGCATTTCTGGTATTAATTTGTCTAGGGTGGCTCAATGTGGACAAGTGAGGGGTCCTGGCTTATTCCATATAGCCATTTTAGCTTCATGGCTTAACGATTAAGCCGTAAAGAAACACTCATGTATGGCTGAGCGAATAAGCCGCCCAGACCATTAAGCTCATTAAGTTGTAAGTAAACATCCCCTAAGAGGTGTCTTATATTTGAACCAAGTCACTATAAAGCAAACATATATAGAGAAACATGAATCAAGAAAATTTGGGCAACATACCAACTGACCCTGAGACGAAGCTAAGGTAGTTCTCTGGTACCAACCTTCTATCAAACCCAGGAAGAGGAATGAAATATCCTATTCGACTAATCACAAGTAACGCAGCTGTAACAAATAACCTCCTCCTTATCTCGCTCTTGAAAAAAGATTCAGCTGCGTTATTGATGACTGAACCCAGACGTACAAAAATAAGGAATTTGTTTTCATATTTGGGGCTAGGCTGCAACTTTTCAGCATTATATGAACCCACTTCAAACTCGTTTTCAGAAGTTTGCATGATAAGTTCGTGACTTAGAGACCCAGAAGATGCTGCCTGGATTCTCATATGGGTTCTTCTGGGATGATTGTATATGAACTTTGATGAACTATGGCCTGCATTTGAATAAAAAGGTTTCTCTAAATTCACAAAATGACTTTTGTGAAGTTCTAAATTATTGGTCTTGAGAGAACATCTTCTTCCAGCACACAATGTGTGCCATAACCGGAGACTATGAGCTCGTCCGCCTGTCAATCAGGAAAAAAAATTAGAACAACTATGTTATCTTGTATGCTAAAATATAAAAAAGAGGAGAGAGAAGATAAAAATCTCCAAATTTGGAGATATCTCTAAAACCCACTATTTAAGAAAGAGAAAAATAATAATCTTTCCACCAATGAGAGACATTGAAGTAAAATGTTTAAGAGAGAAATAATATTTTATTAATGTATTGATTATTTTAATAATATAATCAATGCTACAATCTCTAAAATAGAATAGTTGTTGGAGTTGGAACTTGGAAGTAATTCTTTTTAGAGATTTTGACTTTTGATACTCTAGTTTAGAGAAAATATAGCATAGTTGTTGGAGATGCTCCAAGTGTCCAGTGGATTAATCACAAGCTAATATTTCATTTTATCAAAAGCACAAAGGATGTCAAAATGATCAACCAGCTAAGACACTTCTTATGCATCTCGGATCAGTGAAAATGAAACAAAACAAAGAATCGTGTCAAATAAGCTTAATAAGGGAGAACATATTAGAGCTAGCATCATGAGCGATAAGTGAGCTAATTGAACTCAATATATCCTGCTATTTCTCCTAATGGAATGATGGTTATCATTAAGTAATTAAATTATCAGATACCAGCACCTTAACACTGAGTCCCCTCCACGATATAGCTCCATGATGCTAAGAACAAAGTTTTGAAGAATTCCCATCTTCTATAGTTATAGCTTATAAATCATTACAACTCAGTGTATATGTACAGTCAGATGTCAGTTTCCATAACAAGTATGAACCTTTGAATGGTTTTAAAAGGATTTACCAAAAAAAAAATACATTATGTATTTAATATAAGAATTGTCATAGAAATCATGAAGCATAATCATTTACAAACCCAATAATAATTCTATGCTGTTAATATCGACAATATATCGCCGATATCTCGGACATAGGTCCTTGGCAAAATATCGCTAAAAATATCAGAGCCTATAATATCGGCGATTTTTGCCAATATTGACTGATATTTACCGACGGGGAAGAAGAGGAAGATTGGGAAGCTACCCTAAACGAAGAAGTGAATGTATTAGATGATGTTGACTCGGATGCCAAACCTATTGCTTGCGATTAGCTCGTCTATGAACACTTTTCATATTTTGTTTTGTGAAACTTGTTTAATTTGATGTTTTGATGTTGAAACTATGTTTTTAATTAATGCATATGATATATTTATAGCATGCATGCATATATATATATTATATATAATTCTGAGAAATATTATATGAACCGATATACCACTGATATATCCGATATTTCAAATATCAGACCCTGACCGATATACCACCGATATCCGATATTAACAGCATAGCCAATAAACCTACAAACCATTTTCATGTGTTGCTTCATATTATCATATATGAAACAAGTGTCAAAATGCATTGTTTATACAGAATACAGTGTTGTTTCATATGTGAAACGTTCAACACTCTTTTGTGTGGGAAAACAAAAAACAGGATACTTCTCTACTCATCCAATTTACCTAACACGAATCCAATAAATTCAAGAACAAAATCTTATAGATATAATTCGATTCAGAAATACAAATTATCGAAATTACCTGATAAGCATGACCCTCGTTGTGGAGCAAAGTAATCGGCGGATGAAGAATTAACGTTGCTAAACCACGGGTTGATACTCTGCATTTGTAAATTCATTTTGAAATACTAAACCCTAGTTCTTATAAACAGTTGAATAATTACAAATTGTCGTCAATTTCCGAATGACGGCTCACACCGGCATGATAGCCGTAATCCGTCGAACCGGCGACGATGAAGATTACGAGTTCCGGCAGGGGTTGCAGGGAAGTTGGACGTTAATTAGTGGTAGTACCCTGGGTTTTTGCTTCGATAATATTTTTGGGGGTTTTAGCAAGATTGTAGTATTTGTATTGTTGGTCCAAAACTTTTGTTTTTTCATTGTTTTGCCACAAATATTTGTGAAGTTTCAATGGAACTATATTCAGTATTTCAGTTGGTTGTCCTTTTTAGGTGTAACTGTTGAGTTCTACGGCGGCGAACTTGTAACACCTCGAAATTTCCATAGTTAATGTACTTGTATTTTGGAAATAATGTTTATAATAATGGAAGTATTATTTTAAACGGAAGGGTTGAAATGGTATTTGACCCAAAGTTTAAGTGGTTTGTGAAACTTGAAACTTAGAGGTTGATTATGTCAATTATTGAAAGTTGATTTCATATTTAAAGAAGGAGTCGGTTATGTACCGAGAGATATTTCAATTTGGGTTTTTCTGAAGTCGGTCTAACAAGCAGAGGAAGAAAGAGTTCTTGAACCTTGAAATTGCTACGGTAAGAATCGAATTAAGATTTTCAATTCAATATTTTAGAAATCAATAAGCAGATTAAGCTGATTTGATTTGGTATTGATTAGTTGGTGAAAGATTGAATGTGAAATCGATTCGTATTGCAGACCCTGTATTCAATTCGGATTTAAGCCCAGGTGAGTTCATCCTTAAATTTTGTCTTAATAAGATTGATAAGTTGAATTGAATGGGTTTTGTTAAAGTAAGGATATCTGTATGATTGGATACAAATCGAATTTTGAGTACTGAATGAAAAATTAGAGGAACTGGGTAAAATGAGATGAAGTCTAGAAGATGAGTACCGGAATCGATACCGGATTCCGGATTGGTATCGGAATTGTACTGGATTCCGGTTTGATACTGGATTGTACCGGATTCCGGATGATTGTCCGGAATGTACCGGATCCGGAATATACCAGATTCTGAATGGGTCCATAATTGAGGTTCAGGAGTTGGGATTTCCGGATTATGATATCGATACCGGATGGATCCGGACTTGAGAGTCCAGAATACTTTTCCGAATTGAATTCCGGAAGTGTTAATTGGTTAAGTTTTTCTAAAAAAAATCTAGGGGGCTGCCCCTTGACCCCATCCGCTAACCGGGTAGCGGAACCCCCGTGCTAAGTCGCCGAAGAGGGACATTTGAGGATAAGGATATGATGGGTTATTTGGAATTCTCAGCTTTGAGAATTGGATATGAAACGTTTTGTGCATTCGAGTAAGTATGCACGTATGTTAGTAAGTGTAATGGATCCATAGGCACTGGCAGTATTTGTAACGTGGAATAGGCATAAAGTAACTTGTAATTCCTGTTGACCTGAAATGAGGAATAGGCATAAAGTAAATTGTAGTTCCCATTTCGTTTTGTGATAAGAAACGTGGAATAGACATAAAGTAACTTGTAATTCTCGTTGATGTGAAATGATGAATAGGCACAAAGTAACTTGTAATTCCCATTTCATAGTGTAATGTGAAATCATGGAATAGGCATAAAGTAAATTGTAATTCCTGATTTCTATGGGAAGGTAAGAGATAGACATAAAGTAAATTGTAATCTCTACTTCCACTCCAAGAAATAGGCATAAAGTAAATTGTAATTTATTTGACATGAGCAGTGATCTCGAATCCGTGATGATTCGTAGTAGGCTCTCGAACATGATGATATGTGTAACACCCCAAAATTCTGGGCTAATTTGAACCTCAAATTTCCACAAGCTATGATAATATAAACTTCAAACTTACATAAATAGCAAGTGAATTAATCATCAAGAGTACATTTACAAATACATGATCATACAAATAACTTATTAATCTAATTATGTCACTATAATCAGATTAACTAAGTTATCTAAGCAATCCCTCAAAATCTCCTTCTGTTAATTGACTTCCTTGATATTCCAAAACGCTCGTCCCACAACCCTTATTTTCCCGAGCCGGTACCTGGTAAGAAAACATCATTTGAAACGATTAGGCCAACGCCTAGTGAGAACATTCGTTTCCATAATAATATTTGCAAAATCAATGTAAACAAGTTATATCAAACCTGATTACCCTTTTTCTTACCATACGTGTAACTCTATTCCGTTAACACGATTTTCATCCAATCCCATGAATATGACTGACACACATTCCATCATCATATCATGTCTTAGAGCCACACTACGAATCTTCACTGATTCTAGATTAATACTCTTATTCCAGAAATCGCAATATACACATGCCCATTTCCATTCATATCCTATTCCAGAGCCACACTACGAAACTTTCTCAGATTCTAGATTAATGCTCTTATCCAATAAATCGCAATTACACATGCCCATTTATCGGAAAGGAAGTAGAGATTACAAGCACTTATGTCAATCCCATTTTCTTCCTTAGAAATTGGGAATAACGATTATTACCACACGCCTATTCCACAATTTTCTCACACACACTGGAATAACGATTATTACCACACGCCTATTCCAGGGTTTCTCACACACATCAGAATAATGATTAACTTCATCTATTCCACGTGCACATAACCAAACACTAGTGCCTATGGATCCATTACACTTTACTAACGTATATGCATAACAACATATTACAGCTCATATCATATTCTCAAATCTAGGAATACTAGATAACCTATCGTATCTTCATCCTCAAATGCCCCCCCTTCTGCGACTTAGCACGGGGGTTCCGCTACCCGGTTAGCGGATGGGGTCAAGGGGCAACGCCCTTGCGGGGTCTGGGGACAGCGCCCCTAGAATTTTTTTAGAAAACTTAACCTGACAAAACATCTAGGACAGCATCCAAACCTTAGAACCTAACCTTTCTCAATTTATCCAAAAGAGTCCGGACAACAGGGGTTTCCGGATAACAAAACTATCCGGACAACTAAACTTCCCGGATAACACAACTTTCCGGATACTGATCTAATCCGGACAACTTAAGTTTTCCGGACGCTTCACTAATCCGGATAACACCCGGAAACTAACGCAACCCGGATACTATCCGGTAACTACAGTCATCCGGAAAACTAAAGCAATAAAATAAAACTTACCCGGATACTATTGCGTCCGGAAACATTCATCGCCAGAGGTATCCGGATACGACGATTTATCCGGAAAACTCGGTTCTGCAGCCTAAAATTCGATCCATTTTCATGTCTGTTCGATTCAGCTCATTCCAAACCATCCCATACAGTTCATAATCAATTTATACAGCTATTTCAAGGTTTAATTTAACATGAAAACACTGATTTAAGCAAGGAACAATTAACTCACCTTATGTTTGCAAAACCCACTTCCTTCACAATCTGCTACTCCAAATCTGTTGTTACTGATTCTGTAATTCCATCCCAAAACACATATTCGTTCATAATCTATCAACAACAACAATCTTACCAGAAATTCTGACCAATTTCCTTACCAATTTTGAAGACAAATCTAGCTTTTCTTCCTTCTTCCTCTTTTTCTCTATCTCTTTCTCTCTGCCTTCTCAACCGACCCAAAACCAAAAGAATCCATAAATATCTGATTTCTTCTATTTATCCATACACACTTTTATTTATTAACAAAACACGCCCTCAAGTTCTATTAAACCCAAAAGTACATCCAACTTTCATCTCTTGCATTTTAACCCTAATGAATTATAAAATTTCCATATAACTCAAGGTTTACACAAAATACAGTTAGATCCCAATTCTCATTAAATACTATAACTGAAAATTCAGGATGTTACAATACTCCCCAACTTGAAAATGATTTCGTCCCCGAAATCAAGATCAGGTAAACAGATAGGGATACCTATCCTTCATATTCTCTTCCGACTCTAAAGTCACATTAGCACCTTGATGGTGTTTCCACTGTACTTTCAACATAGCTACTTCCTTGCCATTACGTAGCTTTCTAACCGATCTTTCCAAAATTGCCTCTGGTTCTTCCACACAACAATTCTTCTCACCCACTCTTACTTTAGTAAAAGAAATCACATCATACCAACCTGAAATATTTTGTACATCTCTTCCCTTTAAGTCTTACATACTTAACCACAATTAAAAGTCCAAAAAGAACAAGAATTCATCTTTACATATTTTCTGAACCTTACCTCTTTCATTAGTATCCGCTCCCCAACTTGGATTTGCAAACCTCCTTAGAGTAACTGTTCATCATCAAACCTTTATCCAACTATTTCTTGGTCTACCATACCAACATTAACCGTAACTCGATCTCTGGGTCTTAAAATAACATTACCATCTACTGCTTGAAAATCTATACTCACCTTAAATTGAGCATACTCACCACCATCGCACTATGCGACCATTGCAACCAAATACTAAAGTGTTGTATAACAAGGGTGATAATTCCATTGAACCTGCAGTATAACTACATTCTTAGGTCCGATCTTTTTATCATTTCTTCCCACGTTAGATGGAGTACTACCCTCCAAACATTACTTGTCTCTTTCTCCCAACTTTTCCACATACTGATAACGTTTTCTTATTACTATACCTAACCGAACAGTTGTACCAAAATTCTAACTTAAGGCAATCAACCTAGTTATCTTGAAACAACATACCGTCCCAAATTACTACACATTCTTTAATCTGCAACTAATACTTCCTCGGACAATTCTTTCATACATAAGAAGCAACTCATCTTCCTTAAGGATTTTTCATCTTTTACATCACATTTTGACTAACCTATCCATCATCTTCGTTAATTTCCAATGATTCAAGAACATAAACTTACCTAGCGACTCACACAACCAACATCGCTTTGAATAAACACCCACTACTTTTCCGCCATTCTATTCCGATATTAGCCATATCACTACACCATCTTACAAACCACATACTCCAACAATTTTATTGACAAAATCGTACTCTTTATCTGAAATCCCCGAAAAGACTTCCATTTAAAGTTTCTTCCTTCTAGCCTCACATTACACATTAGTTGACACATTTATATCGACAATTTATCCCACTACTCGTCCGTACATTCTCCACCTATAACATCTCACAGCAGACCAGGTCTCTCATGATCATTCATACATAATTCAACTTACCTTCATGTTCTTCCGCATATTTAACTGAGTTTATTTCGCTACTTTATCCCTCCCCAACTTCAGTTGGACCACAACTCACGAGTTTCTAATTAACTCATACCTACTCGTTACTTGCTAAATCTTTGTGATTCCAGGCTTAATATTCATACATGACCTCAGAAATAATCAATGTATTCATATCATGTAAACTTCAATTATAATACAATTCATATAATTCCAACCCCAAGCCTACGTCGAGCTTATTCAAACCAGGCGAATGCTCCCAATACTCAACCGAGTCCAAAACCGAGCCATCCGCTCAAAGGATCTAATGATTATTTATCAACATCTACTCATGCAATTAAATACATTAACTCACATCATGCAACACACGCTCCGCGGCGTGATGATCTCACAACCCCTTCATTGCTACCTTCCCAATGAAGTCAAACCATATATGTATCTATATGTACACGTATATGCAACTCTTTATACTCAACAATGTATATCACTCACCAAGATTCATTAGTCCCAAAGGTACTAAGAATACAAGATCATCAAACGGTCCTCTCACATAAGACCAATACTTAAAACGACACTCATTTAGATAAAACGCAATTAAGCACATAACACATCATAATTATTGTACAACCATAATAACTCTAAAAGCGTATTTTGACCACATAGCTTTCTCTTATGCAATAAAATAATCAAAATTCCTTTCACTCGCGATTTATTCGTCAATCACTCAGATTCCCCAAAAGTGGGTGTTTCACAAAATACATACTATTCTGTAACATCCCCAGTCTACCGTACACGATAATGTCCGCTTTGCGCATACCCTCTGCATAACAGCATGCCGGTACCGCTCACGATTTTGTTCCTGCAAGCACAGGCATACGCGGGACGCACCCAGACCGCACCCAGTGACAAGCAAAAGGCCTCATACACCTTACACAACTGCCGACTTCAAAGTCAATAGTCGACCTGTCGATACTTCTTTAACCTATTCTTTAACAAGGGTCCTTAACTGAACCTAATCCTTCCAACATATCATAATCTAATTCACATCCCATCGTTTTCATCTCCAATTTATTCGTGCAACGTTAATATCACAAGATTACCATAAATTCTTATTTGACATCAAGGATGTTTCCTTTCTGTCTCACCACACTATTCCATCACCTTGACGACTTCTAGTCCTTCCTCCGGACACAATCGTCCCTCGACAACCGTTTTTCTAGTCATCGAACAATGGGTACAGACCCTCATACATCCGACACTAAGGTCCACTTTCGACTCTCCCACTGATCACCTATCATCTTGAACACAAATTCCAAAACTACGAACATTCTCCAATGATTCATCCAACACCTCTTCACTCTCGGAGTTCTTTCCTAGCTTATAGTGTAATACTCTATAACCTAGTGAGTTCATAGCCTTCATGCATGACAACTTGATAAATGAATCATTTAACACGATTTCTCATTTTAAAGAACAACACAAGGAACAACTTGGGTACCGATGACCCCAACATTCTCATAATTCTAATGTACTGCACAACGATCTCGAGAATCGTTTGCATACAACTTTCCGTAACACTTAATCTTTCTCAACTAAACGATATTGTTACGACAGTAATAAAATGAAAATCTTTTCATGCGACAAAAGTTTAAAAGAAAGCTACCGACATTTCATAAGCTAGTCGGTTCTCACATTCGTTTATATGATATCATCAAGTTAATACTCTTGTTGGTTATAAAACGTTTTGCTGGCCAACGCTTTCTTGACCTTCTTGCTATCATTCAACTTTTCATGTAAAATACGAAGTATTTTGCAAATTGCTAACTCAAAATTTCATTGTGCGCCGTAAATGGAATTGCCTTTTTCTTTAAATACACACTTGCACATGCTGACTCAACCTTGACTAAAATTGTTGTCTATGCATTTGTTTTGAAATCATAAAAACTCATGTAACACACACTAGGACACCATACATGAAACTCTATTCGCAAACTCATGCCAATCCTGACTGGTTCCGAACAGACTCGTGGAGCTGCAGTTTGGAAGAGTCGTGGAGCTGCAGTTTGGATTATCGTAAAAAGAATAAGAGGAGTCATCTCAGGAAATGACTTAACTTAAAAGACAGATGACCCCCTGAAAGATCAAACTCAGTGAGCTTCTGGAAACTAGAATGCGTCGAGTTCAAGCCTTAGCGTTAAAGTATGGATTTTTATTTCACTTATAAATACAAAATAAAAGTCAATTCAAGAAAACCCAATGAATCTCATACATAGTATTTGTGTTGTTGTTCATAGTTTTACCACAAGATGTTATGAAGTCTTAGTGAAACTACATTTAGTTGTTTGTTTTTTAAATCCTGTTAAAATCCAAAGTCTTATTTTACTTATAAATACAAAATGAAAATCAAAGCAAGAAAACCCAATGAATCTCATACATAATAGGATCTAAGGAGGGTAAACCTTCCCTTTGTTCCAAAAAAACTGAAAGATACTTGCTTAAAAAAACTACTGTTATTAGTTGATAAATAATGCTCATTCAAAAGCATATTCATGATTTCTTCGGCTCCCATTTTCCGATCGAAAGATGTGGATCTTTCAACATCTTTCCTTTATGAAGTTGACTTTGATATGGACGCTTAAGGGTTAATTGTTGGTTTAATCATCTTCTATCCACTAATCTTCTTTCGTATATGATACCACAAACAATATTTCTGTTGGTGCAAGTGTACCCAGCTTTAATATTAAGATATATTTTTGGTACACATAAAATCACATCTCCATATTTATTTTGATGATTACAAAACACACCGCATTCTTTGTTATCTAATATTTTATCTGAGTGTGCAGCTTTTAAATAATCTCGATAATTTTATCTGAAGAATCCAAGACTGAAGATTTTCGTCGTTTTAATTTTTAAAATGATAAATCACCCTAAAATAATATACCACTTGGATTTTTCTAATACTGTCTTTTTAAATAAACCAAGTCAGCTCTCCTCAACATCTTATCATCTTGCTGGATCATTTAATATGAAAGATTTGTTTCTAGAAGAATCTGCGCATGCGTACTACTTCCTGCAACAATTTTCTGGGCGGCATACCGCGAAGGTACAGGCGGTATACCGCGGCAGGCATGGTGTATATCTCTGATTGGTTGGAAGCTCCCTTTGTCTGCACGGCATACCGCGAAGAATAGCCGGTATACCGCTGGTACAAGTTTACGTTTTGTTTTGCAGGGTTGACCTTCTCTTCTGCATGTACTTTTCTTCTGCACGGTATACCGCGAAGGATTGCCGGTATACCGCGAAAGCTCGTGGACTGTTGCTCATTCAGTATATATATGCAACCTACCAGCATTCAAAGCTACCAATTTACAATAACTCCTCTCTGCATTTGATAAAGACTCTGCAGCCTCTTCTCTTGATAATTAAACTGTTAAAATTATAAAACACGTTTTTGAGTAAGAAATCTTGAGTTGATAGCAGATTAAAATCTCTCGATTAGTTGAATCAGCAACACAACTCAAGTGATCAAACTCTCTAAAAATATCCAAGTGATAAACCTTATACAAGAGTGATTATTCATATTAAAATTATACCCTCTTGTAAGTGTTTGAATAGAGTGAGTGATCCACATAATTCTCTCAAAGAAGAGTGATTCGCGTTTGTTGTACTAAGGTTTGTGTTCTACCGTAAAGAACACGTTTTCTTATTGGATCTCCGAGAAGTGTTTTCTCGAGGTGGACTAGCCAACCGCGTGATTGGTGAACCACTTTAAAATTTCGGTGTCAAGTATTCTCTTTCCTTTATCTCTTTATTTTTTCCGCTGTGCTTTATTATATCTGTTTATATAAACTGCTTTGCATTTATATTTATTTATACAATCTCTGTGTATCTGTTTGTATTTATACTCTTCTGTATTGTACTATATTTACTCTGTATTTATTTACAAAAGAATTTTTGAAAGTAAGATTTTTTATAATACAACCTAACCCCCCCCCCCATTGGTTGTCCAACAATTGGTATCAGAGCAGGGCTTTCAAAAATTTTCTGCTTAAATTTTTTTTCTAAAATGACTCAACAAACTAATATTGTGTTTTCAAAACCTCCTTTGATAGATACTGAAAAGTTTGGCATTTGGGCCGAGCTATTTGAATGTCACGTGCGTGGCAAAAATCAAAAGATTTGGGACATAATTGAAAATGGGAACTTTAAACCCAAAATTGTTAAAGATGATGTTTTTATTGATAAACCTTTAGATGAATGGACTACTGCTGATGAATCTCATTTTTGTTTAAACTTTGAAGCTAAAAATATATTATATGCTGCTTTAACAACTGATGAAATTGAAAGAGTATATACATATAAAACCGCTAATCAAATATGGGAAAGTTTAAATAATACTCATCGTGGAAACACGGAAGTTAAATCAAGTAAAGTAAATATTCTAGTTCACGATTATGAACTATTCGAAATGAAACAAGATGAGTCAATTGACTCAATGTTTAAAAGATTTAACCTTATTATGACTACTTTGAAAGGTTTGGATCGCACTTATCCTAACGAGGACTATATAAGGAAAATCCTACGAGCCCTTCCTTCGGAGTGGATGCAAAAGATAACATCTTTGGAAGACTCCCGTGACCTTTCCCTAATGAAGATAGATGACTTAATCGGAAATCTCAAGGTGCACGAAATTGCACTTAAAAGAAATAAAGAAAGGGAGCAAGTTAAAAAGAAGTCAATCGCTCTCAATGTCTCAACACCAAAAGTCGAGAAGAAAAAGGAGAAAGCTAGCTCCTCAAAAGATCCTTCCGAAACTCTCGATGAAGTCGCCATGTTGGTAAGAAACTTTTCCAAGTTTTTTAATAATAATAAATTTTCTAACAATGGCAGATTTCAAAGAAACGGCAACTACCGTCGTGGTGGTGAAAACCGAAGTCGTAAGTTCCATAAACGAGACGAAAAAGTAAAGAAAAATGACGACTCAAGTGGTGACGATAAAGCTAAGCCAAAGAGAGGATTTTGCTACTCGTGTGGCGACAAAGATCATTACGCCAATGAATGTCCGAAAAAGAACAAGTACCAAAACAAGAAGGATAAAGCCTTTCTTGGAGGCGCGTGGAGCGCGAGTGAAGAAGAAGATGACTATCAAGCCATTTGTCTTATGGCTGAAAGCGACAACGAGGTAAACACTTCTTATTCAAATTACGATAGTGATTATGATAGCGATAGCGAAAACAATCTTGAATTATTGCATGAATCGTTTCATAAAATGGCTAATCTTGCAAATAATTATAAAGACGAAATTGCTATGTTAAAAGAAACTGTAAATGCATGTAAAAAGGAAATAAATAATGTTAATCAAAAATCTGCAAATGATATGAATATAATTGCTAAATTAGAAACTAAATTAGGAGAAAAGGATTTTTGTAAATCTTGTGATGCTCTAAAGAAAGAAATTGCATGCTTAAATAAAAAATCACATGAAAATATTATTTGTACAAAATGTGATATTCTTGAAAATGAAATTGCATGTTTAAAGGCTAAATGTGCTTCATATGAAAAAGATAACATGTTAGCTAAAGCTTTTGAAAGTAGTAATGAAAAAGTTCTTAACATGCTTAATATGTCGAACCGTATAAATTGTAGAAAAGGTATAGGTTCAAATACATGTGTTGAAAAATGTAATTGCATGCCTATTAAAAGATGTTATGAACCACCTAAGTTTAATACACGAAAGCCGTATATGCAAAAACCTCCGTATGTACCTAAAATGCATAATGTAAATTATAATACGAGAAAACCGTATGCTCGCATGTATAACGATAAGTATTCTAAACCTAAAAATAATGCGAATATAAATGCTTGTTTTTATGTGTATGATAAATACAATCGCAAAATTAAAATGATAAATAAATGGATTCCAAAAGGAATGTTTAGTAATGATAATCCCGGTGGTATGCGTTTATGGTTTTAAATGTGTTATATATTATATATATATATATATAGTTTAAATATGATATATTTTCTTGTATATATAAGTAATATATTGTTATATGTACTTTTTTGATCTATTATATATATATATTTTGCTTAACTTTATATATATGTTGGTTGTTATCTTGAGACTAATTTACAAGGACCCACGAGAAATGGGGACCATAAAAGTTACATCTTTATTATTGTAGATAAACCTTGATATGGACTGGATACTCGATAGTGGTTGCACACGTCACATGACCGGAAACAGCAATCTTTTTTCATCATATAAGTCATGTGATGGTGGACAGGTAATTTTTGGAGGAAACTCCAAAGGAAATATAATTGGGAGAGGTACAGTTTCTTGCAATAATGTTAAATTTCTTGATGTGAATCATGTTGATAATTTGCATTTTAATCTGTTAAGTGTTCGCCAATTGTGTAAAAATGGTATAACTGTCGTCTTCGAAGAAGACTCGTGCAAAATCTTGAAAAATGGCAAAGTTCTTTTAACTGGTTCTGTGAAAGGAAATTTATATATTTGCAAAACTGTTGTATCTGAAAATGTATGCTTATCTTCTATTTATGATGTTTCTACTTTATGGCATAGACGTTTAGGTCACGCTAATCTAAGATTAATGCAAAACTTAAAAAATAAGGAGCTTGTGAGTGACCTTCCAAAATTAAAGTTTGATAATCATTTTTGTGATGCTTGTCGTGTCGGCAAACAACATCACGTTTCTCATAAATCTAAAAATGTTATTTCTATTCAAAGAGTTTTAGAACTTTTACATATGGATCTTTTTGGCCCTATGGCGATTCAAAGTTTTGGAGGAAATTTTTACACTTTGGTTATTGTGGATGATTATTCCCGTTATACTTGGACTTTATTTTTGAGACATAAAAATGAGGCTTTTGAAAAGTTTAAAATTTTGGGAAAACGAATTCAAAACCAACAAGGTTGTACGATTGTTTCCATACGTACGGACCATGGACGAGAATTCGATAATGATATCCAATTTGGTGCCTTTTGTGATAAACATGGTATCACTCATAACTTTTCGGCTCCTCGAACTCCTCAGTCAAATGGGGTTGTTGAAAGGAAAAATCGAACGTTGCAAGAAATGAGTAGAACCATGCTAAACGAACATCAAGTTCCCCAAAAGTTTTGGTGTGATGCCGTTGCTACCGCAACCTATGTGCTAAACCGTGTCCTAGTTAGAAATATCCTAAATAAGACACCCTATGAACTTTACCGTGGTAGAAAACCTTCCTTAGCTCACCTGAAAGTTTTTGGTTGTAAATGCTTCATTTTAAACACCAAATCCTACTTAACCAAATTCGATGCCAAAGCCTATGAGGGAGTGTTCCTAGGTTACTCTTGGAATAGCAAAGCCTATAGAATTCTAAATAAGGAGACCATGGTTGTAGAAGAATCCCTAAATGTTAGCTTTGACGAGAGTCCTCCCAAACCGAGTGCACCCTTAGCAAATGACAATATCCGTGAGGGAGACGTCTTAGCACAACAACTTAGCAACTTGGATTTAGGTACCCAACCTTCCACAAATAATATTGAATCTAGTAATGCCCCTCCTTGCTTTATTCCACAAGGTATAGATGATCCTAACCTTAGAACCGCTCGAGGCCATCCCGTAGATCAAATTATAGGTGACCTAAACCAAAGGACAACTAGATCACAAATCCATACCCATTGTGCTTTCCATGCCTTTATCTCAACCATAGAACCTAAAACCATAGATGAAGCTTTAGGTGATGAGGATTGGATAATGGCCATGCAAGAAGAGTTAAACCAATTTACTAGGAATGATGTGTGGGACTTAGTTCCTTGCCCTAGTAGTCAAACCATTATTGGCACAAGATGGGTCTTCCGTAACAAGATAGACGAGAACGGTGGAGTCACACGAAACAAGGCACGTTTAGTTGCCAAGGGGTACAATCAACAAGAAGGTATAGATTACGATGAAACCTTTGCACCAGTTGCAAGGTTGGAGTCTATTCGAATGCTTCTAGCTTTTGCAAATGCTAAAGATTTTAAATTATTTCAAATGGATGTTAAAAGTGCTTTCTTAAATGGTGTTATAAATGAGGAGGTATACGTTTCTCAACCTCCCGGTTTTGAAAATTTTGAAAATCCGACACATGTTTATAAATTGAAAAAGGCGCTTTATGGTTTAAAGCAAGCTCCGCGTGCGTGGTATGATAGATTAAAAACCTTTCTAATTGTTAGTGGTTATATTATGGGTAAAATAGATAATACTTTATTTGTGAAATATGATCAAAATGATATTGTAGTTGTGCAAGTATATGTTGATGATATTATTTTTGGTTCCACTAATGAAAAACTGTGTAATGAATTTTCTGCGAAAATGACAAGCGAGTTTGAAATGAGCATGATGGGAGAGTTAAAATACTTCTTAGGATTGCAAATCAAACAATGTGAAACTGGTATTTTTATTAGTCAATCTAAATATTGTAAAGATATGTTGAAAAAGTTTAACTTTGAAAATGTCAAACCCGTTGAAACTCCAATGACCACAAACTTACAATTATCTCGTGACGAGGAGGGAAACGATTTTAATGAAAAGATTTATCGTGGTATGATTGGTAGTTTATTATATTTAACTGCTAGTAGACCTGATATTATGTTTAGTGTATGTTTATGTGCTCGTTTTCAATCTTCACCTAAACAAACTCACTATGAAGCTGTCAAGCGTATTTTTCGATATTTACGAGGTACTACTAATCTTGGCTTATGGTATGCAAAGAAACCCGAGTTAGAAGTAACGTGTTTCACCGATTCCGATCTTGGTGGATCTATTGTTGACCGAAAAAGTACTAGTGGGGTATGTGCCTTTATAGGTCTCTCACTTGTGTCTTGGTTCTCCAAGAAACAACAATCCGTAGCGTTGTCTACTACCGAAGCGGAATATGTAGCCGCCGCAAGAGCGTGTGCTCAAGTCCTTTGGATGAAACACACCCTTACCGATTTTGAGGTACATCTAACCAAAATTCCTATTATGTGTGATAACTCAAGTGCTATAAACTTAAGTAAAAATCCTGTTTTACATTCTCGTACAAAACATATTGAATTGAGACATCACTTTTTACGAGATAATGTTCAAAAAGGCCAAATCGTGCTTGAAAAGGTTGATTCGGAAGATAATTTGGCCGATATTTTTACTAAAGCTCTAAACAAAAATGCTTTCTTTAAATTAAGACTTGGTTTAGGCATGCTTGAGTACAACCCTTGAGAAAATGCTAACTCTCAAATATTGCATATTTTAAGGGGGAGCATCTTTCAAGGGGGAGCATAGCGTCTTTCCTAACCCTTTTTGCTTTGACAAAAGGGGGAGAGAAACCGAGTATGCTCTCCTGTTTAGCGTGTGTTTGTCATCATCAAAAAGGGGGAGATTGTTGGTGCAAGTGTACCCAGCTTTAATATTAAGATATATTTTTGGTACACATAAAATCACATCTCCATATTTATTTTGATGATTACAAAACACACCGCATTCTTTGTTATCTAATATTTTATCTGAGTGTGCAGCTTTTAAATAATCTCGATAATTTTAAATAATCTCGATAATCTTGACCACATAGCTTTCTCTTATGCAATAAAATAATCAAAATTCCTTTCACTCGCGATTTATTCGTCAATCACTCAGATTCCCCAAAAGTGGGTGTTTCACAAAATACATACTATTCTGTAACATCCCCAGTCTACCGTACACGATAATGTCCGCTTTGCGCATACCCTCTGCATAACAGCATGCCGGTACCGCTCACGATTTTGTTCCTGCAAGCACAGGCATACGCGGGACGCACCCAGACCGCACCCAGTGACAAGCAAAAGGCCTCATACACCTTACACAACTGCCGACTTCAAAGTCAATAGTCGACCTGTCGATACTTCTTTAACCTATTCTTTAACAAGGGTCCTTAACTGAACCTAATCCTTCCAACATATCATAATCTAATTCACATCCCATCGTTTTCATCTCCAATTTATTCGTGCAACGTTAATATCACAAGATTACCATAAATTCTTATTTGACATCAAGGATGTTTCCTTTCTGTCTCACCACACTATTCCATCACCTTGACGACTTCTAGTCCTTCCTCCGGACACAATCGTCCCTCGACAACCGTTTTTCTAGTCATCGAACAATGGGTACAGACCCTCATACATCCGACACTAAGGTCCACTTTCGACTCTCCCACTGATCACCTATCATCTTGAACACAAATTCCAAAACTACGAACATTCTCCAATGATTCATCCAACACCTCTTCACTCTCGGAGTTCTTTCCTAGCTTATAGTGTAATACTCTATAACCTAGTGAGTTCATAGCCTTCATGCATGACAACTTGATAAATGAATCATTTAACACGATTTCTCATTTTAAAGAACAACACAAGGAACAACTTGGGTACCGATGACCCCAACATTCTCATAATTCTAATGTACTGCACAACGATCTCGAGAATCGTTTGCATACAACTTTCCGTAACACTTAATCTTTCTCAACTAAACGATATTGTTACGACAGTAATAAAATGAAAATCTTTTCATGCGACAAAAGTTTAAAAGAAAGCTACCGACATTTCATAAGCTAGTCGGTTCTCACATTCGTTTATATGATATCATCAAGTTAATACTCTTGTTGGTTATAAAACGTTTTGCTGGCCAACGCTTTCTTGACCTTCTTGCTATCATTCAACTTTTCATGTAAAATACGAAGTATTTTGCAAATTGCTAACTCAAAATTTCATTGTGCGCCGTAAATGGAATTGCCTTTTTCTTTAAATACACACTTGCACATGCTGACTCAACCTTGACTAAAATTGTTGTCTATGCATTTGTTTTGAAATCATAAAAACTCATGTAACACACACTAGGACACCATACATGAAACTCTATTCGCAAACTCATGCCAATCCTGACTGGTTCCGAACAGACTCGTGGAGCTGCAGTTTGGAAGAGTCGTGGAGCTGCAGTTTGGATTATCGTAAAAAGAATAAGAGGAGTCATCTCAGGAAATGACTTAACTTAAAAGACAGATGACCCCCTGAAAGATCAAACTCAGTGAGCTTCTGGAAACTAGAATGCGTCGAGTTCAAGCCTTAGCGTTAAAGTATGGATTTTTATTTCACTTATAAATACAAAATAAAAGTCAATTCAAGAAAACCCAATGAATCTCATACATAGTATTTGTGTTGTTGTTCATAGTTTTACCACAAGATGTTATGAAGTCTTAGTGAAACTACATTTAGTTGTTTGTTTTTTAAATCCTGTTAAAATCCAAAGTCTTATTTTACTTATAAATACAAAATGAAAATCAAAGCAAGAAAACCCAATGAATCTCATACATAATAGGATCTAAGGAGGGTAAACCTTCCCTTTGTTCCAAAAAAACTGAAAGATACTTGCTTAAAAAAACTACTGTTATTAGTTGATAAATAATGCTCATTCAAAAGCATATTCATGATTTCTTCGGCTCCCATTTTCCGATCGAAAGATGTGGATCTTTCAACATCTTTCCTTTATGAAGTTGACTTTGATATGGACGCTTAAGGGTTAATTGTTGGTTTAATCATCTTCTATCCACTAATCTTCTTTCGTATATGATACCACAAACAATATTTCTGTTGGTGCAAGTGTACCCAGCTTTAATATTAAGATATATTTTTGGTACACATAAAATCACATCTCCATATTTATTTTGATGATTACAAAACACACCGCATTCTTTGTTATCTAATATTTTATCTGAGTGTGCAGCTTTTAAATAATCTCGATAATTTTATCTGAAGAATCCAAGACTGAAGATTTTCGTCGTTTTAATTTTTAAAATGATAAATCACCCTAAAATAATATACCACTTGGATTTTTCTAATACTGTCTTTTTAAATAAACCAAGTCAGCTCTCCTCAACATCTTATCATCTTGCTGGATCATTTAATATGAAAGATTTGTTTCTAGAAGAATCTGCGCATGCGTACTACTTCCTGCAACAATTTTCTGGGCGGCATACCGCGAAGGTACAGGCGGTATACCGCGGCAGGCATGGTGTATATCTCTGATTGGTTGGAAGCTCCCTTTGTCTGCACGGCATACCGCGAAGAATAGCCGGTATACCGCTGGTACAAGTTTACGTTTTGTTTTGCAGGGTTGACCTTCTCTTCTGCATGTACTTTTCTTCTGCACGGTATACCGCGAAGGATTGCCGGTATACCGCGAAAGCTCGTGGACTGTTGCTCATTCAGTATATATATGCAACCTACCAGCATTCAAAGCTACCAATTTACAATAACTCCTCTCTGCATTTGATAAAGACTCTGCAGCCTCTTCTCTTGATAATTAAACTGTTAAAATTATAAAACACGTTTTTGAGTAAGAAATCTTGAGTTGATAGCAGATTAAAATCTCTCGATTAGTTGAATCAGCAACACAACTCAAGTGATCAAACTCTCTAAAAATATCCAAGTGATAAACCTTATACAAGAGTGATTATTCATATTAAAATTATACCCTCTTGTAAGTGTTTGAATAGAGTGAGTGATCCACATAATTCTCTCAAAGAAGAGTGATTCGCGTTTGTTGTACTAAGGTTTGTGTTCTACCGTAAAGAACACGTTTTCTTATTGGATCTCCGAGAAGTGTTTTCTCGAGGTGGACTAGCCAACCGCGTGATTGGTGAACCACTTTAAAATTTCGGTGTCAAGTATTCTCTTTCCTTTATCTCTTTATTTTTTCCGCCGTGCTTTATTATATCTGTTTATATAAACTGCTTTGCATTTATATTTATTTATACAATCTCTGTGTATCTGTTTGTATTTATACTCTTCTGTATTGTACTATATTTACTCTGTATTTATTTACAAAAGAATTTTTGAAAGTAAGATTTTTTATAATACAACCTAACCCCCCCTGGTTGTCCAACAATTTCAATTCTTCGTTTTACTCAATCGATCTCTTATCTTCATTTTCATCCAAACTCCAAAGTCTTCTGACTCTAATACGACGCCCAACGGATTTCAAGAAGCAGTTATGGAGTTTTTCTTTGATTGTACATTGTTCATCAAACTGTGAGTATACTTAACCACCCTATTCGAATTTTTAGTCTTGGTTCAATATATTGGTTTTTCTTTGAACCATAATTAGCTCGGCACATTGGTTCCTCTTTGAATTCAATATATTTGCAATTGGACTTGTGTTAATTCTTTGATATATTTGCAATTGGACCTTTGTCACATAAATGTCAGTTAATGTTGGTTTTTAATTAAATTTGTGTATCATTTCTCATTTTGCTTTTCTTAAGAAGAAATGATTGATTATTTTTGGGAAAAAATGTATTTTTGGGTTACTTTTGTAGCTTTTTTTACCACATATTAGTTAAGTAGAGAACCCGTTGTTGTTGTAGTATTGGAGATAGTTTAACAGTACCAAATATTTTGAATCCACCAAAGTTTTTCGAAGTTTGAACCATTAACCTCCTTGAAGGTTGTGATCTACCCTTATTCTTCATGGCCATCCAAACCCACAAGAATTATACCGGGTCCGTTTGGTGCGGATGGAATGATTTTAAGCGATTTTAAATCGGTTTCATGGAAGGATTTAGATTTGAAATATTTAGGGTATCAGGTTTGTAGGATTTGTAATTGAATTAAATTTCCTAATCTATAAATAATTTATAGTAAAATTATTTTTTTAATATAATTTTTGTGCTTACAAATTATGCTAGTATAGACATCTAAATATTTTTATTTGACATTACATTACAATGCATAAAATTTTTAAAAAAAATATATATAACCGGTTGAAATGATGGATTAATTGATTGAAAAATTAAATCAAATGACAATAAATAACCGTCACTACTGTGACACCAGACTTGTCCTCCAATCGATCCGATCCTTAGTTGTTTCCCTAAAGACTACATTTTGCTTCTTAGGGCATCTCCAATGGATCACACTATATCTTACACCAAATTTCAAAAATAGTGTAAACTTTAGTGTTAATAGTAAATCTTCTCCAATGGGTAACACTATTTTTTAAAAGTCATGGAAAAAGTAGCGTAAATGATAGTGTTACACCAAATATAGTGTAATACTATTCATTACACCAAATTTAGTGTGGAAAATAGAGACCCCATTCGAGATGTGAATAGTGTCATTTACACCAAATTTTAGTGTTTAGTGTAAGATTTAGTTACCCAATTGGAGATGGTCTTATGAAAGATGTGTTGAAACTTCACTCACACACATTTTGCTTGTTATCTTTATGAGTTCATGTGTTTCCTCATTCAATGGTACATTGTCCTTCTTCATCCGCTCGGCTACGATTATCGGCATTTTACCGGCTTTTGCATACGTTCGAAAAAGCCGATTATATATCTCCGTACTCACATGGCCCGCATCACGAAGAACGACCAATAGTTGTTCGGCACCCTCAACGTCACCACACTCTTCAACCATTCCAAACACTTTTTCGACAAAATTTCCATCAAAATCCCACTTCTTCACCGATCCTAAAGCTTTCTTGAAGCATTCCAAGGCTTTATTCATTTCATTCACATGTGAATAACCCGAAGTAAGAAGCTCCCATGAAGTGTAACTCGGAACAATCCCTTTCTCGACCATCCGTTTAGCAAAGAAGTTTTCCGCCATTTTCATATCGTTACCGTTAATATAAGCCGCGAGAATCAAATTCGGGATCCTGCAATCGCCAGTCGAAGAAACGGACTCCCATTCCGTATACAACTTCTCGGCTTCTTCAAGATCCTTAAGTTTTAGCAAAGAAGATATCATGCAATTGTATTCCGCATCATTAAGCTTACGAAAATTTGACTTAATCTTCTTCCATATCCGATAAACGTCTTCCTTTTTCCCAAGTCCCGTATAAAGACTAATAACCGAAGAATAAGCCACACGAACTTTTCTCGATACCCTTTTCTCCATTTCATTAAGACTCAATAACGCATCTTCCAAACGAGAATTCTTTATATACATACTCGTTAAAAGACTAAAAGTCACCCAATCTGGATCCACCTTCGCCTTCTTTAACTCGAGAAAAATCTTTTCTGCGGTTTCAGTGTCACCCTGTGAGTTACACGCCGTTAACCACAGATTATACGTAACGATATCTGGTGACGTGTTCATCTTTAACTCGTGAAGAACTTCCGGAACCTTCTGGAAGTTTCCGTTTGAGATGTGTAACGAAATCATATGGTTAAACGGAAGAGGGTATTTCAAGAATCCACATTCAGACATTTTTTTCATCAAAGCTTCGGCTTTGGGAGAGTCTTTATGCTGAACGTACGTGTGTAAAAGGGCGGTACAAGTTGGCTGACCTTTCATTCGATCCGGGAGATCTTCGAAGAATTTCTCAGCACTGTTTACGCCACGTATTTTTGCGATTAAATCCAAGTGGACCGCGTAATCTCCTTCTAACAACTTAATATCATGTTGCAAAGTCATCCATTCACAAACCTGCAGGAGAACCAATTTACATTAGCTGGTTTTTAGAGAGAGTTCTTACAAGTCACCCACATTTTTTGGAGTTTTAGTTAGCACAATAACTTTCGTTCTTACCTTGAATTTTGTATGAGACGACATTTTATTAGTTATATATATATATATATATATATTTATATATTTTATTTCTATACCCATATTATTTGTGTTGAAATAAACAACGGGACACGTAAAAGGATGTTCTTATTAGTCAATAGTCACTATCATTGTGTAGTTCTACGGTGGTTCTTAATTTGTTGAGTTGGCAAGGATGTGACAAAAAAAAAGTGCAAAAATAAGGTTCTTATAAGTCACTCCATTGGAGGTGCTCGTATAATCCCAAGTTCGGTTTAAAGGTGCTAAAACTAAGATTTGATCTAAAGACGGACCTAGAATTTTTTTCAAGTGGTGGCACGCTTTGACTCTAAGAAACAAATATATATATATATATATATATATATATAGTTTAAGTTGATGGAGGTTCACGGGAAAACCTCAAATAAATGGAAAACTAAAAAACACTTTATCAACCGTTAGATTAGATAATCTGATGGATGTGATTAGACGGGCGGTTACAACATTATTAATTAAATTAAAAAACCTCGCCCCCTACTTTTTATTCGAAAAAAGACGAAAAATAAACAAAATCCGAACGAAATAAATTACACCAAATAAACGATCATATTTTTCTCGTTAATTTGACATCCATATTGATATACTTTTTCTTCCGTATTTTCGTGGTTTTCCGGTTTTCAGTTATTTAGGGTTTTCCCTTGAACCTGACCCTATATATATATATTTTCACAAAAATCAATATTGGTCTGGTGGTTAGGTCATTGCTTTTCATATGTGAGGTCATTTGTTCAAGTCTTTTATTGCAAGTTCTTTATAGAAGAATAAATAATCTGAAATTAAAAGCTAAAAACTAAGAAAATGACACCAATGGGAATTGAACTCGAGTATGGGGTGGAAGAAAAGCGTTGCAAACTAACTCTACCAACCTTAGGTGAAGGGACCAGTGTAGCTAGCATGGTTGGTTGTTTTCCATTCAAGTTATGCAGACTGCATAGTCATTTCCAACGATATACGAGAGAAAACATGAAAACGTTCAAGGGGTTGAGTTCCAGTGAGAAGTTAACGTTAATGTGAGAAGCGTGAGAAGTGGTTATCAACCGTTGAATGAGAAATGGACGCACATTGGGATGAGATGCACCAAGATGCATCGGATCAATTTCCTTCTAAGGAGCAATTCATGGGAGGGCATTTGATAAAAAGTGGTCAACGGTTGATATTCACTTCTCACGTTGACTTCAAAACTTCAACCTCTCACACGATCCTTCGTCAACATTCAAGTGTATAAAGTTCAAATAAATTCAATTGTGAAGTGAAACCCTAACGCTGTGTTCTCTAATCTCGAGAGAAAAGAAAAGAAAGGAAATGGATGAAAAAGAAAGGAAGAGAAAATAAAAGAAAGGAAAGTAATTTTTTCATTTGTGTTCTCGAAAGGGAAAGAAAAGGAAGGAAAAGAAAGGAAAGAAAATATTTTTTCGTGTTCTTATACAGGAGAGAAAGGAAAGGAAAGATGTCGTTTTACTAATATACCCTTAAAAATATATATCTTTTATAAGAAAATATCGGCTAGTTTTGTAATTTTAATAATTTCAGTAATTTTTTAAAATGTTTTTAATTTCTTTCCTTTCCTTTCCTTCCCTTTCCTCCCACATTTGGGAGGAAAGTTTTGGAAGGAAACTTATCATTATTTTCCTTCCATTTCCTTTCCTTTCTCTCCTATAAAAGTTTCGAGAACACGAGTTTTTTTACTTTCCATCATTTTCCTTTCCTTCCTAAAATGAGTTTCGTAACACAGCGTAAGACATACAGACTGCATAGTCATTCACAAAACTAATAAATCATATAAACTTACAAACCATATTTTATGTGTCAGGGGGTGTTTTTTTTAACAAAACAAAAACCTCTTAATACAGCTGACGTCTGAATCGGTCAGACGTTTTTACGTTCAGACCGTTTTTTTCAGATTTCAGAGGCTAAGTCTGAAATACGTCTGAAAATTAGAAGAGGTAACCTAATCTCTTATAACCTAAAGCACCACCTCTTACTAATCAGACTTAGGACTTCAGACCTCTTAGTTTCACATTGAGCTCTGAGTCTGATTTTGAACACAAAATATAACTTGTTTAACTTTAACAAGTTGTTAAAGTTAGACAAGTTGAATTTGTGTAGTTCAACTTGTTAAAGTTAACCACAAAGGTTGGGATGTGGGGGGATATCCCATCTGTCCAGGGTTCTAATCCAGGCGTACACAACAGTTGTGGCAATTGTAAGATCCCACATTGGTTGGGGAGAGGAACAAAGGTTGCCTTATAACAGGAACTTGATACCTCCCCTGTCATATGCGTCTTAAAACCGCGCGTCCAGTTGTGTGTGGACAGAGCGGACAATATCTGGTACGGTTGCCTGGGATGTTACATATGGAATCAGAGCCGGGAACCAAACTGGTGTCAGTGAGGACGCTGGACTTCCAAGGGGGTGGATTGTAAGATCCCATTGGGAAGAAAACAAAAGTTGCCATATAATAGTAACTTGAAACCTCCCCTAAGCGTCTTAAAACCGTGAGTCCAGTTGTGTGAACAGAACGGACAATATCTGGTATGGTTGACTGGGTTTAACCAGGGCTGATGTCACCCTTCCAAATATAACTTGTTAAAGTAAAACAAGCTCTATTTTGTTTTCAAAATTATTAGTTCAAGATCAAGTAGCTCGTTAAAAGTTTGACTTATTTACATCCCTAGTTTCAAATTGAACACAATAAGTAATGTGGAGAGAAGATAATAGTACCTCTAGGGCATGTTTGTAACGCTTTAGCTTTCGAAGCTCTCTCACTATTCGATTAAGCTCGTACTTACGAACCATGTGCCCTTCCTCTTTCCACTTCTTTATGGCGATAACGGCGCTGCGCTTTGTGTAAACCAGTCTCAAAAGCCTTCGACCTAAGGTGTCCCTGCCGCCGCCGCCACCGGAGTTTTTCCTTGTGATTACGGCCGGAGATGGAACTTTCGAAGCCTCCGCCACCGCTGACGTCGAGAGATATCGGACGGCGGCGAGTGATTTCCGAGCAAGACGTATCATCGTTTACGACTTTCAGTAGACGCCGGTGTTTGCGGCCTCGTGGGTTCCATAAAACGGTGAAGTGAACCAGAGATAGATATTGGGTCCCCAATTTACATGAAAATGGGCTTCTATAAAAATTATTGAGTAGGGCTGGCTGGTAAGCATTTTCAGATAGCAGATAATTGAAAAAACACTGAAAGTTTTGTGAAATTTGCAAGATAACGAGAGGATTGAAATGAAGAGAAAGATTGGTTTGATGATAATATGTCAATATTGGGCTTTGTCTGTAGGAAATTGAAAACAATGAATTTTGATATATTTTTTAATTTTTAATTATTTTATAAAAATGATCTTTTTTATCAGATAAGTTTTATTTTAAAAATCTAAAACCAACCAATAACCAATTGCCATGTGTCACCAATTATTTAAAAATGAGATAAAAATGAGATTGCAATCCTGCTTCAGATTGAAAGAGATTGGATTGACTTTATTTATTTTTTAGTTTATTTTTACAAAAAATATTTTAACTTATTCACAATCTCATCCAAGGGATTGCCAATATAGGTGGACTAATTCGACAAAATTCTAATTCATTAAAACCAGTTTCGTACGTAACAATTTATCTGGTAAAAAGTACTTATCGGGTAAAAGTCGCCACCCTCACTTATAAAACTCTTCATCTTTATCATCGCTCTTACCGGGTAAGATTTTCGGTCTATGTCATATTCATCTGCTAAGATAAATGACACGGTAAATTCTTACCAGGGTAAACATTTAGTAAACGACCCTTAAATAAAAATATTGATTCTTGTTGTAGCTCATCAGCAAATTTAGTCTTTATTTTAAACTAATTATAGTTTTGATTATTATATTTGTCAATCTTTTTCACGATTTGGTCTTTTTTTCACATTCCCACCAGTAGTGACCATCGTCGATGACTCCTTCGACACCATTTTGGTGACAATTTCATCCCCTCCCTCCTCCTTCCCCTTTATTTTACGGATCTTAGACACGTGTTCAATTTGATTCAATCTTTATGACAACATCCATCTGAAAGAAATAGGCACTCGTTTATTTGTCAATCCGGTTAAAATAGGTACTAGAGTCGATAACGAATGTCGGTATGTTTTGTTTAAACTCTAGTGAAAAGTTTGAAAATAGGATCTAACTTTTTATATGTAAACGTCCTTGTGATTTACATTTTGCCTTTTGCTTTGAAAATGGTTTTTTAACATTAAGGTGCCGTTGATTTTTTAAGAGGTCTGAAGTCTGAAGTCTTATTTCACTTCTGATTTATAAGAGGTTGTGCTGAAGTCTGAAATCTGAATTAAAGACTGTTTGTTTTTGTAACGTCTGAAGTCTGAAATCTGAATATGAATCAACATTGTTTTTTTTTAAATTGAAATGTCTAAATCTGGATCTTATTCAACAAAATAAATAAAAATAAGTTTTTATTTATTTTAATAGAATAAATAAAAATAATAACTTTTCATAAATACTTTTTCAATTTAAAAGCTAGCAGACCAAATTTTAATTTATAAATCAATAAAAATGTGAGTATTTAATTGACAGCTGTTGCACACCATTTACTCCTTGAAAGTTGAAATGATAAGTAGCAAAAATGTGAGTATTAATCCACAAGTTCCTTAAAGATTCCAGTGCATTTTTTAAATTTTATTTTATCATTTTTATCTCCTTTGTAAGATAAACATGAGTTCCTTAAAGCAAAATGGCTCCGGCAAAGGTGACGGTGGTTTGTCCAGATTCGAGTCAGCTCCGGCAACAACAGACAGATGCAACCGACAGCCCGTGGCAACATGGCTCCTGCAACGGTGGCAATGGCGGTGGTTTGTCCAGATTCAGTCAGCTCTGGCAACATGGCTAGAAGCACTTACAGAATAATAAGAAGAAGAGGTGATGAGAAGGTTATGCTGTTGATAGAGGCGTTATAAGAGGCATTAAGGGTTTTTCTACCTCTTGTGAAATAAGAGGCGCTCAGAGCTTTTAAACTCTTGTTTTAACAAAAAAAACAAACGGCCTTAATGGCCAAAAGTCTGACCGAATATGATTTCTGAGTTCTTCAGACCATTTAAAAAAAAACAGGCCCTAACTCTTTAAATATTGTCAATTAAACTAGGGGTATTTTGGTATTTTATTCATTTCTTTAGTTTTTAAAATTTAAAAGAATATATTAAATACTATTATTTAGAGTGAATTACATGAATCGTTCTTCAAGTAATCAAAAACTCTACCAATGATCATTATAGTTCTAAATTTCATTAATGTCATCCGTACAAGAATGTTAAGTTTATGTACAAATCTTTAAGGGAGCGTTTGGTACGCAGACCGGGTGGAACAGGACGGGACAAAAAAAATAGTCTCATGTTTGGTATGCCATAAGACAAAAATCAGATGGACAACATAGGACAAAAATAAGTTTTCATGGGACAAAACTTAAGATTTTTTGTTCCACCAAAATAAGTGGAACAACATGAGACTAAAATATAAGATTACTAGAATACTTGTTTTTTCCAAACATCAGATAGCTAAACCTAAATTAAAATCATCTCTTCCAATCCCATCCCGTCCAGTTTCGTCCCATCCAGTCTGCATACCAAACGTTACCTAAAAACACAAAAACAAAACATTAATCAGGATCAGTCCTTAGCCTGGATACGATCCCAACCAGGCTCGTTTCTTGGCCAAGCCGATCCTGATCTTGATCCCCATGCTCCTTTTTTTATAAATTTCCCGCAATAAAACAACTGGTTTTTATTAAATAAAACACATAAAAACAAATCAAATTTACTAGCTATACCAAACTTCCAATCATACATTACAAATACAATTTAAAAAAAAAACATCAAATTCACTCAAAGACCACATGAATGTTCATCTTATCATCATGATGACATATGGAGGTTTTGGACTTCAATTTGTAATGCTTTAATTCTTTCTTCCATTTTGGTCAATTCCTCTTGGATCATCACAAGTTCATCTAATCTACTTTGTGCCAAATCTTGATAAGGTTTACCCACAAGCTTAACATAGTTTTCGAGACTTTCGGTTGTCTCCAAAAGATCTCTTTCCATTGCTTCTTCGAGTTTACGCGCTAAGCCATCCGCAGTCCTCTTCACTTTCTCCACCACTTTTTGCCTACGAACCGGGAAATTTGCAATCGCTATGTAACTGTAGCATAAAGAGAGGTGTAATTAGAGACCCAAAAAATAACTTTTATTATGAGTTACAATATTTTAGATTATTCTCCAAAAGAGCTCTTGAAAAGAGAAGAGATGTTGTAACGTATAATAAAAAGACAAAGGATCGTGTGAGAACAAAAAAATGAAGGTGGGAAGCATAAAAAGAAATTTGGACCCTTGATCACTTTTAATCTAATTACGTTTTAGAAGGGAATTGATCTAGTGCATCTATATCTCATTAGTGTTGATCTTCAATTAGGATTGATCCAAGGGTGGAGATCCATTCTTACCCTTCTCGCCATAACTTTCTTTCTCACCGGAACCCAACCCATAAAAGTTTAGCCGAGATGTGACTCTTGACACATCCCGTCCAACTGAGGCTAGAAGAGTACAAATTGCCGAGTTCTTGGAGTGGTAGATCTCGGCTCTAATGCCATGTAAGAATACGCGGAACCTCATCAGATTGCTCTCCAAAAGAGCTCTTGAGAAAAAGCAGAAGCTTCCAACATATATTTAGGCATTGTTTGGCAAAAAAAAGCTAGCTTATTTTTGGGGTACATGTTTGGATGACCATAAGTTAGCTTATAAGCTAGCTTTTTGAAAAGCTACTTGGAGTAGCTTACGAGTAGCTTTTTGTAAATATTCCAATTATGCCCTCATTAATATTAATTATTATTTATTAACTATTTTTTTAACATGTCCTTTTTGGTCATTTAAATGCTTATAAGCTACTTTTTGCCAAACGTGACTTTTTCATCAGCTAGCTTATCAGCTACCGGCTAGCTTATAAGTCATAAGCTAGCTTATCAGCTAGTTTGCCAAACATAGCCTTAGAAGAAATGGTCTGTATCTAAGCCAATGTGGGACTCTAACAACTTTATCGATAGTCCCATCCTAAGACGAAAGTCCATTTTCAAGATTCAAACAAAATCGAGACATTAGAAGCATATGTTGGGCAACGATAAGATGGATTACCCGCCGGCAGAGCAAAGACCAAGAGCAAGGAGATCTTCTAAAGTGGTTGGTAGCACCGATGTCAGAAGCGAAGCTAATAAACTCGCTGCTCCGATTCCACCAAAAGTCCCCAAAAACTGAAATAAACAAACCAAACCAGATTATAATGAGTAAAAATGAAATTGATATATATATATAGGGGAGAGAAGGGGGGGGGGGGGGGGGGGTCACGAAAAAACCCAAAAAATGAAAACTGAAGAACACCCTAGTAACCGTTCATCTGGACGGTATGCACATGTGCACACAAATGAATGAAGTTGTTTTTCGGTTGCACACGTGCATAACAGACAAATTGCTTACAAATAACTTGTATGCACATGCGCATACCATCCAGATGAACGGTTACCAGTTTGTTCCTCAGTTTTTCATTTTTTTGCGGTTTTCTGCAGAACCTAACCCTATATATATATATGTGTGTGTGTGTGTGTGTGTGTAACCATCCTGTAAACCATCACATGATGGATTATGGAAACCCCTCGACTCCAACAAGCCGAAAAACTAGTTGTTAGCCGATAACTAATATGTTTAGTAAAAAAAACTGATAAATTAGATGATAATGTAAAATGACCTAATAAGCTATGTAGAAAACTTAACTAAAACAAAAAATATAAAGGGCATAATTGGCAAAAAGTGGAAAAAGAAGCCCATGGAGCTTACAACCCCTTTTTGAAATAACTTATCAAAAAGCTAGCTTATAAGCTAGTTTATGACCAAGACTTTTTCAATAAAATAAGCTAGCTTATAAAATGGCCTTAACACAGAACGAATAATTTATCCATCATCGAGAAGAAAATATGTATTTTACTAGATCACGCTCACCACTTCACGAATTTCTTGCTCAAATAGCTTGGAAGCAGCACCGGCACTAAAGTCCTTTATTAGTTCGATACTGAATTCGTTATTTCTCTCGACCAACTTGCGAGTCTCTGACTGAAATCGGTTTCCCGATCCTGTAAACGAAGCCCATCTTTTCTCAAAAGTTTCCTCGTAAAGTTCTACTTCACGGGCGTTACTTGATTGGAGCCACGCAACGTATTCCTCAAGCGATCTCTACAAGTCAAGAGAAGTTCTTGATAAAAATGGGAAATCAAGATATCTAACAAAATGCAGTTTCTAAAGCGAAATATGCAGAAAAGACGACAATAAGAGCATCCACAACAGATTGTCCAAAATGGAGATTTTATCTCCAGTAAATTAGGTTTTTCGTCCCTGTGGTTTGTTAAAAATTGTGATTTCCGTCCCTGTGGTTTAGAAATTACAGTTTTCGTCGTTATGTTTTGTAAGTCATTGCTATTTTCATCCTTATGATTTAAATCTATTGTTGTTTTGGTCCCTAAGGTTAACAATTTTTTACTGTTTCAGTCCCTGGTACTTAAAAGGTAGGAATTAGTCCAAGGACGAAAATTGCAATTGTTAAACCATAGGGAAAAGAATTGAAATCGTTAACAAACCACAAAGACAAAAATCGTAATATACTCTTTCATATTCTTTTGCTCCAACAAATTCTCCATTCTCCAAGACTTTCTCCAAAAATGCAGGAAAAAAATGTGCGGATTTGGAAAACCTTCCAAATATAAATGTGGGTAAAGAGTGATATTTTTATCGTCCTCACCAATTAAAATTTTAATGTATTTAATAGTTCAGTAACATAATTAATGCTAGTCTCTCTAAAATGGTTAAACTACTGGAGTTGGATGTATATATATAGGAAGGATCATGTGAGAAGTCTCAATATCATATATTATTACACTTCTTTGGGTGTGTTTAATCATATATGATTAAGCTTCTATGTGTTGTTAATACAACATGTGTTTAATCATATGCGATTAAGCTTGTGTATCATGCGTATAATCATATATGATACTGAAACTTCTCATCTTCTTGCAAAATCTTTAACTTCTCGTTTTAACCTGAGTACCTGACCTTATATATATATATATATATATAGTGCCAAATTGGCAAATTTGGTGAGAAGTGGTTATCAACCGTTGGATGAGAAATGGAAGAACATTAGGATGAGATGCACCGGATCAATCCTTTTTAAGCCGCAATTCATGGGAGGGTATTTGATTAAAAGTGACCAACGGTTTAAGGGTACTTCTCATACTTCTCACCAAAAATGGCACTTCTCACATGATCCCATGCCTATACATATATATATATATTTGTGTTTGGAGATTTTGACTTTTCCGTCTCCAATTTTGGAGAAATTACGAATAACCGTTGGAGATGCCCTAAGGATATGAATCGTTCACTTACTTGTGATTCCGCTAGTGATGGACCAATGATGTCGTTTCTAACACTTGCAGCAGCGGGCATTGGGGAAGTATTGCCTCCTCGAAAAACATACGACACGACAATATCAAGATTCGATAACCGCAGAGTCGACACAATAAGCTCCACAACACGTGCTTTCGTCTTATCTACCTGCATTTCAACATAGAAATCTAATTTAAAAACGTACTTTAAACCAAACGAACCAACTCTACCCCACCTGGAGAGGTGGGGTTTTACGAGAGTAAAATGTACACAGACCAAATTTAAAAAAGTTCACCTCTACGACTCTACCCATAAACTAAATTAAAAAAAGTTAATTTGTTAAAAAATTTAGAGCATTTTCCATGAAAAAATAACATTACATAATCATACCAGCGACAAAGATCGTCTCTTCCAAGAAACGCTTTCGGTTTCCATCTTCGATGTGTAATCTTTTACGCTATTTACGAGCTCGTTTATCGAAATCAAGTCTTTTTCGGCTCGTTGGCAATCTCGCTCCACAAGCTTTTGTGACGCAGACAGCAGTTGCTCGGCAATTGCAATCGGCGTTTCAAGTTTGAGCTTCATCCTTTCGATTCCCGTACTCGTTGACCCATCTAAGAAGGTATACAAATACTTCTCGAGTTCGTAGAAGCTAGTCGTCGCCCAATAAGAATCGTTTCCAGATGATTCTTCGTGCCCTTGACCAACATCAGATACGGTCAACAATTTCCGTTTAAGCGCAGATCGTGCAGATACGGGAAATAACGTAACTTCTGCACTTAACAGCTTCTGTGTGTTCTCTTTGATAAATCTAATTGCTTCCTCGAGCTGCATTCCATCAGATAGATGTTGTAAACGCATGAAATAATCCGTAATAGACAGGGCCATTCCAATCTTTTTGGAGACCCTACTTAGGGGTGTAAAAAGTCGAGTTTTTAACGAGCTACTCGAGCTTGAGCCTAATAATCCTCGAGCTCGAGTGGATCTCGAACACAAAATAAATCTCTTTTAACTTAACGAGTTGAGCTCCATAACACCAATGTTCAACTCGACTCGTTCGAAAGCTCGATTAAACTTTACAAGTCGAGCATACACTTTTTCGAGCCAAATATATTTAGGCGAAGAATCGTGTGAGAAGTTGAGGATAACGTGAGAAGTGGATCTGAACCGTTGATCACTTTTAATCAAATGCTCTCCCATGAATTGCGGCTTAGAAGGGAATTGATCAGGTGCATCTCATCCTAATGTGCGTCCATTTCTCATCCAACGGTTTATAACCACTTCGCACGCTTCTGACGTTAACCTCAACTTTTCTACCGAACCCAACCCAATATGTTTATAAGTTTACAAATTATATAATTAAAATAAAAAATCATTGAGCTAGAGTAAATAGCATCGAGCTCGAGCTCAAACATTGAAAAAATATTTGAGCTCGAACTTGAGCCCAACTTTGAAAAAGTTAATCGAGCTCGAGCCTGAGAATAGTTTTCCAAGCCGAGCTCCAATAATCGCTACTCGAGCCGAGCTAGATCGACCAAACAAGTAATAAATAGAAACAAAATACAAAATTTCATACATATATTATATTAAAAGTCTTACCAATTAAAACAACAACGAAGTATTGAAAGGACAAAGTAACGTATGAAATTCACTTAAATCAAAGGGTCCATCGGTTGAATGACCTTCTCACAAATTTCTTTTAAATCCATGACCTTTGGACAAGTTTTAGAATGCCACTTCCATATACAAGAATGGCACTAAAACTTTCAGAAGGTTATGTTGTTGATAAAATTCTCATTTAAGGTTATTTTTTTGAAAGGCAATATTATTAAAAACAGGGGAAATCCCAAAGCAATACACAGCCGAAAAGGAAAGACACGCATTCTGCCAGGAGCAGAATGCAGTAAACAAACAGCCTACCCACTACAAAACCGAAGGAACCAGAATTGCCAAATCAGCTAAGAGAGTAAAACCTAAAATATTAAGGGGCAGATTCCATTAGGAATCAAAAACTGATTGTGAACCCGAGAACCGCCCACAGCATGTCATGTGGCATATTCATCTGGAACATGGACGTGTTATTCATCATGAATGTGTGATTATGATGTGTAAGTGTGTAACACGTCCAAATTCATTATGAATGTGTGATTCATGATGAATAACATTTCCATATTCATCATGAATGTGTGATTCATGATGGATAACACTTCCATATTCATCATGAATGCATGATCCATGATGAATAATATCTCCATATTCATCATGAATGTGTTATTCATGATGAATATTCATCCTGAAGAAGGACCAGTGGGGCGCTGTGGGTGGTTCCCAGGCTCCTAACAAAACTTTTCTCAAAGGTTAAAACATACTTAAATTGGGTAAAAGCTAAAACATGTTTAATTGGGCCCCCAAACTTTTGCGGGACCAGTTTCATATCTCACATTGGAACACCCTCAGGCACGGCCCTGTTAATAGACCCTCAATCCCATTTCAAACCAAATAATCACTTGCAACAACTATCTAATATGAGCTTAATGGGATGAATGATCAAACCTCCATGGGATTTTGGTAGATATCAGATTTATTCAGTACAAAGACAACTTTCTTCTTCCATTTTTGTGTGTAACGCAGAAAAGCAACCTGAAAGCACCATATATATATATATATATTGCATCAATAATCAGCTTTAGAATACAGGAAAGTGTCGGAAGATTAAGCAACATTCGGTATGTTATACCTCGCTTTCAGTCAATGGACGATCTGCAGAAATAAGAAAAAGAAGCAAATCTGCTCGGGGCACAAATTCTTCGGTCAACCGCTGCTGTCTTTGAAGAATCACATTGGTTCCTGGTGTATCAACAATGATCATCTGTTTCACCAAAAATAAATAAATTTAATAATGGGGGAAGAGAGGAGGAAAATTGCAGATGCATCATGCAACTCAGGTAAGACAGAGGGGCTGTTTGGTTGGTTTTCCATTAAGCTCTGTACGGGTAAAGATGTCTGTGTGGATTAATCTGTCGTGTGTAAAGATTGTGAAGATTTTGTTTGGGATGGTTTTTTCATAGATGGAAGGAACATGTTTTTAATTGGAAGGGGCAGTTTGGAAAAAAAGAACTTGACTTTCTGTATAAAGCTCCCCAGTAGAAGCTTATTGAATAAGCCATATATCATTAAGCCACTACCAAACAGTCATGTATAAGTATAACTGACCGAATAAGTTGTGAGTCTCATTAAGCTCATTAGGCTTCTAACAAACAGGCCCTTAGTTGCAAGTTGCAACAGAAGTGAATTGCTACTTGCAACATCATCAAATAAAAATGCAAGGATAAACCGTAACAGTAAACATATTACTAAGAGATGGGCCAGATGGCAGATAAATTTCAGCATCAAAGTATGCACATAGACATAGGCTAAGGATCGTGTGAGAAGTCGAGGTTAACATGAGAAGCGTGAGAAGTGGATCTGAACAGTTGATCACTTTTAATCAAATGCCCTCCCATGAATTGCGGCTTAGAAGGGAATTGATCGGGTGCATCTCATCCTAATATGCATCCATTTATCATCCAACGGTTGATAACCACTTCTCACGCTTCTCACGTTAACCTCAACTTCTCAAGTCAACGGAACCCAACCCCATATACATAATAAATAAGGAACGTTTAATAAAATAAAATTGTTTTTATAAAGAAATGTAAGTACTCACATGCTTAAGTATTGGTGACGGTAGATAACATATATATTGACCATCTGGGTGCCTTTCACAACGCTGCTGTTCATCAGAATCAAGCTCAGAGTAGCGTAAAAAAGTTATCTCATTTGTCGTAGGAACAACTCCATCTTTTAGGTACTTTCTACCAAGTAGAGCATTGATGAAAGTTGATTTTCCAGAATTGAATTCACCCTGCAATTCATAAGCCATTAGAAAATCTTGATAACGAAAAATCCTCGGGAAGAATATCAATAGAAGTCTTTATATAAGAAACTCAGGTTCTTTTCATGCCAATATTATTTAAGAGTAAATTTCTATTTTTGTCCCTATGGTTTGTAGAAAATTTCTATTTTCGCCCTTGTGATTTTGAACTTACAGTTTTCACCCTCATGGTTTATAACTCATTATCATTTTCGTCCTTATAATTTAAACTTGATTGCTTTCTTTGTCCCTATGGTTTACAATTCATTTCTATTTTAGTCCCTCATACTTAAAAGTAGTGTAATTAGCCTCAAGGACAAAAATAGAAAAGAATTGCAAGCTATAGGGACGAAAACCATAATTCTGAAACCACAGCCCACAGGGACGAAATCTGCAATTTTTAACAAATCATAGGGATGAAAAACGTAACTTACTCTAGATTTAACTAACGGAAAACAAAAAAACTACCACAAAAATCTTCCATATCAAGAATATATTTTAGGGAACGTTACACTCTTATAATACTTGGAGGGTAAAATGGACCAATTAGCAAAGATCAAATATTGGTCTATTAGCTTTTTCTATAGATTAACATGAATAACAAAGTAGTTGAGAATACCCAAAAACTTCACACTAGGTTACTCTCAGAGACGGACCTAGAATTTTTTTGAACTGGTGACACTATTTGATTATATAAGAAACAAATATATGGATATTTTTCACAAAATCAACATTAGTCTTGTGGTTAGTTCCTTGCTTTTCAAATGTGAGAACCCGTCTTCAAGTCTTTTATTGCAAGTTATTTTAGAAACATAATAAATCTGAAATTAAAAGCTAAAAACTAAGAAAATGACACTAACATGACTCGAACTCGAGTTTGAGGTGGAAGAAAAGTCTTGCAAACCAACTCTACCAAGGGAACCTTGTGTCCTTATTGTAGTATTAAAATATATATATGGTGGAGCACAACAAACTGATACGATGGCACATTTCACAACTATAATATTTTACATTATGATGGAGAAACGAAAAGGTGGCACGTGCCACCGTATGCTCTAAGTTGGGTCCGTCCCTATTTACTCTCCAAAAGAGCCCTTCAGGAGAGAAGGAAGGTTCCAACATATATTGAAGAGAAATGGTCCAAGTCTAGCCGACATGGGACTCCAACACGCCCTAGACGGGTACAGATCGTACCAAAGTATTGAGTGGTAGACCTTGGCTCTGATACCATGTGAGAATATGTAGAACCCACATTAGATTAGTCCCCAAAAGACCCCTTGAGGAGAGAAGGGAGGTTCCAACATATATCGAGGACAAATGGTCCAAGTCTAGCTGATGTGAGACCCCAACAAATATCCATACTAAGAAGAACGCCATGTCGGCATTGTGTGTGAAAACCGAGACAAGCTACATCTACTACAAAATGGCAAGCATGACGATAATGTCAACATTAAAGAGATCAAAATCAACACGAGATGAAACACAAAAGAGCATTCGCATAGTGACCATAAATCTATATCTATACTTCATATAAAAGTAAAAACACCCTGATAGGCTTTCAAGTTTTGAAGTTTCAGAATTTCTTTTCCCTAATCACTGCTATTAATTTTGTTAATTCTCCTTTAATGACTTGGTTTCACATTTAACTTTTAGTTTTCAATTTCATGTTCTACACATTACAACAGAACTACGAGGTAAACCAAAACCAAAACCAAAATCGCTAATCCTCGTGTTAATAATACTTTAAGAAGACTTTATTTTAAACCATATAATATGTATATGGGAAAAGTTCAAAAAAAACTAAACGAACTGTCTCATTTTAGTCCTTGAACTATTTTTTGAATGAAAGAACCATTAAACTTTCTCATTTTGAATGATTAAGTCCCTGAAATAATAACATATAAATTAATTTTTCCAACGTTAAAGTTTAATGTTTTTTTCATTCAAAAAAATAGTTCAGGGACTTAATCATTCAAAATGGGATAGTTCGTTGGGTTTTTTCTGAACTTTTCCCTATTTATATATGGCAAATACTAATACACGAAGGTGAGGTTTGAACCCTTGACCTCCTAGAAGTTTGGAGGCCAATGAGCATTTGGTTACTTATAAAAGTTTAGGGGCACTAATGACGTAAGTTCCAGGTTTTAAACTAGTATCTATGTAAGTATCAAAGTCACTTGAAAAATGATTTTGGAACAAATATAAAAGAAAATCATTTGAAATTCAGAGCTAATACCAATGTCTACCCGCGGAACCAGAAGTTGTTGAAGTTCAGCGCACAATTACCACTATAACCAGTAAGAACGGCTCGCTGAGGTGTGAAACAGCATCACCGAGAAGTGAGATTTCTTCCATCTGGATGTAAAAATCCCATCACACCAGCTCATTAGTGTAAACGAAGAAAAGGGTTATTTACCTAAATGACCTCATGAAAAGGGCTTTTTAAATCCACAACTTTCTGACAGGTTTCTAGGTGTTCTTGTGTATGGAGGTGGCATTTTTCTATTAAGCACTCTCATTCTCAAACTTGTCACAAGGTCATGGATTTAAAACAAACCTGACAGAACATTTAGGGTGCGTTTGGTATCCAGCCAGTACAGGACAGGACAGAACAGAACAGAACAGTTGTTTAGCGTTTGGTAAGACAAAGTTGGACATGACAGAGCAAGTAAAATGGCTTACCCCTAATGAGTTGTTTATATACTTTGACTAATTTGTGTAATTTATTAAATTATGATAAAATAAATATTTTTAATAACAAATATATCATTAGAAAGTTTTCGTCAAGACAATTAAAATGACACCAAAATAGAAAGTCTATGTAGTTTCCAATTTTTTATACCTAAATTAACCAAAATATAGAAACCATAAAAAATAATATTTTGAGAACAGTAAAGTGAAAAAGTTTAAAGAGCATAAAATAAAATAAATAAAATTTAAAAGAACCGATAAAACGTAAAGAGGAGGCATATTTGATGTTTTAGAAGATAATTAGGTTAATTTTGAGGGTATATTGGTAAAATATAGGTTAGCTCCACCTTGTTCCTGTTTGTTCCAGATAAAAGTCCTGCCAAACATGGAACAGTGATCCTTGAATAGTTTTGTCCTGTCCAGTGTACCAAACGCACTCTTAGCTACCAAATTTTAAGATTAGAAGATCACCAGAGGCGAAGCTCTCTTGATAACATCTATGGCTTCAAGAAGCATCGATCTCTCGGTTTCTATCAACTCTGCTTCCCTATCCTCCAATTTTGCAAATCCGGTGAACCCCTTTTCGCCTGAAAAACCATTTGCCATTTCCAACTCTAAACCATCACGTAAAGCTTCCGGTCTCTTATTTGACGCCTGCATGCTATAAATCTTGCTCAAAAGATCGTTACCTACCAACTTCAGTCCTTCCAACGAAACAACCAACCCACTTGCGCCAGATTGTAAGAGATACGAAACCTCATTGAACAATTTATCTTTATCAACTGAATCAACGGTCACAAATGTTGGAATTTTGATCTGATTGATCACGGAGGATAATTCCTCTATGCTTTCTCCTCCATCGTTACTATAGATTAGAAAATCAGCACCTTCAAAGCTAGAGTCATTAATGGCAGCATTTGAAGTTTGCACCTTTCTTCCGATTAAAGGAAGAAACACGGAGTCCGATTTTGAATCCATGATTGTATTTCTTGCAACAATGGCAGGTAAACCTGTTGCAACTTATAGAGTAAGTAAGCATGCTACTTCCACCAAAGATACATCAATTTTTTTACTTTTATTCTAAAGCTCATTAGCTCAAGATTTACGAAATTTCATGCCAAAAAGAGACCATGATTTGTAAATGAAAATTTACTTTTCACAAAAGGGTCTCCTAAAGAAATCATTACAGGGTGCGTTTGGTACGCGGATAGGAGTGTAAACGAGTCGAGCTTTTAACTAGCTACTCGAGCCGTTTATCTCAAACTCGAGCTTAATAGTTATCAAGCTCGAGTCGGTCTCGAACCCAAAATAAAGCTCGATTAACTTAACGGTCGAGCTCCATAACACCAATGTTCGACTCAACTCGTTTGAAAACTCGATTGAACTTCACGAGTCGATTCGAGCCGAGGCAGCCGAGCATACACTTTTTCGAGCCAAACATTTTTATATTCTTACAAATTATATAATCAAGATATAAAATTATAAATCTTAAGTAAATAAACGAGTCAATCAATCTCGAATTCGAGCTCATACACGAGCATGGAGCTCGAGCTCAAACATTGAAAAAAATATTAGATCTCGAGCCCGACTTTGAAAAAATTAATAGAGCTCAAGTCGAGCTCGAGCTTGATATTGTTTTTTCAAGCTGAGCTCGAATAACGTGATACTCGACTCAACTCGGCTCATTTACACCCCTACATGCGGGGTTGAGGTTGGCGGGTGAAAGAATAGTGGAAGATATTAGGGTTTAAATATGGCATCAGTAGTTTAATAAGTTACCAATCTTGTTTCATCTCCATGATTTTTGTTTCACCTATTTTGCTTGTCCCCCTTACTTACAGCTTAATGCGCTTAATGGTCAACCATACAAAAGTGTTCCTTTACGGCTTAATCGCTAAGCCATTAAGTGAAAATGGCTCTATGGAATAAACCAGTACCCCTCGCTTGTCCATGTTAAGCCACCTCAAACAAATTAATACTAGAAAATAGAAATGTCCATAAATAATCCAACCCTCTCTCTTTGCCTCCCTCAAACCCATTGGTCTCTCACCTCTCTTGTCCTTCAACAACAAATTTCACCAGATCACGTAACGCATACAGACAGATAACTTAACCCATACAGGGCTTAATTGGGGGAAAAAGTAAACAGTCTTAGTCCTGTCCTGCCCATAATAATGCCCCAATATAATGTAGCACCGAACGTGGACAATACGTTTTTGTTATGTCCTGTTCCATTTACAAAATGCACCCTAAAGAACCTAACGTTGGCTCATGTAAAACACATATTGTTGTCACATTGTGATTTATGAATCAAATATCACTTCATGGAGCACCAATTACACAAGCAGGTATAAGATCGCCTTACATTCTTACATTAAGCCATGTATGGCTTAAGTTGTCTGTCTGGGTATATATATATATATATATATATAGGCGAAGGATCGTGTGAGAAGTTGAGGTTAACGTGAGAAGCAGATCTGAACCGTTGAACCGTTTATCACTTTTAATCAAATGCCCTCCCATGAATTGCCGCTTAGAAGGGAATTGATTCGGTGCATCTCATCCTAAGGTGCGTCCATTTCTCATCCAACGACCAACGGTTGCTAACCACTTCTCACCGGAACCCAACCCTATATATATTATTGGGCATTTCTGGTATTAATTGAGGGAGGCAAAGAGATTGGCTTAACACGGACAAGCAAGGGTCATGGATTATTCCATATAGCCTTTTTGGCTTAACGATTAACCTGTAAAGAAACAGCTGAGTGAATAAGCCGCCCTGACCACTAAGTTCGTTAAACCGTGAGTAAACAGCCCCTAAACAACCATCCTTATCTCAAGAAAAACATTGTCATGATATGAGATCAGATAATTACATCTAATAACCGGTGATGAATTCAGATCGGAAAAGATAGAAATCGTTTCAAAATAGGGTAAAAAATCACTGACAGCGAACGAAAAACATTCTGACCTTGATCGGAAACCACAACACCACTAGCATTAACAGCGGTAGCGATATCAACTCGCTCTGCAATCAACAAGTACGCCCGATCCCTAATCACCGACTTCAACAAACAAGCAGCATCATACAAATTCCTTCCACTTCCTTCACCGGAATTCAGCACCACAACCCCAACCAAACCGGAAACCGCCTCATCAACAACATCAACAACCCTGTCTCCACCATCCAGCACATCCTCGGGGTCCAATTGAAGCACAACATTGGGGATTTTGATCTCCGGCCGCTTATAACCACCGGGAAACAACGTTCGTTGCGGTTGTTGATCGTGTTTGCTATTGGATACGAACGAGCCATTCTTCTCGATGCAGTTAATGAGAGAAGAATTAGTGTAGCGGCGTTGGTGGAGTTGGAAAAGTGATGGCGGACGGTGGTGGTGGTGGTGGTGGTGGTTGGTGGATAGAGGACGGTGGGATGGGATGTGGAGTGAAATTGAGTGGTGGAGGAGGGATACCATTAGGGATTTGAATCAAAAGAAGATGTACATACAGAACATATGGTGTGTGTGTGTGTGTGAGAGAGAGAGATTTCTGTGGAGGTGATGATATGGTGGTGGCCTGAGATTTTTTTCTTATCTTTCTGAAACTATTGTCGGTACGTAGTGGAGAAACCCTTTCATTCCCGCCTGCCCCATTTTTCTTCACGTGGTTTAGATTATAGTAAGGACTAAATTACGTTTTTAGTCCCTGTGGTTTGTTAAAATTGCGATTTTGTGATATAATAATTAATAATTATGGTTTTCGTTCATATGTTTTAGAATTCTTTGCTATTTTCATTTTTATGCTTTATAATTTATTGCTATTTCCATCCTTGTGATTTATAATCTATTGTTTTTTTGGTTTTTGAGGTTTGTAATTCTTTAATTTGTGGTCCTTGTACTTAAAAGGTAGGAATTAGTTAATGTACGAGAATAGCAATAAATTACAAATTATAGGAACTAAAGTGTAATTTATAAACCTTAGGGACAAAAATTAAAATTATTAACAAACCACAGGGACCAAAATCATACATAATAAGATTGAATTACATTTTGGTCCTTGTACTTTTCAAAATTATGGATTAAGTCCTTCAAATGTGTTAATATAACACTTGTGGTCATCATGGGTAATGGTGTGCGTCGGTAGGTGACGTGGGTTTAGGTTGGATTTTTTCGGGTTGGTCGGGTTTCGACTACTGTTATATGTAACAATAATATATGATGTTCGATGGATTTTGAGGATGAATTCAATCAAATGGAGATAATTGATCAAATTGATAGTAGGTTTAGGGGTTGTTTGGATTAATCTCTCTGTATACATTAGAAAGATTTTTGTTTGGGATGGTGTTTTCATAGATGGAAGGACCATGTTTTTTAATTGCGAGAGACTGGTTTAGACAAAACTTGACTTTCTGCATAAAGCTCCCTCCTAAAAGCTTAATAAATAAGTCACTTTCTATATATTAAGCCACTACCAAACAACCATGTATAACTGACTGAATAAGCTATATGTCCCATTAAGCTTATTAAGCTGCTAACAAACAAGCCTTTAGTATCTAGAAAAAAGTAAGCCCGAGTAGGATTTTGTATTTAGTAGGATAATTAAACAAATAAATATATCTATTTTTTTAGGGGTGGCGGGGTAAGAATCAAACTCAACACGAACTCAAATATGCCCCAAAGTCGGGTTTCGAATATTTAGATTTCCAGGTATTCAGGTTAACACAAACACCTCATTTTCTTTTTGGGTTTTCATAAATAACGAAATTAGAGCATCTCCAATGGTCATTTGATAACAACTTGAAGAAGGGTTGATTATTGGAGTGAGGACTTGAAGATGAGTTTACTAATGAAATATTTGGTCTTTCTCAAGTGTTTGAATGTAACGTCCCAAAAATTACAATAAATTTTAACTTTAAAATATAAGAATTTTAATAAATGAACCCTTATTAAAATGTTCCAAAACCGTTTCGTTTGCAAACGTAATAATAAATATTCTCATTAATAATAAACAGCGGAAAATAAATCGTTTAAATAATAATTCTAATCTCGTAATTGTAATACTTTTCACGCGCGCCAGTGTGTACCCGTCACGCCTTGGAGCCACTAGCACCTGAAACCACATTTATAGGAAAAGGGTAAGCACAAAGCTTAGTGAATTCCATCACATGCGCAGATAGCAATTATATACACATCACTCCTATTCGCACATGAGCAACAACACCACAGTTACATAATGTAAGTAAACACATACAAGTAATTATGTACCCAACTCCTCGGTCCCACCGAGTTCACACAACGTTTTCATCCACTTTCTCGGTCTCACCGAGTCCTCGGTCCCACCGAGTTGTATTGTAACACACTCGTCCCACCGAGTTCCCACAACATTTCTATCCACTTCCCGGTCCCACCGAGTCCTCGGTCCCACCGAGTTGTATTGTAACACACCCGTCCCACCGAGTTCCCACAACATTTCTATCCACTTCCTCGGTCCCACCGAGTCCTCGGTCTCACCGAGATGTAATGTAACACACATTTATACTAAGCATTTAACCCAAGCAAATATCACACACCACAAACAACTAGTTCACACCACAAGTACAGTAGTACATACAAACTACCATAACATGCATACAATTCCTATCTACACAGTGAGAGAACTTACCTCAAAAGCAAAGTAGATGTCCCCAACAACCAAACGAGTCGGCCAACACCAACTCACCTTTTTCCACCTAAATAAGTGATATCACACGTCAAAACGAAGTCCTAGCCCAAAGTCACGACTATAAACTTACACACGAAAAATCCAGCTTTTACTCTAAGATTTACAGGTTTGTTCGGGACCTGTTTAGCCCCTCTTAAACTCATCAACCCAGAATTATTATTCCATAATCAGTTAGTTCCATGACCTAGGGTTCCAGGTACATATCGTACGCGTTCTAACGATTTTCCTACAATTTAATATGAATTTTCTAAAAACAGGACGTGAGACTGCCCAAACCGGGCCTGCTGTAAAAACAGCTAATTTACACCTAGCTAGAGGCCGAACCAGACTTTCGCTAAAACACGAAAAGTGTGCCCGACACAGAATGTGAACCGTGGGCACCGGATTCGTCTCAAACCGAGCTACGACGAGAAAGTTACGGGCGAAATACGAACTGGACAGAAGCGATATTGATCACATAAAATGATAACTTGGCTTAACCTTCTATTAAGCCAAGACTTAATCCAAACAGACCTGCAATTCCTCACTTGGCTCGGGGGCTTTCGACTAAAGAACACACCACACCACCCATGGCCGCCCCAAGCAGTGGCGGTCAGCGGCGGCAGCCGCCGCCGGCGGTGGCGGTTTGACTGCACCCCGACGAAACCAACGAAAAGAAACCATAACGAAAGGGGGAAGAACCTTACCTCGATGACGACTCGCGGCAACCACGACCAAAATCCTCTTTCTCTCTTCGCCGCTCTCTCTCTCTCTCGATACTCTTCGATCACGCCGGCAAGCAACACGACGGCGGCGGCTAGGGGGTTCGGTGGTTCTCGGCGGTAACGAAGAAAAGACAAGGAGGGGGAGGGGAAATCTCGGTCGTGACCACAAGGGAGAAGAAGGAAGTGTAGGGTTTTCTCTTCTTTGCTAATCCACGAATCCAAACAACACACACGGGAGTTATGGGGCTCGGTTTGGTGCATGGGCCGACCCCATGCCAAGACTTTGGCCTTTTGACAATTTTGGCCCCTCAACAACTCCCAAAGGTCCTATAAACACCCTACCCGAAAATGAATACTTAGGGTCAACGATGTTAACTATCGGCAACTTAAATGATCCCGGAAGAAAATAAATGACAAAAACTTAATTAAGCAACGAGAAGGATTTAAAAGAAAAAAAATATTTACGTACCAGAACACGGGCTTTACAACTCTCCCCCGCTTGGATTAGACTTCGTCCTCGAAGTCTATGCCCGTGAATAGCTCTAGATAGATCTCCCTCATCTCAACCTCAGGTTCCCAAGTCCACGCGGAACCCTTTCGGTGCTTCCACTGGACCTTCACTAACTGGAATCTAAATTTCTCATACCGCCTAAAAAATTTCTCAAATACTTTTCTTACCACAAAACTCCTTCAAGAATGCTGAAAATGTGATCGGAAGAACACTCCAACAACTTGATTCATTCCTAGTCAAACGACTTCGGTTGTCTCCCAACCTTAGTTATTCCATACATCCCGATTCAAATCTCAAGCTCTAACCATTCTAAAGTTGCTTACCAATATACCCTACTGGATACTCGAATCCGATCATTCCTACCATTATCTGTCGATTAACTTCCACGAGTTCTAATAAACTCCCAAAATTTATTTCACACGAATCATCAAACCAGTAAATTTATAAACACACACGAAAGTCATTCCACCATAACCATTCATCACAAGTGAGTATTTCAGAGTTACTACTACCATCACCATAATTATCTTAAAATCGGCTACAATTCTCCGATTACACTAAAGGCGTTTGGCCTCAAGCCCAAAAGTCGACACCTAAATATACTACTTACATCAAAAAGGTTACTGCGCATTTATGCTCTTAATTACAAAGGGCATCATTCCCTTAACCGATACTACTCGGCCTACAGTACCAACGCGCGTGGAATACCCAACCTTCCACCGTCTACTTATCCTCCACACTCGCTCTACTAAGCCTAGTTACACCGTATCAAGATACACCTTAACGTCTACCTCCCAGGTACGTCTCAAGGCCCGGCACATCGGAACTACCTCCCAGGTAAGTGCCCAAGACTATATCCTCCCAGTGCCTACTGGAAAGTCAAGGTCATAACACATGAATACCGGGGTCCCACCCCGAGATACCCAACCGACCATTACCAACGACTGACTGACGTGACCAAGGATCCAATGCAAAACAGTCTACCAACAACATGCCTATCCCGGAATGACTCACTCACCCAAACATGTAAATACTCAACGTGCAATAAATGCAAAGTTGTGCAACAAAACAACCCATCAACAAGACTCCCCATCGAGCCCTTAAAACCGTGCAATTGACCCATGACTATCTCAAAGTCAAAACCGAGCAAAATGCTCCACGCTTGCTAGACCCATAAGTCGGTCAAAAACGCGTTTAAATAAAGTTTAAGCAAGCAATACTCTAAAATAAACTTTAGTCCCAACTCAACACGGGTTAAACAAAAGAGTTTTCCAAAAGGACTCACACCCTTAAAATTCTCAAAATGACACATAACACTTAAAAGCGCATTTCCCAAATGGTTTACAAAATCATTTACAAAATATTTTCAACGTCAAGATTTTTCATCTCAAAAAGATCGTATGCAATAAAACTACTATTACCAGGTCAGTAGTTACGCAAAAATGGACACGCTCGTCCCACATATGAAAACCATGTTGGAAATCATTCAATTGCAGCTCAGTTTACTCACAAAACGTAAAGCGAAATAAATAATTTCTTTAAAAATGAACCGTCACGGTTCTAGTATGGATTGACTCATGACATGTACTTAAAGTAACCGCTCGACCTTACACCGGGTGCGACAAAAGTGTGCACATAATTTCAAAATCAGTCCCACGACATTTGACCCCAAAATTTCTCCTTTTAAACATAAAATGTCGTGGCACAGGGTTCACCAACAAATTTTTACGCGCGTCGGCTAGTCATACAAAACGATGAAACGGTTTACAAATATATTTTTGATAAAACACAACGGTCTCGTGCAAGTTTCAAACTTAAAGATAGAAACCAATCCGTTTCCATCATTTGAAAATATCGACTAAAACCTCATAAAATCTCAAAAGGTGGGGTTCTTTAAATTGATTTCCAAGATTTCCCCAAACGGTCACATAAACAAATAAGATATGCACCTCGTGAAATTAAACCCACACGACTCAACATGCCGTAAAACAAAACTTATTTTACCCAAATCACTCAAATAGTTTTATACATACATCGTGGAATGTAACTTTCCGTCTCAACTCTAACATATGTGGAGGAGTTCCAATGTTAAAGTCCAAGCCGTAGTCACTTGCCCAACATTTAAACACCACAAAACACGGATATCATCTTACCCGAAAGAACCGTTGGAAAATAACGAAATGAGATAATTTCTAACAAAGTTTGCAACTCCCGTGATAAAACGGTTTCATGCACTTTCAAAACCATAATTCGAAATCTTGTGTGTGTGCTAAACATTTCTCAAAATTCTAAAACACAATCCACATAAGGATTGGAAACACAAGAAATAGATAATGCAATTTTATTTCAAAATAAACTCTGTGCATGACTCAGTCGGCATTCGACGTCTCGACTCGTACCCCTCCAAATCTCTTCGGTCCACAATCGTCATCCGGACATTTACACCTCTTAGGCAAGTTGGGAAATTACGTCCAATAATCCTTACGGTTTTTCCTCAATTCAAAGTCGGCTCCATAAGCCTATGATTCTAGCACAATCATCAATCTTGACCCGAAATGGCCTACTTAAAACAAACCTCATCCTTATCGTCACTCCAAGGGATTAATACTAGAATCGTCCTTCTATTCCAACGACTACTAGTTTAGAACCTTCATCACTACCCCAACGATCATTTCCTCAAGCAAAACAAGTACACACCTGTACTAGTAGGTTCACTATTGTTGTTCCTCCTTGTGATGGCTGTTCTGGGTAGATATTACAACGAGTTATTAGCACATAATAACTCACACCAACAACGCTCACGCTCAACTCCTTGGATTCCTCGTGACTTTCCCCGACTCGAGCACGGATCCTGTGCTTCAGATAGTAGGAGCTCTACTACTACTTTCCACACCTATCCTCACTCGTTTCGAGTCCCGTCCCGAAGTGCCCAAGTAGTTCCTTGCCGAAAACTATACACATATGCCCGCACCGGCCTATGTACACACTCTTCCTAGCTCCCTAGGAATTCCACCCAACTCCACTACCCTTGCTATGACGAAATCCCCACTAGTCACGACGAGTCGCCTCGCGAATGCACAGTCGCACACAGTGTGAAACCAGATAGACATTCGAATATAAGATTCTATCCTACAACGGTTGGACTCAAACAAGAGCTGCGCAATAGAACTAAATTCGACATTCTAAGGCTATTCGGTTCCTACCGCATACAACCTATAGTGCATTCACTTAACAACCTATCAAGGCTAGCATAAACTCCTATTAGCAAGCAACAAACATGCAGTACAGTGTAATAAGCACCAAGCAATCTAGCATACATACTCCTATGTTCTAGAAAGCAATCTCGCATACATACTCATACGTAAACACTCTTCCCAGCTCACTAGGAATTTCATCTCATCCCACTACCTTGCTACGACGGAATCCCTATTAGCCAATAGCCATAACGAGTTGCCTCGCGAATACCCAGTCGCATGCAGCGTGAATCAAATAGACATTCGAATACAAGATTCTATCCTAGAACGGTTGGACTCAAACAAGAGTTGCGCAAATAGAACTAAATCAAATATTCTAAGGCTATGTGATTCTTACTGCATACAACCTATAGGGCCTTCGCTTAACAACCTATTATAACTAGCATTAATTCCCACTAGCAAGCAATCATCATACAGTACAGTGTAAACCACATAGGCAATCTAGCATGCATACCCTATGATCTAGAAAGCGATAAATACACTAAGTAGTGTACATTTTCCTTTAGCTCCGGCTGACTGTACACACTGCGCCCTCGATCACCGTTTCTCAAACGGGTTTTCCTTTCTTTTATTTTCCAAAGATTTTAAGAGAATAATTTCATAGCCGCGACTTGAGATCAAACACACCGAGATGTGTTTGATTCACTCAAGCTGTGCTCTGATACCAAGTTGTAACGTCCCAAAAATTACAATAAATTTTAACTTTAAAATATAAGCATTTTAATAAATGAACCCTTATTAAAATGTTCCAAAACCGTTTCGTTTGCAAACTTAATAATAAATATTCTCATTAGTAATAAACAGCGGAAAATAAATCGTTTAAATAATAATTCTAATCTCGTAATTGTAATACTCTTCACGCTCGCCAGTGTGTACCCGTCACGCCTTGGAGCCACTAGCACCTGAAACCACATTTATAGGAAAAGGGTAAGCACAAAGCTTAGTGAATTCCATCACATGCGCATATAGCAATTATATACACATCACTCCTATTCGCACTTGAGCAACAACACCACAGTTACATAATGTAAGTAAACACGTACAAGTAATTATGTACACAACTCCTCGGTCCCACCGAGTTCCCGGTCCCACCGAGTTCCCACAACGTTTCCATCCACTTCCTCGGTCCCACCGAGTCCTCGGTCCCACCGAGTTGTATTGTAACACACTCGTCCCACCGAGTTCCCACAACATTTCTATCCACTTCCTCGGTCCCACCGAGTCCTCGGTCCCACCGAGTTGTATTGTAACACACCCGTCCCACCGAGTTCCCACAACATTTCTATCCACTTCCTCGGTCCCACCGAGTCCTCGGTCTCACCGATATGTAATGTAACACACATTTATACTAAGCATTTAACCCAAGCAAATATCACACACCACAAACAACTAGTTCACACCACAAGTACAGTAGTACATACAAACTACCATAACATGCATACAATTCCTATCTACACAGTGAGAGAACTCACCTCAAAAGCAAAGTAGATGTCCCCAACAGCAAAACGAGTCGGCCAACACCAACTCACCTTTTTCCACCTAAATAAGTGATATCACACGTCAAAACGAAGTCCTAGCCCAAAGTCACGACTATAAGCTTACACACGAAAAATCCAGCTTTTACTCTAAGATTTACAGGTTTGTTCGGGACCTGTTTAGCCCCTCTTAAACTCATCAACCCAGAATTATTATTCCATAATCAGTTAGTTCCATGACCTAGGGTTCCAGGGACATATCGTACACGTTCTAACGATTTTCCTACAATTTAATATGAATTTTCTAAAAACAGGACGCGAGACTGCCCAAACCGGGCCTGCTGTAAAAACAGCTAATTTACACCTAGCTAGAGGCCGAACCAGACTTTAGCTAAAACACAAAAAGTGTGCCCGACACAGAATGTGAACCGTGGGCACCGGATTCGTCTCAAACCGAGCTACGGCGAGAAAGTTACGGGCGAAATACGAACTGGACAGAAGCGATATTGATCACATAAAATGATAACTTGGCTTAACATTCTATTAAGCCAAGACTTAATCCAAACAGACCTGCAATTCCTCACTTGGCTCGGGGGCTTTCGACTAAAGAACACACCACACCACCCATGGCCGCCCCAAGCAGTGGCGGTCAGCGGCGGCAGCTGCCGCCGGCGGTGGCGGTTTGACTGCACCCCGACGAAACCAACGAAAAGAAACCATAACGAAAGGGGGAAGAACCTTACCTCGATGACGACTCGCGGCAACCACGACCAAACTCCTCTTTCTCTCTTCGCCGCTCTCTCTCTCTCTCTCTCTCTCTCTCGATACTCTTCGATCACGCCGGCAAGCAACACGACGGCGGCGGCTAGGGGGTTCGGTGGTTCTCGGCGGTAACGAAGAAAAGACAAGGAGGGGGAGGGGAAATCTCGGCCGTGACCACAAGGGAGAAGAAGGAAGTGTAGGGTTTTCTCTTCTTTGCTAATCCACGAAGCCAAACAACACACAAGGGAGTTATGGGGCTCGGTTTGGTGCATGGGCCGACCCCATGCCAAGACTTTGGCCTTTTGACAATTTTGGCCCCTCAACAACTCCCAAAGGTCCTATAAACACCCTACCCGAAAATGAACACTTAGGGTCAACCATGTTAACTATCGGCAACTTAAATGATCCCGGAAGAAAATAAATGACAAAAACTTAATTAAGCAACGAGAAGGATTTAAAAGAAAAAAAAATATTTACGTACCAGAACACGGGCTTTACAAACAATTGTTTGTGAGAGGAAAGTTCAAGTCTTTCAAGTCTTTGGTGGGACCCACTATTTTTTTAATATTTTTTTTTGATCAAGTCATTGAGATTAGGGGTGGACTTGGTACGGTACCGACTTGTTTTTGCCAATATCGTGTACCAACCAATTATAATCGGTATGCAAAATTTCATACCATGTACCAACCAACTGTATTGGGTACCGACTTAATTGGTACCGACTTTTTTCGGTTGGTACATGTTGGTAATGGTTTGTACCAATATCAAGTTACATATACGAAACAAACAAAAAATTAATTCACAATTCCCAAATGATCAAACAAAATAGTTCAATGTAACAATGTTTAATTTTCAATATATGAACTAGTTCAAAATAGGGAGCGTTTCTTCATCCGTGGGATCTTCACACAAAGTACCAAACAAAAATGAAGTGGTTTGATTCTAGACATTAGACATCGGCGCATTACTTGTTGCCTCACAAGTCACACCCTTGATTATAAGCATTCTCTACAAACAAAACACACATTTTTGTCAACAATAAATAACAAACAAATGACAACTCTTGTATTAAAATTTTAAAATAATATATTACCTCTCTCAAGCTCCTCCAAGTCATGGTATATCTGCAAGGCTTCTTCCGTAGGATCTTCATATAAGTTGAAATTTGTGATAGATGCCCTTAATCAGACACTTGTGCAAACGAGTGCCTTAAAATTAATATCATTGATTTATATAATTAAATAATTAATAATTAATTAAATTATTAAATATGTCGGTACCACGGTACTACCGTGGTACACAACATTCAATACCATGTACCAACTAAGTTCAAACACTTGGTACGGTACAACCAGCCAATTATAATTGGTACCGATTAATTTGATACCGATTTAATTGGTATGGCTGGTTCACATGTTGGCTGGTTTAATTTGGTACAAAATTGTCACCCCTAATTGAGATGTGTTTACCATTGTGGATGCCCTTATACTTTTACCTTTGGTAACAGAGAAGGAAACTCTCTCCATCTTATAATTAATGGTATAATAGGAAAGTGTGAACTTACTTTTAATAGTTGATACTTATATTAAGAGAAACTAAAATAGAAATGTGGACTTAATTTGAGACTAAATGAGTAATTAATATGCTTAATTTAATATAATTCAATAAGAGGGTGTTTTTTTCATTTTAACATAGTTAATATGCTTGATTTCTAAATAACATGATAAAAGGGTATTTTTGTCATTTAATTGAATTTGTGTAAATAAACACTATATTAAATTACATCTTTGTGTCTCTATGGTTGTTAAAACGGCATCTTTGTCCCCGTGGTTTTGAAGTTGTTGTTTTCATCTATATCTTTTACAATTTATTGTTATTTTCATCCCTGATATTAGCGGTTAGCTTTTATCTTTAGCTATTAGAGATGAAAACAGCATAAATAGTTGTAAACCAAGGACAAAATCAACAATAAATTATAAATTATAAGAACGAAAACAACAATGAATTACAAGTCATGAAGATAAAGATAAAGTAATTTCAAAAGTATAAGGATGAAAATAGTAATTTTATGGGACATAAACATAATTTACTCTTAACAGCATGACCAAATTTGATTGCCTTTTAAGTATTTTTATAGTGATTGAGCAAAAAATCAATTTTAACTAGAAATACACAATATAGTACATCTTTTGGTCATTGTTACAAGCAACAAAAGACCTCATAAATCTCCCACCAGTTGTGGTAGTTCTGAGACACCATCTCCGACATGATCTCTGGCAAGATTTTCCGACATCCGTGGTGGTGGTGGTGGTGGTGGTGGTGACGAGAAGTCCAAACACACACCCCGAATCACATCTTCATAATCCTCCTCCTCCACCACCTCATCCTCCTCGTGGCGGGAAGTGAGTTGATGATACTCCACAAGTTGGCGGAGACACTGGTTTTCCCTCGTTAGATTCGCGTTATCATTCGCTAATCTTGATTTCTCGGCTAACAGTGCCTCTAGTTGAAGCCTCACCTACACGTCCAAAACGTTCAATATTTCGTCCACCATAGAGAATCTCCAACAAAGGACACCAAAGTTTTACACAAAATGATGTTTCCAATCAACAAATTCGACACTAAAAATGGTGTAGTGTGTAGTAAAAACACCATATTAGAGTTTAATGACATTTTAATTTTACTTGTTACACATATTACATATTACAAATTATATTTATATTCATTTATTAGTTTTAGTAGATTTAGTTTTTTATGTAGCCAACTTGTATGAATTCATAGTTACTTTTTTAATAACTTAAAACCAAATCACAAGGGTTGTGGCGTACTAGTTAAGGCCCGGGGGATGTGGTGGAATATCCCATTTGCCCAGGGTTCTAATCCAGGCGTACACAACAATTGTGGCCACTGAGGTTTAATCAGGGCTAATGTCTTACAGTCATAATTTGACAAGGGATTAGTCTAGGGCTAGGCATAGCCTAGGACACCCTTCCCCCAAAAAAAATTAAATAAGCATAACCTATTTAATTAATATATATATATATATATATAGTTTGCAAAAGAAACGCACCCTATATATATAATTATATATCACAAAAACATCATGTAAAGTTGCAAACGATATAATTTAATTTGAAATTAGTAATGAACAATTTAGTTCGACTAAAATAGCATAGTAATATAATTTGTAAAGTTACTGTATAAAATAAAAAATAATTTGTAAAGTTAATAAACAATATTATTGAAAATCTATATAATTTAAATAATATACTGAGAATGTTGAGCAACGTTAAAAAAATGTTGTAATGGGTTGGAGATTTAGGCCATACCAGATCATCTTCCTCTGGTGGAATTCCTTTCACAAATCCGTCACGAAGCCGCCGGTTCTCCTCCTCAAGAATGCTGCATCTTTCTTGCATAAAACAAAGATCCGATTTCATGGATTTCACTTCTCGAGCCAAGAAACCTGCTTTTTTCGCCATCGATACCGCAATCTAGATTTTTTTAAAAGAGAAGGCATTAAAAAATGGGAATATTTCAAGATTGTGTTAGCATAATTATAGAAAAAATCTTTTTTTACTAACATTTTTGGCTCTGTTGAGCTTCCCAAACTCTTTCTGGTTTTCATCAGAAACTTCTTCTGGATCCAACTTTCTTTTCAACCCTCTTTTGTTAGATTCAAGATTCTGATCATCATCATCATCATCTTCGTCATTTGTTGAATTTTGGCTTCTTTTTGCATGTTCTAAAGAACTGTGAAGAACATCAGATAATGTTGGTGGTCTAGCAAGATCTTTGGCTCCCTGTAAATAAAAAGATTACTCAGTAACATAATCCATGAACAACCCATAATTTTAAAATGTTTTAACTTATTCTAAAATATAATAATTACAAACAAATCCCATGAAATCCAGTGAAAATACCAACTACACCCACTAGATTTCGAAATCCAATGTTTGTGCGATTTCAGTTTCGGACTTTCCTTTAAACGAAATGCGGGATTAGAATGGGATCCAATTCCAAAACCCATCGAATCTTGCAAACTAGACAACCCTTGCTATTCAAGAAAAAAGCCATCACAAAGAATTAAACTTTTTATTCCACCATATTCCAATTCTACCCTTTGTATTTTTCAATTATTTTCTCAACATCTTCTTTTGGGTGCGTTTGGTACACTAGATAGGACATGATAAAACAGAACAGAGATCACTGTCCCATGTTTGCAGAACTTTTATGTGGGGCAGACCAGAACATAGTGGAACAAACCCCACCCCATGGAACAAGCTGGAATAGACTTACGTTTTACCAATATAACCTCAAAATAAAATCTAATTCCCTTCTAAAACATCAAATACACGTTATATTTTATATTTTATTCATTCTTTAAATTTTATTTATTTGTATTTTATCTAATGTTATATTTTTTGTTCTGTACAGTTCTATCTACCAAACGCTGAACATCTGTTATGTACTGTTATGTTTTGTCATGTCCCATCCGTTATATCTTGTCTACGTACCAAACGCACCCTTTAGGTCATAATTCTGAGAATATGTTGAACACCGTTAGATTATGTTGGGATTTGCTTGTCCCACATAGACCAAATGAGAAAAGTATGCTTACCACATATTAAAAGTTAAAAGTGGGGTTTCGCGCGTAGGAGGTCGTGCAACTCACTGGAATTTTGGTCGCCTACAGCCTCAGCCCGCGCACCAAACCGCACAAGTTGCTGTTTGGCAGTTTTGGACGGTTGAAATCGGTTGATTTGAGATACCTATAAATATCTCATTCAATCTCGTTTTTTGGCAGACTTTTCATAATCATATAATCAAGTTCTCTTGTTCTTCATCGATCATTCAAGATGGAAGCATAAGTTCGATACTTGAACGAGTTGTTGTATCCTCTAGATAGACATCATGTGAAGAGGGAAGGGATTCATTTAGCTGACCGTCAAGTTAACTTGGAGGCGGCAGTGGACGGGAGGTCTTCCATTCCAGAAGAGGTTGTAATTTCACTCTTACGAATTTCTGTCTAAGGACACTTAATAAGCATGCCTCAATATTCGTTCCTTACCATTAGTCAACAAGTTATCACTCATCATTCCTTACTATTTAAAATTGTATATTCGTATAAATGTGTCCGCTCGGCAAAAAATATTTTTCCGCCATTGCCTAGAGTATTAGACCTAGGCTCTAATACCATGTAAGATTACTCTCCAAAAGAACCCTTAAAAGAAAGAGGACGGAAGTTCCAACATATAATCTTACTTTGGAATATAGTTTATCACTAGCTTTTACCTACCATTCATGACCAGTTTATCATCTAGTTTTTTTAGCTAAACAGAGCTAGCTTATCACCTGTTTTTCCAAACATATATCAAGATGTAACTCATGAGAAACAAGATCTAAGAAGGAAGAAAAAAACCGAAACAATCATTCAAACAAAAGATGATACAAACAAGTAAAACATTATCTTTCCCCCAATTTGTAGATCCAAATAAACTCAAAAAAATAGTAGATTTAGGGTTTAGGGTTTAGATTTCAGATGAATTAAATCACTACCTGAAGTGCATTGTCCAGATTGTTAGAAAGCTGAGAAAGGGAACTAGCAACAGAATCAAATCCCCTTAATAGAAGCAACGAATCCTCCTTCAATCGTTTAGAACGATTCCTCCCTTCTCCATAATTCTACACACACACACACAAAAAATCCCAAATTCAACATCGAATCAAAACCCTAAAACGGAAATTCTACATCAATCGATTCAGATCCGCTTACCAAAGACTGGTCTTTCTGATTCTCAAGAAGCGTATCGATCCGATTCCTGAGATTGCTCCAGAAAATCTTATCGGAAATCGGACTGATAATTGGAGACAAACACGAACTCGTGATGGTATTTGATTCCTGCAATTTGAAAAACAAAAAAAAACAGAGATTATCAGTTGTTTCTGTGAAGAATATGATTTGGAATTCGATTGAAACAGACCTTAACAAGGGGATCTGGAGATGTGGATTCCATGGAAACAGCTGCCATTGGAGATTGAGGTTTGGAAAGTGAAGATGGAGTTGAAAAACGGCTAGTTTTAAGAGAGTTTAAAGTGGGTTTTAAATAAGAGGGTAACGTTATTAATGGAGGATAGGTGTTGGTGTCTTGGAGCTTGGATTCCAAAGAATCTAACGGCTCTAAATTAAATTCATTTTTTATATTTTTTAAATATTTCAGTAATATTTTCCTTTCAAAAAAAAAATATTTCAGTAATATTTTTTGAAAATTTAGTTTCTGTTGTAACTCATAATTTATGGGTATTGAGTGTCTCATTTAATACCATTATGAAGGATTTTATGTATGAGTTAATAGCCATGTAACTCCCATTTTTCCATTATGTCTTGGCTCAACCCTTCCACTATATAAAGGGGTTGAGGCCTCACCATTGTGTACACACTTCTCATTTCAATATAAGAGCTCTCTTGTTTTCTCTCTATAGTAGGCTAATTCCATTTACAACACGTTATCGGCACTTTCGCTCAAAGACGGAGGGATACAAGATTGTTTTCTCGTGTAGATCATCATTTCAACCCGGAGTAAGGTACAATTTACTATTAAAAACGTTGAATTTGTATGGTTAATCAAATATATATAGTCAAGAAAATAACATTCTTTCGGATGTATATTATCTTCAACCTTTTCTTTTTTTTAGCAATATGTTTTTTTCGATGTTTAAAAAGTTTTTTTTGAGATGAAGTTTGTAGAACCATATATATACACATTTAAGTTGGAAAGATTATGAATCAACTCCAAATAGGCTCACCTATTTGGATACGATGTCTAGGAAAGATATACGCGGATATTTCTATTCTAATGAGGTCGGTTTTTAAAATGCTTTTGCGCTTACCACCCTCACCGTCTTTCCTGGTTGTGTTCGAGTAGAGCTACCGAAAGGGGTTGAGTAAATAATAGTTTTCCCCGAATGTGTTTATATACTATGTATATTCGCTGAATCGGTGTCTCACAATCGACCTGTCGATCGATCAAGGAGAACCATCCAGCCTTATAGCAAAACTTGTGTTTCTCGAACCTGTCGCTTCGAAACAAAGTTAGTGCTAAATAAAAAAACTAGTGTTTATCGAACCAGTCGTTTCGAAACATAGTTTATACTGATACAAAACCATAAACATATAAACCTGTCGTTTTATATGATAACTAATCCAGTGTTTTTCTCCCGTTGTAGAAAAAAATGTCGATCAAACTTGAATTCCCGATCCTAGATGCCGCCGGCAAGAACTATTTGGATTGGACTCAAGATATCCAAAACCATCTAGATGCCCAAGGCCTATTGGATGTTATTTATGATGAGGATGATCGCGAAGTAGAAGTTACCCGCAAAATGAATGCTAAGGCCATGATACTATTTCGTCGTCATTTATCAGATACAATGAAGTCTGAATTTATGGCAATCACCTCACCCAAGGCATTATGGGACTCTTTGAAAGAGCGTTTCGACCATCAAAAGACCATATGGCTTCCCGAAGCCCGCCAAGATTGGCTAAATTTGCGATTCCTAGACTTTACTACCGTTACCGAGTATAATGCTGAAGTGTGTAGAATCCGTTCTCTTCTCCATTATTGTAGTGAACACTTGACTGATAATGATTTATTGGAGAAGACATACACTACATTTCCTAGCTCTGACAACTTGCTTCAAAAGCAATATCGTCAATCCAAGTTCCAAACGTTCCCCGAGTTGATTACCCAATTATTATTGGATGAGAAAAATAGCATCGTTTTAATGAGAAATAACAACTCTCGTCCCGCTGACCTGTGGCCCCCAAACAGTCTCGTGGTAGGAACAATAACAATAGGGCCAGTCGTCCCACAACAAGAGATGATGCTAATGATAAAACTTTATGCTACAAATGTGGTGGTTATGGTCATATGCAACGGACTTGAAAGGCTACTCCCCAAGAAGTTGAAAACTATCATAAGGGAAGAAAAGCCGAAGCAAATGTTGTCGAAGCGAACGGGAATAAATGTCTTGAGATGTAACAACCCAATTCCCGTATACACAACAAATCACATAATGTAACATAACATCGATATAACAAAAGAGACATCATATTACAAATACTGTCCCGTAGTCTTTTACAATTAGCAGAAGCCATTCTACTACAAACTTTGTACTAAATACATACATAACATTTAATATTGTAAAACAACTGCTAAACATGCCAAAATCTTCATCATATAATCCTTCACAAAAGCCATCCATCAATTACTCTAATCGTTTGCCCTTACATGATCCACCACCTGGAATACATATTTTTAAAACAAAATGAGGGTTAGACCTTGTGGTCTAAGTGAGACAAATCCCTGTTAGTTTAAAAACCATTTATATAAACTTCATTCATATAAATCACTCAACACAATTACATATCTGTCAATTTGAAATCACACATCATATACCTTCCATTCTCATTCCTCCTGGCCATATTAGTTGGTTGCAAGCCAACTAATAAATTTACAATGGTGTACAACATCTACAGCCAAACAACGCTATACAGATTCTATAGCCAAACACACCGGTCCTACGCCCGGCCAACGTATTATGACACATCATAATACTCATGTAAATATAATACCTCAATATATTATAATTCACATATACCGCACATATAAACACATAATCATCAATTATCACATTCCCAAACCATACGTATATGTATTCCAGTTAAAAATACTTTTAAAGTAAAACTCACCTGTTTCGCTTATCAAAAATGCTCGCAAGCTTCTTTCAAAAAGATTATATCTTTCACTTCTACTCCACAGTATCTGAAACAATTTAAAATACATTTATCGCTTTACTAGCCAATTACATAAAGCCTAACAAGTTCCTATCCTCAACTGTCCCATTACACACTGCACTTAACCCACTATCGGGACTACACAGTGTACCGGGACTACACAGGGTACCGGGACTCTCTCAGTACCGGGAGTTTAACGATACCGGGAGTTCACAATACCGGGAGATCACTATACCGGGAGTTCACTATACCGGGAGTCTACAATACCGGGAGTCTACCGGGACTCTCAAGAACACAGTCGGTTCCATTTTCTCATATTCAATTGAAACTAATACCAAACAATAAAATCGATCTTTCTAAACCGATAGATATCTTCTACTTATGATTACAAGCACAAATTGTAAAGGTACTTACCTCAAAATCAACTTCAACCAAATCAATCGATGCTTTCTCCGTATGTTTCCTCTTTTGCTTCTTTTCGCCTCCAGAACTCCCGCACACACACACTCTTTCTATTTAGGATAATTGATACATCTGATACCTAGTTTGATAATATCTTAACTAAATTTACCAATTGAACCCTCAACTATTAACTAATGGCTAACACACCCTTTAACCCATGATTTTACCCGAACTTGCTCTAAACTTCCTTTATAGAGTTAAATAAATCTGACGGATAGGTAAATTATCTAACGGACTTACCCGGGGTATTACATCATCTCCCCCTTAAAAGAATTTCGTCCCGGAATTCAGTTAAGTAAAAAGATGAGGGTATCTGGCTCTCATTTCCGTCTCTGATTCCCACGTAGCATCCTGACCTCTATGATGCCTCCACTGAACTTTCACTTGTCTGACTTCCTTATTCCGCATCACTTTGACTTTATGATCGACTATGGCCTCTGGTTCATCCACATAATTCATTTTTTCGTCGACTCGGATATCTGGTAGAGAGACTGCCTGATCTGGAGTAATCAAACACTTTCGGAAGTTCGATACATGAAACGCATTATGGATCCTGCTCAATTCTGGTGGAAGATCTAATCGGTAAGCTACTTCACCGATCCTTTCTGTTATTGCAAACGGTCCGATATACCTTGGGCTAAGTTTACCTTGTCTTCCAAATCGGATGACTCCTTTCCACGGTGAAACCTTTATGTAACGTCCCAAAAATTACAGTAAATTTGAACTTTTAAAATTAATAATTTCATTAAATAAAACCCGTTAAATATCCAATAACCGTTTCGTTTGCAAACTCAAATAATAAACAATCTCAATAAGTTTAAACAACGGACATAATATGTTTTTAAATATAAAATCTTAAACTCATAACTGTAAAGAGCCCTTCGCACGCGCCAGTGTGTACCGTCGCGCCTTAGAGCCACTAGTACCTGAAACCACAGTTATAGAGAAAGGGTAAGCTCGAAGCTTAGTGAATTCAAACACATACGCAGATAGCAATTATATACACACCACTCCTATCCGCACATATACAACCAACACAAGCAGTTAAAATGTACAAGCAAACATATGCAAGAACACCTTCACATGTATCCTTCGGCTCCCCGAATTCACACAACACTCGTGTAGGCTTCCCTCGGTCTCCCCGAGTTCTTACCACACTTGTACACAATTCCTCGGTCCCACCGAGTACTCGGTCTCCCCCGAGTTCACGCAACACTTGTACACCACTCCTCGGTCCCACCGAGATGTATATAACACTCATATATACCAGACATTAATTCAACCTAGTACTACGCACCACAATTCAGCCAGTACACACAACAATTCAGTTAGTACACAAAAACTACCGCGATGTACATGTAATCCTTATTCTACGCAGTGAGAGAACTCACCTCGAAAACGATGTTGAAATCTCGAACGATCACACGAACTAGCCAACTCCAAAATCACTTCTCAACACCTAAATAAGTACTATAATGTGTCCACTCGAAACCCGGAATCCTTAATTATAAACATAAGATTAAACGGGCGATATTTCGCCTTTTCGCCTAAACTGCGGGTCTGTTCGGGACCTGCTTAGCCCCTTCTAGACCCACAATTCTAGAGATCATATTTTACAAACAGATAGGTCTAGGTCTTAGCTTTCCATGGACATATTATACGCGTTCTAACGATTTTCCTACGATTTTATATGATTTTTCTAAAACTGAAACGCCATTCCGGCAGATTCGGACCTGCTGTAAAAATGGATATTTTGCACTTAGCTAGAGGCCGAACCAGGATTTTGCCGAAACACGAAAAATGTGCCCGACACAGAATGTGAACCGTGGGCACCAGATTCGTCTCAAACCGAGTTACAACGGAAAAGTTATGGACGAAACAAAACAGCGGCAGAAAGAACGTTTTCACATAAAATGACGATTTTGAAACGGTTTAAGGTTTTCGCGATTAAGCTTAGGGTTTAGGTGATCTGGGCTGGACCAACCCAACACCACCCACTGCCACCCCAAGCAGTGGCGGTCAGCGGCGGCAGCCGCCGCCGCCGGTGGTGATGGTTTGCTAAAAACAAAACGGCGATGCAAAGGGACGATCTCACTAACGACCCTTGGGTCACACGCACACATCACCAAGTCCTAACAGGAACAGCCCCGCCCGTCGCAGCCACCGGACTGGTGGCGCACGGCGGCGGCGCACACCGCCGGCAGCCATGGCTGCAGCGGCGGCGGTGGTTTTGTGGCGGTTTGACGACAACGAAAAGAAAACAAGAGAAAGAAAAGAACGAGAAGAGACTTACCTCTCGACGACAACCCAGCCGCAACCACGAAGGGACCCCGACTCCTTCACGTCCCGCTCGTCGTCTCTCTCTCTCTCTCTCTCTCCCTCCCTCGCTCTCTCTCTCCCTTCGGCAGCCGCTAGCGGCGACGACGCTGGTGGCTTTGTGGTGGTGCGGCGGTGACAGCCAAAGGAGATGAAAGTTAGGGTTTCGTGTGGTTGTTTCTTTTGTGCGATCCAAAACAGAAACGAGAGGGGGTCGGTTTCTTTAAATCGATCCCCATGCAACATATCCAACATGTACACTTTTGGTCCTTGATTTATCCAAAACCTTGCTAAAAAAATAAAGTTTCACCATACTTTAACATTTTGGTCATTCTTGCTAACTCCCGTTAAATAAATTCGTTAAGAGACGATAATAAAATAAATAAATTAAAATAACAACATCCGTACCGGGACACGGGCTTTACAACTCTCCCCCGCTTGAATTAGACTTCGTCCTCGAAGTCTCTGCCCACGAATAGCTCTGGATAGTTCTCCCGCATCTCTACCTCGGGTTCCCAAGTCCACTTGGAACCCTTTCGGTGCTGCCACTGAACTTTCACCAAGCCAATTACCTTGTTACGCAAGGTCTTCGTCTTCCTCTCCACAATGGCAATCAGCTTCTCCACGTAATTAAGCCTTTCATCAATCTGAATGTCCTCAAGAGGAATCACTGCAGATTCATTCACTACACACTTCCGCAATTGAGAAACGTGGAAGGTGTTGTGAATCAAGCTCAGCTCGTCCGGTAACTCTAAGCGATAAGCTACCTTGCCCACTCGAGCAATGACCTTGTAAGGTCCAATGTAACGGGGCCCTAACTTTCCCCGCTTGCGAAACCGGATCACCCCTTTCCAGGGTGACACCTTTAGAAGAACATAATCCCCGACCTGAAATTCCAAATCCGATCGTCTCTTGTCGGCGTAGCTCTTCTGTCGGCTTTGTGCAGTAACTAGACGGTCTTGCACCACTTGTATCATCTCAGTCGTCTTTAGCACGATATCAGTACTCCCCAATACTCGCTGACCAACCTCGCCCCAGCAAATGGGCGTCCTGCACTTCCTACCATACAACATCTCATACGGCGGCATGCCAATACTGGAATGGAAGCTGTTGTTGTAGGTAAACTCCGTCAACGGAAGGTACTGATCCCAACTACCTCCAAAATCAATAGCACATGCCCGAAGCATATCCTCGAGGGTCTGAATAGTACGCTCACTCTGCCCGTCGGTCTGTAGATGAAAAGCCGTGCTAAAATGTAACCGCGTACCCATCTCCTCTTGAAACCTCTCCCAAAAACCGGGAGGTAAAACGGGTGTCCCTGTCAGAGACAATCGAAACTGGCACCCCGTGCCTGGCTACAATCTCTCGCACGAAATCTCTGCGAGCTTCTCCGCCGAGGAGCTCTCCCTGATGGCCAAAAAGTGAGCACTCTTGGTCAGACAATCGACAATCACCCAAATAGCATCATTCCCCCGTGGAGTCTTTGGGAGTTTCGTAATGAGATCCATCGTAATCTGCTCCCATTTCCACACCAGAATCTCCAAAGGCTGTAACTTCCCATGCGGTCGTTGATGTTCTGCCTTGACCTTCCGACAGGTCATGCATACCTCTACACATTTGGCGACATCCCGCTTCATGTCGGGCCACCAATAATCCTCTCGCAGGTCTCGGTACATCTTTGTGGCTCCCGGATGAATCGAAAACTTGGACTTGTGCGCCTCGTCCAACAGCACCTGCCGGTTCCCGCCAGTGAAGGGAACCCAAGTTCTACAGTACCGAGTCAATAAACCTCGACTATCACGGACAAAATTCGGAATTTCTCCCGAAACCCTCTCGCGTTTGGCATTCTCATCTAGAACTGCCACCTCCTGAGCACTACCTATCGACTCGAGAAGAGGTGCAACCACTGTCAACCGTTGACACAAACCCCGAAGTGGCTCACCAACCGGATGTCGACTAAGTGCGTCTGCAACAACATTCGCTTTACCCGGGTGGTAAAGTATCTCACAATCATAGTCTTTGACCACATCGAGCCACCTCCTCTGACGCATGTTGAGGTTCTGCTGATCCATCAGGTATTTGAGGCTCTTATGATCAGTGTAAACCGTACACTTGACACCATACAGATAATGCCTCCAAATCTTGAGAGCAAACACCACCGCCCCCAACTCTAGGTCATGAGTCGGGTAGTTCGCCTCATGAGGCTTCAACTGCCTCGAAGCGTAAGCTATAACCTTACCGCGCTGCATGAGCACGACACCCAAACCTTGGTGAGATGCGTCACAGTACACCACCAAATCCTCCATGCCCTCGAGCAAGGTCAACACCGGAGCCTCGCATAAACGTCTGCGTAGCTCCTCAAAAGCCCTCTGTTGCTCTTGTCCCCAGCTAAAAGCAGCAGATTTCTTCGTCAATCGGGTCATAGGCAACGCAATCTTGGAGAAATCTTGGATAAATCTCCGATAGTACCCTGCTAACCCTAGAAAACTTCGTACCTCGGTAGGAGTTTTTGGCACTTCCCACCGCATCACTGCTGAAATCTTGGCCGGATCGACCATAATACCATTCTGATTCACGACATGTCCTAGGAATTGGACCTCTCGTAACCAGAATTCGCACTTGGAGAACTTAGCATAAAGCTTCTCCCACCTCAAAACATCCAAAACCTCCCATAAATGCATCTCGTGCTCTTCCTTTGTCTTCGAATATACGAGAATATCGTCGATGAACACAATCACCGACCGATCCAACATCGGGCTACATACCCTGTTCATGAGGTCCATGAACGCTGCTGGTGCGTTGGTGAGCCCGAAAGGCATCACCACAAACTCGTAATGGCCATAACGTGTACGAAAGGCCGTCTTCTCCGTATCCTCACTCCTTACCCGCATCTGATGATACCCCGATCTCAAATCGATCTTAGAGAACCACGAGGCTCCCTGGAGCTGGTCGAACAGATCGTCAATCCTTGGCAGAGGATAACAATTCTTCACCGTAAGCTTATTCAGCTCGCGGTAGTCTATACACATCCGTTGAGACCCGTCCTTCTTCTTCACAAACAAAATAGGGGCTCCCCACGGTGAACAGTGATAACGCCACTTTTTGGCGTTATTTTCGGTTCTCAAACCAACGAGATTGGCTTGTATTCAAGTAAAAAGGCGGGTATTTTACGGTTTATTGAGTAATTTACGCAGGTTATATAAAAGGCGGCATTCCTCGGAAAAAGAAACTAAAAAGAGCCCAAAACGAGTCAAAACGAAGCCTAACGGGAGCCCAAAAGCCAAGCCCAAGACCCGCGACCAAACCAGGACCCGACCCGCGAACCAGAAATCGACCCAAGCTGCAAAAACAACACGCGCGACTTACCACGCGACTTGCAAGTCGCGTGGCAAGTGGCGTAACCCACTGTTTCGCGAAAATCAGTATTTTAAGTCGGGATTTAGGTCACTTTATCGGTATCCAGATTTCACACGACGGCCAGAGCAGTCCCGGGGGCGATTTTCAGAGCCAAGTGACACCGTTTGGAGCAAAGATCGAGGATCAATCGAAGGAACGTTCAAGACGCGAAGTAGATTCAATCACGGGAAAAGGGAGTTTATCAATTCATCTTACACAGTCACCACGATCACGTTTACCATGTTTGCTTACACTTTCGTTTCTCTTTCTTTTGTGTTTGAATCCCCCAACATCATGAACTAACTTTAAGATGTTGGGGGTTGGATTGAATTTGGATTGAACATATAGATGGATGACGAATGACTTTTATCAGTTTTCTGATTTAATGAATGCATGTGATTTTGTTCTTAATGCTTTTGTGAGCGTAGCTAACTTACAATTGTGTTATTGTTTTCAATTATGTTCGAGAGAATTAATTGAGATCTAGAATTAGGAATTACATGTCTAAGGTAAGAAAGGATAGAGATATACCGAGTAAGCCTTAGTCTCATAATGACCTGCGCTTAATGTGTTTTGAACTACATAGGGTGAGATCGAGAGATTAATCTTGTGCTTTTCGAGATAAACTTCATGGTAGCTTGAGAAAGCACCATGTTTTACAAATATAACTGTTGTTACTTGAGAGAGAGCAATGGTTAGATCAAGGTTGAGTATTCATCAACAGAATTAACTGGTATTTGTTTTTAGTCTGAAGTTCATATGTGAAAATCTAAGGATATCCAACCCTCAACTGTTTTCTCCATCTGAATTCCAAAGCTGCTTACTAGTTGTCTTGTGTTTGGTTTATTTTATTTGCTGCAATTAATTAGTTTAAAACCTATCTTCCAAATTCGACAGTTCAGTTAATAGTTCTTATAGTAATTGTGATACTTAGTTCCTAGTTCCCCGTGATTCGATACTCGTACTTTCCAAGTACTATTACTTGACTTCGACCCGTACACTTGCGGTGAGATTCTCGGGGTGTGAAAACCTCGTATCAAGTTTTTGGCGCCGTTGCCGGGGAACTAGTTGCAACTAATAGCACTACTATCTATACACGCTATTAGATTGGACATTTTCTTTTCGTATTTTATTTCATTCACTTTCAGTTTTTGGATTATTGACTTTGTTTTCTTCTTTTCAGGTTCCACTTGGTTTATGCCAAGGACGACCCGAGGAAAAGAGATTGAAGAATTTGATCCGGAGATCGAAAGAACCGCCCGTCGTCTACGGAAAGAAGCTAAAGCTAAACGAAATCTGAAATTCGAGATGTCTGACGACGAGAGACCACCTCGCCGCAACAATCCACCACCACCTCCTCCGGAGAGAGTTCCGATGCGGTCATTTGCCGATCCTAATGTGGCGGCCGCACGAATAGGCATCCAAGCGTCCACTACTGGGGCGAACTATTTCGAGCTTAAACTGAGCACCATTGTGATGGTGCAACAGAACCAATACGGAGGGACGCCAACCGAGGATCCTCACGCACATCTTCGTGCATTCGAGAGGATCTGCAATACTTTTAAGATCAATGGCATGAGTGAAGACGCCATCAAGCTGCGACTATTCGGGTTTTCCCTCAAAGGCCGAACTGAAACATGGACTGAAAGCATCTCACCTGATTCAATCACTACTTGGGCACAGTTGAAAGCCGCCTTCCTTCAGAAGTTCTTCCCACCGAGTCGGACCGCCCAACTAATGGCGGAGATCACCCATGTCTCTCAATGGGAGCAAGAAACGCTATATGAGGCGTGGGAACGTTACAAGGGCATGATCAAGAAATGTCCGCACCATGGGCTACAAGGCTGGGTCATCATCCATACCTTCTTTAGTGGGCTCCACCCACAATTCAAAAATGATATCACTGCTGCCGCGGGTGGAGCATTGATGGATAGATCATACGAGGAAGCATGCGAGCTGATTGAAAACTTGGCCGAGCATAGTTTTTCTACACCGAGATCGGCCGTTAGAAGAGTGGCAAGTATTCAAGAGTCAAAAGAGATGAAGGAACTGAAGGCTCAACTAGCCTTTATCACAAATAGGCTGAATGGTGGAAATCTTCAAGAACCTGATCAGGTCCATTTTGTGGCAAACCGGAACCAACCGAGAAACGATCCTTTCTCGAATACGTATAACGAGGGGTGGAAAAGGCATCCCAATCTTTCATGGAATCAGCCGGGTCAACCACAGTCAGGTAATTTCCCTAACTCTTCTAATTTCTCTAATACTAATAGTGCTTATCGTCCTCCAGGTTTTCAGCAAAGAAACGAAGGACCATCCGGGGAGAAGAAACCGGGCCTCGAAGACATGATGATGAAGTTCATGTCAAAGATGGACAGCACGGTTGGGGAATTAGCAAATACGGTCAACACAGTCAAAGCCGCAACTGATCAAAATACGGCTGCAATAAAGATTCTCGAGAGGCAAGTGGGGCAGATTTCTGAAGCCCTACAAACCCGACCTCCCAGAGCATTCCCGAGTATGGCTGAGAAGAGGAATCAAGAAAATTGCAACGCCATCTATCTGAGAGATGGCAAGGAGCTGAATGAGGAGCCAGCAAAGGAAGCCGAGAATGATGTGGAGATCATTGCCATAGATGAAGTTGAAGCTGAAGAAAGCGAGAACAGCGAAGAGAGGAAGAAAGAAGTAACACCATCGGTCAAGCCGGCAATACCGAAAGTGCCTTACCCGAGCAGGCTGCAAGCAAATAAGGATCAGGTTAATTTTTCCAAATTTATTGAGGTCTTTAAAAATCTAACGATTAATATTCCTTTTGCAGATGCTCTCACCCAAATGCCCTCTTACATGAAATTCATGAAAGAGATCCTTTCCAAAAAGAGGGCACTTGATCACCAGGCCACCGTTGCACTCACTGAAGAGTGCATCGCAATTTTCCAGAATAAGCTGCCCCAAAAGCTTAAAGATCCAGGGAGTTTCTCGATTCCTATTCAAATTGGCAGTTTTAATTTTAATAAGGTTCTATGTGATTTAGGGGCAAGTATTAATCTGATGCCTCTTTCTGTTTTTAGGAAACTCGGACTGGGTGAAGTGCTGCCAACGTACATGACGTTAAAGCTTGCGGATAGGTCGATCAGATATCCTTACGGAGTGATTGAAGATGTGCTCGTCAAAGTTGGTAAGTTCTACTTCTCGGTAGACTTCGTGGTGATCGATATAGACGAAGATGAAGAGGTTCCACTCATATTGGGACGATCATTTTTGGCCACGAACCGGGCGCTGATCGATATGGAAGAGGGTGAGATCACGTTCCGAGTTGGCGGTGAGAACGTGAGATTCAAGTTGTGTTGGGAACTGAAGATATGCTAAGTATGGTTAATACTGCTAAGTCTTCATTACTACTGCTAGACAAGGTTACTGCTGCTAGACAAAGTTAGTACTGCTAGACGAAGTTAGTGCTGCTAGACCAAATTACTACTGCTGGACATGGTTAGTACTGCTGAGCTGAGTTACTACTGCTTGAAGACTGTGAAGGTTAATACTGCTGAAGGTTGTTAATGCTGCTGAGACAAATCATTGTTAATACTGCTGACTTGATAAGTTTGGGATGCGATACTGTTGGAGACAAAGAAGGAATTGATCAAGATATGTTTAAAGAAGATTCAGAAGATCAATTTACTTTTGATAGTTATCTTGTAATTACTTTTGTATAAATAGTATTGATAGATAGCTATTAAAAAATACACGAATACACGAACATACGAAAACAGAAGATAGATAGTATACAGAATTCGATATTCATTCAAGAGTGAATTAACCTCAAGATCATAGATCCTATTTCTAGAGAAGTAGAAATCGTCTTGTTGAGCCTGTTCAACAAGATTGAGGTTTGGTGTAAAACTTGTGAGTAATAACTGTTTGATATATATACAGTTTATTGAATTTCTATTGATTGTTCTTTAATTGATTTAGAGTTCTATTCCGCAAGATTCTCTAAATTCTGTTTCTAAGAAGTTTAATTCTTGTTAAGAATCGATCCTGACAAGTTGCTGGAAAGGGGAAGTGGTGAAAGAGAAGAAGGAGGAGAGAAATCCGCGGGAAATCGCAAGTGTGGGCGATTCAAGTCTGCGGACATGGAGCCAAGTTGAGAACCGCACAGTCGTGCCACGACTTTAAATACGGCGCTGGGTGGGAGGCAACCCACCAAGGTTAGTTTTCATTTATTATTTTTATTTTGAGTGTGTTTAAATAATGAAAAGCCATAAAAATCAAAAAAATCGAAAAAGTCAAAAATAGTTGAAACAGGGACATACGCGACTTGTCACGCGGTTTGCATACCGCGCAGCAAGTCGTGGGGCCCTCTGTTGGTTTTCTGAAACAGAGGGTTACGCGGTTTACCACGCGACTTCCAAGTCGCGGGCTAAACCGCGGGAGTCCCATTTACCTCGTTTTTCGTTTTTCGTGCAGTTTTTATTCCTTTCTTGCTTTGTGTGTTTCTGTTTTCTTGTCTTTCTTTCGTCGTTTGTTGTTTCTTCTGTGTGTGCATGCTCTCCCCTCCTCCTCTAAAGTTCTCAACCAATCAAGAATCATCCGGCCAGGCAAAACAGATACGTTCTAAATCTTTCTGCTAAACGAGTGGTGTATGATGTTTTAGTCGATTCTTAGTTACACGAGATGCATCAAACCTAAGTTTAACTTAGGCTTGGGGTGCCTCAAGTTTTTTTTCAACATCTTTACACACTCACTTTTGACCCTGTGCAAACCTCGGTTTCACCGAGGTTTGGGGTTGGCTTTTATTTGGCAAACCTAGGCCACGGCCTAGGTTTGGGGTGCCCACTTTAGAAATTTTGGGTTTTCTTTTGCTTGCTATGTAATGCCTTGCCCGTCCTTTCGATAACTGTGATGACTGCACAATGATTGAGTCGCATCACCTACGACTTTGCTTGCACATTGGGGACAATGTGTGGGTAAGGTTTGGGGTTGCCCAATCGGGCCCAAGTTATGAACGTAGATTTCCTGCACTTCTGAGTGTCTAGATCAAAGTAGCTAAAATTTTTGTTTTGAATGATTGAGACCGACCATTGTGGGAAGAATCTTGTGATAGTAACGTGACCGTTAGGGAAAGACCGGGAAAGAACATGACTAGGGCCATTAGTGGAGACCACCAAATAGTGAGTTTTGAGCCTAATAAGACGTTTTTCATTTCGAGGGATTTATACACGTAACTCTCATACACGTTTTCGAATTCCTTGTCATGAATGTAGAATGATCTCGCTACATTATTGCATTGAGTAGCAAAGACAACCATCGGGATATTAGGTGAGGGTATAGTAGACCATATCGTGTGGACTTTAAGAAATGATTCCAGGCATTGTGTGTTTGTTTTAACCATTTTTAGCTATCGTTTTCCCTTTTTACCCTTAGTGTGTACCCATGCTCAAACCCAATGAATTTGACATGTGGAAACTAAGAATCAAGCAGTACATTCTTCTTACTGATTATGCCATATGGGACATCATAGAAAATGGCCCATGTAATGAAGGAAAGATTGGAGCAGATGGAAAGAGACCTCCTCCCAAGACAGATGCTGAAAAGAAAGTAAGACAAACAGAGATGAAGGCCTTAAGCACTCTGCTTTTGGCTATTCCTAATGAGTACCAACATCAATTCCAACACTGCACAGATGCACAGATGTTGTGGAATGCTCTGGAGAAAAGATTTACTGGCACAAAGAGCACAAAGAGAAATCAAAAGGCTATTCTCAGGCAACAATATGAAAACTTTATGTCTGCAAAGAATGAGTCTATGACTCAAACTTTTGACAGATTTAACAAGTTAATTGGAGAATTAGCAACTGTGGGTGTACACATGGATGCTGATGATGTCAATAGAAAGTTCCTTAGATCATTGGGAGAAGAATGGACCATGTACACTGTCTCATTCAGACAGAATGACCAATTGGAGGACAAAGAGCTAGATGACCTCTACAATGATCTGAGAGTATTTGAGGCTGAAGTTGAAGCCAAGAAAAGGCCATCAGGATTTGTTTATAATGCTGCTTTATTATCTTCATCCTCTGATACTGCTGCTAATCCTGATTCTGTTAATACTGCAGGTTCTGTTAATTCTGCTAGTGGAACCAATCAAGAGAAGACTACAGATTCTGTACTAGAAGCATTCTTTTCTAGTCATGTCCACTCTTCTCTAATCAATGATGATTTAGAGCAGATCAATGCTGATGATCTGGAAGAGATGGACATCAAGTGGCAGATGGCTATGCTATCAACGAGGGTGAAGAAATTCATCAAAAGGACTGGGAGAAACAACTTTTCCCAAAGAAGAGAAGATGGTGCAGGCTTTGACAAGTCCAAGGTTGAATGTTATAAGTGTCACAAGATGGGACACTTTGCCAGAGAATGCAGAAGTGGAGGATCACAGACTCCAAATGGAAACCAAAACAGGAGCTCCTCTCAAGCCCTTGTTTCTCAACAAGGAATGGGATTTGATTGGAGTGATCAAGCTGAGGAAGCCTGTCAGAATCAAGCTCTTATGGCAGAAGTATCTGATATTCCCACTGAGGTACAATCTAAACTCTGTTCTCAAGCTTGCATTGATGCTGTCAAAAGATATAGGGATCACAATCAGGGTATGTGTGATGACCTTAAGAGGCTAGAGAAAGATGTGAAAGATTATGTTAGGATTGTAGAAAGGTTTGAGGAACAGATTAGAGCTTTTCAAGCTAATGAACTTCAACACCACTATGATACTAACTATTGGAAGTGGGAGAAGAATGAGTATGAGATTAAGCTGAAAGTGTCTGGGGAGGAGAATGAGAAGTTAAAAGAAGAGATTAAAAAGGTTAAACTTGATGTTGAAAAGTTTACCTGTGCTTCTAAAACCATGGACACCATCATTAAAGCACAAATCCATGACAAGATGAAAGTAGGGATAGGGTACAATACCACACCTCCACCCTACAATAACAACTACATACCTCCTAAGTCTGATTTGTTAGAGACCAAGGATAGAAAGGAACCTGAATTAAAGATTAATATAGATCCTTGTGAAAAAGAAATAGTTGTTGAGGATGAGACTGACAAAGTAGACTCTGATGAGGAATGTGAGAGTCCATGTGTCAAGAACACAGAGATCAAAAGGACTGAAGAGAAAAAGGAAGTTCATTACACACAGCCCAAAGTTGTGAACTCTAATACTTGTAAACAGTGTTCCTGCAGGAAATTCAAAGAGAACAAGCCCCAAAAACATGATAATCAGAGGGGAAATCAAAGGAACTGGAATAATCAGTGGGCTATGAGACAAGGAGTTGACCTGAACAGAATCAACAGGCCAAAACCTTGTTTCATCTGTGGTAAGCTAAATCACTTAGCCAAACACTGTTATTTCAATCCTGTTAACCAAAGGTTTAATGCTCAAAGATCTTTTCAAAAACCTGGTGGTTACAGAAGGAATGGTGGATATAAAAAATCTGCAAAGAAAAATGTGGCAAAGAAACAAGATAAACCCAAAGGCCACATAAAGAAAACAACTGAAAAGGAGTGTGATACTATGTGGGTTCCAAAAAGCACTAAAAACAATACTGCTGCTAGCAGTGTTAGTACTGCTAACACTGCTAGTACTGCTTCAAAAGTTAGTGCTGCTAGCAGTATTAATACTGCTAGTAATCATTCCAAAGTTAGTACTGCTAGCAGTATTAATACTGCTAGTAATCATTCCAAAGTTAGTGCTGCTAGCAGTGTTAATACTGCTAGTATTCAGTCCAATGTTAGTGCTGCTAATACTTTTAGTGCTTCTTCTTCAGATAGTACTGCTGCTAGCAGTATTAACTCTGTTAATACTGCTTCTAGCAGTGTTAACTCTGTTAATACTGCTACCTCTGTTAGTACTTCTGAGGTTAATACTGCTAGCACTGTTAGTACTGCTAGCACTGTTAGTACTGCTGCAAGTGCTGCTACACCAATAATTTTGACAAAGTACTCCAGCACAGCAGTACCAAAAGTTAAAAATCTCATCAAAACCAAGTGTAAGTACTTTGATGAGCAAGGGAGACCCAAGACCACTTCGGCTTGGGTTCCAAATAAAACTAACTGATTTATCTTGATGTGCAGGGCAACCAACAGCTCAAGGGGAAGAGCATTTGGCATGTAGATAGTGGTTGCTCCAGGCACATGACAGGTAACATGTCCTGCCTCAAAAATTTCAAAAAGGTTGATGGAGGACATGTTGCATTTGGGGATAATCCTGCTGGTGGAAAGATAAGTGGTAAGGGTGATGTTTCAAAGGGTAAGATGACCTTTGAAGATGTATACTATGTTGAACAATTGAGATACAACCTGTTAAGTGTATCACAGGTTTGTGACAAGAAGCATAGTATATTGTTTACAGATTCTGAATGTATTATCCTTGCTCCTGGATACAAAGTGGTTGATGAAAACATGATACTTCTGAGAACTCCTAGGAAGGATAATGTTTATTGTTTAGATTTGGAAAGTGTTTCATCTGATTCATCTCTAAATTGTTTAGTTTCAAAAGCTTCTTTAGATGAATCATCACATTGGCACAGAAGGATGTGTCACATGAACTTTAAAACAATAAATAAACTTGTTAAGAATAACCTTGTAAGGGGTTTGCCATCCAAAGTATATTCATGTGATGATCATTGTGTTGCTTGTCTCAAAGGCAAACAACACAAAACTTCTCATAAGTCCAAAGAGATAAACACTATATCAAATCCTCTTCAACTGTTACATATGGATCTGTTTGGTCCTACCAATGTGATGAGTATTGGCAAGAAATCATACTGCTTAGTTATTGTTGATGATTATTCTAGATTTACTTGGGTATATTTTCTGAGAACTAAAGATGAGACAAGTGGACTGATCAAATCTTTCATTCTCAAAATTGAAAACCAATCAAATCAAAGAGTGAAAGTCATTAGATCAGATAATGGAACTGAGTTTAAAAATTCTGATCTAAACACCTTTTGTGAAGAAAAAGGAATTGAGAGACAATACAGTGCTCCTAGGACTCCACAACAAAATGGTGTTGCTGAGAGAAGGAATAGGACACTGATTGAGGCTGCTAGATCTCTGTTAGCTGACTCAAAGTTACCAATTACTTTTTGGGCAGAAGCAGTTAATACTGCCTGCTATGTTCAAAACAGAGTTTTAGTTGTAAAGCCTAAAAACAAGACACCTTATGAGCTTTTCCATAAAAGGAAACCATATATTGGATTTTTCAAGCCATTTGGATGTCCTTGTACTATTCTCAATACCAAATCTCACTTAGGCAAGTTTGATAGCAAAGCAGATGATGGTTTTCTTGTTGGGTATTCATCTCAAAGTAAGGCCTACAGAGTTTTTAATACCTCTTCTAGAATAATTGAAGAAAGTGACAATGTCAAATGCAATGAGAACACACCAAATCCTATTGGTTCAGGTCCTAATTGGCTATTTGACATTGATTCACTCACTAATTCTTTGGGTTTCAGTGGTGATGTATATGCAGGACAAAGGGATACACCAACATCAGAACACAGGATTCAATCTGTGATATTTCCAATCCCTTCCATTGATCCTGTTGAATTCTGTGAACACCAAGAGGAGACTGAACCAATTCAGAATGAAGAAGAGAGGAGAGCAGAGGAAAATCAGTCTTCAGGTTCAAATTCCAGAGAATCTGAGGTGACTGAAGAAGCAGAAACAAATCCAGAATCAAATGAGTCTAATCTGGATGAAGACTTACAAGAGGAAGCTGGTCATCAAACAAGAACTCAGAAAAATCATCCTCCTGAGTTGGTAATTGGAGATATTGCATCTCCCATGATGACTAGAAAGCAAAGCAGACTCCAAGAGTTGCAAGAGCAGCAAAATACAGTTAACACTGTTCTTACTTGCTTTCTGTCCCAGATTGAGCCCAAAAAGGCTTATGATGCCATGAAAGACCCAAGCTGGATAGAGGCAATGCAAGAGGAGCTGCTACAGTTCAAATTACAGGATGTTTGGGACTTGGTAGACCTTCCAAAAGGTCATAGAGCAATTGGCACCAAGTGGATTTTCAGGAACAAGAAGGATGACAGAGGGATTGTAATCAGAAACAAAGCTAGACTGGTTGCACAAGGGTACACTCAGGAAGAAGGAATAGATTATGAGGAAGTCTTTGCTCCTGTGGCAAGGATTGAAGCAATCAGGTTATTTCTAGCCTATGCCTCCTACATGAAGTTCAAAGTGTACCAAATGGATGTCAAGAGTGCATTTCTGTATGGAAGCATTGAGGAAGAAGTATATGTCTGTCAACCCCCTGGATTTGAGAATCCATTGCACCCTGACAGAGTATACAAGCTGAAGAAGGCTCTCTATGGTTTGCATCAGGCCCCAAGAGCATGGTATGACACTTTGTCTACCTATCTCTTGAAAAATGACTTTGAAAGAGGAGTAATTGACAAGACCCTGTTTATCAAGAGGAGAAAGAGAGGTACTTTACTTGTTCAGATCTATGTGGATGACATCATCTTTGGATCCACCAATGATCAAATGTGTAAAGAGTTTGAAGAATTGATGCACAAAAGCTTCAAGATGAGCTCCATGGGAGAACTTACATTCTTTCTTGGGCTTCAGGTAAAACAGAGGAAAGATGGAATTTTTATTAGCCAATCCAAGTATGTGAAAGACATCCTGGACAAGTTTGGTTTATCAGACTCAAAGTCAGCAAGCACTCCAATGGAAACACATAAACAGATCACTGCAGATCTTGAGGGGGAGGATGTGGATGTCCATCATTACAGATCAATGATTGGATCTCTCATGTATCTCACAGCCTCTAGACCTGACATTATGTTTTCAGTCTGTGTTTGTGCCAGATTTCAGGTTTCTCCTAAGCAATCACACCTTCATGCTGTCAAGAGAATATTCAGATACTTAAAAGGGCAACCTAGATTAGGTCTCTGGTATCCTCATGAATCCTCTTTTGACTTGCTTGCATATTCAGATAGTGATTTGGGAGGAGCCAACATGGATAGGAAGTCTACTTCAGGTGGATGTCAGTTTTTGGGTACAAGACTAGTATCTTGGCAGTGTAAGAAACAAACCACAGTGTCCTTATCTACCACAGAAGCTGAGTACATAGCTGCTGCAAGCTGCTGCTCTCAGGTTCTATGGATTCAGAATCAGATGTTGGACTATGGGGTAACTTTTCTTCACACACCAATCTTCATTGATAACAACAGTGCTATTAGCATTGTTAATAATCCAGTCAAACACTCAAAAACAAAGCATATAGAGATAAGGTATCACTTTATAAGAGATTGCAATGAAAAGAAATTAATTCAGGTTGCTAAAGTTCATACAAATGACCAGTTTGCTGATCTATTCACAAAAGCTTTTGATGTGGGTAGATTCACCTTTTTGGTAACAAGTGTGGGCATGATCAACCTAGAGTAAATTTATGACTTTCTGTTTTTATACCTGTATTTCTTCATATATTTGGTGCTACTAACTTTCTTTCTCAGGATCCTCTGTTTTCCTCAGATTACCAAGTGAAGAAAAGTGTAAGTGTGGTTACTACTGTCAGTACAGAAGTTACTACTGTCTGTGTTCTAGTAGTTACTACTGCTTGTGCAGTTACTACTGCTCAGTAGTTAATACTGCTCAGCAGTTAATACTGCTAATGCAGTTAATACTGCTAGTGCAGTTAATACTGCTAGTGTAGTTAATACTGCTTGGTCGTTAATACTGCTCAGTAGTTAATACTGCTAGTGCAATTAATACTGCTAGTGGAGTTAATACTGCTTGGTCGTTAATACTGCTCAGTAGTTAATACTGCTCAGTAGTTAATACTGCTAGTGCAATTAATACTGCTAGTGGAGTTAATACTGCTTGGTCGTTAATACTGCTAGGTAGTTAATACTGCTTGGCAGTTAATACTGCTAGGTCGTTAATACTGCTTGGCAGTTAATACTGCTCGGTAGTTAATACTGCTAGGTAGTTAATACTGCTTGGCAGTTAATACTGCTCGGTAGTTAATACTGCTTGGTAGTTAATACTGCTCGGTAGTTAATACTGCTAGGTAGTTAATACTGCTTGGCAGTTAATACTGCTCGGTAGTTAATACTGCTAGGTAGTTAATACTGCTTCTGATAATCTAGGGCATATAAATACCCCTGTTTGCCCGCCCATGTTCATAACGACTCTTCGCATTTACTTCTTCTCTCTCGTTCTAACCTAGCCTCCCCAGAATCTCTGTGCTTTTCTTTCAAGAATCCTTAGGCATCATGGAGTTTGTGGATGAGCACAATGAAATAGCCATGCTTCAGAAGCCGAAACAAGCTGCGGGATTCCACGATATAGTCGATTTTCTCAAATCCTCGCACATCTCCTATGCACTCACGGTGAGCCCAACAATCTATATCGAACATCAGAAACAATTTTGGGAGAATGCCACTGTTAGTGTTGAAGAAGGGCAGAAAACCATTCGAACAAGGGTTTGTGATAAACCCTTGAAAGTCACTGAAGAGGTTATTCGCATCTCCCTTCAGTTGAATGATGCATCAGGTATATCTTCTATTCCTACTGAAGACCTCTTTTCTACTTTACAAAGAATGGGGTATGAAGGTCCCATTGGTGTTTTTAAATTCTACAAGTCAAAATTTTTTAACCAATGGAGATTTCTTGTTCATACCCTGATGCACTGTATTTCCAAGAAAACTACTGGATGGAGTGAGTTCAGCAGTCCCATTGCATATGCATTGGTCTGCTTATCCACTGCCAGAAAGTACAATTTTTCAGCAATGATCTTTAATGATCTTGTATCAAACTTGGAATCCAAAAAGAGCTTTTTCATGTATCCAAGGTTTGTGCAAGAAGTTCTTAACAAGGAATTGAAGGACTTACCTCAGTTTACTGAGGTATATGTACCCAAATCCCCTAAAGGGAAGGTTTTTTCAAATATGAAAAGACTTCCTAGGGACTCGGAAGGAGTTGACACACCATTGTTCTCTACAATGATGGTTGTGTCCCACCCCTCTGAAGGTATGGCATCAGGATCAAGGCCCTCATTAGATCAACCCACTGATGACCAATCCCAACCTTCCATCTCAAAAGAAATCCCTCAGTCCATTCTTGAACAACCCACTCCCACAATCACCAAAAGGTTTCAAAGAAGAAAGGTGCACAAGGCTCCTTCCCTTGATGTACCTACTCAAAGCCCTAAGCCTTTAAGCCCTCAATTGGAGCATTCTCCAATTGAGAATATCAACAGGGAAACCACAGGGGTGTCTCCCAACCCCAAGAAGGTGGTCTCTAAGGAGAAGGATGACCATATGGGTGCTAAGGCTGCCACTACTTCTGCTAGCACAGAGAAGGACAGTGGTAACATAAATAAGACCTTCCCCATGGCAACTCTAAATGAGAAATCATTAGGAGGACCCAGGTGCCAAGAAACCAAGGGGGCAGGTAGTGCTTCTGCTAGGCAGAAGGCTTCTGCTGAAACTTCCAAGGATCCTTTAAAGAAGGTAAACACTTCTAAACAAGGTGAGGATAGATATAACTATGAGGAATTGATGGAAACCATAGGGAATATCAACTTGGATGTAATGGCACAAAAGACAGAGATAGAGCAACTTAAGACTGTGGTCACCTACCAACAGTCTCAAATTGAGAAGCTCAAAAAGCTGGTCACCAAGTTGCTGAACAGAAAGAAAAAGGCAAGATTTGTGCTAAGAAGAAGAACTTCAACTGATGATGCTCCCAAAAAGGGGGAGTCAGAGTCAGAAGCAGAACTGAAACTGAAGGGTCAACAAATTGAGGGGGAGACTGTTCACATAGAGACTGAGATGGAAATGGATTATGCACAGGTTAAGGGGAGTCCAGTGAGACAGAAAAGGGGGAAGAGTGTGTTAAAGCAGCAGAAACCACAGCAGCAGAAACTGTTAATGCTGCTGAGTTTGAACAAGCAGCAGAAACAGTTAATGCTGCTGAAGGCCAAACAGTCAAAGCAGCAGAAACTGAGCAGGAAGCAGTAACTACAACTCAAGCTGAAATAGATGAAGAAATTTACTGGATTGTAAAGAACAGTATTGAAGCAGCATCACTACATGTACTAAGAGAAGCAGTAACAGCCATAGCAGCAGAAATGGTTATTGCTGCTGAAAAACTTAAAGCAGCTGAACCAACTCCTGAAGCCGTCAAAACTCTTAAAAGAACCAAGATGATGTCAAAGAAAAGACCAAGAACCCAGCCCTTAACTTCAAAGAAGAAAATTGAAAAGAAGCCAAGGGTGGAGTCATCTGCAGAAGAGGCCCAGGAGGAAAAAGTGAAAGAAAAATCTGATGGAAAAGTTGCTGAAGAAGAAGTGGCAACTCCATCAGGGCAATCAGGCAATGTGCAATCACAAACGGATGCCCAATGTGATTTGTACATTACTAGTGTTGACTCTAACCCAATTCCTCTTCAGGCTGAACCAATATCATCTAAGGCTCCTGAAATCATCTTTTGGGACACTTTGAAAGATGGTAGAAAGGAGTTCATTAGGATAAAAAGAGCAGATGGTAAATTTGAAGTCTTTTCTACTTGGGGAAAAATTGTCAGAACCTGCTCAAGATCAGACTTAGAAGAGATGTTCAAAGTTGGGATGAAGATGTATGAAAACATGCTGACTGAGCAAGGGATGTCAATTTCTAAAATGGTACTTGAATTCTTGTGCCAAATGTTCAAACCTGAAGCAGTTCAGCATAGGTTAAACACACAGTTTCAAGCCATTACCAACTGGATGCTCTATGAAAACTGTGGAGTATATGTCATCTCCCTTGACTCTGCAACTCAAGAATACTATCTGGTAGATGAATTATACAATCACAGCATGAAGAGGCTGCAAGGAATGTTACACACTAAGCTGACCTGCAACAAGGATTCAGCAATGGGTAGATTCTTGGTAAAGAGGATTCTAAATCAAAGTCTAGGTCTAAGTCCTAATCTGTGTGTACATGATGACTAAGTTTTGGAAGCATCATCTGAAGAACTTGACTTCTTTTCCTAAAAGTCAAGTTAGGGGGAGATTGTTGGGAACTGAAGATATGCTAAGTATGGTTAATACTGCTAAGTCTTCATTACTACTGCTAGACAAGGTTACTGCTGCTAGACAAAGTTAGTACTGCTAGACGAAGTTAGTGCTGCTAGACCAAATTACTACTGCTGGACATGGTTAGTACTGCTGAGCTGAGTTACTACTGCTTGAAGACTGTGAAGGTTAATACTGCTGAAGGTTGTTAATGCTGCTGAGACAAATCATTGTTAATACTGCTGACTTGATAAGTTTGGGATGCGATACTGTTGGAGACAAAGAAGGAATTGATCAAGATATGTTTAAAGAAGATTCAGAAGATCAATTTACTTTTGATAGTTATCTTGTAATTACTTTTGTATAAATAGTATTGATAGATAGCTATTAAAAAATACACGAATACACGAACATACGAAAACAGAAGATAGATAGTATACAGAATTCGATATTCATTCAAGAGTGAATTAACCTCAAGATCATAGATCCTATTTCTAGAGAAGTAGAAATCGTCTTGTTGAGCCTGTTCAACAAGATTGAGGTTTGGTGTAAAACTTGTGAGTAATAACTGTTTGATATATATACAGTTTATTGAATTTCTATTGATTGTTCTTTAATTGATTTAGAGTTCTATTCCGCAAGATTCTCTAAATTCTGTTTCTAAGAAGTTTAATTCTTGTTAAGAATCGATCCTGACAAGTTGCTGGAAAGGGGAAGTGGTGAAAGAGAAGAAGGAGGAGAGAAATCCGCGGGAAATCGCAAGTGTGGGCGATTCAAGTCTGCGGACATGGAGCCAAGTTGAGAACCGCACAGTCGTGCCACGACTTTAAATACGGCGCTGGGTGGGAGGCAACCCACCAAGGTTAGTTTTCGTTTATTATTTTTATTTTGAGTGTGTTTAAATAATGAAAAGCCATAAAAATCAAAAAAATCGAAAAAGTCAAAAATAGTTGAAACAGGGACATACGCGACTTGTCACGCGGTTTGCATACCGCGCAGCAAGTCGTGGGGCCCTCTGTTGGTTTTCTGAAACAGAGGGTTACGCGGTTTACCACGCGACTTCCAAGTCGCGGGCTAAACCGCGGGAGTCCCATTTACCTCGTTTTTCGTTTTTCGTGCAGTTTTTATTCCTTTCTTGCTTTGTGTGTTTCTGTTTTCTTGTCTTTCTTTCGTCGTTTGTTGTTTCTTCTGTGTGTGCATGCTCTCCCCTCCTCCTCTAAAGTTCTCAACCAATCAAGAATCATCCGGCCAGGCAAAACAGATACGTTCTAAATCTTTCTGCTAAACGAGTGGTGTATGATGTTTTAGTCGATTCTTAGTTACACGAGATGCATCAAACCTAAGTTTAACTTAGGCTTGGGGTGCCTCAAGTTTTTTTTCAACATCTTTACACACTCACTTTTGACCCTGTGCAAACCTCGGTTTCACCGAGGTTTGGGGTTGGCTTTTATTTGGCAAACCTAGGCCACGGCCTAGGTTTGGGGTGCCCACTTTAGAAATTTTGGGTTTTCTTTTGCTTGCTATGTAATGCCTTGCCCGTCCTTTCGATAACTGTGATGACTGCACAATGATTGAGTCGCATCACCTACGACTTTGCTTGCACATTGGGGACAATGTGTGGGTAAGGTTTGGGGTTGCCCAATCGGGCCCAAGTTATGAACGTAGATTTCCTGCACTTCTGAGTGTCTAGATCAAAGTAGCTAAAATTTTTGTTTTGAATGATTGAGACCGACCATTGTGGGAAGAATCTTGTGATAGTAACGTGACCGTTAGGGAAAGACCGGGAAAGAACATGACTAGGGCCATTAGTGGAGACCACCAAATAGTGAGTTTTGAGCCTAATAAGACGTTTTTCATTTCGAGGGATTTATACACGTAACTCTCATACACGTTTTCGAATTCCTTGTCATGAATGTAGAATGATCTCGCTACATTATTGCATTGAGTAGCAAAGACAACCATCGGGATATTAGGTGAGGGTATAGTAGACCATATCGTGTGGACTTTAAGAAATGATTCCAGGCATTGTGTGTTTGTTTTAACCATTTTTAGCTATCGTTTTCCCTTTTTACCCTTAGTGTGTACCCATAGCCCCCTTTTGCAGCCAAACACGCACCTTTATTCCTTTCTAAACCCATCATTTACCTTTAGCCAAAAGTCTTAGCCAACCCTTATCCGAAAGTGTGTCAATCGGAAGCAGTAATGAACTAAAAGATAGAGCAGAAAAGAAAGAATTCCGGCCAGTCATGAGAATAAAACGGGTCAATGTAACCCGAAAAATAGAAAAGAGGACCAATGAAGTCCCAAAAAAAATATTTAGATAATAGTTAGAGCCGCAAAATAAGAGAGTCAAAACGACTCCAATAGTGACGAAAAGGGCCAAGTAAGCGAATGTAAAGCAATGAGAGTTCAGGAATTGCCAATGATTGACACACCGAGGATTGTTGATCCTTTTTTACCCGTCGTTTCTTAGCCTTAACCTTAGCCCCATTACAACCCGTGTAAAGACCTGGATGATCTTTTGGAAAATGTGATTACGGTTTACGACTATCTTTACTGATATTCCCTGTCTTGCTATTTGATTCTTTCTGAGGTCAAAATTTTGGACATTTGTGCGTCTTTCCTTAGAGTTGTCATGACATTTGCGTATTCTTGCACATAACCTCCTTAAACATGACAACACGAGCGATAACCTAGGTTCGAGTGCAAAGAGAGTATCCCGTGAGGTAGGGTCGAGGCGAAATGTTTTCCCTAGCATGTCTGGACTTAGTCTAATCCTAATGTAATCGGAACTGTCACGAGTTCAACTTCCAATAGAAGGTCATAGATCGTACAAATTAAAGAATAAGGCGAGAGTGAGATAGATATTCACGGGTATGGGAAATCACCGTTGCATCACTTGGTACCGATTGGAATTGTGCAGTCATTACTAAATTCACTATGTGCTTTGATTCTATTTTTATCGCTAATTTGCTTGGAGACAAGCAACGCTCGGTTTGGGGTTGTTGATAACGCCACTTTTTGGCGTTATTTTCGGTTCTCAAACCAACGAGATTGGCTTGTATTCAAGTAAAAAGGCGGGTATTTTACGGTTTATTGGGTAATTTACGCAGGTTATATAAAAGGCGGCATTCCTCGGAAAAAGAAACTAAAAAGAGCCCAAAACGAGTCAAAACGAAGCCTAACGGGAGCCCAAAAGGCAAGCCCAAGACCTGCGACCGAACCAGGACCCGACCCGCGAACCAGAAATCGACCCAAGCTGCAAAAACAACACGCGCAACTTACCACGCGACTTGCAAGTCGCGTGGCAAGTGGCGTAACCCACTGTTTCGTGAAAATCAGTATTTTAAGTCGGGATTTAGGTCACTTTATCGGTATCCAGATTTCACACGACGGCCAGAGCAGTCCCGGGGGAGATTTTCAGAGCCAAGTGACACCGTTTGGAGCAAAGATCGAGGATCAATCGAAGGAACGTTCAAGACGCGAAGTAGATTCAATCACGGGAAAAGGGAGTTTATCAATTCATCTTACACAGTCACCACGATCACGTTTACCATGTTTGCTTACACTTTCGTTTCTCTTTCTTTTGTGTTTGAATCCCCCAACATCATGAACTAACTTTAAGATGTTGGGGGTTGGATTGAATTTGGATTGAACATATAGATGGATGACGAATGACTTTTATCAGTTTTCTGATTTAATGAATGCATGTGATTTTGTTCTTAATGCTTTTGTGAGCGTAGCTAACTTACAATTGTTTTATTGTTTTCAATTATGTTCGAGAGAATTAATTGAGATCTAGAATTAGGAATTACATGTCTAAGGTAAGAAAGGATAGAGATATACCGAGTAAGCCTTAGTCTCATAATGACCTGCGCTTAATGTGTTTTGAACTACATAGGGTGAGATCGAGAGATTAATCTTGTGCTTTTCGAGATAAACTTCATGGTAGCTTGAGAAAGCACCATGTTTTACAAATATAACTGTTGTTACTTGAGAGAGAGCAATGGTTAGATCAAGGTTGAGTATTCATCAACAGAATTAACTGGTATTTGTTTTTAGTCTGAAGTTCATATGTGAAAACCTAAGGATATCCAACCCTCAACTGTTTTCTCCATCTGAATTCCAAAGTTGCTTACTAGTTGTCTTGTGTTTGGTTTATTTTATTTGCTGCAATTAATTAGTTTAAAACCTATCTTCCAAATTCGACAATTCAGTTAATAGTTCTTATAGTGTTGGTGCAAGTGTACCCAGCTTTAAATATTGTGATATATTTTTGGTACACATAAAATCACATCTCCATATTTATTTTGATGATTACAAAACACACCGCATTATTTTGTTATCTAATATTTTATCCGAGTGTGCAGATATTTAAATGATCTCGATAAATTTTTTATCTGAAGTATCCAAGTCTGAAGAGTTTCGTCATTTTATTTTAAAATGATAAACACCCTAAAATATTTTATCACTTGGATATTTCGTATCTATATAAATATATTTGAATCAAATATATATATACAATATTTTTTTTATATATATATTAAATCACTTGATATATATATATATATATATGCTGTTTGCTACTGTTCATCATCTGTTGCAAGAAGTGTGATCAGCCGAACCACCCTGCGTTGCCTTGCTCTCATTGGACAAAACTTCAGGCGGTATACCGCCAAGGTCTTCGCGGTATACCGCGGGTACTGTTCACCATCAGCATCATCTGCATATGAAGCTTCTTTTGTCAGACAACTTTTTCAGGCGGTATACCGCCATGTGCAACGCGGTATACCGCGGGTACTTGTAGCCGTTGATCTTTTGCAGGTTGACCTTCTCCTTGCAGTACACTTTTTCTGACGCAGGTATACCGCGATGGTCTGGCGGTATACCGCGAAATCCCCAAGACTGATGATCATCCAGTATAAATACAAGCATCCAGCAGCCTTCAATGCTACACCAACTTCAGCAATAAATTCTCCCTCAGCATTTGATTATTATTCTGCTGCTTTCTTACTCACACTAAATCACTTAAACTGATAAAATTAATTTTTGAGCAAGAAATCTTGAGTTGATAGCAGATTAAAATCTCTCGATTAGTTGAATCAGCAACACAACTCAAGTGATCAAACTCTCTAAAAATATCCAAGTGATAAACCTTATTCAAGAGTGATTATTCATATTAAAATCTATACCCTCTTGTAAGTGTTTGAATTAGAGTGAGTGATCCACATTAATCTCTCAAAGAAGAGTGTTTCGCGTTTGTTGTATTAAGGTTTGTGTTTCTACCGTAAAGAACACGTTTCGTATTGGATCTCCGAGAAGTGTTATTTTCTCGAGGTGGACTAGCCAACTTTGTGTTTGGTGAACCACTTTAAAAATATCGTTGTCAAGTATTCTCTTTCCCTTATCTCTTTACATTTCCGCTGTGCATTTAAATTATATCTGTTTATATAATTGTTGTATATTTACTTGTTTATACTCTGCTTTATTTTTACTGTATTGTTTGTACTGTATTTATTTGTTCAAAGATTTTTTGAAAGAAAAAGATTTTAAATACAACCTTACCCCCCCCCCCTTAGGTTGTCCAACATTTGGTATCAGAGCAGGTCTTTCAAAATTTTCTGCATATTTTTCTCTTATTCTTCTAAATGGCTCAACAAACTAATATCGTGTTTTCAAAACCTCCTTTGATAGATACTGAAAAGTTTGGCATTTGGGCCGAGCTATTTGAATGTCACGTGCGTGGCAAAAATCAAAAGATTTGGAACATCATAGAAAAAGGGAATTTTAAACCCACCATTGTGAAAGATGATGTTTATATTGATAAACCTATAGATGACTGGACTACTTCTGATGAAGCTCATTTTTGTTTAAACTTTGAAGCTAAGAATATATTATATGCTGCTTTAACATCTGACGAAATTGAAAGAGTATATACTTATAAAACTGCAAATCAAATATGGGAAAGTTTAAATAATACTCATCGTGGAAACACGGAGGTTAAATCTAGTAAAGTAAATATTTTAGTTCACGATTATGAACTATTCGAAATGAAACAAGATGAGTCAATTGACTCAATGTTTAAAAGATTTAACCTTATTGTGACTACTTTGAAAGGTTTGGATCGCACTTATCCTAACGAGGACTATATAAGGAAAATCCTACGAGCTCTTCCTTCGGAGTGGATGCAAAAGATAACATCCTTAGAAGACTCCCGTGACCTTTCCATAATGAAGATAGATGACTTGATCGGTAATCTTAAAGTGCATGAAATTGCACTTAAAAGAAACAAAGACCGGGAGCAAGTTAAAAAGAAATCAATCGCTCTCAATGTCTCAACACCAAAAGATGAGAAGAAAAAGGAGAAAGCTAGCTCCTCGAAAGATCCATCCGAAACTCTCGATGAAGTCGCCATGTTGGTAAGAAACTTTTCCAAATTTCTTAATAATAATAATAAATTTTCTAACAATGGCAGATTTCAAAGAAACGGTAACTACCGTCGTGGTGGTGAAAATCGAAGTCGTAAGTTCCATAAACGAGACGAAAAAGTTAAGAAAAATGGCGACTCGAGTGAAGACGATAAAGCTAAGCCAAAGAGAGGCTTTTGCTACTCATGTGGTGACAAAGACCACTACGCCAATGAATGTCCGAAAAAGAACAAATTCCAAAAGAAGAAGGAGAAAGCCTTCATTGGAGGCGCGTGGAGCGAGAGTGAAGAAGAAGATGACTATCAAGCCATTTGTCTTATGGCCGATAGCGACGACGAGGTAAAATCTTCTTACTCGGATTACGATAGTGATTATGAAAGTGATAGTGAAAATAATCTTGAAGAATTATATGAATCTTTTCATAAAATGGCCGCTCTTGCAAATCGTTACCAAGATGAGAATGCTATGTTAAAAGAAACTGTAAATGCATGTAAAAAGGAAATAAAAAATGTTAAACAAAAATCTGAAAATGATATAGATATAATTGCTAAATTAGAAACTAAATTAGGAGAAAAAGATTTTTGTAAATCTTGTGATGTTTTAAATAAAGAAATTGCATGCTTGAATAAAAAATCACATGAAAATATTATTTGTACAAAATGTGATATTCTTGATAATGAGATTACATGTTTAAAGGCTAAATGTGCTTCATATGAAAAAGATAACATGCTAGCTAAAGCCTTTGAAAGTAGCAATGAGAAAGTTCTTAACATGCTTAATATGCCTAACCGTATAAAATGTAGAAAAGGCATTGGTTCCAATACTTGTGTTGATAAATGTTCATGTATACCCATCAAAAGATTCTATGAATCACCTAAAGTAAATACAAGAAATCAATATGTGCAAAAACCTCCGTATGTGCGTAAAATAAATAATGTAAATTATAATACGAGAAAACCGTATGCTCGCATGTACCATGATAAATATTCTAAACCTAATAATAATGCGAATGTAAATACTTGTTTTTATGTGTATGATAAATATAATCGCAAAATTAAAATGGTAAATAAATGGATTCCAAAAGGAATGTTTAGTAATGATAATCCCGGTGGTATGCGTTTATGGTTTTAAATGTGTTATGTATATATATATAGTTTAAATATATTTTGTTGTATACATTATATATATAAGTAATATATATTCTATGTACTGTTTGTTTACATATATATACGTATTACATATATATATATATAATATGGTGTTTGTTATATATATATATTAATATGATTTGATGTATTATATATATATATTAATATTGTGTAATATATTATATATATATATATTCTGTTTTACTTTATATATATGTATGTTGGTTGACTTTTGAAACTAATTGTCAAGGACCCACGAGAAATGGGGACCATAAAAGTTACATCTTCATTATTGTAGATTGACCTTGATATGGACTGGATACTCGATAGTGGTTGCACACGTCACATGACCGGAAACAATAATCTCTTTTCATCATATAAGTCATGTGATGGTGGACAGGTAATTTTTGGAGGAAACTCCAAAGGAAATATAATTGGTAGAGGTACAGTCTCTTGCAATAATGTTCAATTTCTTAATGTTAATCATGTTGATAATTTACATTTTAATTTATTGAGTGTTCGCCAATTGTGTAAAAATAATACAACTGTTGTCTTCGAAGAAGATTCTTGTAAAATCATAAAAAATGGCAAAGTTCTTTTAAATGGCTTTGTAAAAGGAAATTTATATATTTGTAAAACTGTTGTATCTGATAATGTATGCTTATCTTCTATTAATGATGTTTCTACTTTATGGCATAGGCGTTTAGGTCACGCTAATCTAAGATTAATGCAAAACTTAAAAAATAAGGAGCTTGTGAGTGACCTGCCAAAATTAAAGTTTGATAATCATTTTTGTGATGCTTGTCGTGTCGGCAAACAACATCACGTTTCTCATAAATCAAAAAATGTTATTTCTACTCAAAGAGTTTTAGAACTTTTACATATGGATCTTTTTGGCCCGATGGCTATTCAAAGTTTTGGAGGAAATTTTTATACTTTGGTTATTGTGGATGATTATTCCCGTTATACTTGGACTTTATTTTTGAGACATAAAAATGAGGCTTTTGAAAAGTTTAAAATTTTGGGAAAACGAATTCAAAACCAACAAGGTTGTACGATTGTTTCCATACGTACGGACCATGGACGAGAATTCGATAATGATGTACAATTTGGTGCCTTTTGTGATAAACATGGTATAACTCATAACTTTTCGGCTCCTCGAACTCCTCAATCTAACGGGGTTGTTGAAAGGAAAAATCGAACGTTGCAAGAAATGAGTAGAACTATGCTAAACGAACATCAAGTTCCCCAAAAGTTTTGGTGTGATGCCGTTGCTACCGCGACCTATGTGCTTAACCGTGTCCTAATTAGAGGTATCCTAAATAAGACACCCTATGAACTTTACCGAGGTAGAAAACCTTCCCTAGCTCACCTAAAAGTTTTTGGTTGTAAATGTTTCATTTTAAACACCAAATCCTACCTAACCAAATTTGACCCCAAAGCCTATGAGGGAGTGTTCCTAGGTTATTCTTGGAATAGCAAAGCCTATAGAATCCTAAATAAGGAGACCATGGTAGTGGAAGAATCCCTTAATGTTAGTTTTGACGAGAGTCCTCCCAAACCGAGTGCATCCTTAGCAAATGATAATATCCGTGAAGGAGATGTCTTAGCCCAACAACTTAGTACCTTGGATTTAGGTACCCAACCTTCCACAAATAATATTGAATCTAGTGATGCCCCTCCATGCTTTATTCCACAAGGTATAGATGATCCTAACCTTAGAACCGCTCGAGGCCATCCCGTAGATCAAATTATAGGTGACCTAAACCAAAGGACAACTAGATCACAAATCCTTACCCATTGTGCTTTCCATGCCTTTATCTCAACCATAGAACCTAAAACCATAGATGAAGCTTTAGGTGATGAGGATTGGATATTGGCCATGCAAGATGAGTTAAACCAATTTACTAGGAATGATGTGTGGGACTTAGTGCCTAGCCCTAGTAGTCAAACCATTATTGGCACAAGATGGGTCTTCCGAAACAAGGTAGACGAAAACGGTGGAGTCACACGAAACAAGGCACGTTTAGTTGCCAAGGGGTACAGTCAACAAGAAGGTATAGATTATGACGAAACCTTTGCACCGGTTGCAAGGTTGGAGTCTATTCGAATGCTTCTCGCTTTTGCAAATGCTAAAGATTTTAAGTTATTTCAAATGGATGTTAAAAGTGCTTTCTTAAATGGTATTATAAATGAGGAGGTATACGTTTCTCAACCTCCCGGTTTTGAAAGTTTTGAAAACCCGACACTTGTTTATAAATTAAAAAAGGCGCTTTATGGTTTAAAGCAGGCTCCGCGTGCGTGGTATGATAGATTAAAAACCTTTTTAATTGTTAGTGGTTATATTATGGGTAAAATTGATAATACTTTATTTGTGAAATATGTTCAAAATGATATTGTGGTTGTGCAAGTATATGTTGATGATATTATTTTTGGTTCCACTAATGAAAAACTGTGTAATGAATTTTCTGCGAAAATGACAAGCGAGTTTGAAATGAGCATGATGGGAGAGTTAAAATACTTCTTAGGATTGCAAATAAAACAATGTGAAACTGGTATTTTCATTAGTCAATCTAAATATTGTAAAGATATGTTGAAAAAGTTTAACTTTGAAAATGTCAAACCCGTTGAAACTCCAATGACCACAAATTTGCAATTATCTCGTGACGAGGAGGGAAACGATTTTAATGAAAAGATTTATCGTGGTATGATTGGTAGTTTATTATATTTAACTGCTAGTAGACCTGACATTATGTTTAGTGTATGTTTATGTGCTCGTTTTCAATCTTCACCTAAACAATCTCACTATGAAGCTGTCAAGCGTATTTTTCGATATTTACGAGGTACTACTAATCTTGGCTTATGGTACGCAAAGCAACCCGAGTTAGAAGTAACGTGTTTTGCCGATTCCGATCTTGGTGGATCTATTGTTGACCGAAAAAGTACTAGTGGGGTATGCGCCTTTATAGGTCTCTCACTTGTATCTTGGTTCTCTAAGAAACAACAATCCGTAGCTTTGTCTACCACCGAAGCGGAATATGTAGCCGCCGCAAGAGCATGTGCTCAAGTCCTATGGATGAAACACACACTTACCGATTTTGAGGTACACCTAACCAAAATTCCAATTATGTGTGATAACTCAAGTGCCATAAACTTAAGTAAAAATCCCGTTTTGCATTCTCGTACCAAACATATTGAATTGAGACATCACTTTTTACGAGATAATGTTCAAAAAGGCAAAATCGTGCTTGAAAAGGTTGATTCGGAAGATAATTTGGCCGATATTTTCACTAAAGCTCTAAACAAGAAGGCGTTCTTTAAATTAAGACTTGGTTTAGGCATGCTTGAGTATAACCCTTGATAAATACTAACTCTCAAATATTTCATATTTTGAGGGGGAGCATCTTTCGAGGGGGAGCATAAGCGACTTTCTTGAACCCTTTTTGCTTCGACAAAAGGGGGAGAGAAACCGAGTATGCTCTCGTGTTTAGCGTTGTGTTTGTCATCATCAAAAAGGGGGAGATTGTTGGTGCAAGTGTACCCAGCTTTAAATATTGTGATATATTTTTGGTACACATAAAATCACATCTCCATATTTATTTTGATGATTACAAAACACACCGCATTATTTTGTTATCTAATATTTTATCCGAGTGTGCAGATATTTAAATGATCTCGATAAATTTTTTATCTGAAGTATCCAAGTCTGAAGAGTTTCGTCATTTTATTTTAAAATGATAAACACCCTAAAATATTTTATCACTTGGATATTTCGTATCTATATAAATATATTTGAATCAAATATATATATACAATATTTTTTTATATATATATTAAATCACTTGATATATATATATATATATGCTGTTTGCTACTGTTCATCATCTGTTGCAAGAAGTGTGATCAGCCGAACCACCCTGCGTTGCCTTGCTCTCATTGGACAAAACTTCAGGCGGTATACCGCCAAGGTCTTCGCGGTATACCGCGGGTACTGTTCACCATCAGCATCATCTGCATATGAAGCTTCTTTTGTCAGACAACTTTTTCAGGCGGTATACCGCCATGTGCAACGCGGTATACCGCGGGTACTTGTAGCCGTTGATCTTTTGCAGGTTGACCTTCTCCTTGCAGTACACTTTTTCTGACGCAGGTATACCGCGATGGTCTGGCGGTATACCGCGAAATCCCCAAGACTGATGATCATCCAGTATAAATACAAGCATCCAGCAGCCTTCAATGCTACACCAACTTCAGCAATAAATTCTCCCTCAGCATTTGATTATTATTCTGCTGCTTTCTTACTCACACTAAATCACTTAAACTGATAAAATTAATTTTTGAGCAAGAAATCTTGAGTTGATAGCAGATTAAAATCTCTCGATTAGTTGAATCAGCAACACAACTCAAGTGATCAAACTCTCTAAAAATATCCAAGTGATAAACCTTATTCAAGAGTGATTATTCATATTAAAATCTATACCCTCTTGTAAGTGTTTGAATTAGAGTGAGTGATCCACATTAATCTCTCAAAGAAGAGTGTTTCGCGTTTGTTGTATTAAGGTTTGTGTTTCTACCGTAAAGAACACGTTTCGTATTGGATCTCCGAGAAGTGTTATTTTCTCGAGGTGGACTAGCCAACTTTGTGTTTGGTGAACCACTTTAAAAATATCGTTGTCAAGTATTCTCTTTCCCTTATCTCTTTACATTTCCGCTGTGCATTTAAATTATATCTGTTTATATAATTGTTGTATATTTACTTGTTTATACTCTGCTTTATTTTTACTGTATTGTTTGTACTGTATTTATTTGTTCAAAGATTTTTTGAAAGAAAAAGATTTTAAATACAACCTTACCCCCCCCCCCCCCTTAGGTTGTCCAACATTTGGTATCAGAGCAGGTCTTTCAAAATTTTCTGCATATTTTTCTCTTATTCTTCTAAATGGCTCAACAAACTAATATCGTGTTTTCAAAACCTCCTTTGATAGATACTGAAAAGTTTGGCATTTGGGCCGAGCTATTTGAATGTCACGTGCGTGGCAAAAATCAAAAGATTTGGAACATCATAGAAAAAGGGAATTTTAAACCCACCATTGTGAAAGATGATGTTTATATTGATAAACCTATAGATGACTGGACTACTTCTGATGAAGCTCATTTTTGTTTAAACTTTGAAGCTAAGAATATATTATATGCTGCTTTAACATCTGACGAAATTGAAAGAGTATATACTTATAAAACTGCAAATCAAATATGGGAAAGTTTAAATAATACTCATCGTGGAAACACGGAGGTTAAATCTAGTAAAGTAAATATTTTAGTTCACGATTATGAACTATTCGAAATGAAACAAGATGAGTCAATTGACTCAATGTTTAAAAGATTTAACCTTATTGTGACTACTTTGAAAGGTTTGGATCGCACTTATCCTAACGAGGACTATATAAGGAAAATCCTACGAGCTCTTCCTTCGGAGTGGATGCAAAAGATAACATCCTTAGAAGACTCCCGTGACCTTTCCATAATGAAGATAGATGACTTGATCGGTAATCTTAAAGTGCATGAAATTGCACTTAAAAGAAACAAAGACCGGGAGCAAGTTAAAAAGAAATCAATCGCTCTCAATGTCTCAACACCAAAAGATGAGAAGAAAAAGGAGAAAGCTAGCTCCTCGAAAGATCCATCCGAAACTCTCGATGAAGTCGCCATGTTGGTAAGAAACTTTTCCAAATTTCTTAATAATAATAATAAATTTTCTAACAATGGCAGATTTCAAAGAAACGGTAACTACCGTCGTGGTGGTGAAAATCGAAGTCGTAAGTTCCATAAACGAGACGAAAAAGTTAAGAAAAATGGCGACTCGAGTGAAGACGATAAAGCTAAGCCAAAGAGAGGCTTTTGCTACTCATGTGGTGACAAAGACCACTACGCCAATGAATGTCCGAAAAAGAACAAATTCCAAAAGAAGAAGGAGAAAGCCTTCATTGGAGGCGCGTGGAGCGAGAGTGAAGAAGAAGATGACTATCAAGCCATTTGTCTTATGGCCGATAGCGACGACGAGGTAAAATCTTCTTACTCGGATTACGATAGTGATTATGAAAGTGATAGTGAAAATAATCTTGAAGAATTATATGAATCTTTTCATAAAATGGCCGCTCTTGCAAATCGTTACCAAGATGAGAATGCTATGTTAAAAGAAACTGTAAATGCATGTAAAAAGGAAATAAAAAATGTTAAACAAAAATCTGAAAATGATATAGATATAATTGCTAAATTAGAAACTAAATTAGGAGAAAAAGATTTTTGTAAATCTTGTGATGTTTTAAATAAAGAAATTGCATGCTTGAATAAAAAATCACATGAAAATATTATTTGTACAAAATGTGATATTCTTGATAATGAGATTACATGTTTAAAGGCTAAATGTGCTTCATATGAAAAAGATAACATGCTAGCTAAAGCCTTTGAAAGTAGCAATGAGAAAGTTCTTAACATGCTTAATATGCCTAACCGTATAAAATGTAGAAAAGGCATTGGTTCCAATACTTGTGTTGATAAATGTTCATGTATACCCATCAAAAGATTCTATGAATCACCTAAAGTAAATACAAGAAATCAATATGTGCAAAAACCTCCGTATGTGCGTAAAATAAATAATGTAAATTATAATACGAGAAAACCGTATGCTCGCATGTACCATGATAAATATTCTAAACCTAATAATAATGCGAATGTAAATACTTGTTTTTATGTGTATGATAAATATAATCGCAAAATTAAAATGGTAAATAAATGGATTCCAAAAGGAATGTTTAGTAATGATAATCCCGGTGGTATGCGTTTATGGTTTTAAATGTGTTATGTATATATATATAGTTTAAATATATTTTGTTGTATACATTATATATATAAGTAATATATATTCTATGTACTGTTTGTTTACATATATATACGTATTACATATATATATATATAATATGGTGTTTGTTATATATATATATTAATATGATTTGATGTATTATATATATATATTAATATTGTGTAATATATTATATATATATATATTCTGTTTTACTTTATATATATGTATGTTGGTTGACTTTTGAAACTAATTGTCAAGGACCCACGAGAAATGGGGACCATAAAAGTTACATCTTCATTATTGTAGATTGACCTTGATATGGACTGGATACTCGATAGTGGTTGCACACGTCACATGACCGGAAACAATAATCTCTTTTCATCATATAAGTCATGTGATGGTGGACAGGTAATTTTTGGAGGAAACTCCAAAGGAAATATAATTGGTAGAGGTACAGTCTCTTGCAATAATGTTCAATTTCTTAATGTTAATCATGTTGATAATTTACATTTTAATTTATTGAGTGTTCGCCAATTGTGTAAAAATAATACAACTGTTGTCTTCGAAGAAGATTCTTGTAAAATCATAAAAAATGGCAAAGTTCTTTTAAATGGCTTTGTAAAAGGAAATTTATATATTTGTAAAACTGTTGTATCTGATAATGTATGCTTATCTTCTATTAATGATGTTTCTACTTTATGGCATAGGCGTTTAGGTCACGCTAATCTAAGATTAATGCAAAACTTAAAAAATAAGGAGCTTGTGAGTGACCTGCCAAAATTAAAGTTTGATAATCATTTTTGTGATGCTTGTCGTGTCGGCAAACAACATCACGTTTCTCATAAATCAAAAAATGTTATTTCTACTCAAAGAGTTTTAGAACTTTTACATATGGATCTTTTTGGCCCGATGGCTATTCAAAGTTTTGGAGGAAATTTTTATACTTTGGTTATTGTGGATGATTATTCCCGTTATACTTGGACTTTATTTTTGAGACATAAAAATGAGGCTTTTGAAAAGTTTAAAATTTTGGGAAAACGAATTCAAAACCAACAAGGTTGTACGATTGTTTCCATACGTACGGACCATGGACGAGAATTCGATAATGATGTACAATTTGGTGCCTTTTGTGATAAACATGGTATAACTCATAACTTTTCGGCTCCTCGAACTCCTCAATCTAACGGGGTTGTTGAAAGGAAAAATCGAACGTTGCAAGAAATGAGTAGAACTATGCTAAACGAACATCAAGTTCCCCAAAAGTTTTGGTGTGATGCCGTTGCTACCGCGACCTATGTGCTTAACCGTGTCCTAATTAGAGGTATCCTAAATAAGACACCCTATGAACTTTACCGAGGTAGAAAACCTTCCCTAGCTCACCTAAAAGTTTTTGGTTGTAAATGTTTCATTTTAAACACCAAATCCTACCTAACCAAATTTGACCCCAAAGCCTATGAGGGAGTGTTCCTAGGTTATTCTTGGAATAGCAAAGCCTATAGAATCCTAAATAAGGAGACCATGGTAGTGGAAGAATCCCTTAATGTTAGTTTTGACGAGAGTCCTCCCAAACCGAGTGCATCCTTAGCAAATGATAATATCCGTGAAGGAGATGTCTTAGCCCAACAACTTAGTACCTTGGATTTAGGTACCCAACCTTCCACAAATAATATTGAATCTAGTGATGCCCCTCCATGCTTTATTCCACAAGGTATAGATGATCCTAACCTTAGAACCGCTCGAGGCCATCCCGTAGATCAAATTATAGGTGACCTAAACCAAAGGACAACTAGATCACAAATCCTTACCCATTGTGCTTTCCATGCCTTTATCTCAACCATAGAACCTAAAACCATAGATGAAGCTTTAGGTGATGAGGATTGGATATTGGCCATGCAAGATGAGTTAAACCAATTTACTAGGAATGATGTGTGGGACTTAGTGCCTAGCCCTAGTAGTCAAACCATTATTGGCACAAGATGGGTCTTCCGAAACAAGGTAGACGAAAACGGTGGAGTCACACGAAACAAGGCACGTTTAGTTGCCAAGGGGTACAGTCAACAAGAAGGTATAGATTATGACGAAACCTTTGCACCGGTTGCAAGGTTGGAGTCTATTCGAATGCTTCTCGCTTTTGCAAATGCTAAAGATTTTAAGTTATTTCAAATGGATGTTAAAAGTGCTTTCTTAAATGGTATTATAAATGAGGAGGTATACGTTTCTCAACCTCCCGGTTTTGAAAGTTTTGAAAACCCGACACTTGTTTATAAATTAAAAAAGGCGCTTTATGGTTTAAAGCAGGCTCCGCGTGCGTGGTATGATAGATTAAAAACCTTTTTAATTGTTAGTGGTTATATTATGGGTAAAATTGATAATACTTTATTTGTGAAATATGTTCAAAATGATATTGTGGTTGTGCAAGTATATGTTGATGATATTATTTTTGGTTCCACTAATGAAAAACTGTGTAATGAATTTTCTGCGAAAATGACAAGCGAGTTTGAAATGAGCATGATGGGAGAGTTAAAATACTTCTTAGGATTGCAAATAAAACAATGTGAAACTGGTATTTTCATTAGTCAATCTAAATATTGTAAAGATATGTTGAAAAAGTTTAACTTTGAAAATGTCAAACCCGTTGAAACTCCAATGACCACAAATTTGCAATTATCTCGTGACGAGGAGGGAAACGATTTTAATGAAAAGATTTATCGTGGTATGATTGGTAGTTTATTATATTTAACTGCTAGTAGACCTGACATTATGTTTAGTGTATGTTTATGTGCTCGTTTTCAATCTTCACCTAAACAATCTCACTATGAAGCTGTCAAGCGTATTTTTCGATATTTACGAGGTACTACTAATCTTGGCTTATGGTACGCAAAGCAACCCGAGTTAGAAGTAACGTGTTTTGCCGATTCCGATCTTGGTGGATCTATTGTTGACCGAAAAAGTACTAGTGGGGTATGCGCCTTTATAGGTCTCTCACTTGTATCTTGGTTCTCTAAGAAACAACAATCCGTAGCTTTGTCTACCACCGAAGCGGAATATGTAGCCGCCGCAAGAGCATGTGCTCAAGTCCTATGGATGAAACACACACTTACCGATTTTGAGGTACACCTAACCAAAATTCCAATTATGTGTGATAACTCAAGTGCCATAAACTTAAGTAAAAATCCCGTTTTGCATTCTCGTACCAAACATATTGAATTGAGACATCACTTTTTACGAGATAATGTTCAAAAAGGCAAAATCGTGCTTGAAAAGGTTGATTCGGAAGATAATTTGGCCGATATTTTCACTAAAGCTCTAAACAAGAAGGCGTTCTTTAAATTAAGACTTGGTTTAGGCATGCTTGAGTATAACCCTTGATAAATACTAACTCTCAAATATTTCATATTTTGAGGGGGAGCATCTTTCGAGGGGGAGCATAAGCGACTTTCTTGAACCCTTTTTGCTTCGACAAAAGGGGGAGAGAAACCGAGTATGCTCTCGTGTTTAGCGTTGTGTTTGTCATCATCAAAAAGGGGGAGATTGTTGGTGCAAGTGTACCCAGCTTTAAATATTGTGATATATTTTTGGTACACATAAAATCACATCTCCATATTTATTTTGATGATTACAAAACACACCGCATTATTTTGTTATCTAATATTTTATCCGAGTGTGCAGATATTTAAATGATCTCGATAAATTTTTTATCTGAAGTATCCAAGTCTGAAGAGTTTCGTCATTTTATTTTAAAATGATAAACACCCTAAAATATTTTATCACTTGGATATTTCGTATCTATATAAATATATTTGAATCAAATATATATATACAATATTTTTTTATATATATATTAAATCACTTGATATATATATATATATATGCTGTTTGCTACTGTTCATCATCTGTTGCAAGAAGTGTGATCAGCCGAACCACCCTGCGTTGCCTTGCTCTCATTGGACAAAACTTCAGGCGGTATACCGCCAAGGTCTTCGCGGTATACCGCGGGTACTGTTCACCATCAGCATCATCTGCATATGAAGCTTCTTTTGTCAGACAACTTTTTCAGGCGGTATACCGCCATGTGCAACGCGGTATACCGCGGGTACTTGTAGCCGTTGATCTTTTGCAGGTTGACCTTCTCCTTGCAGTACACTTTTTCTGACGCAGGTATACCGCGATGGTCTGGCGGTATACCGCGAAATCCCCAAGACTGATGATCATCCAGTATAAATACAAGCATCCAGCAGCCTTCAATGCTACACCAACTTCAGCAATAAATTCTCCCTCAGCATTTGATTATTATTCTGCTGCTTTCTTACTCACACTAAATCACTTAAACTGATAAAATTAATTTTTGAGCAAGAAATCTTGAGTTGATAGCAGATTAAAATCTCTCGATTAGTTGAATCAGCAACACAACTCAAGTGATCAAACTCTCTAAAAATATCCAAGTGATAAACCTTATTCAAGAGTGATTATTCATATTAAAATCTATACCCTCTTGTAAGTGTTTGAATTAGAGTGAGTGATCCACATTAATCTCTCAAAGAAGAGTGTTTCGCGTTTGTTGTATTAAGGTTTGTGTTTCTACCGTAAAGAACACGTTTCGTATTGGATCTCCGAGAAGTGTTATTTTCTCGAGGTGGACTAGCCAACTTTGTGTTTGGTGAACCACTTTAAAAATATCGTTGTCAAGTATTCTCTTTCCCTTATCTCTTTACATTTCCGCTGTGCATTTAAATTATATCTGTTTATATAATTGTTGTATATTTACTTGTTTATACTCTGCTTTATTTTTACTGTATTGTTTGTACTGTATTTATTTGTTCAAAGATTTTTTGAAAGAAAAAGATTTTAAATACAACCTTACCCCCCCCCCCCTTAGGTTGTCCAACATATAGTAATTGTGATACTTAGTTCCTAGTTCCCCGTGATTCGATACTCGTACTTTCCAAGTACTATTACTTGACTTCGACCCGTACACTTGCGGTGAGATTCTCTGGGTGTGAAAACCTCGTATCAAACAGCTCGGCTTAATGAACTCCCTTTCGAGAAGTTCCTGCAACTGAGTGTACAACTCTATCATTTCCGGTGGAGCCAGGCGGTAAGGTGCCTTGGCCACCGGAGCAGCTCCCGGAATCAAGTCAATGCGGAACTCCACCTGTCGCTCGGGAGGTATCCCCGGTAACTCATCGAGAAATACGTCAGCAACCTCCCGTACAACTGGCACATCCTCCGCAGACTTCTTCTCTTCGTCGATGCGCGTGTCGATCACATACGCCAAAAATCCCCGACCATTGTGATGTAAGTACCTCCACGCCCTCGCAGCCGAACATATCGATGAGGTCCGCCTGGGCGAGTCTCCTTGAACTAGCAGTTCTCCCCCGCTTGGGGTTCGAACTCGCACTTGTTTGTGACGACAAACAATCTCCGCATCATACGCACCCATCCATCCCATGCCCACAATTACACACAGTTCACGCATCGCAATCGGAATCAAGTCGATGGGAAACCTCGCACACGAGATTTCCAAAGTGCATCCCCGATACACATCCGTAACCGTCAAGGTCCTATCATCGGCAACCTCGACTACCAGAGGACAACCTAACCGTCCTACAACCTGGCCCAAACTCTCACTAAAAGTGCGAGACACAAACGAATGAGTGGCCCCGCTATCAAACATCACCACAGTAGGCACCGAGTTAACTAAGAACATACCTGTCACCACTTTAGGCGTAGCCTGTGTCTCGTCCACCTTCAGCTGATAAACTCTACCTCAGGCCATCTCGGTTCCAGCTTGACCCACTCGACCATCAGTAATTAATACAACGATTTATTAACACACAATAAATCCTGCTAACTACGCTCACGCTCAACTCCTCGGATTCTCCGTGACTTTCCCCGACTCGAGCACAGATCCTGTGCTTCAGATAGTAGGAGCTCTACTACTACCTTCCACACCTATCCTTACTCATTTCGAGTCTCGTCCCGAAGTGCCCAAGTAGTTTCTCGCCGATAACTATACCCATATGCCCGCACCAGCATATGTACACACTCTTCCTAGCTCCCTAGGAATTCCACCCCAAAACACTACCCTTGCTACAACGAAATCCCTACTAGCCATAACGAGTTGCCTCGCGAATACCCCGTCACATGCAGCGTGAAACAAATAGACATTCGAATACAAGATTCTATCCTAGAACGGTTGGACTCAAACAAGAGTTGCGCAATAGAACTAAATCAAATATTCTAAGGCTATGCGATTCTTACTGCATACAACCTATAGGGCATTCACTTAACAACCTACCATGACTAGCATAAATTCCTACTAGCAAGCAATGAACATGCAGTACAGTGTAAATAGCACAAGCAATCTAGCATGCATACTCCTATGATCTAGAAAGCAATAAATACACTAAGTACTGTACCTTTTCCTTTGGCTCCGGCTGACTGTACACACTGCGCCCTCGATCACCGTTTCTCAAACGCATTTTCCTTTCTTTTATTTTCCCAAAACTTTAAAGAAAATTTTATAGCCGCAAACATGAGATCAAACACACCGAGGTGTGTTTGATTCACTCAAGTTGTGCTCTGATACCAAGTTGTAACGTCCCAAAAATTACAGTAAATTTGAACTTTTAAAATTAATAATTTCATTAAATAAAACCCGTTAAATATCCAATAACCGTTTCGTTTGCAAACACAAATAATAAACAATCTCAATAAGTTTAAACAGCGGACATAATATGTTTTTAAATATAAAATCTTAAACTCATAACTGTAAAGAGCCCTTCGCACGCGCCAGTGTGTACCGTCGCGCCTTAGAGCCACTAGTACCTGAAACCACAGTTATAGGGAAAGGGTAAGCTCGAAGCTTAGTGAATTCAAACACATACGCAGATAGCAATTATATACACACCACTCCTATCCGCACATATACAACCAACACAAGCAGTTAAAAGGTACAAGCAAACATATGCAAGAACACCTTCACATGTATCCTTCGGCTCCTCGAATTCACACAACACTCATGTAGGCTTCCCTCGGTCTCCCCGAGTTCTTACCACACTTGTACACAATTCCTCGGTCCCACCGAGTACTCGGTCTCCCCCGAGTTCACGCAACACTTGTACACCACTCCTCAGTCCCACCGAGCCCTCGGTCCCACCGAGATGTATATAACACTCATATATACCAGACATTAATTCAACCTAGTACTACGCACCACAATTCAGCCAGTACACACAACAATTCAGTTAGTACACAAAAACTACCGCGATGTACATGTAATCCCTATTCTACGCAGTGAGAGAACTCACCTCGAAAACGATGTAGAAATCTCGAACGATCACACGAACTAGCCAACTCCAAAATCACTTCTCGACACCTAAATAAGTACTATAATGTGTCAACTCGAAGCCCGGAATCCTTAATTATAAACATAAGATTAAACGGGCGATATTTCGCCTTTTCGCCTAAACTGCGGGTCTGTTCGGGACCTGCTTAGCCCCTTCTAGACCCACAATTCTAGAGATCATTTTTTACAAACAGATAGGTCTAGGTCTTAACTTTTCATGGACATATTATACGCGTTCTAACGATTTTCCTACGATTTTATATGATTTTTCTAAAACTGAAACGCCATTCCGGCAGATTCGGACCTGCTGTAAAAATGGATATTTTGCACTTAGCTAGAGGCCGAACCAGGATTTTTCCGAAACACGAAAAATGTGCCCGACACAGAATGTGAACCGTGGGCACCAGATTCGTCTCAAACCGAGTTACAACGGAAAAGTTATGGACGAAACAAAACAGCGGCAGAAAGAACGTTTTCACATAAAATGACGATTTTGAAACGGTTTAAGGTTTTCGCGATTAAGCTTAGGGTTTAGGTGATCTGGCTGGACCAACCCAACACCACCTACTACCACCCCAAGCAGTGGCGGTCAGCGGCGGCAGCCGCCGCCGCCGGTGGCGATGGTTTGCTAAAAACAAAACGGCGATGCAAAGGGACGATCTCACTAACGACCCTTGGGTCACACGCACACATCACCAAGTCCTAACAGGAACAGCCTCGCCCGTCGCAGCCACCGGACTGGTGGCGCACACCGCCGGCAGCCATGGCTGCAGCGGCGGTGGTGGTTTTGTGGCGGTTTGACGACAACGAAAAGAAAACAAGAGAAAGAAAAGAACGAGAAGAGACTTACCTCTCGACGACAACCCAGCCGCAACCACGAAGGGACCCCGACTCCTTCACGTCCCGCTCGTCGTCTCTCTCTCTCTCTCTCTCTCCCTCCCTCGCTCTCTCTCTCCCTCCGGCAGCCGCTAGCGGCGGCGGCGCTGGTGGCTTTGTGGTGGTGCGGCGGTGACAGCCAAAGGAGATGAAAGGTAGGGTTTCGTGTGGTTGTTTCTTTTGTGCGATCCAAAACAGAAATGAGAGGGGTCGGTTTCTTTAAATCGATCCCCATGCAACATATCCAACATGTACACTTTTGGTCCTTGATTTTTCCAAAACCTTGCTAAAAAAAATAAAGTTTCACCATACTTTAACATTTTGGTCATTCTTGCTAACTCCCGTTAAATAAATTCGTTAAGAGACGATAATAAAATAAATAAATTAAAATAACAACATCCGTACCGGGACACGGGCTTTACACTTTAGCATTACATAATCTCCGACTTGAAATTCCAAAGGCTTTCGACGTCGGTCAGCGTAGCTCTTCTGTCTATCTTGAGCCACTTTCAATCTTTCTCTAATCTGAGTAACCTTATTGGCAGTTAATTGAACTATTTCCGGCCCCGCTAACTGTTTCTCTCCCACTTCGTTCCAACACAGAGGCGTTCGGCATTTCCTACCATACAGTACTTCGAACGGTGCCGCTTGTATGCTGGAATGATAACTGTTGTTATATGCAAACTCGATCAACGGTAAGTGCTTATCCCATGATCCCCCAAAATCACAATGCAAGCCCAGAGCATATCTTCTAAGGTCTGAATCGTTCGTTCACTCTGACCATCTGTTTGGGGATGATACGCCGTACTTAACTTTATCTGTGTCCCCATTTCCCTTTGAAAACTTCTCCAGAATCTTGAAGTAAAACACTATCACGATCAGAAATAATTGAGATTGGAACTCCATGCCGAGTTACTATTTCGTCAATGTACAGCTTAGATAATCGTTCCATCGAATCGGTTTCCTTTATCGGTAGAAAGTGTGCAGACTTTGTCAATCTGTCGACGATCACCCAAATAGAATCAAATCCTTTCGGAGTTCTTGGTAGCTTCGTGATGAAGTCTGTGGTAATCTGCTCCCACTTCCACATAGGTATTTCTAGCCGTTGTAGCCAAACGGCTTTTGGTGTTCGATCTTTACTTTCTTACAAGTATCACATCTTTCCACATACTGAGCAATCCCTCTTTTTATCCCCGACCACCAATAGAATTGTTTAAGGTCTTTATACATCTTGTTTGTACCTGGGTGAATAGAGAAACGGGATCGATGAGCTTCTTGTAGAACACGATCACGTAACCCACCCAAACGAGGTACCCACACTCTGTTTCCCAGACACAATAACCCACGATCATCTTTTACTAGCAATGCTGACATCCCCGCTAACCATTCTAATTTCAGATGTTCATCCTGATAAGCCTCCACTTGACACTTCTGCAATTCGTCAAATATGTTGGGTAGGAGTTCAGTTTGTAGCGAAATAACTTTTATTGTTCCACCCCTTTCTTGACGACTCAATGCATCAGCTACCACATTTGCCTTTCCCGGATGATAAAGGATTTCACAGTCGTAATCATTCAGCAATTCTAGCCATCTTCTTTGTCTCATATTCAGTTCCTTCTAATCAAATAGATGTTGGAGACTCTTATGATCGGTATAAATCTGACATTTGGAACCATACAGATAATGTCTCCAAATCTTTAACGCGAAGACGACTGCTGCAAGCTCCATGTCGTGCGTAGGATACTGTCTTTCATGATCCTTTAATTGACGAGAAGCATAAGCAATAACCTTTCCACGCTGCATAAGTACACATCCCAATCCCAGTTTTGACGCATCACTATAAACAACAAAGTCTTCCGAACCTTCAGGTAGTGATAGAATCGGCGCGCTGCACAGTTTCTCTTTCAATATCCGGAATGCCTCGTCTTGCTCCGCTTTCCATTCAAACTTCAGGTTCTTTCGGGTCAGCTTAGTCAAAGGCGTTGCGAAACGAGAGAAGTCTTTTATGAATTTCCGATAGTAGCCGGCTAAACCCAGAAAACTACGTACTTCGGTTGTTGTCTTTGGCGGTTCCCACTTTTCAACTGCTTCCACTTTCATCGGATCAACTTGTATCCCTTTTTCGGAAACTACATGCCCCAGAAACTGAACTGTTTGTAGCCAGAATTCACATTTCGAAAATTTTGCATACAACTTTTCCTTCTTCAGTAGCTCCAGAATCAAACGAAGATGTTGCGCATGTTCTTTTTTGGATTGGGAGTAGATAAGTATATCATCGATAAATACAATAACAAATTTATCGAGATACGGCTTACATACCCGATTCATTAAATCCATAAAGACAGCTGGAGTGTTCGTCAGTCCGAACGGCATCACTAAGAATTCGTGATGTCCATACCTTGTTCGAAAAGCAGTCTTTAGAACGTCTTCTTCTTTAACTTTCAACTGGTGATAACCGGATCTTAGATCAATCTTGGAGAAATAGCAAGCTCCAACTAACTGATCGAAGAGATCGTCAATTCGGGGTAACGGATACTTGTTCTTTATCGTGCGCTTATTCAGTTCTCGGTAGTCGATACACATTTTCATCGAACAATCCTTCTTTTTCACAAATAACACTGGTGCTCCCCACGGCGAAGAACTAGGTCTGATGAAGCCTTTATCGGATAGGTCTTGTAGTTGTGCCATCATCTCTTTCATCTCTGGAGGTGCCATACGATAAGGTGCACGGGCTACAGGAGTGGCTCCAGGAATCAGGTCTATACCGAACTCTACTTGTCTAACGGGCGGAAGACTATTCAAGTCTTCGGGGAATACTTCAGGGAATTCACTAACAATAGGAATATCTTCCATCCTATTCTTTTCTGGTTTAATATCTATTACGTAAGCCAAGTAACTCTGACAACCCTTATTCACACACTTACGGGCTTTTATCATAGATATAAGGCTGGACTGATGATTCCTACGATCACCATAAATCACTACTGGTCCCTTCTCAGGTAATACCACATTTATTAACTTCTTATCACACACTATGTTAGCCTGATTCTCGACTAACCAGTCCATTCCTACTACGACGTCAAACTCTATCATAGTTATAGGAAACAAATGTATCGGTACTCTACACCCCTCTATATTTATCACACAGGCATCAAATATTTCTTTAACTGACACTTGATTATCAATTGTCGTATCTACTAATAGAGCATGTTCTAGCATTTTAGGTTTCAAACACAGGCAAGCAGCAAATGCAAGAGACACAAACGATCGGTTTGCACCGGAGTCAAATAACACCTTAGCACGTGTAGAGTTTATTAAAAATGTACCTGTGACCACATCCGGAGTTTCCTCCGCTTCTTTCTCGGTCATTTGAAATGCACGACCCCTGATTACTGGCGGTTCCAGTCTTGGTATTACTGGTTTAACAATCGCTGGCCTGCCCGAAGACCCACCTTGCTGTATCCTCCCCCACGGACAGTCCGACTGAAGGTGATCCGGAGAATTGCATAAGAAACATAACCGCGTTACCTTACAATCTTTAATGACGTTTCCGGTCTTCCCACACTTATAACACGCTCGTAAATCACCATGGCAATTTCCTTGGTGGACACGGTTGCACTTCTGACATGGTCTTTCCGCTGGTCGAAACGGCGGACGGTTATCATACCTCTGAAATCGGGACTTCTTCGGATCGTGTTGTGGTCCTTCCCACTTTCTCTTCCCGATACTTTTATCGCCAGCATCCCTTCTAATATCTCGTTCAACATTCTTCGCGGCATCAACTGCAGCTGAGAAGGTATCGGGTCCTTTTGCAGTCACTAGCCTTCTGACTTTTGAGTTCAGCCCAAAGATAAATCTTTCCGTCTTCATCGTCTCCGTAGCAACGTAGTATTCTGCGAACCGAGACTTTTCCAGAAAGCTAGCGGTGTAGTCTCGAACGGATAAGTTTCCTTGTTGCAAGTTCATAAATTCCCCTTCCAGTTGTTTGACGGCTGCTTGGGGACAAATTTTTTCCCTGTAGGCTATCACAAATTCTTCCCAAGAGAGGGTAGAATAAACATCAGATCCTTTAGAATGAATAAAAGATTCCCACCAATACAAAGCATCCCCTTTTAACATTGTTGCCCCGTACAATACCCTATCTTCATCCGCACACTTGCTTGTTTTGAAAATAGCTTCTATTTCCTTCATCCATCTCATTGCTTTCACGGGATCTCTGTCTCCTGAGTAGGTCGGAGGTCTACAGCTTAAAAACATTTTGTAGTCGCACTTCCTTTGTACTGGTACAACAGTCGGTGTGATTGGCATTTCATCTTCCGGTCCGGGATCCGGTATTTCAGCTTCATTGTGACGACTTTGGTCAAACATTGCTTGTATACTAGTTTGCAGTCTTCCCATTTCTGCCATCAAGTCATTCCTGGTAACAAACTTTGTACCTCGTGGCTGAACTCTGCCCCCTGTTCGACCTCCAGTTCTGCCCCCGGTTCTGCCTCCAGTTCTGCCTCCCCTTTCCCCCGTTCCTATTGGCGGATTCGTACTATTCGGATTTCTTCCTCCTCCTCGATTCGAATTTCGTGTACCGCTTGCCATTCTGTAGATTCAAACAAGGTTAATATACACATAAGCACATACCCCATATAACAAGGTATTCCAGTTCATACATGTACCTGTAAGATCACAATTACACTGGCCAGGTGTAATATGAAATTACCTTACATGATGTTCCTTCTACCTTTTATACTTAATATCCCAAGGTTCTACAATAATAGGGACATCCTACTTCACATGCAGTTTAAGTCTAGGTACAGATACAAATACCTAAATCCCTTAAACTAAGGCTCTGATACCATTTGTAACAACCCAATTCCCGTATACACAACAAATCACATAATGTAACATAACATCGATATAACAAAAGAGACATCATATTACAAATACTGTCCCGTAGTCTTTTACAATTAGCAGAAGCCATTCTACTACAAACTCTGTACTAAATACATACATAACATTTAATATTGTAAAACAACTGCTAAACATGCCAAAATCTTCATCATATAATCCTTCACAAAAGCCATCCATCAATTACTCTAATCGTTTGCCCTTACTCGATCCACCACCTGGAATACGTATTTTTAAAACAAAATGAGGGTTAGACCTTGCGGTCTAAGTGAGACAAATCCCTGTTAGTTTAAAAACCATTTATATAAACTTCATTCATATAAATCACTCAACACAATTACATATCTGTCAATTTGAAATCACACATCATATACCTTCCCTTCTCATTCCTCCTGACCATATTAGTTGGTTGCAAGCCAACTAATAAATTTACAACGCTGTACAACATCTACAGCCAAACAACGCTATACAAATTCTATAGCCAAACACACCGGTCCTACGCCCGGCCAACGTATTATGACACATCATAATACTCATGTAAATATAATACCTCAATATATTATAATTCACATATATCGCACATATAAACACATAATCATCAATTATCACATTCCCAAACCATACGTATATGTATTCCAGTTAAAAATACTTTTAAAGTAAAACTCACCTGTTTCGCTTATCAAAAATGCTCGCAAGCTTCTTTCAAAAAGATTATATCTTTCACTTCTACTCCACAGTATCTGAAACAATTTAAAATACATTTATCGCTTTACTAGCCAATTACATAAAGCCTAACAAGTTCCTATCCTCAACTGTCCCATTACACACTGCACTTAACCCACTACCGGGACTACACAGTGTACCGGGACTACACAGTGTACCGGGACTACACAGGGTACCGGGACTCTCTCAGTACCGGGAGTTTAACGATACCGGGAGTTCACAATACCGGGAGATCACTATACCGGGAGTTCACTATACCGGGAGTCTACAATACCGGGAGTCTACCGGGACTTCCCCGGGACTCTCAAGAACACAGTCGGTTCCATTTTCTCAGATTCAATTGAAACTAATACCAAACAATAAAATCGATCTTTCTAAACCGATAGATATCTTCTACTTATGATTACAAGCACAAATTGTAAAGGTACTTACCTCAAAATCAACCTCAACCAAATCAATCGATGCTTTCTCCGTATGTTTCCTCTTTTGCTTCTTTTCGCCTCCAGAACTCCCGCACACACACACACACTCTTTCTATTTAGGATAATTGATACATCTGATACCTAGTTTGATAATATCTTAACTAAATTTACCAATTGAACCCTCAACTATTAACTAATGGCTAACACACCCTTTAACCCATGATTTTACCCGAACTTGCTCTAAACTTCCTTTATAGAGTTAAATAAATCTGACGGATAGGTAAATTATCTAACGGACTTACCCGGGGTATTACATGAGACTCCTGATTTTGTGGCTCAAATAGAATAATAACGATATGTTAGTTTATCTTATAATAATTGAGCTATTGTTTAGCTCCTGGATTATGTTTTCCATTTGGACACCGAATATTTCTTTTGGATTATGGTTTTGTTTCTCCGAATAAGTTTTCCTCGATATAATTTCAAGTTACTTCCTTATGAATATTTTTTAGTGTGACCTACTTTAAATTATTTTTTTACTTTTAGGCATGCATTGTGGGACAGTTGATTGTCTGGTTGATAGTGGTACTACCCACACTATCCTAAAAAATAAAAGTTATTGTATCAACTTTACGCCTAAAGTAACCTCATTGACAACAATTTCGGGTCCGTCGACCCTTGTTGAAGGCTTTGGTAAAGCCCAGTTCATGTTGTCAAATGGTACAAATTTAACCATTTCAGAGGCCTTATATTCTCCAAGGTCCAGTCGCACATTGTTGAGTTTTAAGGATATTCGAGAAAACAAGTTTCACATTGAAACTGCTAGAGAAAATGGTATTGAATACCTGTACATTACCTCCAATCAATACGACCAAAAGCGTATATTGGAGAAGTTGAGATGTCTTTCAAGTGGTTTGTATGTTACCACGATCCAAAACATTGAAAGCAATCTAATAATTCATCGGGCGCCGATTGATGAAAGCACTTATATGCTATGGCATGACCGGCTGGGACACCCGGGTCAAAATACTATGCTCCGAACAATGAACGCATCTCATGGGCATCCTCTTAGAGGAAAGAATTTTGTTATTAATCCAAAAAGTCTATGTCAAGCATGCTCAATTGGAAAGACACATCTCAAACCACTACATGTAAAACCTACAAAAGTGGTTTTTCGTTTCCTTGAGAGAATCCAAGGAGACATTTGTGGACCGGTCCAACCAACATGCGGACCATTTAAATATTTCATGGTTTTGGTTGATGCATCGACAAGATGGTCACACGTAGCATTGTTGTCCACAAGAAATGCAGCATTTCCTAAACTCCTAGCCCAGATCATTAAGTTGAGGGCTCATCATCCGGATTATCCAATAAAATCTATTAGACTTGATAATGTCGCAGAGTTCACATCGAAAACTTTCGATGATTATTGCATGACTTTGGGAATTGATGTTCAACATCCTGTAGCATATGTTCATACCCAAAATGGTCTTGCAGAAGCTCTTATTAAGAGATTACAGATAATTGCAAGAACTTTGGTCATGCGCACCAAACTTCCCATTTCTGTTTGGGGTTATGCAATACTACATGCTGCTACATTGGTCCGTCTGAGGCCCATGGCCACCCAACCATTTTCTGCGTACCAGCTGGTAACTGGATATGAGCCTGATGTCTCACATTTACGCGTGTTTGGGTGCTTAGTCAATGTTCCAATAGAGCCGCCAAAGCGTTCGAAATTTGGACCTCAGAAACGACGGGGAATATACGTCGGTTATGAATCCCCATCTATAATACGCTATTTAGAGCCCTTGACAGGCGATCTCTTCTCCGCTTTTGATGAGACAATCTTCCCGTCGTTAGGGGGAGATTTGCACGTTAAAGTTGATGTGGAACGACGCGAATTAACGTGGCATGCACCCACTTTGTCTCATAAAGATCCCCCTACTGCACATAGTGATAAGGAAGTGCAGCGAATCCTAAGTCTACAAGATGTTGCTAATCAGCTACCAGACGCATTTAATGACTTAGCAAATGTCACGAGATCACATATACCTGCTGCAAATGTGCCTGCAAGGATAGACGTCCATGTGAGACGCCATGTTCCTGTTGAACATGTTGCACCAGTTGTACTAACCGTGCAAAGGACGCTACCATCGGTCGTCCAGTCCGCCGCTCTTCCCAAGAAAAGAGGAAGACCGGTTGGTTCCAAAGATGTTCTGCCTCGAAAGAGGAGAAATCTTGTTGCATCTGTTTTGCCACACGAGATCATTAAGGATCACGGAGATGTATTAGAGGAACGTGTTCCCGAAGAAACACCAATTTCTCATCATCCTGATAACCTAGAAACATTCGTCGAGTATGCTAGCTTAAACGATATTTTGAAGCGAAACGAGACTGTCATCGATGATGTGTTCATATACGCAGTGGCCACTGACATTATGAGCAATGATGACATGGAACCACGTACTATTGTTGAATGTCAACGTAGAACGGACTGGCCTCAATGGAAACAAGCAATCCAGGATGAGTTGGATTCCTTAACGAAAAGAAGAGTGTTTGGACCTGTCGCTCCCACACCACCCAATGTAAAACCAATTGGTAATAAATGGGTTTTCGTAAGGAAGCGAAATGAGAATAATGAGATTGTCAGATACAAAGCTCGCCTTGTGGCGCAAGGTTTCTCTCAACGCCCTGGTGTTGATTATGAGGAAACGTATTCTCCCGTAATGGACATAATAACGTTCCGCTACTTAATCAGTTTATTAGTTTCCGAAAAACTGAATATGCAGCTCATGGATGTGGTTACAGCCTATCTCTATGGGGATCTGGACACAGAGGTATACATGAGAGTCCCTGATGGACTTAAGTTGCCTAAATCAAGTAGTTACCAACCACGGAACTCGTTCTCGATTAAATTGAGACGATCACTATATGGATTGAAACAATCTGGACGGATGTGGTATAACCGTCTAAGTGAATACTTGATCGGCCTGGGATATTTGAATAACTATCTATGCCCGTGCGTGTTCATAAAGAAATTCACTTCAGGATACGCGATTATCGCAGTCTATGTAGATGATATGAATCTCATAGGAACCTCGAAAGAGTTGGTGGAAACTGCTGAAATCTTAAAGAGGGAATTCGAAATGAAGGATCTTGGGAAGACACGGTATTGCCTCGGCCTGCAGATCGAGCACCGTAGAGATGGGATTTTAGTCCATCAAGAAAACTACACTCAAAAGGTGTTGAGACGGTTTAGTCATCATGATGCAAAATCGTCATCTACTCCCACGATCGTCCGTTCTCTAGATATTAAGAAGGACCATTCCGTCCAAAAGAAGACGATGAAGAGATATTGAGCCCCGAATGTTCATATCTGGGTGCAATAGGCGCATTATTGTACTTGGCCCAATGTACTAGACCGGACATTTCATTTGCTGTGAATTGTCTTGCTCGACATAGCAACGCGCCAACACGCCGCCACTGGAATGTCATCAAAGACATTTTCGTTACCTTAAGGGTACTACGGATATGGGTTTGTTCTATCCCTACGCGTCATCGAGTGAGGATACCGCAATCGGTACTCCAAACAACGCAACCCTTGTCGGCTACGCCGATGCAGGTTACTTATCAGACCCGCATAAGGGACGTTCTCAATCTGGTTATGTCTTTACCATTGGGAACACGGCAATATCCTGGAGATCTCGTAAGCAGACTCTAGTTGCTACTTCGATGAACCACTCTGAGTTACTCGCACTCTATGAGGCGACTAGAGAGTGTGTATGGCTTCGAGCAGTTATTGGCCATATTCGAAGTACGTGTGATTTAGCTCATGATCCCGATGAAAAAATTGTCATCTATGAGGACAACACCGTTGTTATTGATCAAGCGAAACACGGTTACATCAAAGGGGATACCACTAAACACATCTCGCCAAAGTTGTTTTTTACACATGAACAAGCACTTCAAAAGATTGAAGTACAACATATTGGATCAGAAAAGAATCATGCAGACTTGTTCACCAAGTCACTGCCAAAGTATTCGTTCCAAAAACATGTCAAAGCAATTGGACTTAGGAAGCTCTCTGAGCTACCCTAAATGACATACCTTATTGTGTGCAAGTGAAGATTGCATCCTGATGAATGCTTAACACCATGTTGTGTGAATCTTCACTTCATATTGGATACATGTGAGGGGGAGCATCCCGATTGAATGCTAGTGTACTCTTTTTATCTTTAGTTCAAGGGTTTGTCCCATTGGGTTTACCTTGACAAAGTTTTTTTTAACGAGACACAAACTTGGTCCCATTCTCACTGAGTATTATCGAAATCAGGGGGAGTATCCAGCAACATACTTCTAACCATGGTGCACTCTTTTGTCCTTCGCTTAGAGTTTTTTTTCCACTGGGTTTTCTCTAAACAAGGTTTTAATGAGGCACACTGTGTATGTTTATTTCCCTCTCTACTACTGACTTTGTGTACTCTTTTGTCCTTCGACCAAGTTTTTTCCCACCGGGTTTTCTTGGCAAGGTTTTTAATGAGGCACATATTTCCTAGTCAGATGACTCAAACACTTGTATAGTGTTTTGGCGCATATATTTATCCAATGCATGAAGAGCTCAAGACATCCATATCGTATTTTTTCTTTCGACCAGAGTTTTGTCCCAAAGGGTTTTTCTCCGGCAAAGGTTTTGACGAGGCGAATGTTTGATGGATTATCAGAAGATACAAGACATAGAAGTATAGATGTGAGTTGGTGTAAATTAGGACACCCAAAGGGGGAGTGTTGTAACTCATAATTTATGGGTATTGAGTGTCTCATTTAACACCATTATGAAGGACTGTATGTATGAGTTAATGGCCATATAACTCCCATTTTTCCATTATGTCTTGGCTAAACCCTTCCACTATATAAAGGGGTTGAGGCCTCACCATTGTGTACACACTTCTCATTTCAATATAAGAGCTCTCTTGTTTTCTCTCTATAGTAGGCTAATTCCATTTACAACAGTTTTTTTTTTATAAATAGTGTCAGTTTTCGTTTTTCTTTTTTTTTTGTAACCGTGGGTTTCCGGGTCAGCTTACGTACACCGACTAATCCCTGGACGACTATGAATGGCCTAGAGTCATCGCAGGTGAACCTCCATGGCCACAAGGGCTTTGCCAGTGCCTGGATTTGAACCTTGGGTAGATGAGCTTCCACTACATCCCCCAGAGGCTTTCCCAGTACACCACAACCCAAGTGCCAGTTTGTTAGCAGGTTAATTAGTTTAGTTTATTCGGTCAGTTATATATAATTGTTTGGTAGTGATTAACGAATATAAATGAACTTATGCAATAAACTTTTAGGGATGAGTTTTATTCAAAAACAAAGTTTTTTTTTTCGAAACATATACCTTCCGATTGAAAACATGTTTGCTTCATCTATTAAAAAACACCGTTGAACAAAACTTATCAATTTATAGCATAGACAACTTTATTTATACAGAACTTAATGAAAAACCAACCAAACAACCCCTAAATTATGCTTGCTTTGTTCAAAATTGCTATGTTTGGAGGAAAATCAACATTATTTTTTCTTCAATTTTCTTTCATTTCCCTTGTCTAAAAAACTCGAAAACACTTTTTTTTATTTTCCCCCTTACATTACTTCTCTTCCCTTTCTTTTCATTCGTAAAAAAGAACCAAAAAACACTATGTAAAGCATATAAACGAAAACCGCAATTTCAAAACTGCGAGAATGAAACTCCCAATTTTTTTAATAAACTATAGAGACAAAACCGTAACCAGATCTTGGTTTTTAAAATACAATTTAAGCGGAAAAAAAGGTGGTGTCAAACAAATAAGTAAATTATATTTGAAATATCGTCTTCATCCTTATAGTTTATAATTTGATATGGTTTTCGTCCTTATGATTTAAAATTTATTATTATTTTTGTTTTTATAGTTTACAATTTATTGTTATTTTAGTACATTCATACCTAAAAGGTATGCGTTAGTCTTAGAAACAAAAGTAACAATAAATTACAAACTATAGAAAAGAAAACTTTTAAAACTAAAAGGACAAACACTATAAATTTTTTGCAAACCCTGGATGAGAAACATAATATAGGATGTGTTTGGTACATTGAACATGACAAAACAGAACATAACAAAGATTACTGTCTCATGTTTGGCAAGACTTTTATGTGAAACAGACAGGACCAGAGTGAAACAAAGTGGAACAGACTTGTTCCACCCCTACCCAATGGAACAAGCTGGAACAGACTTATGTTTTACCAATATAATCTCAAAATAAAATCTAATTCTATTTTAAAACATCAAATACACGTTCTATTTTATATTTTACTCATTCTTATATATTTAATTTATTGTATTTTATCTAATGTTATATGTTCTGTTCTGTCCAGTTCTGTCTACCAAACGTTGAACAACTGTTCTGTTCTGTTATGCCATGTCTTGTCCTGTTCTATCTTGTCTGCCTACCAAACACACTCATAAATGGTAGCCAAATAATATTGTTGGTATGCTTAGTAAATTAAGTTTTTCATCCTTATGGTTTATTAAAAATTTCTATTTTCATCCCTGTACTTTTGAATACGCAATTTTCATCCCTATAATTTATATTTTATTATTGTTTTCATTTTCATTTTTATTATTTATAATTTGTTGTATTTTCGTTCATATGGTTACAAATTCTCCCTCTTTTATCCCAATATACATAAAAGTAAAAATTAAGCTTAGGAACAAAAATAACAATAATCACATATCATAGCGACGAAAATGCAATTTTACAACCACAAGAACAAAAATAGAAATTTAACAAACCATAAGGACTAAAACAGTAATTTACTCTTGATATCTTTATGGCTTTGTCTATCTTTCTGTTATATATTTAGATCAAAAATTGCTGGTTCTGAAGTAAGGTGTTAGAGTATCATCAATGGCCACTCTTCTTTCATCTTCTTCATCCTCTCTCCTCTTCACAAATCTCTCTCCCCCTTCTCTCTCCCCAATCTCTCTCCCATCTCTCTCTTTCTCTTTCTCTTCCTCCATCTCTCTCTCATCTCTCTCAAAGAGACTCTCTCTCTCATCCACTTTTTCAAAGAAACCCTCTCTCTCCTCATTCACAGTCAATGCTAGCATTGCTTCAGAGAAGAAGAAAGTGCTCATTGTTAACACCAATAGTGGTGGCCATGCTGTAATTGGCTTCTATTTTGCTAAACAACTTTTGAGTTCTGGTCATGATGTTACCATTTTCACTGTTGGTGATGAGGGTTCTGATAAGATGAAGAAGCCTCCATTCTCAAGATTCTCTGTATGTACTACTAATTCCTTTGATTTTAATATGTTTTTGGTGATTTTGGTTTGTGGGTGTTGTGGATTTCAATTGGTTTTGCTATAAAAATGTGATTTTTGTTATGGGTGTTGTTGATTTCATCAAGTTTCAGCATAAAAATTGTATTTTTTTTTGTGGGAGTTTTTAAGAAATCATGGGTGTTGATCAATTCATCAAGTTTTAGCATAAAAATGTGATCTTTTTTTAGGGGATGTTTCAAGAAATCATGGGTGTTGTGAACTTCTTCAAATTTCAGCATAGAAATGTCATCCTTTTGTTTTGGCAAGTTGTCAATTTAATCAAGTTTAAGCATAAAAATGTGATTTTTTATTTCTTTCTTGGAGGTTGTCAATTTAAGCAAAAAAAAAATAGGAAGGGTGTACTAGGCTATGCCTAGACTAATCTCTTGACAAATTAAGACTACAAGACATCAGCCATAATTAAACTCAATGGCTACAATTGTTATGTACGTCTGGATTCAAAATATTCCACCGTATTCCCAGGGCTTAACCACTACGCCACACCCTTGAGCTTAATTTAAGCAAGTTGCATTATGAAAATGTGATATTTTTCTGGGGGTGTTGTTGATTTCATCAAGTTCAACCATAAAAATGTTATCTTTCTTTGTGGGAATTTTCAAGAAATCATGGGTGTTGTCAATACCATCACAAAAATGTGCATCTTTATAATGGGAGATTTCAAGAAATCATGGATGTCAATTTCATCAAGTTTCAATATACAAATGTGACCTTTTTTTGGTGAGTTTTTCATGAAATCATGGGTGTTGTAAATTACAACAAGTTGTAGCACAATAATGTGACACTTTTGTATCAAGAAACGCGCTTTTATTAGCCAATTACGATCGGAATTTTCGGTTATTCTTGAATTTCAACGAGTTTTGGCATAAAATTTTCATCTTTTTGCTAGGAATAATGTGATGGGTCATTTGCAGGAAATTGTGGAAGGTGGTGGTAAGACAGTATGGGGTGATGTTGGTGCAATTGGGACAGTTTTAGAGGGATTGACATTTAATGTTGTTTTGGATAACAATGGCAAAGATTTGGATGTTGTCAGGTTTGTTTTGTTTAATTTACAATGCCCAACTGAAGCCATTTAAACATTATAAATGCAAAAGCCAAGGCCCAAGCCCGGTCATTTCAAACCCGTTTTTAGTGAGTAAAAAGAAAGTAGAGGTGTTTTTTTTTAGGTTTGTCGGGCTTTGGGGTTGAGAAAAAGGGCTTGATTGGGCTTTTTCAGAACCGAGTCCGGGTCTTCCAAGCCCGTTGAATGAGCGGAAAGCTTTTTAGGCCCTGGTCGGACTTTGGGGTTGAAAAAAGACCCGATCGGGCTTTTTTTTTGGCAACGGGCTTTTTTGGGCCAAGCCTACAAAAAAAACTACCAGATCGGGCTCTGAGGCCTGGTCTGGCCTGGACCAAGTTTCGGGCTCACTAAGCCTAAGCTTTTGCAAACTTAACCGCGCTTTTCCAGGCCAGACCTGCCTAAAATATTCTACCTCATCGGGGGCTTCTAGGCCTGGCCTGGACTAGGCCCGGATTTTTTCAGGAGGCTTGGGCTTTTTTATACATCTCTATGAGGAACCAAGATCCGTTTCAATTTTGTTTCTCTCTCTATAAAAAGAGGTTACATATATACATGTTTGACGATTTATATTTAACTAGTGTTTGATGATCTGTGTATAACTGATATGAGACTAAAACTGATCAAGAAATCTTGATTAACTGTAGGCCTGTGGCAGATTGGGCAAAAAGTTCAGGTGTAGGACAGTTTTTATTCATCAGCAGCGCTGGGATTTATAAGCAAACAGAAGAGCCACCGCACGTTGAAGGGGTACTCGTTTTATTCTCGAGTCGAGCCGATTCAGTCGAACATATACTTTTCCGAGCCAAACATATTCATATGTTAAACTGTAGATCTATATGTTAAGCAAAATCAAGATGTCGAATATTAGGGTTCGAAAATGTTAAATAATGCGTAGTATTGTCAGTCCGAAAAAGAGTAACTTTTCGTTAATAATCACAGGATGCAGTAAAAGCCGATGCAGGTCATGTTGCAGTCGAGAAATACCTCTCGGAGGCTTTCGATAACTGGGCAAGCTTTCGCCCGCAATACATGATTGGCTCCGGCAACAACAAAGACTGCGAAGAGTGGTTCTTCGATCGTAAGTTTCATCCACTCCCAAAATAAATCGTCAAGAAAATATCCGTTTGATTTTGGTTCTAAGAGCCTCTCCAATGCATAACCTATTCAATAACTTATTGTTTTGTCCACGTCAACTTTCCACTACTTCATTTTTATTTATTTTTCAAAACCTTTTTCATCAATTACATTATAATAATTTATCTTTATCTATAAATGTTTTATGAAAGGCACCTCATTTAATTTGTCGTTTTATAGTCTACGTCCTATTTTTCGAAAAGAAATATATTCATATTAAATAAAATAAGTAAATAAAAATGAAGTAGAAGAACTCAGATTCCAAATGCACAAATTCAAACTTGAAAATGATCTTCTAATTCTCGAAGAATGAGGGGCAAGGGGATTGATTCGTTAAAAAATGAAAGACGATAAATATATTATATCATTTATGTGTTTTTCTTTAGTATTTGTTATTTGAAGATCCTGAATTTTGATTATCTATTTTAAAGAAATTTTGGGCCTACCTCGGGTGAGATATACTGTATTTGTTTGGTTGATTTAATTTTTGCTACTAACATAAAAGCATGTTTGCATTCAAAAACCGATACTAAAACACAGGTATCGTTAGGGGAAGGCCGGTTCCGATCCCGGGCTCGGGTATGCAACTAACAAACATCTCCCACGTTAAGGACTTATCGTCTATGCTAACAAAAGCAGTCGAGAATCCGACTGCCGCAAGTGGGAATATCTTCAACTGCGTTAGCGATCGTGCCGTGACACTAGACGGAATGGCGAAACTATGCGCTCAAGCGGCTGGTTTGCCGGTTGAGATTGTGCACTATGATCCGAAAACCATCGGCAGCGATGCAAAGAAAGCTTTCCCGTTTCGCAATATGGTAAAAATACATGTTTTATTGCATAACATACAACCCGTATAGCAGGATATTAGTACTATATTTGATCTACTTTGTTTCGTGAGTTGTGGTGTATGCTAGCATTAGCGGAGCATATGTATAGGATATATAAAGACGGAGGGAGGATCAAACAAGAATGCGAACCATTTAAGAGAATACGAAAACGGTCATATCATGTGTAAAATCACACGTGATTTTACATCAACGGTCAAAAAAAGGTGTGCGGGTGACTTTGGTTGCGTCTTCGTGTCACGGGGCAAAGTCGCATGAATCACATGTGATTTTGTACGTGATGTTAATATAAAATCACATTTGATTCGACCGTTTTCTTATTCTCTTAGATAAGTACCATTCTATTTTGAACCCGATTCTATAAAGATGTGTACACACCCCAAGCATCAAATCATAATATAGTTCCCGAGAAAAAAGAGAGATCAACAATTCTTATCTCAAGCTCAGAGCGCGCACGCGCACACACACACACACACACACATATATATATAGTGTTAGATTCATTTGAGAAGTCTAAATATTTTGAGAAATAGAGAAGTGATCGTGACTCTTCGATTAAATGCGCTGATTTTGAACACGGAAGGGTATTTTGGTAATTAGTCATCCCGTTTACAAAAAACACGGGCTGAGTTCATATATGAATCTGTGTGATTCACATATGAACTATACGTTCATATATGAACCTTTGTAATTCATATATGAATCTTGTGATTCATATATGAACCTTTGTGTTTCATATATGAAAACTAATTAATTGTAGGTTCATATATGAATCAGTTGAACCAATTAACTGATTCATATATGAATCTTTGTGTTCATATATGAACCTTTGTAATTTACATATAAACTTTTTTTAACTAATTCATATATGAACATTTGTGATCATATATGAACCTTAATGATTTATATATGAATTTTTTTAACTAATTCTCATATAAACAAATTAACTGATTCATATATGAATCACAAAGATTCATATATGAATTAGTTAAAAATATTTTATATGTGAATTACAAAGGTTCATATATGAATCACACAAATTCATATATGAACCTGTCCCGCGTATTTTTTACGAAACTACCCTAAATACCCCTGAGCGTCGTTTATTAATTAATGTGGACGCGCGCATTAATCAGGTGTAACGCGAATTTCTTGACCGTGGATTATTTAATCCAATGGATATGATCACTTCTCTATTTCTTAAAATATTTAGACTTCTCAATTGAACCATTCCCTATATATATATATATATATATATATATATATATATATATATATATATATATATATATGACATTCATTTTGATATACTTTTTCATCCGTTTTGTCTTGGTTCTTCGATTCTTTTATTTTTCAAGGTTCTTCCTTATTTTTTTCCCTATATATATATATAGGACGATAATCAAATGAGAACCTAAAATAGGTTGAGAGCTGTGAAAACCAATCTAAGCCGTTAATTGATTTTAATCTATGAACATTATTATAGGCAAAAATAGGTTGAGAACTGTGAAAACCTATGAATGAATTTTTATGTTTTTAAAACCATAGGATCAAAACCAAATGACGGCTTAGATCGGTTCCCACAGTTCTCAACCTATTTTTGGTTCTCACGTGATTTAACCCCTATATATATATATATATATATATAGAGAGAGAGAGAGAGAGAGAGACGGGTTCAAACGAGGAGCGCACCAATTTAAGAAAACGCGAAGAGCACCGCCCATGTACTGAATCACATGTGGTTCACTACACAAACCGCAGGACAAACTGCGCGCTTTTGCAAACCGCGAAACAAACCGCGCGTGTCCGAATTTTAATCATAGTTGTGAATCACATGTGATCCACTACATGGGCGGAAGCCCCCCGATCAATTGTGAATCACATGTGATTCGGCAGTAGTGAATCACATGTGATTCAGTACATGGGCGGTGCTCCTCGCGTTTCTCGTAAATTGTTACGCTCCTCGTTTGAACCTCTCTCTCTCTCTATATATATATATATATATATATATCCTACACTTTGAGGATCATGCGAGTAGTTAATCAATTTGCAAGAAGACGAAAGTTCCAAGATCATGCATGATTACATGTGATGCAAACACACAATCATATATTATCAAACACGTCCAAAGGGGACACAGGGCTTCACGACCAACAATCACGGGAAAGATTGGACACTATATGCCATTCAGCTCAGCATGTGTTTAATAACATATGAATACCTATTCGTATCACATGTAGTCATGTATGATGTTGGAACTTCTCGCCTTCTCGCAAATTGACAACTCTCGTTTGAACATGACCCTACGCCGTTGATGCTAACATACACCACAACTAACCGGCTAACTACCATACATAAATACAATTCTAATACAAGATCTATGTGCAAGATAATAACTTCAAAGTTTATTGTGGTTTTTGCAGCATTTCTATGCAGAACCAAGAGCTGCAAAGGACATTCTAGGATGGCAAAGTGCCACAAATCTACCTGAAGATTTAAAGGAGAGATTTGAAGAGTATGTGAAGATAGGGAGAGACAAGAAAACCATGACATTTGATATTGATGACAAGATAATAGAATCCTTAAAAGTGCCGGTTTCCGTCTGATAGACCGAAATGGGAGAGTCTACGAGTTTATGTTCGGTTTTGTTGCAAATGTCGGAAAATGTAATCGAATTGTTATGTGCTTGATGTTCCATTGTATCAATAGGTGTAATCGGTGTGTAACGTTTTGTAGTATTAATTAGGGCCGTCCAAAAAAACGACCAACGCATCCAACCCAAATTGTAAAGAATCCAATTAAACCCAACCCATCAAACCGTCAATTATCAAGTGAGAGAGAACCGTTACAGGGGTGTTTGGTTTGACAAAATATTTTTGAAGGATTTGATTTCATGGAAGAATTTGAAATCGAAAGAATTTGGAGGTGAAGAGATTTGGAATACAATTGAATTTCATTCTTTATATATAATTTATAAAATATATATATATATATATATATATATATATATTATTACAAAACGAATGTTTTTAACAAATATCTTACAAAATCTCGAGAAATACCATCTAATTCCAGTGTTTGTGAAATTTCATTGAAATTCCAAAATTTTAATTTTGTATTTTCTTTTAAACTAAACACGGGATTGGAATGGAATCCAATTCAATTCCAAATTCCACCAAATCCGGCAAACCAAATAAATAGGCCCTATTGTATGGGATCGCTTTTCAAAAAGAAATGCTCGTGTGTTTGAATTGGCACACGTACTTTATGGGCCCACCTAAAAACGTAATGTAAGAAGTATCCGGAAGGAAAAGACTATGCTCATGATAGTAATAGAATTGGCACACGTACTTTGTGGGCCCACCTAAAAACGTAATGTAAGAAGTATCTGGATAAGGTGTGTGATAAAAATAAAATTGCTTAGTTTTGTACCAAAAAGCCTTTGACCTAGCGGTATGAGCCTCTTTCTTTCTAGGAGGTCAGGGGTTCAAACCTCACAAAAGATGAGGAGGGTGTATGAGTTTATTTGTTGCATTTGCCGTATATAAATATTATATACTTCAAAAAAATTGCTTAGTTTTCACACTAGCAATGATGGTTAGGTGTCATTAAATATTAAAAAGAAGTCGAATAGCCATGGCTAGACTTGTGGTGAAAGATGAACGAGAACTTGTTAAGAAGTTGCAATCGAGAAATGGTGTCCCTAGTAGACTTACCATTACTATGGTTATATACCGACTAGTTTGCGACAAGAGCATTAAATCGAATAAGGGTTGCTTTAATGAGTTTTATAGGACTCACGGTTCATTTGGTAATGGCATAACACTATAGAAAATGGCTTATCCAATAAGTTTCTAGAGGGGCTTTATGCATAAAGCCATTTTTTCCCTCCCCTCCAATTTAAACAGACAAATTAACCATACACAAAAACAAAACCAAACAGCACCTGGGTCAACTAAGGCTGGACAAAGAGCATGTTCAACACTAATTTTTTAGAAATCTACATAAATGGCATATATTTGCCTCACTGCACATTATAATTATAGTTAAACATATATTTAAATAACTATAAAAATTTGGTTACGTAAATTTTTAAAAAGATTTCTCGTCTTTTCTTCTATAAACTCTATGTATAGTATAACCCGCCAACCCAACCCACAAGGGTTGGGTTGAGTTATAAGAAGGTTGGGTTGGGTTGGGTTGGGCTGAGATCAGCCCAGCCCAGCCCAATCTCTCTCTCTATTTTAGAGAGTGTCAATCTCATTTCTACAACAAAACTATAATAAAAAAGCACCAAGTTTTATAGTTTTAATAATACATAGAACCTAAAGGTTTGAATTACGTTGTAAATATAACATAAGAAAATAATAATCATAGATCAAGGTGAAGTTCGAGATCGTACCTGAAAAAAACGACCCTATTCTTCCTGTTTGATTTCAAGATCCTTAAGCTTCGATTCCAACTCGTCTTCGTTATCACCACCATCTTCCGCATTATCCTCGTCGTCATATTCTTCTCCTTCCGGATCATTCTCGTCCAACGGACCAAGAACGTTAGAAAAACTCTTGAAAATCTCGTTCACATCCTCAATCCCTTCATCAGATATAAAGTTACCGTTAATATTTAGCAACTTAAACCCTGGCTTACCCACAACAGCCTGCGATAAACGTCTAGCTCCAGCCCGTCTAATTCCATTTGTGCTCAGGTCAACTTCGGTCAGCTGTCCAAACTCGTCTTCAAGTGCCTTGGCGATAACAATGGCACCTTCATCCTTCAGTTCGTTCTCGGAGAGATTTAATTTGGTTAACGTAAGTTTCTTCGCGGTTAAGCAGGCTGCGAAAGCGGGAGCTGATTCAGACGAAATATCGTTACCAGCCATTTCGAGAACTTCGAGTTTAGAAGCGAAATCTTTTAAAGCGTTAACGAGAGCTATAGCTCCTTCGTCCTCTAAGTTTAAGTAACTGAGATAAATCTCAGTGAGATTGACGAAAACGGGTATGGATTTACTTAATGCGATTCCAGCCTCGACTCCAAACATGTTGTCACGTAAATCGAGCTTTTTCAGATGGGTACAAGTTCTGAGTGCTTCAGAAAGAGCGATTCCGCCTTCGGAATCAACCCGTGTTGATGAACACCTGAAATCCTCGAGAATCGGAGAATCTTTCACGAGTCCGGAAATGGCGATTGCGCCTTCGTCTCCCGTCATATTATTGTGAAAATGAAGAATTTTTAGTTTTTCTGTGGACGGAATTAACTCGCAAACCGCTTTCGCGGCTTCTTCAGAGATACCATCGTTCATGAGATATAACTCTTCGAGATTATCTTGTGAACTCAAAAGTTTATCGAAAGCGCGAACCCCTTTTTCGCCCAACGCGTTATCTGAAAGATTCAGATACCTGAGTTCAGCACCCGAAAGGGCGGCTGAAAACATGCTCATAACTTCTAAAGCTTCGACTTCTGGCCTCCCCGCAATAATATCCGATAAGTCAACTTCAGTCAACTGTCCCTTTAAAGATGACAAAACGGGTGCAGCCACACGGGCTGCATCCAACCCGAAACTTCTATTGCTAAAACATATCTTTGAGTATTTGTTTCCAGGTTCACTAAGCGGTTTCAGAAGTTCTGTAGCTTCTTCCGCTTTAATGAAAGCTCGACGCCCTCCGGAAATGTTGAAAAGGACGTTTTCGTGAGCAGCTGTAACGGGCTCAGACACAGGTTCTTCGATTCCGTTTGATTTCGGATCTTTTTTAACGGCTTCCACCATAAGTTTACTGGCTTCTTTAGCGTAAAGTTGCACAGCAGATCCTCCGTCACCATCAGGTTCCTTTTCAAAGTGCAAGTTTGCAGTGGCAAAGGCTGAAGATTCGATTTGTTTAGCCTCGTTTTCTGCTTCTTCCTTGCTTAAAGGACCGTACTTACGAGATAAAATGGACGGAGTGGTGAGATTTCTTACGATACGATCCACGAGCACGAGCCGGGTGCTGTGACTGGGAGGCCACAGCTTGATTGAGCGCATGCGAATGGACGCGGTAGACTCCATATCGAACTAGCCTGAAACCATATGAAATTCAAGTGTATTTAGCTTCAAGAGTTCAAGTAGCGATCTATGTACAAAATAGCAGTCGACTGAGATCTGAAATAGCGGTTATCGCAGTGGTGTAGTAATTCATATAATAATTATATATAATATAAATGTAGGCAAAGGATCGTGTGAGAAATTGAGGTTAACATTAGAAGTGGATCTGAACCGTTGATCAGTTTTAATCAAATGCCCTCCCATGGATTGCGGCTAAGAAGGGAATTGATCTGGTGCATCTCGATATATCTTATCTCGGTGCATCTCATCCTAATCTACGTTCATTTCTCATCCAATGGTTGATAACCACTTCTCACGTTAACCTCAACTTCTCATTGAAACCCAGCCCTAAATATGTATGCATGCATAACTTATTGGGTTAGAATTCTGGAAGGTTTTAGGGTTAACTTGATGAATTTTTAAAGGCCGGATCCCACTAAAATTGAGGTCACTTTGCATCAGATGTGTGTTTCTTCTTCTCTTATCTACTGATTTTACTTTATTTTGTTGTTAAAAGAAGAATTTCAACCAATTCGATAAAAGTCGTAGATTAGTAGGATCGGGACTTTAAACTCATCAAAAGACATAAAGATCTGAAATAAATGTTGTAAAATAGTAAATGAAACATATTAATACATGCATCATTGCACCAATACAACCCACCCACTATGAATAGTTCATTAAAAAGTATAATAATATTAATTAAACATTTTAAGTCTAAATACTAAATGCACAACTATGAACGTAATTCAGCTACTACTCTAATACACTTCCATAAGTGAAGAAGATGCAAAATGAAGGATAACACACAATGAATTGAAAGAAAAGAACAAGCCATTGTGCCCAACTGCCCATACTAAATGCAAAGTGATTTTAAAAAAACTGAAAAGCAAACATGAGTCTCATTTTTATTATTTTCAATTTAAAAAAAAATCGAAAGCACATGTAAGAATCCACAAGTTAAAAACAAAGAACTTATAAACAATGGCGATAAAAATGCTCTATATGTTGGATGGGTTCAGAAATGTACTTCAATAGGAATGTAATGATGAACCAATTTAAAAAAATACGGATATAATAACCATTTAATGATTATCCAAGAATTAGGTTCCTCAGTGGTCACACGGTTGGGTTCGGGTGAGAAGTTGAGTTAACGTGAGAAGCGTGAGTAGTGGTTATTGGTTATCAACCGTTGGATGCACATTAAGATGAGATGCAGCGAGATAAGGTGCACTAAGGTGCAATCCCCATATTGCAATTCATGGGTGGGCTTGAGATTAAAAGAGATCAAGGGTTCAAATCCACTTCTCACGTTAACTCAAATTCTCATGCGATCCTTCGCCATGTGATCACAACTCTAATACATAAGGTCACCATTTCATCAACAAAAACATATAAGTGATTGCAGTTTAGCATACATGAATTAGAGGATGTGAATTAATTAAAACGAACCAACATTCCCCTATTAATAATCATGGAATAAGGTATGTTGCATCTTATATTTCATATCTTGTTGAATCGATTTGAGTTTCAAGTTATTGCACAATTACGTGTTTGTTTCAAATTAAGCGAATATTGTAATCAAATGAGAACTCTATATATTGTGATTAGCATGAGAACTTTTACCTTATTGTTTCACATGTTTTTTCCCATATAAGGCCAACATTTAATGTATTGATGAACATATTATTTGTTTCACAATGTGTTTGCTTCATATGTATGTTCACAATGAAGCTTTTTTACGTGTAACTATTGTTTCACAAACAGGCTAAAAAGGATCACACTGTGAAACAAGTTTATGTTAATCAATATTCTAAATCCTAGTGTTAGATGAAAAATAAATCATATGAAATAGCACATGATGCGCTAGTTTTCAAGGTTATCACAATTTCATGGGTTCTCAAAATAAGGCCCCCCTAAGTCCCTAACACCACAATGTTTAAAGTTAATTAAAATCTCAAACCATATAACATTTATGAAGCACTTCATTTTCAAGAGAAACCACCAAACAACAAGAGTAAGAAAGACCATAAAACAAGAATGGCCATGGAGTTCTGCCATGAATACTGTGAATAAAGATTGAACTTTGGCATGGCCGTGCCAAAGGGTGTTCCAATCTGAGATATGGAACAGGGTCCCCGAAAACTTTGGGGACTAAGTAATTATACATGGTTTAGAGGCCGTTTACCAAACACTTGCCCGGGTTAGCGCTTACCAAGTCACATTATCTTACCGGATGAATATGCTAAGGACCAAGAATCTTACCCCGAAAGAGCAAAGGCAACGACCGAGAGTCTTACCCGGTAAATAAGGGCAAAGACTCTTGCCACGGCTTGCGCTTACCGGGAAAATTGTTGCATATGATATCATTTTGGTGGACTAAAATCTTAACCGGTAAGTAAGTGAGTGATGGTTACAAGTAAGCGCTTACCCAAGTAAAAGATTGGTAAACGGCGCCTTGGCTTTCACCTAATTGTATGTGTTATAACATTTAGCCCGATTATACATATTTTAGCCTATAACCAATTATATATATTTTAACATTTACCCGTACTGTACATATTTATCCCAGTTGTATATATTTTAAGCTTTTACTCTTCTTAACCAATTCGGCTATTTCCGGTTCCGACTTCTGAAGAATGTTAGATGAATTATAGCATTTAAATGAATTTCAAATGTTACTTTGTTATTCGAATACATTTTTGTTGTTTTAATTTATATGACTTTTAACATAATATATTGTCTGATATGATCTTATATATTTTGTTTTATAACTTTGGACAAAATATTCACCTAGCTATTCAGTTGCACGATTTGAACAAATATTATAAAGACTCACATAAAGCAAAAGCACTAGCAAAGTAACTTAAAAGATAAGACATTTCTAAAAAGTAGCAACACAGTAACCTCATAACTTTACAATCATACTTATTTAATCCAAAATTAACTGATATATTTCCACCTGATGCACAAATTTATCATCAGAATCATCGCAAAACTCCGATGAACTCACTAAATTTCTCATCCACTACACATCCGATTTACTTCAAAAAAACTCTTTTAACATCAAATTAAAGTAAAACAAGTAAATTAGACTAGAACAAAGACGCATTCGACGCAAAAATGACCTAGATTTCAGCATCAACAGTCGTAGATTAGTAAGATCGATCCTTTAAATTCAAATCAAACAGATAAAGATCTGAAACAAATACTGTAAAATAGTAAATGAAAAACGAAACAAAGTGTACCGATGGTGGTGTGGCGGTGGATGTGAACAGAAACGCCGGCGTTGAAGTTCTCTCCGGTGGAAAAAAGTACAAAAAAAACCTTGTTCGACCGCCGGCAAAGACGAAACCCTTTGAGAGATTTTGAAAAGGATTTAAAGGCCGAGGGAGAGTGAAATTATGTTTCCCTCGTGTTTTTTTGTACGGAAAGAATGCATTTGGGCCCTAATGGGCTCATACAAGCAATGCGATTTTTTAGGTGGGCTATCATTAAAGCCGAATTGTTTTTTATTTTTGGACCTAGGGATTAGAGGTGGCCAAAAAACCGGGCCAGGCCAGTAGAGGTGTTCAAAAACTCAATCAACCGGACGTGAAATAACCTAACTCGAAGCAACCCGATGTCCAATTGAGTTGTAAAATTCTAAACCCGTATGTATTTGGTTGATATCGGGTTAGGAGAATTTGAACCCAACCCAACCCGATGAACCCGATATATATATATATATATATATATAGGTTGAATATCAAATACAAACCAACTAGTTTGTACAAACCCGTACAAACTCAATCTACCTTCATGAATTTGCAATTTTTTTAATTTGGTTTCATGAATCTATATTTTGGCTTCATGAATATATAATTTGGCTTCATGAATCTATATTTTCCGGTGGAGCCCTAAAATACCCTTATAAATAAATAAAAATGAAGTTATGGAGCCAAATTATATATTCATGAAGCCAAGTTTTATATTCATGAAGCCAAATTAAAAAAATTGCAAATTCATGAAGGTAGATTGAGTTTGTACGGGTTTGTACAAACTAGTTGGTTTGTACCCGCGCAATGCGACGGGATGTAATATTCAAATAAATATAAGAAATAATATAACAATGCAAATGTGTTTTTGCCATATAAACCAAATTGATTCGTGAATTGGATCGAGCGGTATTATCCAATGTACTCAGTCGATGATATGCAAATTTTACCAATTGTGGTATAGATATACATGATATAGAGATTTATCGTCATAAATAACACTTTAAAAATCGTTGTGACTTATCTTGAAGCCTACGGCTTGAGACTCACATCATTTGTAACTTTAGTAATCAATTGTTTATTACATGGCATTCAAACACATTTAAAAATATGTATTGAAATCTATGGAATTATATATGACTAATGTCAATTTTTTGTTTTTAACACTTCTACTTAAATATTTTATAATATAAAATAGATTATCAAAATAACTTATCACATGTAAATAGATGAGTCACAATCATCCCACAAGACAAAATAAGATACATGAAATCCTTTTTCTTATTCAGATATCCACAATGTCATCCATTACCAACATCTACAAAAAGTAACGTAAGCCACGGTTGAAACTTTATCGTTTATCTTACATACATATCTCCTCCATATCACACACTATGGCCAAAATACATAAGAAAAATAATATATGAATGAAAAGAAAAGAAAAGAACATCGACAACATTAATTGTATCTTGTTGTTTCGGTATGATTTAAGCATCAGCTACCTTGCTAGTAGTGGAAGAAGCAGTTACAACCGAATTACTATTTTTGGTCTCGTATTCTTTCGCTGCTGCCTTGATGCTGCAGCGAGGGAGAAACAGCCGTTTTGCAATTTCTCTGCAATATTATCAACTATCAAAACAATATTTCAAAATCGTGTACTGCAACTACCAGTCCACATACATACAAAGAAACTTTCCTTTCAATAGCTAAGTAACATACAAATCAAAAGCCCCTAACGAAGAACTTACATGCTCAAGAAACACCCAATCATAATTGTGCAATGTGCAAAATACAAAATAGTCCTTTCTCTTGTGGGGTGCAATCAAGATCATGGCTAGCTATTATGGGTTGAAAGGTGTTTTTTTCTCCACCTTTTGAGTGTTTTAGGGTTTGAATGATTGATCGATTGTTGTTATTAGAAAATCTAGACAGTTAAAATTTAAGAACAATAAAGAACAAACAGGCTGGAGCAAAAAAACCAAGCAGAAGTAGAGAAACCAAATCGTTGGAAGTTTGAGAATTGAGATCAGAAACCTTACCTGTTGTGAAGCAAACCGGATTTCCAGAAGCAACAGATAGAGAAACCAAATTGTTGGAGTCTTGATGGAGGTGCTTACCAGATTTCCGGAATTCGTAATAGCCAAAATATTGTTTTTAATTTCTAGCCAAAATATTGGTTTTAATAGCCATAATTCGTAATAGCCAAAATATATAGAAGGAAGAAGGGGTTATTATTGAGTTTCCTTTAATAATGGTCTTATTTTTTGGGCTTAATAGTTGTTAATAGCCAAAATATTGTTTTTAATTTCTAGCCAAAATATTGTTTTTAATAGTCAGAATCTAATAATGAGCTTATTTTTTGGGCTTAATAGTTACTAAAAGTAAAAAAAAACTCAAAGTTGATGCAAAATCAAACTCAAAATTAATGCAAAATCAAACTCAAAATTAATGCAAAAGAAAATCACGTTTCAAAATTAATGCAAATAAAACTTACTCGTAATCTTTTTCTTTATAACAGGAGTAAAATAATTCCAATAAGAACGGATTAATTGAATGACTAACCCAAATCTTTCAGCTGATTAACTCGAGTTTAGGAGATGTTTTTTTAAGGAAATTACGTTTCAAAATTAATGCAAAAGGAAATTAATGTGTTTTAATTGAAATCAGAAATGTTTTTTAAGAAAATTACGTTTGAAAATTAATGCAAAACGAAATTAATGTTTTCTAACTGAAATCATAAATGTTTTTTTAAGGAAATTAGGTTTCAAATTTAATGCAAAAGGAAATTAATGTTTTTTAATTGAAATCAGAAATGTTTTTTTAAGGAAATTACGTTTCAAAATTAATGCAAAACGAAATTAATGTTTTCTAATTGAAATCCGAAATGTTTTTTAAGGAAATTACGTTTCAAAATTAATGAAAATGGAAATTAATGTTTTTTAATTGAAATCATGAATGTTTTTTTAAGGAAATTGCGTTTCAAAATTAATGCAAAAGGAAATTAATGTTTATTAAGACTTTAAGACTTTATGCATAAATATGTTGTACTCTATGCTTAAAACTTTGTTTTAAGACTTTAAGACTTTAAGCCTAAATGCTTTATAAGATAGTATAGATAATATAATTTAATCCAAAAATATTCAACATTGAGCTCATTTCGAAGGCATTGACGAAGCGATTACAATGGTATAATTTGTAAAAAAAGAAATGTTTTAATGCATTTTAGTTCATATTTATTATTTATGTTTATATGATAAGAGTCTAAAATGAAAATAAAAAAGTAAGAGATTAAAAGTAAACTACGTACCTAATTATAAGGGTAGTAAATGTAACGTATAAATTAAAAAAATTGAATTAAGGAGAGATTTAAGGAGAAGTGAATGTGAGTGTGCTAATTGAACTTATAATCTAAATTGCGTTCAGATATATGTTTAGGCGGGAAAATACTGAAGTCGACTCACCAGAAGACGACACGTGACATGCTAGTTACTTATTTATTACATGTATAGATTCAATCTTTTATCCATCTCTATATAACTCCTTCACACACACATGTATATATATATATATATATATATGGGTGGTATCGGGTACAAACCAAATAGATTGTACAAACTGATCTCCACCAATCACGTAACTTCTTTTTTTATATCCATAAGGGTATTTTAGGGCTTTTAGCATATTTTTTCATCTCCACCAATCACGTAACTTCTTTTTTTATATCCATAAGGGTATTTTAGGGCTTCACCGGAAAATATAGATTAATGAAGCCAAATTATATATTCATGAAGCCAAATTATCGGATTATCAGATTCATGAAGCTAGATTGAGTTTGTAGGGGTTTGTACAATTCATTTGGTTTGTATTTGATACCCAGCCTATATATATATATATATATATATATATAGTAAATGCTAACATATATATGCAAATTGAGAAAAATGGTTGATGGTGATATATTTTTAAGAAATATGCAAATTTGAGACGTCAAGTTATTTGATCATATTTGGTTTAGACATTTATATATGTAGTATCTATATATTGTGTGAATTATCGGTTGTATTTTAGAGACATGTTTCTTTTATTTTTATGTTTCTAATTTTGATTTTACCTTGTTTAAATACAACCTGATCAACCCGAACGGGTTGGGTTGGGTTGTACATTTGTTTGTGTTGGGTTGGGTTGAAATTTTTTCAAACCGCCAACATTGGGTTGATGTGTCGAAATGCCATAAACCCGATCAACCCAACCCGTGAGCACCATGCCAGGCCAAAACATGCCTCGTGATGAACCGGGTCGGAACACTATTACAAAGCCCGAGCTTTGACTGGGCCCGGGTCGGGCTTGAGCACAAATATTTGGGTCCGCTTAGGCTTTTATAAAACCGGGCTTTCAGGTCGGGCTTTAAACCGGGCTTTAACCGGGCCTTCACACAAAAATTATTTGTTTTTAATTTTATAAATGTTATTCTAATACACTTAAAAATGCGTAATTGGGTCGGTCAAATATACTTAAAATACGTTTTATTAAAATTTGTGCGTTTGATGCATCACCACCAACCATTTTGAGCGCAAGGTGGAAGAATTGAGAGATTGAGAAGTTGCGAAAAACGAACACGAGGTAGCGAGAAATCGAGAATTGTGAGCGAGAATTGCGTTTTGTAACTTGGTATGTAACCTCACACACCAATTTTCCTATTTATAGTGTTAAGGAACCATTAAAAACCAAAAAAGGGTCACAAATAATCATAAACGGTGATATAGTCATTATATAACGGTCAGATTTTCAAATTCAAAACAGGTCGGGCCGGGTCGGGCTTGGGTCCAGGTCGCAATCGGGCTTCGGGTCGGGCCAGACCGGGCCGACGAAACTTCCAAATACTAGGCCCGATTAGGCCCAGCGGTCCGAGGCCCGAGCTTTGGGCGGGTTGTGTAACAACCCTTATCCCATATACACGACATATCACCCAAATTAACACAAATAGATATAACAAACAAACTTCACTTTACATGTACGGTCCAGTAGTCTTTTACAAATAGAAAGAACAACACTTGAAATACAATCCTTGTGCTATTTGCATCCATAACATTTAACATTCCATTACAACTACTAAATAAGTCAAAAGCTTCGTCTTATAGTCTTCCTTACTAGCCATCCATCTCATACTCTACTTACTTGCCCTTACTTGATCCGCCACCTGGAATACATATTTTTAAAACAAAATGAGGGTTAGACCTGTAGGTCTAAGTGAGAAACCCCTGTTAGTTTAAAAACCATTTATACAAACTTCAATCATATAAATCACGCCACATAGTTACATATATCCAATTTAAACTCATACATCATATACCTTTCCTTCTCATTTCTTCCTGGCCATATTAGTGGTAGCAAGCCAACTAATAAAATACAACGATGTACAACATCTACAGCCAAACAACGCTATACAGGTTCTATAGCCAATCACACCGGTCTAAAACCCGGTCAACGTATTATAACACATTTATAATACACATGTAAATATAATACCTCACTATATTATAATTCACATATAAACACATAGTCGTCAACTATTTCATTCCCAATCCACACATATACGTATTCCAGTTTAAAAACATTTGAATTAAAACTCACCTGAGTATTTATCAACACTCTTCCAAATCCTTTCTCAAAATAGATCAGCTTTCACTCCAAATTCACATAATCTGTAATAATCAGATACAATATCTCTTTACCACATTGAACACATAAGACTCTTTAGCAGGCTGAGAATCCTAATTAACTTATCAAACTCTTATTCTCAAATGTTCCCCTACGACAACTTAACACGGGGGTTCCGCTACCCGGTTAGCGGATGGGGTCAAGGGGCAACGCCCTTGCGGGGTCTGGGGGCGGCCCCTCAGGAAGTTTTGAAGCAACTCTAACTCAAAATACACCAGAAAACTATAACCGGACACTCAAAAGTATTCAAAATCTCAAAATTGGCCAAACAGCAAAAGTGTCCGGATACCATAAGTTACCCGGACAACCCTACTTTTCCGGACAGCATGACTTTTCCGGACAAAAGGACTTTTCCGGACAAAACCACTAATCCGGACAAAATAAGAAAAAGGGAACTTACCCGGATAAAAGACGCGTCCGGACACCTTCATAAAATCATCCGGACACCACCAACAAAACCATCCGGGCACATTCAAACCGTGTCCGGACACCTCTGTCGGTTTGTCCATTTTCGACCCAGAAAATCGCAGATTCAATACCAGATGCATTTCTAGCTATTCTACTCCGATAGAAACATTCCACAAGCAATTACAGACATAAATTACAAAGGAACATACCTTAAATCCTTTCCAAGTACACCAATTGATGCCCTAACCCTTCTTTTCCTCTTTTCCTCTTTTACTCTCAAAACACACACACACACACTGAATTGTTTGCTGAATTTATGAAATATCCTAACACCTAATCAGATATTTATGACCATAATTACTACTTCAGCCCCTACCCTTTTCATTACTAAACAATATACCCCTAAACTTATAATTTCACCCAAATTTTTACCATTTACTCGACGGAAGAGAGGGAGAGAGAGACGACTCTGGAAGAGTCTCAACTCTCAGCATCAACACGAAGGCGATGGAGCTCACTGGCGACTATTCAGATTATATCATCAAATCGATCTTACCTTCTTAATACGCGTGTAATAAATAAATAGAGTTGCTGAAATGAAACCTCCGAACAAATCCGACGGTTGAGACGGCGGAACTTGTGATGATTTTCTAGAAGCTACAAAAGACAAGATGTTTGTGCCTTTTGCTGCCTACTTGCTTTTGGATTTCCCTCCTCTTTTCTGACTGAATGCAAGTTTCTTACAAAATTGGGAAGGTGACATTTAGCCCCCTAGCTTGTTGAACAAATACAAGTTGCACCCTCCATCACATAAGCTTTTGCAATTAATCTCTTAAGGTATGAGTTTATTTTCAAATTTACTTGAAACCCAAAAACCCGACCGAAACCCGAATATCCGAATTTTTCGGGTTTCTCCATTATTCGGTCGGATTTCGGGGTATCCAACTCTTACCCGATATCCGATCAGGTCTTGGGATTTGGACCCCGACCCGCCACGACCGATGCACACCCTAGTCACAAAAACCGGTCTCATGTCGGGTCGGGTCGAGTCTAAATCGGTCTTGGTACGAGGTTTTTCTTTTGAAATCAATCTCGCCCAACAATACCTGGCCCATTCTTTATGCACACAACCTAGTTCTCGGCCAGGACCAAATTGGTCCCATTTTTTTTCAATACATCAAAAGTATTGTTTGAAGATTTTTTTTTATTGAAATACACTTTTAAATCTTTAATTTAATTTCATTCAAACACATTTAAAAAAGTTACACAAAATTTGGTGATTCTACTAACCAATAATTTGAAAATAAAAGAACACTACTAATTATTACACATGCAAATAATTCAACATGTTTCATGGTCTCTATGTACGTGGCATATTATTTACATGTGTATAGTAGACAAATTACTTGTATGCACATATCATATTTTTATAAATCAATGAGTATTAAGACAGGGATGAGATTGGGAGAAAAACTTGAAGAAGAAAAAAAAACAGAAAATGGTCGATTTTTTGTTGTAATTTATTTCGCTCAATTTTTGTTATATTCACCAATTTTTGATTTAGAAAACAGGGGTAAACATTTTTATTTAAAGAAAAGAGGTTCTAACCTTTTTAGGGGATGTTGGGATTGCTTATTTAAATGACTTGTTAACTTATTTCGTTTTATCACCGTTGATGAACAGTTTTTAGTGTTTGGATGGGTGAAAAAAAACACCGCTTATACCGTTTTGTCACCGTTGATAAGCCGTTTTTAATAACTAATTGTATTCTAACTTATCAACTTATTTCAAACAAGTTATGAGCTTTTCAATTACATGTATAAGTAATCCTAATTACCCTTAAACAACATTTTATTAGTTTATTACATTTTGATACGTTATTTTAAATAAGCAATTCCGATTTCCAAACACCCCCTTAATCATAACAATTAAGGGGTTGTTTGCAGTTGCTGAATGGTTTGATGCGGAATGATTAAGTGGTCAGAATCATTAAGATGCTCTTATGATATAATGCAAAATGAACGATGGTTGTTTGGTAATTGTTCATACTGAAATCAGGACGCTGAATGGTTAAGGGATGCCACACTACAAAAATCATCTAGAGGGTTTTAGAATCATCAAGAAGCAGATCTTTTTTTGCCAAACAAGATTTACCTCTTAACGATTCAGAGGTTTTATCTTAATGAAAATATTAAGAAGTAAACAAATAGCCCCTAAATCTTTAAATAGTTATTCAATTCTTTATATTTTTCACATTCTCATATGATCTCACCTCTTCTTTTAATAGCATCTCAAATGGATGATTGAAGAAGGCTTGAACTAGGCTTGTTCATTGGAGACAAAGACTTAGAAATGATTTTACTCGTTAAAGAGAAAGCATGTTACGGTAGGTCCAACATTTTTTATATATTTTTATTTTTTTGAGCTATTTAACAATAGCTTCACCAATCACCACCCTTGTAGATCTAAATAATCAACCATTATTTCTATATTTCCACCCAAAAGAGAACATGATCGATGGTCCTACACAGCTTCCATGTTCCTCAATCCACCCACCACCCTCACCTACATACACATTATACATCCATTCATTCAATTCCATTATTACTGCAACCCACCAAATCTTTTTAATCAATAAAAAAACCCTAATTGTCCATCTGAAATTGCCTAAAAAAACCCTGAAATTGTCCATCTTTTACTCGCACTTGATGGTATCCAGATCTTAAGTCTATCTTTGAAAAGCATCCCGCACCTTGGAGTTGATCGAATAGATCATCAATCCTCGGAAGCGGATACTTGTTCTTAATAGTTACCTTGTTCAACTCTCGGTAATCAATACACATTTTCATGGTACCATCTTTCTTCTTGACAAATAAAACTGGAGCTCCCCACGGTGAAGAACTCGGTCTTACGAAACCCTTATCTAATAACTCTTGAAGCTGAGTCATCATCTCTTTCATCTCAGCAGGTGCTAAACGATAAGGTGCTCGTGCAATCGGTGCCGATCCAGGAATAATATCGATACGAAACTCCACCTGTCTTTCAACTGGCAAACCTGGAAGGTCATCCGGGAATACATCCGGAAACTCACGCACCACGTTGATATCTTGAATATTTTTCTTTTCTAACTTTGTATCAATAACATAGGCTAGATAAGACCAACACCCTTTCGATAAACATTTCCGTGCCTTCATCACTGAAATCAACGGAATTTCTCCTTCCTGTTTTTCCCCGAACACAAATACACTCTCTTTCTCGCCCATTGGAATTCGAATCAGCTTCTTTGCGCACATAATTTTTGCCTGGTTGTTGCTCAACCAGTCCATTCCTACCACAATATCAAAACTCCCAATTTCCATTAACAACAAGTTAATCGGAAATTCTGTTCCCTCTATCATAATCTTACAATCGGCCAGGCTCTCCTTAACCAAAGTTTGAACTCCATTAGCTATCTCGACTACTAAGGCATCTCCTAGAGTAGTAACAGGCATAGCTAATTTATGTTGAAACAACTCGGATACAAAAGAATAATTTGCACCACTATCAAACAACACACGTGCAGGAACAGAGTTTATAAGAAATGTACCCGAGACCACGTCCTTTGACCCTTTCGCTTCATCAGCAGTCATTTGGAATGCACGACCGGTTGGTTTGGGAATATCCAGCTTTCTTCCCTGATCTCCTCCTCTTTTCAACTTCGGACAATCTTTTCGAAAATGACCCGGTTGCTGACATTCAAAACAAACTGACCCAGACACTGTACAACTCGACGCCATATGTCCCATCTTCCCACACTTGAAACATTGATTTCCGACCACACGGCATTGGCCAAAATGTTTACTTTTGCATTTTGAACACCAACCCGGTTCTCTACGAGAATCATTGCGAATGTTCTTTCCGAATAATCTTAATTTCGGAGAAGGTTCGGAACGACCCTCCCATTTTCTCTTTTCTCCAATCTGCGCTTTCTCCTCCTTATCTTTCACAAACATTTCCTCTATGACCTTGGTTTCCTCAACCGCCTCCCTCAAAGTAGCAGATTTTGAACTGCGAACTCTTGTCATCATATCTGCTGGTAGACCTTTCAAGTAATACTTAATCTTTTATTTCTCTGTTGAAGCCACATGCCCCACAAGATTTAGCTTCTCCATAAAGACCTCGGTATATTTTCTCACCGACATATTACCCTTCTTAATATTCCAGAACTCTTCTTCGATTCGGTCCATTTCGTGCTCGTTACAATATTCTTCTAAAATCTTTGCTTTAATCTGACTCCAAGTTACGGAATTCAAAGCTGCCTCAGTCACAGTTGATGACAACACATTCCACCACTGCAACGCTTTTCCACGTAACATTTGCGACCCAAATCTCACCTTAGATCTCTCATCTGTACATTCACAGGCACGAAAAGCCTGCTCAATTTCTCTTATCCAGTTCATACAAACCACAGGATTATCATCTCCCTTGAATTCTGGTGGTTTACAACTTAGAAACGTCTTGTAGGAACAGTTTCTGTCAACCCTCCTATCTGTCTCCACTCCTGGATTTACAGTCGGATTGATCACATTAGTATCGGCTACTGTTCTCCTTGGCTCCACATTTCGATCATTAATCAATTTCGTAAACATCTCTGCCTGTCTCTCCATTACAGTATTCATCATCTCTGCTTGTCTCTCCATTGAAGCATTCATCAGTCGAGTCACATTATCCATTATTCGCCCCTCCATACCTGAATCTGACGACGTTTGATCAACATTACTAGTACCTCCTGGATGTACTCGACTTCGCATTCCTCCCAAGGAAAGAAATTCTGATGGCGTATCAGGAACTCCGCCCACTCCAGTTTGTCTCTCTCCAGCATCGTCTAACCAATTCCTATTCATCGAAGAATTTGGAGACCTCGGGGGCGTATTCACCATCGTTCTGATGGAGCATAAAAGAATACTCATCAGTTAATGGTTCATACAACTAAACATACAATACATACTTTACCACTAATCAGTCACTGTAACAATTCAGAAACAAGTATGCTTGTGTAATAATATATTCATAATAACAGTAGCTAATTGAAATTGTGAACATATCATACATGAGAATTCTCATTACCATTGTTACAGTACTAACTTCGCGTATTTATGTCGATTCTAAGACTACCCATTCTTAGTACTTCTACCCAACACTCACGGATCATAACTTAACTCATCTCAGCTTAAGTCTAGATATCTCAAATTCATACCTAGTTCGCTTAAACTAAAGCTCTGATACCATACTGAAACACCCTAAAACAGGGTCAATTTAAACCTTGAAATATACCATAAGTTATGATCAAAAACTTTCAAACTTATATAACCTGAGGATTAAATGTAAGGTTTCTATATACAAACGTCATTACTTAAATAACTTATTAATCTAATCATGACATAACAATCAGATTAATCCAGTTATCTAAACAGCCGTCCCAAAAGCATCAAAAATCTCTAGATCCTCCGGTATCTCTAAGTTTGAATCTTTCCAAGAGTTCTCGTCTCTCATTCCCGCTATTTCCCGAAGCTTGTACCTGGTAAGAAGATTCAACTTGAAACATTAGGCTTTCGCCTAGTGAGGATACTCAAATCAAAATAAAATTTAATAATTAAAACATGAACAGATAACTCAAACCTGTTCTCACCCATCTTACCGTACGACAACTCCTTTTCAAATCGGGGAATTTACCCCACTCCCAATTTCCTACGACTAACTCGTTTAATCGTAATAACAATCATAAGAGATAACTCTGAATCATTCCAGATTCACAATCAATAATCACACACAAGAAATTACAAGTCAAAACTTGCCTATTTCTTAATCAGGAAGTAGAGATTACAAATTACTCTATGCCTATCTCTAATCTTCCTCTCATCACAGGGAAATCTCCGATCTTCCCAAATCGAAATGGGAATTATTAAGCAAACTCTGCTTATTCCTCATTCCACCTCAGAATCAATGGTCCCCATGGGATTATAATATCGCGATACTCAAATCGAGACTCATGATTCAAGGTTCACCCAATTACTAAAATTACATCCCTTTGGTCTATGGCGAGTAATCGGTTCCCATCATACCGTACCCAAGTGCCCTCGGTGACCGGATGCCTATTTTAGTAAAAGCACATAATCATATAATATAATATATGAAATAATCGATATTGCTATATGCGTCCAGCATACAATATATCATTTCTCCGAACATATTCTATATATATAAAATATCAAGAATATTAATATCTCCTCATCTCAATCTCTTAATTATCTCCTCTTTAACTTAGCATGGAAGTTAATAACTCAATCAAGCTTCAAGTCATAATTAGAGTTCATAACCACATAGTAATTTCATGCAGTAGATAATCAAACTTAGCATGTAAGTTTAGTAATAAATACTAGTTCATCAATTTCATATATAACTCATCTTGGAAATTTTAACATGGTAATCAACATAACACAACTTTTAATCGCCCTCTTGGCTTATCTCTAATTTAATCAAATCCACATAAGACATATTCATGCATACATATAAAGCATCTAATTCAAGATTAATTACTGAATTTTAAAGAGAGTTGAATAAACTCACCTGATGCGTTATTACTCCTTTTAATCCTTTTTAACACGTAAGGCTCCTTTCTTCACTACCACAGCTCACTGTATTATTCAATTACATATACTGATATTAATCCTTAAAGCAGAACCCTCTATAACTGAAAATCCTTAATTTCTAAAAATCATGTCTCAAGTCGCAATGAACTGAAATCGCAGTCCTCTATTGCGATTTCATATCCAAATCGCAGTGAACTGAAGTCGCAGTCCTCTATTGCGATTTCAATTCCAAGTCGCAGTGAACTGATGCGACTACAGTACCAAGTCGCAACTATCCATTGCGATTTCGACCCAAGTCGCAACCAACTGTTGCGATTCCAAAGCCAAGTCGCAACTGCTCATTGCGATTTCACTCCGAATCGCAACCAACTGTTGCGATTTCAAAGCCGAATCGCAATGGTCTGCTGCGACTCCAACTCCAAGTCGCAATTGCCTATTGCGACTTCGATGATGTTCATCCAAGTCTCAGTCCACTAAGTTCATCTAAAACCCAAATTTTTATACTTTTAATCCATGTTTGTTTATGCCAATTTGCAGATATGATTAATACACTTATCTTATCATATCCTAAAGCTCAGATTCTCTTTATCATCAATTTTACCAAAACCCAACATAAAACTCCATAGAACCTTTCAACTAAAAAGATGAAGAATTAAGAAAGTTTACCTTTTATGATTCTTCAAGATTAACACTAAAATCAATGGTTATCAATTGTTCTTCTTTCCTTTCTCCTTTCTCGAACTCTAACACAAAATCTCGGTTCTCTTTCAAAAACCGTAACCCACACACACCAAGTACAATACACTCCCACACACATTAGTCTATAATGACTCACATAATGACACCTCAACCTTAAACACATGAGTCATAATACATAATACCAAAAGGACCTCCAACTTTCAAGAAAAGACACTGCAACCCTCAAATTGAGAAATTTACTTCAACCACTACTTTTAAACAATTACAAATTTAACCCCAAGTTAAAACTTGTAATTCTCAAAATAATATAACAAAATTCGGGATGTTACAACTAGTAATGCTGACATCCCTGCTAACCTTTCTGATTTTAGATGTTCATCATGACAAGCCTCCGCTTGACACTTTTGCAATTCATCAAATAAGTTGGGTAGGAGTTCAGTTCGTAGCGAAATAACTTTTATTGTTCCACTCCTTTCTTGACGACTGAGCGCATCTGCCACTACATTCGCCTTTCCCGGGTGATAAAGGATTTCACAGTCGTAATCATTCAGCAATTCCAACCATCTCCTTTGTCTCATATTTAGTTCCTTATGATCAAAGAGGTGTTGAAGACTCTTGTGATCAGTATAAATCTGGCATTTGGAACCATACAGATAATGTCTCCAAATCTTCAACGCGAAAACAACTGCTGCAAGCTCCATATCATGCGTAGGATACTGTCTTTCATGATCCTTTAATTGACGAGAAGCATAAGCAATAACCTTTCCCCGCTGCATAAGTACACATCCCAATCCCAGTTTTGACGCATCACTATAAACAACAAAATCTTCCGAACCTCCCGGTAGTGATAGAATCGGTGCGCTGCATAGTTTCTCTTTCAATATCCGGAAGGCCTCGTCTTGTTCTGCTTTCCATTCAAACTTTAGGTTCTTCCGGGTCAGCTTAGTCAATGGCGTTGCGATTCGAGAGAAGTCTTTTATGAATTTCCGATAGTAACCGGCTAAACCCAGAAAACTGCGTACCTCTGTTGCTGTCTTAGGCTGTTCCCATTTTTCAACTGCTTCCACTTTCAATGGATCGACTTGTATACCGCTCTCTGAAACCACGTGCCCCAGAAATTGTACTTTCCGTAACCAGAACTCACATTTTGAAAAATTTTGCATACAACCTTTCCTTCTTCAGCAGCTCTAGAATCAAACGAAGATGTTGCGCGTGCTCTTCCTTGGATCGAGAATAGATAAGAATATCATCGAAAAAAACAATTACAAATTTATCGAGATACGGCTTACATACCCGATTCATCAAATCCATAAAGGCAGCTGGAGCGTTCGTCAATCCAAATGGCATTACTAAAAACTCATGATGACCATACCTCGTTCGAAAAGCAGTCTTTAACACGTCTTCTTCTTTAACCTTCAACTGATGATAACCGGACCTTAGATCAATTTTGGAGAAATAGCAAGCTCCAACTAACTGATCAAAGAGGTCATCTATTCGGGGTAGCGGATACCTGTTCTTTATCGTGCGCTTATTCAATTCTCGATAATCAATACACATTCTCATCGACCCATCTTTCTTTTTCACAAATAACACTGGTGCTCCCCACGGTGAAGAACTAGGTCTGATGAAGCCCTTATCGGATAGGTCTTGCAGTTGTGCCATCATCTCTTTCATCTCTGGAGGTGCCAAACGGTACGGTGCACGAGCTACAGGAGTGGCTCCAGGAACTAGGTCTATACCGAACTCGACTTGTCTAACTGGCGGAAGACTGTTCAAGTCTTCATGGAATACTTCAGGGAATTCACTAACGATAGGAATATCTTCCATCCTAATCTTTTCCGGCTTAACATCTATCACGTAAGCCAAGTAACTCTGACAACCCTTATTCACACACTTACGTGCCTTTACTAGTGATATGAGACAGGACTGACGATTCCTACGATCACCATAAATCACTACCGGTCCTCTCTCAGGCAATACAACATTTATTATCTTCTTGTCACACACTATATTAGCCTGATTCTCAGCCAACCAGTCCATTCCCACTACTACGTCAAACTCTATCAAAGTTATAGGAAACAATTGTATAGGCACTCCACACCCCTCTATATTCATCACACAACCATCAAATACTTCACTAACCGACACTTGGTTGTCATTTGCAGTATCTACTAATAGAGAATGATCTAACACTTTAGGTTTCAAACACAAACAAGCAGCAAATGCAGGAGACACAAACGATCGGTTTGCACCGGAATCAAATAACACCTTAGCACGTGTAGAGTTTATCAAAAATGTACCCGTGACCACATCTGGAGTTTCCTCCGCTTCCTTCTCAGTCATCTGAAATGCGCGACCTCTGGTTACTGGCGGTTCCAGTCTTGGCACTACTGGTTTAACATTTGATGGTCTGCCTGATGACCCACCTTGCTGTATCCTCCCCCGCGGACAGTTTGACTGGAGATGATCCGGAGAATTGCATAAGAAACATAACCTTGTTACCTTAAAATCCTTGATGATGTGTCCGGTCTTCCCACACTTATAACATGCTCGCAAATCACCTTGGCAGTTTCCTTGATGGACACGGTTGCACTTCGGACATGGTCTTTCCGCTGGTCGAAACGGCGGACGGTTATCATACCTCTGAAATCGGGACCTCTTCGGATCATATTGTGGTCCTTCCCACTTTCTCTTTCCGATACTCTTATCTCCCGTATCTCTTCTCATATCTCGTTCAACATTTTCCGCTGCATCAACTGCAGCTGAAAAGGTATCGGGTCCCTTTGCAGTCACTAGCCTTCTAATCTCTGAGTTCAACCCAAAGATAAATCTTTCTGTCTTCATCGCCTCCGTAGCCACATAATATTCTGCAAATCGAGACTTTTTCTAAAAAGCTAGCAGTATAATCTCGAACAGATAAGTTTTCTTGTTGTAAATTCATAAATTCCCCTTCCAGTTGTTTGACGGCTGCTTGGGGACAAAATGCGTTCCTGTAGGCTATCACAAATTCTTCCCAAGAGAGGGTAGAATAAACATCGGATCCTTTTGAATGAATAAACGATTCCCACCAATACAACGCATCTCCTTTCAACATGGCTGCTCCGTACAATACTCTATCTTCGTCCGCACACTTACTTGTTTTAAAAATGGCTTCAATTTCCTTCATCCACCTCATTGCTTTCACCGGATCCCGATCCCCTGAGAATGTAGGAGGCTTGCAGCTAAGAAACATTTTGTAATCACATTTTCTCATTACCGGTAAGACCGTTGGGGTAATTGGCATCTCCTCTTCAAGAGTAGGGTCTGGTCTTTCTGTTTCAGTATTATGAGCTTGGTTGAGCATAGCTTGAATATTGTCTTGTAATCTCCCCATTTCTGTCATTAAATCAGCTCTGGTAATGAAATCCGTACTATTTTGTTGTGTTCTACCTCCGGTTCTACCTCCAGCTCCACCTCTAAGTCTACCTCCAGTTCTGCCCCCTGTTCTGCCTCCCTTGTCCCCTGTTCCTACTGGCGGATTAGTTCTGTTTGGATTTATTCCTCCTCCTCGATTCGAATTTCTTGTACCACTTGCCATTCTGTAGATTTAAACAAGATTAATATACACATAAGCACATACCCCATATAACAAGGTATTCCAGTTCAAACATGTACCTGTAAGATCACAATTACACTGGCCAGGTGTAATATGAAATTACCTTACATGATGTTCCTTCTACCTTTTATACTTCATCATCCCAAGGTTCTATAATGATAGGGACATCCTACTTCACATGCAGTTTAAGTCTAGGTACAGATACAAATACCTAAATCCCTTAAACTAAGGCTCTGATACCATTTGTAACAACCCTTATCCCATATACACGACATATCACCCAAATTAACACAAATAGATATAACAAACAAACTTCACTTTACATGTACGGTCCAGTAGTCTTTTACAAATAGAAAGAACAACACTTGAAATACAATCCTTGTGCTATTTGCATCCATAACATTTAACATTCCATTACAACTACTAAATAAGTCAAAAGCTTCGTCTTATAGTCTTCCTTACTAGCCATCCATCTCATACTCTACTTACTTGCCCTTACTTGATCCGCCACCTGGAATACATATTTTTAAAACAAAATGAGGGTTAGACCTGTAGGTCTAAGTGAGAAACCCCTGTTAGTTTAAAAACCATTTATACAAACTTCAATCATATAAATCACGCCACATAGTTACATATATCCAATTTAAACTCATACATCATATACCTTTCCTTCTCATTTCTTCCTGGCCATATTAGTGGTAGCAAGCCAACTAATAAAATACAACGATGTACAACATCTACAGCCAAACAACGCTATACAGGTTCTATAGCCAATCACACCGGTCTAAAACCCGGTCAACGTATTATAACACATTTATAATACACATGTAAATATAATACCTCACTATATTATAATTCACATATAAACACATAGTCGTCAACTATTTCATTCCCAATCCACACATATACGTATTCCAGTTTAAAAACATTTGAATTAAAACTCACCTGAGTATTTATCAACACTCTTCCAAATCCTTTCTCAAAATAGATCAGCTTTCACTCCAAATTCACATAATCTGTAATAATCAGATACAATATCTCTTTACCACATTGAACACATAAGACTCTTTAGCAGGCTGAGAATCCTAATTAACTTATCAAACTCTTATTCTCAAATGTTCCCCTACGACAACTTAACACGGGGGTTCCGCTACCCGGTTAGCGGATGGGGTCAAGGGGCAACGCCCTTGCGGGGTCTGGGGGCGGCCCCTCAGGAAGTTTTGAAGCAACTCTAACTCAAAATACACCAGAAAACTATAACCGGACACTCAAAAGTATTCAAAATCTCAAAATTGGCCAAACAGCAAAAGTGTCCGGATACCATAAGTTACCCGGACAACCCTACTTTTCCGGACAGCATGACTTTTCCGGACAAAAGGACTTTTCCGGACAAAACCACTAATCCGGACAAAATAAGAAAAAGGGAACTTACCCGGATAAAAGACGCGTCCGGACACCTTCATAAAATCATCCGGACACCACCAACAAAACCATCCGGGCACATTCAAACCGTGTCCGGACACCTCTGTCGGTTTGTCCATTTTCGACCCAGAAAATCGCAGATTCAATACCAGATGCATTTCTAGCTATTCTACTCCGATAGAAACATTCCACAAGCAATTACAGACATAAATTACAAAGGAACATACCTTAAATCCTTTCCAAGTACACCAATTGATGCCCTAACCCTTCTTTTCCTCTTTTCCTCTTTTACTCTCAAAACACACACACACACACTGAATTGTTTGCTGAATTTATGAAATATCCTAACACCTAATCAGATATTTATGACCATAATTACTACTTCAGCCCCTACCCTTTTCATTACTAAACAATATACCCCTAAACTTATAATTTCACCCAAATTTTTACCATTTACTCGACGGAAGAGAGGGAGAGAGAGACGACTCTGGAAGAGTCTCAACTCTCAGCATCAACACGAAGGCGATGGAGCTCACTGGCGACTATTCAGATTATATCATCAAATCGATCTTACCTTCTTAATACGCGTGTAATAAATAAATAGAGTTGCTGAAATGAAACCTCCGAACAAATCCGACGGTTGAGACGGCGGAACTTGTGATGATTTTCTAGAAGCTACAAAAGACAAGATGTTTGTGCCTTTTGCTGCCTACTTGCTTTTGGATTTCCCTCCTCTTTTCTGACTGAATGCAAGTTTCTTACAAAATTGGGAAGGTGACATTTAGCCCCCTAGCTTGTTGAACAAATACAAGTTGCACCCTCCATCACATAAGCTTTTGCAATTAATCTCTTAAGGTATGAGTTTATTTTCAAATTTACTTGAAACCCAAAAACCCGACCGAAACCCGAATATCCGAATTTTTCGGGTTTCTCCATTATTCGGTCGGATTTCGGGGTATCCAACTCTTACCCGATATCCGATCAGGTCTTGGGATTTGGACCCCGACCCGCCACGACCGATGCACACCCTAGTCACAAAAACCGGTCTCATGTCGGGTCGGGTCGAGTCTAAATCGGTCTTGGTACGAGGTTTTTCTTTTGAAATCAATCTCGCCCAACAATACCTGGCCCATTCTTTATGCACACAACCTAGTTCTCGGCCAGGACCAAATTGGTCCCCTTTTTTTTCAATACATCAAAAGTATTGTTTGAAGATTTTTTTTTATTGAAATACACTTTTAAATCTTTAATTTAATTTCATTCAAACACATTTAAAAAAGTTACACAAAATTTGGTGATTCTACTAACCAATAATTTGAAAATAAAAGAACACTACTAATTATTACACATGCAAATAATTCAACATGTTTCATGGTCTCTATGTACGTGGCATATTATTTACATGTGTATAGTAGACAAATTACTTGTATGCACATATCATATTTTTATAAATCAATGAGTATTAAGACAGGGATGAGATTGGGAGAAAAACTTGAAGAAGAAAAAAAAACAGAAAATGGTCGATTTTTTGTTGTAATTTATTTCGCTCAATTTTTGTTATATTCACCAATTTTTGATTTAGAAAACAGGGGTAAACATTTTTATTTAAAGAAAAGAGGTTCTAACCTTTTTAGGGGATGTTGGGATTGCTTATTTAAATGACTTGTTAACTTATTTCGTTTTATCACCGTTGATGAACAGTTTTTAGTGTTTGGATGGGTGAAAAAAAAACACCGCTTATACCGTTTTGTCACCGTTGATAAGCCGTTTTTAATAACTAATTGTATTCTAACTTATCAACTTATTTAAAACAAGTTATGAGCTTTTCAATTACATGTATAAGTAATCCTAATTACCCTTAAACAACATTTTATTAGTTTATTACATTTTGATACGTTATTTTAAATAAGCAATTCCGATTTCCAAACACCCCCTTAATCATAACAATTAAGGGGTTGTTTGCAGTTGCTGAATGGTTTGATGCGGAATGATTAAGTGGTCAGAATCATTAAGATGCTCTTATGATATAATGCAAAATGAACGATGGTTGTTTGGTAATTGTTCATACTGAAATCAGGACGCTGAATGGTTAAGGGATGCCACACTACAAAAATCATCTAGAGGGTTTTAGAATCATCAAGAAGCAGATCTTTTTTTGCCAAACAAGATTTACCTCTTAACGATTCAGAGGTTTTATCTTAATGAAAATATTAAGAAGTAAACAAATAGCCCCTAAATCTTTAAATAGTTATTCAATTCTTTATATTTTTCACATTCTCATATGATCTCACCTCTTCTTTTAATAGCATCTCAAATGGATGATTGAAGAAGGCTTGAACTAGGCTTGTTCATTGGAGACAAAGACTTAGAAATGATTTTACTCGTTAAAGAGAAAGCATGTTACGGTAGGTCCAACATTTTTTATATATTTTTATTTTTTTGAGCTATTTAACAATAGCTTCACCAATCACCACCCTTGTAGATCTAAATAATCAACCATTATTTCTATATTTCCACCCAAAAGAGAACATGATCGATGGTCCTACACAGCTTCCATGTTCCTCAATCCACCCACCACCCTCACCTACATACACATTATACATCCATTCATTCAATTCCATTATTACTGCAACCCACCAAATCTTTTTAATCAATAAAAAAACCCTAATTGTCCATCTGAAATTGCCTAAAAGAAGACCAACTTGGAGCATCAAGAAAGAGAAAGTCAGCTACAAAAAGGGGTTTATGCTTGCTTGAAGTAAAGGGTACTCAACTACTCATATTCATCAATCATCAATTCATCATCATACATACATACATACATCATGATGAAGCAATGATGTAGATGATGATGATGTGTATGGTAGCCATGGATGCTTCAAGAACCTCCACTGTAAGCTCTTTAAATTCTCCCTTTGTTTGTTTTTCTCTTCTTTTTCTGGGTGTTTCTTGAATCTTTATGCAATTATCTTTGTGGGTTTTGCTTTTGAATCATCAATTTATGTTTTTTACCATCTGGGTTCTGTTAATTTTGTTTCTTTTTTAAGGGTTTTTTGTGAAATTGTTTATTTATAGTTTCTTGGAGATTTTCTTAATAAGTGTGCCACAAACCATTTTCTTGATGGTTGATTTGTTGTCATGAGGTTGGATCTTGAATGTGGGGTATTTAGGTAATTTCTATATGATAACTTATCTAATGACAAGCAAAACTGGTTTTTGTTGGTTATCCAAGCATTTTTGTAAGAATGTTTGCAATTAGCAAGTAGTGGCAAGAAAACACTCCATGATACCAAAGGGTAATTGGGCACGCTGTATACGGGTTATCGGTAAATCCTAGCCTCCGTGGAAGTCAAAGGGTTCAGACCGGTGGGCCCAAGTATTTTTGTATTCGTCGTATGTAGTTATCATATACTTCCAAAAAATAATCCTATGTTAGAGTTCCACATCAACTAGAATATATGTTAGAACTTCCTTCTCTCTGAGACCGTACCGAGTGGGACAATTCTTTTATCCAGATCAAGATAGGTGGAACAAAAATCAATGAGATGGGACAAGATAGGTAAATTACAAAGCTACCCATGTCAAATTAAAAACAAAAACTTTCAACAAGTCTTTCATCCGCCTACCTCACTCTCGCCAGTCCTATCTTGTCCACTTACTAAACGTACGCTCAATGATTAAACGTAGAAGATAGTCAACGTTAATGTGTGCATGTTAAGTTTTAATCAAAAACTGTAGTTAGGGACCGAAACCGCCTTCAAAACAACAAGGATCTTGATGATATGTTTACGACTTACAACTATGGGTTCGTACCGATATTGGAGTGTTCATTAGATATTTAGACGTAGAGTTATTCACATTAGTTTGTATTTCTGTATTTTCTATGTGCTTTTAGATGCATGGATGTATGCATTAGAGTCCACATTAGCTAGACTTGGACCATTTCTTCTCTATATACGTTGGAACCTCCATTCTTGCCTAAAAACCTCCGTTCTTTCCTAAAAAGGTTTTTGGAGAGTAATCAAACGGGGTTTTCACATATTCTCACATGTCAAAGTCTATCACTTTGGGCAATTTGTACTCGTTTGCCCCCTCTCGACACTCTATCCGGTAACCTTCGTTGGAGGGGGCGTGTTAGAGTCGCACAATCAACTAATATATGTAGGAACCTCCATTCTCTCCTAAAAGGGCTTATGGAGAGTATTCTAACGGTGTTTTCACATATTTTCACATGATATCAGAGTCAAAGTGTACCACTTTGCGGCAATTTGTACTCTTTTGCCCCCTCTCGACACTCGGTTTCCAACTAACCTCCGTTGCATGGGGCGTGTGAGAGTCTTATATATGTCGAAAACCTCCCTTCTTAGCTAAAAGGGATCTTTTGGAGAGTAATCTAAAGGGGTTTTACATATAGTCACGATACGTATGTATATGTATGTATTTTTTCATATTGCGTAAATTGCATAATTTTATATTCTCTATATCCTTTTTTTTCTGCAGCCTTGCTTGGATATGGAAGGTTCAACGCTCGAGAACGAGATCTTCGGCTCAAAATTGTACCTTAGTCTAGGCCTCAAAGGACGAATGAACCAAAATCCCGGAAACCCGAAAGTTCTATCCCGTATTTCTTCACTTCTTCAGGAATGCGTCGAAAAGAATGAAGCAATGTTGCAAATGACACAAAAGAAAGATGATCTTATCACGGTTTTTCATGGCTCAAGAGCACCTACGCTTACCATTCAACAATACGTTGATCGCATCTTCAAGTACTCCCGTTGCAGCCCTTCTTGCTTCGTTGTTGCATATGTATACATCGATAGATTCATCGGAGTGGGAAATATTATTGTGACGTCTCTTAATGTGCATCGCCTTCTAATCACGAGCATAATGTTGGCTGCAAAGTTCATTGATGATGCGTAAGTCTATCTTGCCAAATCTCTCGTTTTAATCGTATACTCCCTCTGTTCGACTATCCCAAAATAAGTGTCCACAATAAAAAAGGCATGCAATTTTTAAAAAGTGTAATTATCACACTTTTAATGAACTAAATGACAGTTTTGCCCATAATAATAGAGGGGGCGATTAATTTTTCCATCTTATAATTAGGGGTAGAATGGAAAAGTAATCCTTTAATTTTCATAAGTGGACACTTATTTTGGGGCAAACTAATATAACATGGACACTTATTTCAAGATATTCACAAAAATATCAATTTTGGGTGAGGGTGCCTCACAAAGTACCAACTTTTTCCGAAATGTACTTTTTGACATATTTTAATTAATTTCGTGAGTCCTTTTCGCAAAACGTTAATTGAATTATTGGAGGGGTTATTCGCAAAAATAGTCATTTTGGATGGACGCCTAGCAAAATACCAGCTTTTTCAGATTTAACACAAAATAGGCACATTTTTCGCCAAAGAAGAGCAAAAACCTTTTTATTTGCTATATGTAGTTTATTGGCATGTTTTATTCAATTTTGTGGGCCCATTTCGCAAAACTATCTTTTTCTAAGATGTGGGCCCACAAAGTTGAGGGTTTTGCTCACCTTTCTTTTTCCGAATTGAGTCCACAAAACTAAATAAAAATATACCAAAAAGTACATTTTGCAAAAAACAGGTTTTGGCAAAATAGGTGACTATTTTGTGTTAATTTATAAAAAGTTGGTCATTTTTGTGATGATTCTACTACAATTATGGCTATTTTTGTAATTATCTGATTGAATTCCATATCGACTAGACTTCAACCATTTCTTTGTATATGTTGGAAATAATGTCTTTCTTTTTTAAAAAGCTATTTTAGAGAGTAATTTGATGGGGTTCCACATATCTCTCTGTATCCTTTGTTGGACCAAGTTGTGAAAAGGGGTCAAAGTTTTGGTTTTCTAATTGCAGATTCTTCAATAATGCATACTATGCTAAAGTAGGAGGAGTGACAACAGCAGAATTGAACAGATTGGAGATGGAATTCCTTTTTGGAATCGATTTTCGACTCTACGTAAGTCTTTCCACATTCGGAAAGTATTGTTCGGAGTTGATGAATGAAGCTTCCGGTTCAGATAGAAGGACCGCTGCTACATGCCAACACTATTCATAGTGCTTGTGGAATCAATGAGAATTGGTCGAAGAACGATGATTCGAGTTATCATCCCACGATTGGGATACATATCAAATGAAATGAATCGTTGATTTTTTTTTGTGTGTATATTATGTAAAATTATGGTAGAGAAGGGACGGCATTCATTATGAATGTGATGAATGATCTTGTAGAAAATGGTTTGTAGCTCAAGCACTAATGCCATGTCTTGTGGTAAAGAAGGGACAACATTCATTATGAATAAAAGATCCAACATTCGGAGATGATGAATGAAGCTTTAAAAGAGGCAATTAATGCTTTAATGCCAATATGATGCAAGGGCAGACCTATGAAGTCCCCAACAAGTTTTAAGTAGGGGTGTGCATCGGTCGGGTCCGGTCAGGGCCCTAAACCCAAAGCCCAATCAGATATCATGTGAAAGAAATCAACCCCGAAATGCGACCGAAAAGTTCGGATATTCGGGTTTATCATCGGGTTTGGGTCGGGTTTATCAATAATCCTACTAATCGCCGGCGTTGGACCGTCTGTTACTCATCGTCGCCTCGTCGATCGTACTCCGTAGTCAATTAGGTTTAGCCTTAGGAACTGATTTAGAATTTAGAAATGAGAAATTAAGAATATATTTATTAAATTAATCAATATTTTTTTAAAAAAATATACAAAAAGTTCGGATATTTCAAACGGGTCGAGTGTGGTCTATGGAGACCCACCCCGATCCATAATATCCGCAAAATTATTCAGATTCAGGTGGTCGGTGATGATTTTCTGGGTGATTCGGGTGGTCGAGTCGGGCAGGTTCTACTCATCCCTACTTCTAAGCACCCCATCCAACTAATTTTCATAAGTACTCTTTTTTGGATATAAAAGATGCACACACTAAACTTTGAGGGATGCTTCGTAAAATAAAAACATATCAACCAAAAAACCAAAAAAGTGTCAATCAGATTGTAGCGCAATGGTTGATCGCCCTGGTGATGTGGTGGAATATCCCATCTACCCAGGGTTCGATCTCAGGCGTCCTCAACATTGATAAGACATCTTTAAGTTTCAAAATTGCCAAAAATTAGTCCGGGCTGTGTCTGTGATACCCTTTTCAAAAAAAACCCGAAAAAGTCCATCAAAAAGTGGAATTTGACTAAAAAAAGTCAAACAACTTTGAGTCTTCGATCCACCTTAAAGGTATACACTTGGCAAAAATCATAGGTCCGCTGCTGGAGTGCTGGTATTATTCTCAAGCATCGTTAATCTAATTTACAACCGTCACCAGAATGTGAAATTTCTGATTGATTAAGCAGGACAAAAAGACTGGTGCATACTTTCAGGTTCTAGTTCAGTTCAACATGACTACTAACAATAGGATCTAATCACTTTCTGTACATCTTATCTTCCATGTCAAATCAAAAGAACGAAGCTAAACCGTTTATTGCCGTATGTCGGTTTCCATTGGCCTCATAAGTGTCGTCACAAAGTGATTCCGCATCTCTGGCAAAATCCGCTGGACCAGACTTGCATGCCTGGAAGTTTTATTTCAATTTAGCCACATATCAACCATTAGAGATGCACAAGTCACGGACCTTACAAGCCCGTTTTTAGTGAGCAAAAAAAAGACCCGGTATATCAAGCCGGGCTTTAGGGTAGAAAAAAGCCAGATATGTATATATATAAAGACGAAGGATCGTGTGAAAAGTTGAGGTTAACATGAGAAGTGGATCTGAACCGTTGATCACTTTTAATCAAATGCCCTCCCATGAATTGCGACTTAGAAGAGAATTGATCTGATGCATCTCGTTGCATCTTATCCTAATGTGCATCCATTTCTCATCCAACAGTTGATAACCACTTCTCACGCTTCTCACATTAACCTCAACTTCTCAACGGAACTCAACCCTATATATATATATATACTCAGGCTTTTTCCCGAGCCTACCTAAAAAAATCCGGCCTAATCAGGCTATGAGGTCTAGGTTGGACGAGGCTTTTTCAAGCCAAACCTGGACCAAGCTTCGGGATTAAGAGTGTCTCCAAAAGATTTATCCAAAAAAATTCCAAAATGAAAAACCAAAGTCCAAAATCTCTATAAATACCGTATTCTAACTCCAAAAGATTCTCCATTTTGGAGACTACATCATTACTTATATTATTAAAATATTTCATATATCTAACAAAATATTATCTCTCTCTTAAATATTTTATTTCAAGATTTCTTATTGGTGGTATATAATAAAAAGTCATTTCTCTATGATGGTAATCATTTTTGCAAAGTTCTCCAAATTTGGAGAAATTTGCACTCTCTCTCCTACTTTCTCCATTTTGGAGAATATTTTGGAGCAAAAAGTTGTCCAAAATCCTCCTTTCCATTTTGGAGAAACTGTTGAAGATGCTCTAAGTTTTTTGTGCATCTCTAATATGAAGTAGAGATGCACAAAAAGTCCGACGCCAGACCTAAAAAAGCCCGGGTCTAGCAAGTCCGAAAAGCCTGCCTGGGCCCAAAAAAAACTCAGGCTCTTTTTTATGCATATTGTAAATTGGTTTGGAAGACCCAGGCCTTGAGCATATCTAAAAAAGGCACTTTTCAACTACAATAATAGGAGGAGGATCATACCATGGTTTTAAGTTTAATTTGTCAAAGTTCTCCAAAACAAACAGGATGCAGGCATTCTTTAATGAAACGGCATTGAAGTTTTCCGATAAGTCATACATAAGTGCCGCATTGTCGACCCTTATATTCTGACACAAAGAAGGTAGAAAAACCATCGTGTGTTAACTAACATGCAAAACAAATATCAGAAAGGGCATAAATGGAATTTTAAAAAAATGTAATTCACCTGTGCAATGGAGTATTCACAAAGACGCTTAAGCCCCTCGAGAAGATACTGATCAGCAGCTCGAAGAAGATCCTGGGCTATTCTTAAATTTACCTCAACTGACCCAGTGTATATGTACCTGTAAGCAGAATATATCAAGAAATGGAGAGGGGATGTTAAAACTATGTTTGGCAAATTATTTGATAAGCTAGATGAGAATATAAAATAAAATGATGAAAGATTAAATAGAAAAAATGCTAGGGGCATAATTGGAAAAAAAAAATAGTGGAAACAAAAGCTTATTGAAATGCCATTTGAAGTTGCATTTCAAAAAGCTAGCTTATAGCTAAAATGGGGCTTTTTTAATAAGCTCAAAAACTAAGCTAGCTTGTGGTTCCAAACATGGCCTAAATGCACCATCAGTCACTTGTAAGGCGTGTGGTCTATCATTTTTGCATCTCCAACAGATTCTTTAAAATGGAGAAAAGTGAAAAGTGAAGGTTCTTTGAGGTTTTTAAGGTATGTTTTGCTCCAACAGATCCTCCAAAACTTCAGCAAAAAAGTAGGAGAGGGTATAAAAATCTCCAAACTCAGAGAATCTTCTAAAATTAAATGCTAAAGAGAGATTTTATTTGATGTTCCCACTTCCCACTAATGAAGGTAAATATATCACCATTTCATGTAAAAGTTATTTAAAAGTTTCTTGGAATATTAAATCTATTTAATATTTTAATACTATAGTTTTTGTTGAAATCTGTTGGGAGTTATATGTAAAACTTTTTTGGAGATTTTACTAGCATCTCCAACAACTATGCTATAAATTTTCTAAAATAGAGTATCTAAAATCAAAATCTCTAACAAAACAAATTACATCCAACTCCACAACCATGGGCGGACCCAGCCTTGTGCATACGGTGGCACGTGCCACCGTATCGTTTATCCGGCGAAGGGTAAAATTTTGTAGCGGTATGAAGAGTGCAACTGTATCGTTTTAAATGGTGCAACCGTATCAAAAAAACTCTTAAAATCAACCAAAAAACCCCGAAAAGTTCTCTCGAAATTGATTTTTTTTAAAGTTCCTCGAAATCGAGAAAAAAATTAAAAAAAATCTCAAAGCAATGGAATTAGGCTAAAACAACATCGGGCGATGTGGAAAATTTTTAGGTTCGTCAAAGGTGTCACCGTAAGAAAAAAATTCCTGGGTCCGCCTATGCCCACAACTACTCTGTTTTAGTAATTCTAACATTTATTATATTATAATTATTATTATAAATATTCTATAAATTCAGCATCCCAATACGTCTTTTTAAAATTTTCATAAAAAAATTTAACACATTCAACCTCACTGGTAGAAACGATTAAAATAATATCTCTCTCCTAAAATAGAATAGTTGTTGGAGTTGGAAGTAACTTTTTTAGAGATATATTTGGAGATGCTCTTAGAGATTTCTCCACATTTGGAGATCTCTACCTTCTATCTTTTCTTTCTTTATTTCAGAAAAAAACTATTAAATCTCCAAAACTCTACTTTAGCATAACTATTAGAGATTACAACTCTTTTTTCTCAATTTTGAAGAAAATTATAGTGAATCTATTGGAGATGCTCTTAGAAACCAAAAATAACAACAGGAGAGACACACATACCTCATCATTAACTCAAATGCCTCCCATCTTATATTTGGAATTTCAATGTCTTTGGCATCTTTCTCCTAACAATGCATTCATTTAGAACATCAAACGCAGAAAAGACGAATGGAGAAAAAGAAAACCGCAATTATGAGTGACAAAACAAACACATGACAAGTTGTAGTTTGTTGTTACAAGTTCATAGTGACTAACCCTGTAACCACCATCAAACATTGCCCGAAATGCATCAGAAGAAGCAAGCAGACAAATTCTGTGAGCGTAGAACCGTTTGCCTGATACCAAAAATAAAGAATGTCATCCCAACCTTCGATAAAAAGAGATATTTAGGTATATAACCTCAATGAGATTTTAATTAAAACCATGAGGTTAAAAGTAAACGAGGGAGGATCATCCGAGGAGGCTAGAAGTTCCATGATCACACATGATTAAATGTGATAAGGACGCATAGTTATATACGATTAAACATGTCCAAGGGGGATTTAGGCGACTTGGTGAAAGGTCGCAGATAAATCCATCACTATATGCCGGTCAACGCAGCATGTGTTTAATCATATGTGATTACGTGTTTGTATCACATGTAATCATGTGTGATCTTGGAACTTCTCACCTTCTCGTTTGAACCTGACCCATGAGTATAAAGCCATTTTTTGTTATAAAATCATGGATTTAAATAAAATCTCATTTAAGGTTATATATTTAAACACTCCAATAAAAAGTCACAAGAAATTGGTTTCTATTAGAGAAAAAGCTTTTCCACCTTCAATGAGGAAGGTTACATCAGAAAGTGTAGGGTTGTTCACATACTGCTCGCCCAAATATACCTGTAAGAACTAAGAAGAGTTACTTGAAAGGTTTATCTTGTCATATGCAGAGCTGAACTTATCAAAAGTTCACATGGATTGTCTCTAAATATGAATATTCAGGCAAATATTATGCAAGACACTTGAAGAATCTATTTCATTTTGGATGGAAGCCACAAAACACATTTCTCTGTGGAAAAGGCATGCAACGGCATATGAAATATTGCTCAAGAACCTCCACTTTAATATAAGAAGATGTCATTAACTCATTGAATACTAGTAGAAAACATGAGTATGTATATAATTATATATTATATTATAAGTTATATAAGATACAGACTTGTCGTCATCAGTCATGCCTTAAAAAAACATCATGGCTCCCAAGGCTTGAGACTTGACCTCACCCACCACGCCTCGCACTATCTATGAGCTTAATAGAATGAATTATCATATGATTCAGCTGATATTAATATTATTAATATCAGGCTTCAAATAAAATTAATTTCAGTCAAGTACTAGAAGTAATTTAAATAACCAATTGTACCATATTCAGTTCTGGACTTCTGGTCAACAACAAAATACATATTTCCATCATCACATAGTTGAAAGAACATTATTAAATTCATTAAAAGCAGAAAAAGAGGGAAAAACTAACCTGAGATATTGGAGATGACGGTCCTGCATCCACAGGAGAAAGTGTGCTAGCTTTTTCAGCCAACTTACACAAAGCCACACAGCTAGCTTTTTGATGCTTTGGTTTGGCTGATTGTAAAAGCTCCAAAAGTATATCAAGCCCTGAAAAGTTTCATCAAATATATCAAAAATGATGTGAAAAATCAGGTTCCTATATAGATAAAATGTGTAATTTGCCAGTCATTTAAACAAAGAACACGTTTGGTTTAATAAGCCTAAATACTTTACCATTGCCATCAACAAATATTGATTTCTGGTCATCAGGTGAAGCAAGATGCGCAAGAGCCAAGGCAACTCGTTTTTGAATAGTTATCTCAGACTTATGCATTAGGTACAACAAATGGCTCAATACCTGAGAGGAGAAATATCATGTGTTTATCAAGCAATACCAGAAATTTAATGATGTATTATGAAATGTTAATGCATAAGGGAACGGCCACCATTTCATTTCAGGAGGGGGGGGGGGGGGGGGTTGGTTAAGTAATAGCTTACAAAGTTGCATGCTATGAACAAAGTGACCATTTTTTATTTAAAAGGTTGGGTTCCGGTGAGAAGTGGTTATCAACCGTTGGATGAGAAATGGATGCACATTAGGATGAGATGCACTTGATCAATTCCCTTCCAAAGCACAATTCATGGGAGAGCATTTGATTAAAAGTGATCAACGGTTCAGATCCACTTCTCACGTTAACCTGAACTTATCACATGATCCTTCGCCTTTATTTAAACCACAAACCATTTTAGCCAAACATGTACTCCCTCTGTCCAAAACAAATGTCCACAATGAAAAAGGCAGACAACTTTAGAAATGTGTAATTATCAAACTCTTTAATCAACTAATGACGATTTTACCCTGAATAACAAAGGGAGTATGAATTTCTCCATTTCATAATTAAGGGTGAAATGGGAAAAGTAGCCACTTATGAAAATTTACACTTATTTTGGAGAAATCTAAACTAGAAATGTGGGCACTTATTTTGAGACAGATAGTAACAAACTTGGTAGGCAACACCAAATACTTCTCTCCAATATTTCATTTACCTCACCAATTGATATAGAGGAGATAGCAACTCGAATCGAGAACCAGCTGATCGAAGGACGCAGAGGAAAGCAAAACCGGAAAAAAGCCGGCGCGCATGCCGGCGCGTCTGGAGCCACGCCTAGGGGCGCGCTGGGCTCTGTTTGGCAGGCTGGCGCGCATGCCAGCATGGGTTGAGCCGCGCCACAGGGCGCGCAGGGGACTGGTTGGGTTTCCTTGTTCACGTCAAACCAGTTCCAAATCTATTCCACTTTCCTATTTAGTTTTACAATTCCTCTTGCATGACTTTTGCACCATCCAAAGACTTTAGGATGTCTCATTTTCAAACTAGCCTACAATGCCTTTTGACTTGCACCATGTCTCATTTTCAAACTAGCCTACAATGCCTTTTGACTTGCACCATCCACATGGTTTGCATGGTTTTGCTTATTGTTTATTATTTCGTAATAGTTATCATCTAGTAGGTTCAACTATAAATATGTTGTTATTTCTCATTTGTAAGACAATCTATCACCTATCATATTTAATAAACTTTCTTTTAAGAGTTTCTCTTAAATTCTTGAGTTTACTTGTTAGTAACCTCGTTATCAAAAGGGTTTAGACGCTTGTCGATCCTTCCGCAAACCGACACTGCGTCACCAATATCCCATACACTTGTTATGTTCATTTCAGAATAGTTAGGGATCATAAACATCTTCAAACAAGAATAGAGAAAAATCACATATCTGTAAAGACCATCTAGAAAAATATATCACAGAAAAAATCTATTTATTTTAAGACTAGAAATAATAATAAAAAATTACCCTTCCATGAATTTTCTCCTCCAATCTTTTCAACGTCTTTGCTACACACTCTCGAGTTGGCTGCACAATTACCATCAGCTCATAAACTCAACCAATCAAGTATTTTTGTCTCAAAAGCAACAATGGTTCTTGAATTACAGAAAGGCATCAGTGAAAAGAAGCAATTACTTGAACAACGAATTCACCATCCAACAGCTTTTGAACACCACCAACCCTTATAAGATCAGCAACATTATCCTATAAAAGATTTTTGGCAAGTTGAAAGATATTGCTTGCAAGTTCAAAGTTACCTCATTATCCTATAATATGAATTCTACTGTTCTTGCAAGTTCAAAGTTACCTCATTATCTGCAAGACCATACAAAGCAAATGCAGCATTGTGCTGCAGAGTGCCATTTCTAGAATCGAGAAGTTTCAATAATGGAACAATGCCACCACCATAGGCAATACCAGCTTGGTTGTGAGTGTCCTGGTAGATAAGAAAAAAAAACAACCCCAAAACTCAAACATGAGTGCTCAATAACTTACAAATATACATACATATATGATATATGTATAGAGAGAGGTTCATGGGAAAACCTCACGAAATGGAAAACTGAGGAACACCCCGGTAGCCTAGCCTTTCATCTGGACAGTATTGTATACAAGTAAATTAAGTTATTTTTTGGTTTTTATGCACGTGTGCATTATACACATGTGCATGTTATAAATTACTTGTATGCACAAGTGCATATCGTCCAGAGAAGGGCTAACAGGGTGTTCCTCAATTCTCCATTTTTTTAAGGTTTTCCCATGAACATGACCTTATATGTATGTATATATATATATATAAAACTAATATGAAACACATTTACACAATCAACCAGTACTATTAAAAGACATGTGGAGAGGGATGTTACATGGCAGTGAAACATATAAGCAATCTAGGTGATTTCTAAAAAAGCTCTGGATGCTAAGTTGGTGGTGTGACAATGAAGAATCTTAAGACTATTCCATTTTTATTTTTAAACTTAGGTATTTTTTTCAGTTCAAAATAAGTCATTTATATCCATACAAAGTCTAAACAAAATCACTCAAAAATGCTATAGCATAAAGACATCATATAAAAGAACATTGGACCGAACATTATTACCTGTGCCAACCTCCCAAGTGCAAAGGCTGACATTTCCCTTAGTTGGGCATCTGGAGACTGTAGCATCTCAATTAGTGGACCAACAGCACCTCTTTGAGCTATGTGTACCTGCAAAAGTATTGTCTTGGTTTTAATGGCTTATGGGAGATTACTGAAAATGGAAAAAGTTGATCAATCATTATAACCATTTTATTTATTTTTGGCTATAGGACTACAACACATGCTAATCGGTGGATAAATGAGTCGTAGTTTGAGCAACCTTGCAGTCTGTATCAGCAGTAGCAAATTGTCCAAGAAGTAAGGCAGCTTCCCTTTGGGTCTCCGAACAGGTTGAACTGTTGACAAAAGATCAAATTTAGGAGGCCAAAAGTGAACTGAGCTATATAACAGAACATTGTAGCCATATATCTAAGTTAAGTCAGACAGCCATAGATCAGAACAGTTATATTGCACTTTTTTAGAAGTAGCAAAAGTTTACAATCTAACTCAACCGCCTTATAGTTTTAGAGCAATTCATAACATTTTTGCATTTCCATAAGCTGCATCTGTTTGTCCTATTTAAATGTTCTAAACTGCAAAGCTGGGAAGTATATAGAACCCTGGTTATAGATGGATGGCAAGTGACATTTGTTTATGCAAATGAGCAGCAAATCCTTCCAAATATAGCTATCAACACCAGTCAGTGGAGGAATATTGCGGTACCTAAGCAATTCAATTACAGGCTGCAATGCTCCAGCAAGAAGAACTTCCTTCTTTATGTCTGGGGATGAGTGGACAAGATTGCCAATCACACCAACCTAAAAGACCATTCAGAAGCCATTGTAAGCTACATGCAAGGTTCATACTCAAATATCTAGTTGGAATTCAGAGATGGTATAGTAACTAACTGCTTCATAGTGTATGGCAGCATCTTCTGACCGAAGCATTAGAACGAGCTTGGGCAGAGCATTACAGTCCACTATCTGCAGATATTTTAGGGAATTGTTAAAACATTTTAGTTCTTTGTCCCAAAAAACAAGTTCCAACTAACCCACATAAACATCAACCTGGGTTTTGTTTGCATCGTTTTTAAAAGCTAGTGTACGCAAGGCCCCCGCTGCAGCTCTCTGCACTTTCACATCAGTGGACTCTAATAATTCAACAAGTGGAGGAATGCCGCCTTCAACCCTAAACATGAAAATGCGGTGAAAAGAAGGTGCTAAAATACCTACATTGCAACTGCAAAGCATGCAACGGAACTAACCTAACAGAGGTCTTGATGTTGCTATTTTCATGAGCAAGGTTGGTGATTGCATCTGCTGCTTTCCTTATGGCACCATTGACTGTTCGAACATTTTGACCATCCCTGTGCCTCTTAAGCAGAGCAACCAGATGAGGTAGCGCTCCAGCATCAACTATGAGTTGTTGATGTTCAGGCTGTTAAACAATGAAAATCATAAATGCCATTCTTCAGTGAAGTATATACCAAGTACAATATATATAGCAATTAGGATATAAATTTTTTAAACAATTGTGAATTTAAGATATGTTCAGCATCCAAAATTACCACATTACACCAAAGGGCCTTTGGCCTAGCGGTATGGGAGCCTTTGTCCTCGTAGGAGGTCAGGGGTTCAAACCTCACCAAAGGTGAGGAGGGTGTGTGAGTTTAATTGTTGCATTTGTCGTATATGAATATCATATATTTCAAAAAAAAATTACCACATTACAGAAACTTGTAAAGAGTCAAAAATATATATAGCCATCTTCAGGAATCTAGTGTTTCCCAAAGTTTTCCTTACCAAAACTCACACTATGTGTATCCAACAAAAATCTTTCAACAATATAGCAGGATTATAATTGGAAAAAAAACTAAGAAATGGACAGTTTGCAACTAAAACAAAAGGAAACGATTACAACGTACTGAGAGCTGTGGTTTGATTGTGGCATACAAACCAGTTGTTCATAGAAACCATTGTAAGTTTAAAAAAAAGTACATAATTCATAAGGAGGCCTGACTGGGAAAAAAATTGCAGCAGAAATATAACCTAGCCTACATAATATAAATTAGATGGCAGAAAAGAAAGAGAAAACTGAAGTGTTTCTCTGGCTGCTTGCTAGGTTGAGGATTGCAAAGTGAAGCACCACGTATGCATCGTGAAGAATATGTCAAAAACCTCTCACAGCATAATATGTACGCAACTGAACATCTCGAATGCTCAACCAGGTACATAATGTCAAAGGATGCCACAATATTATTCAATTATAGTTGATGGATTAAAAGCTTTAATGATACCTTGTGGCCACCTACTATTTCAATCAAATATTGAGCAAGAGCACATCCACTAACAGTTGATGTTTCAGGAAGGGAATTTAGAAATTCATAGCAAACAATTTATCACATTAAAAGCAATAATTTTACCAAACAAGTCTTTCAGGTTCAAAAGGGACAACTTGATAGTCCAATTGAAACACATCTATGCATCAAAATACATGTCGCAAAGAAGGAAGAGGTCGCATAACTACCTTTATTGCAAGAAGTCCAAGGGTAAAAGCACTTCCTTTCTCCACCTCATGCTCATATGGCCTTAGACCAGTAACAGCCTCTTTCAGCAACTGTGGCTCTTGAAGATGTTGCACCAGGACTGGAACAGCACCAGATTCAACGATCAAGTTCACAATATCCTCTACAAAGACATAGTTATCAAATGAAAATGTTAGCCAGTAATAAACAAAAACATAACTCACATCACGTCAACTAATAATTATTCAACTTAACCATCCCAATAACACAAAGCATCAGCAGCTACTCACTCAAGAGACAAATTAATCCAGAAATGCGAAATTAAAGGTGATAGGCATAGATAAACAAAATTATATATACAGATACATCACACGAAGTAGAAATAAAATCTAAGTACAAAATTTAAGAGAACAAGCAACGAATATGTAAGATTTCGCCGACACAACGTTCAACGTGACCGCCCCAATAACACAACGTCAGCATCTAGTCACCGATCAGAAGAATTAATCTAAAACCACGAAATTAACAGGTCATGGATACAGATAAACAAAATTAAACATAAAATTATCACGAGGTAAGAATAAAATCTAAAAACAAAAATTGAGATAACGGTGAGCATATTAAGATTTCGCAGGCACGATAAACCATGGAAAACTACATACTAAAACAATAACTTAAACAAGAACCATATATAATATATAAATACAAGGTGATTCGATCAAAAAAGAGGATATACGCAAACCAAACGAAATCAGATTTTGCGTGAAATAGAAAAACTAAACACGATAAATGAAATCCATACCGTTCTTAGCGAGCTCGGACAAGATGTTGATAGAGCGTTTAGCTAGGGCACGATCTGCTTCAATCGATGAGTAAGTAAGCTCCAGGACTTCGACCTGAGCACGAATTTCAGATAGTAGATCCTGTTGAGAAACATCTGCAGAAAAACATATGTGTGGATCTTCGATTAATAATTCGTCCTGCAGCTTCCTCTTTAGGCTTCTTCTGACGGAGTTTGTAGGTTGTTCGTGGCGTCTCCGATCCTCCATGATAGAGTGAACGGAAGGTGAATTGGGGAAAGCGAAGTTACGATCGAGTGTGCGTGAAAGTGAAAAATGAAGCGAAGAAGAAACAACTTTTGGGGGTTAATGTAAATGAATTTAGAATTGAACACCCGCCTTTAAGTTGAATAAAGATGTTTTTTGCGCTTTTTTTTTGGGATTTTGGTGCTAACATGCACTCCCGCGCTAAATACTTGTGGAAACATATGCTAATTTGCGCACACAACTTTATTTCCATATTTTGTTGTTCTCAAAATAAAGAGTGAATTACACCGGTGGTCCCTGTGGTTTACCCAAAATTTGGATTTGGTCCCTAAAGTACACTATCTACGGTGGTGGTCCCTAACTTTTTAATTTGATTTCACTCAAAGTCCCTCTTATCTAACGGCATTAACTCATTGATGTTATCATCCAGCCCCTTTTTGAATTAAGGGGCAAATCAGTCATTTAATTAAATAAAATATTTAACCTATATTAAAAGAAATCAGCCTTGTCTTCATACCGACGACTTCTTCTCCAAACAATTAATCATGCCTTCCTCCCTCAATTTCACAACAAGTACTATGATCCAAACAGTACCAAACGAGTCGGCCGCCCATCACAAGCATTTTGGCCGCCATGTCAAGTAGGTCGTGGACGGTTGGACTCACTCCGCTAAGCACAAGCAGCTGTTGATGGTATATGGCCTGTCCTCTTATCAACTAATACAACCCCTTTTAGTAATTTTCGCCCGCCGGGTTTATGGCCTTCGGCACGGACCCCGTATGGAGGGCCACATATTATTGCATCAAACACCTAAAAGAAACGGTGAATAATAAGTTATCAACCTTTTGTGGCTTTTTAACAGCAATGAAAATTATTACCTCTTTCAACCCGGGCCGCCAAGGAGGAAGGTTGTTATCTGCTCAGCTGCTCTTACAGCGAAACCGACATTTGAAATCCATATTGTAAAACACAAATCAACCGCAAATTAATTTGTAAATTTTTAGTTTTTTTTACTTTGCTTGATTAGAAGAAACTACTAGTTAGTAGTTACCACATTATTTACTAAATCATTAAAGGAAATTAACATTTACTGCTTAAAGTTACTCCAGACATTGCAATCGACTTGCTTTGTTATTGTTCCTGAATCATTGTTTCGTTAAGTCTCGTACACATTGTTCCGTTAAGTCTCGTTGATTTGGGGTTTGCCGTTGTTGGGGTTTAGTTAGGGTTTCGGGAAATTAGACATGAATGGTGAAGGGGATGAAGATATGAAAATGGAGATGAAGTATGAGGAGAAGTCGGTGTATATGTGGGGATATTTACCTGGAGCCTTACCTCAAAGGTCGCCGATATTTTCTCCGGTGGAAGTTAGGCTCCCGCAGTCAATTCAAGTTGGTCGGCTCTGGGCAGATGTCTGTGGCGGCAGTTGTGGATTTGCTATGGCCATTTCAAGTTGGCAGTCTCTATTCGTAAATTCATAAAAACTTCGTATCTATTTTTTTTGTATTTGAACTCATTTGAAATCAAAAGCCAAAATGTACATGTTTTGGGGAAAGTGATGGATTCCAATACCTTCCTCTTTTCTTTTCGACATTTTATATGAACTTCAATACCTTACTTTTTTTCCTTCTTGGGTTTGAATTTACTTTAGATTTGTTGATCTATTGGGTTGGAGAAGAAGTTCGACAGTTTAAAGATAAGGTTGATTTACTTAAAATAGGTTAAATATTTTATTTAGTTAAATGACTGATTTGCCTCTTGATTTAAACAAGGGGATAGATGATAACATCAGTGAGTTAACGCCGTTAGATAAGAGGGACTTTGATTGAAAGTAAATTAAAAAGTTAAGGACCATCATCGTAGATAGTGTACTTTAGGGACCAAATCCAAATTTTGGATAAACCACAGGGACCACCGGTGTAATTCACTCCAAAATAAAAATAAGAGTAAATTACATGATTGGTAATGATTGGTCTCTCTGGCTTGCTTAAAATTGCACTATGCATCCCTAGATCAAAATAATTATAGAAAAGGTCCCTATGGTTTATGTTTTCAAACATCTTTGGTCCCTCTATCCTAACTATGTTAACATGACTTTATTAAATAGGTTAACTAGAAGGGTAATTTAGTCTTTTTCATTTTTCCTATTAAAACTACAAGACCAATAATGTAATCTATTAATAATATGGGCCCACCTCTCTACTCTCTCATCTCTATAGAAACACGCAACAAATATACATATATAGGGTCAGGTTCAAGGAAAAAACTCAAATAAATGGAAAACCGGAAAACCACGAAAAAACGGATGAAAAAGTATATCAATATGGATGTCAAATTAACGAGAAAAATATTGTCATTCATTTGGTGTAATTTATTTAGTTTGAAATTTGTTTATTTTTCGTCTTTTTTTGAATAAAAACAAGAGGGGTGAGATTTTTTTAATTTAATTAATATTGTTGTAACCGCTTGTTTAATCACATCCATCAGATTATCTAATCTAACGGTCGATAAGATATTTTTTTAGTTTTTCATTTATTTGAGGTTTTCTTCTGAACCTCCCTCTACACACACACACACACACACACATATATATATATATATATATATATATATATATATATATATATATATATAGAGAGAGAGAGAGAGAGAGAGAGAGAGGAAAGTTCAAATGAAAACTCAAATTCAATTGTAAACATGGGGACTAATCTTGGCCCTTCCATCTATATTGATCTAATGACTCATATTAAATAGAGTTTTTAATTGAAATTATTAATTAAGGTGATTAGGGGTAAAAAGGGAAGATAATTAAAACCCACGCCTACCATGTTAGACTTTTTATTTTCTTTTTTAATTAAATTTTTTTACCCCCCCTTAAAGTTTAAAATAAATTAACTGAAAATTTACTATCATATTAATCAAACAAATTACATCAAAAAAATGAGAATTTCGTGCTCTTCGATATGACATCCATCTCGATATAGTTTTTGTTGTTTTAACCGTTTTTACGTGAAATGTCGTATACGTGTTATATTCGGTATGAATATTTATGTATGTTCAAGTGTGTACAACATCTCGACACCGTAAGTTCGTAACTCGACATCACCTTCTACAACACTTTCTTCAGCGTCCTAAGGTATCGTGTTCTTCATTACCATAACACAACACCTATCGAGATGAATCGGGAACCTATCGAGTTTCGATTGTGAACCGATGAACAAAAGAGAGTGCGTCACGTCTCCACACCTTCACGAGTCACTCATGTATTATTCTTCATGAATAATGTATCATTCAGTATGAATAATACATCATTCAGGATGAATAATGCACGATTCATGAATTCATGTATTATTCATCCTGAATACTGTATTATTCATCCTGAATATTGTATTATTCATCATTAATATTGTATTATTCATCATGAATAGTGAATGAACGTTCACCTTTGTTATTCATACGGAACGTGGACACCTGAAGATGTGCATACATATTCATAAAGAATAAAACCAAGTTTCGGTTGTGAATCGGAAAACAAAGAGAGTGCGTCATGCGTTCAACCTTCACGGGTCATTCATATATTATTCAACATGAATAATGTGTTATTCAGGGTGAATAATGTGTTATTCAGGAGGAATAATACACGATTCATGTTTAATAATACATGAATCAGGAATTCGTGTATTATTCATCCTGAATGTTGTATTATTCAATTTGAATAATGTGTTATTCGTCATGAATAGTTAATGAACGTTCTTCTTTGTTATTCATACTGAATATGGACAGCAGGAAACGTGCATACATATTCAGATTGAATATAACACATACATAACATTTCACGTAGAAACGGTTAAAATAAAGAAAAAACTATATCGAGATGGATGTCATATCGAAGAGCACGAAATTCTCGTTTTTTTGATGTAATTTGTTTGATTAAAATATTAGTAATTTTTAAGATAATTTATTTTAAACTTTAAGGGGGTAAACGTTTTTTAATTAAAAAAGAAAATAAAAAGTCAAAGATGGTAGACGTTGATTCAAATTTCCAGATTTGCCCATAATCACTTCTCAATTGGTTTAATTAAGTTTTAACCATTGATTAGTTTTCAAAATCTTGATCAATGTTGTGAGTTGTCCTCATGTTTACAATTGAATTTGAGTTTTCATTTGAACCCACCCCTATATATATATATATATATATATATATATATATATATATAGGGAGGTTCAGGGAAAAACCTCAAATAAATGAAAAACTAAAAAACACTTTATCAACCGTTAGATCAAATGATCTGATGGATGTGATTATACGGGCAGTTACAACAATATTAATTAAATAAAAAAACATCACCCTTCTATTTTTTATTCGAAAAAAGACGAAAAATAAACAAAAATCGAACGAAATAAATGATCATATTTTTCTCGTTAATTTGACATCCATATTGATATAATTTATCTTCCGTATTTTCGTGGTTTTTCGTATGGGTGTTCGCGGTCCGGTTTGGGCGGTTTAACCCCTCAAACCACAAACCAAACCACTAGTGGCGGTTTGGTAAATTTTCAAACCGATCGGTTTGACATCAAGTGTCCAAACCGGTCAAATCAGACCGCGGTTTAGGCGGTTTGGTCCGACCGGTTTAGGCGGTTTAGGCCTTTTATGGGCTTTAAAAGTTAAACTTAAAAAAACACATACAATTATTGATAATGTAGGATACAATTAAATTGAACTAGTTAAACCAACTACAATTAAATTGAACAAAATTGAACCACACTTAGATTGGAAATTTTTAACAATATCTAAATAACAAATCCACTATTAAGTGTTAACTTAAACTCTTAAAGTGTATTAACTTATTAAGGAACAAAGCCACTGTTATGAATTGAAAAAATTTGAACCACACTTAAATTATAAATCTATTTAACAAAGCCACTCTTAAGTCTTAACTTGACTTAATTTTAAAATAAAAATCTCATTCAATCATTCATGTTAACAAAGCCACAAAGCCACTGTTATAGTGTTATGTATATATAATTATATATATTTGGCAAAACCCAATAGCAGGAACAAAGCCACTGTTATGGTGATGATATGTTAACAAAGCCACTGTTATAGTGTAAATACTTAATTAAACATGTAAATACTTAAATTAAACATGTAAATACTTAATCATAGTCATTTAGTCACATACCTCTAAGTGAAGAACTCGAATTCGGCTGTGGCGTGAAGAAATCAAATAGACTGCGTGAAACCGTGTCTGTTGTGATGCGTGAAGTTGTGAAAGAATGTCGATTATCGAATGGGCTGGTGGTGGTGGCGGCGGTGCTGTGAATTCGGTGGTGGTGGTGGCGTAACTAGGGCAAAGGCAAACAATCTGAATTCGTGAAAGTGTAAGACTGAATTGAAGTCTGGACATTGAACATATTATTTGGGCTTATCAAAATTGGGCTGATTTGTTAAGTCTAAATAATATGTACAAAAAATAAAAATAAAAAATATATACATATATGTGGCGGTCGAGTTGGTCCAAACCGTCCAAAAAAAATTCCAAACCGCAGACCGGACCGCCCGGTTTGGCTATTTTTCAGACCAGACCGGACCGTCAAACCGCCAAAAACGGTCTAGTTTGACTTGGTTCGACCGGTTTGAGCGGTCCAACGGTTTTTTTGAACACCCCTAGTTCCGGTTTTCCGGTTATTTAGGGTTTTCCCTTGAACCTGACCCTATATATATATATATCACCGGGCATACATATCAATAATGTTGCACATGAGCACTTAAAGGGTTGGCTTAGGGTTCATATCCACAGAGGCGCAATTTTCGCAGTTAGGGCTGGCAATGGGCAAGGGTAAACCCGTTACCCATTATGTTTCGACCCGTTAGATAATGGTATGGATAAATAAAATGGTATCCATTTATTCACTTATATATTCATTACCCGTTTACCCGAAAATCTAAAATTTTAGTGGATAGGGTATAGATAAACGGTTTTTTTCGTTATCCATCACCCGTTACCCATTACGATAATATATATATATATATATAATTAAATATTAGTGTGTGTATATATACATAGTTATATATTATTAATATTCTTTATAATATTGTCGTATATTAATATGTACTTTAATTTATTTTTTATATCTATCGAGTAAAAGATTTCACTATGATTAAACAAGAAATAAGATGGGTTCAAAAAAATAAATACAATTAAAATTGTTGGTCTTATAATTTATATATATATTTTTTAATATTATACTATGATTATTCTTTGAAAATAATAAAATGTTTAGTATACATATTAGATATAAATAGTAACTATATTTATGAGCTTATGTTTTACTTACATATTTAAGATTTAACGATATCAATTATAGTTTAAAATAAAATTTTGTTTTACCATTTATCCATTACCCGTTTCGTTACCCGATATTTTTAATGGGTAGGGTAGGATATGGATAAGAGTTTTATGAGATGATAATTACCCGTTTCATTACCCGCTATTTTAAATGGATTGGATAACGGATTAACTCTTACCCTGCTCATACCCTACCCGTTGTCGGCCCTAGTAGCAGTGATCCCTATGTTATTATTCGTATGGGAAAACAGGTGAGATTTTCTCTCTGATTTGTTAAATTTTATACAACTCTCTTCTTCGGATGATCTGATGGACGGAACTCCTTAAACTAGAAAATCAACTTCTCTTTCCTATTAAAACTACATGAATTAAAACTAGTCCAGTGCCCGCGCAATGCGGCGGAATGCAAAATTTTCTGGATGTAAAAAAAAAGGTACACGATATCCATCAAAGCGACACATAAAATTTGTTGTGCAAAAATAACGATTATAGTGCCTATTTAACAAGTCTGATACTTTGATTTACCGATTTACCAACCAAGCTTTTTCAAACAATATTTACCACCTATAGCGAATGTATCCAACGGATTACCGACGACTTCTTCAGTCGGTGAAACTTTTTAAGGCCAAATCCTTAAAAACACATCTTGGTAGCGGCTCAAAAATAAAAATTAAAAACCATTGAAACCATAATTAACAACCGTTGTCATTCATGTCTCTAGTCAAATATTACTTTTTTGCCTATTTACATGTCACAGCACGATTACACAAAACATGCTAAAATTAATAAGAATTTCCTTTATTGTATGATGAGATATACAAGTACAAGAAGGTGCATCCTCAACATGTAACTTGGAACTACATTGTACGGTGTTCTGTATGTTCGTTTTAACTCAAAACTATGATACATATCACTCGTATATCTGCACACAATTTTATACGATGGTATCTGGTTTTCATTGGTATTTACTTGGTGAACCTAGATAGAACTTGTTTCTACCTGGCAACTAAAAAATCAAAATCGATAGAAAAATAAAATAGAAAACCGATAAAAAGCAAACTATACAAATCAATGAAAGTAACAAACAAATCGAAACAAATTCCAAAATTTGGGGTTACCTTTTTCTGTGGGACGATTAGTATGAGACAGTAAAGCTCCTGCCCACTTCTTCGACTTCGATTTTCTTCCATCGGTGAACATAGATAGAATTTGTTTCTACCCCACAACTAAAAAACAAAATCTATAGAAAAATGAAACAAAAAAACGATAGAAAGCAAACGATATAAAATACAAATCAATAAAAATAACCAACAATTCTAAACCAAAGTTGTAAATGTAGAAAGTTACAAAAAATGAAGAGGGAAAAGCACTTGAGATACCACACAATACCGCATAGTAAAGGCAAAGTGATCCTAATACTTGAGTCCCGATCCTGCAATAAATCATGGTAAAAGCAAATTGATGAAAAATGAAACTCAAAATTGATGCAAAATCAAACTTACAGTAACAAAATCAAACAACACCTAAGAGTTACTTCCTATTAGTTTAGAGTGCTTCTTTAAAAATAAATGATAAGTCATGTGAAGTAAACAACACCTAAGGTTTGTTGTTCCAAAAAAGAAAACACCTAAGGTTTGTATTTGTAATTCATGCCAAATACTTTTCCCAACAATAATCTAACATTTACCCTCATGTAAATCATTTCGACAATTATATGTAGGAAGGAAACTTGTGACCACCAAGTACTCAACATTATCATATTCATCAATGATTCGTTGCCATTTTTTATTTTTCTACATAACTGATATCATTTTTCCCATCAGATTATGGTTTCTCTATCTGGTGTGTTTCTTGCTAGTAAAAGATTTTCGTCAATTGGATTCTGAAGTTAAACAATCCATTACAAGATCCTCATATCAACGTACCAACAAACATTAAACGTAAATCTAAGCAATACCATAACAACAAAGCGAAGGCACAAACAAAAAATACATCGTATTATTTATAACAACAGATTAGAGCAGACATTGAGGAAGCAGATTAAGCTAAAAAATCAAATAAGTTTAGGGAAAATATATACCTGATATATGTTTTAAGAATTTTTTACAGAGTTTGGGAGGGTGTTCAAATCGTCAAGAATATCCCTTTGTATAACGTGTGCAAAAATCTTCCAACAGAACCAAACTAAACCTTAAACTGATGCAAAATCAAACTAAAACTAAAATAACAAAAAATATTAAACTAAACCTTAAATTAACCCGTGATAAGAAACATCAAAAAAGGCCTTAATTTTAGAACCATACGAGTAGAACGGGGAGCTGGAGTGTCAAAAGAAACCGAAAGGAACACGAAAATTAAAACAACAAACATAAAAATTACAACAGAAACAGGAAAACAGAAACCCTGCCTGTTGGGGAAACCGATAGAATCGTTATTTGGAAGGGGGGGGGGGATAGTCTGCGTTAAATGCAACTTTTATCCAGTATGCGCTTACCGGGTAAGAGTTGTCACTCTCACTTGTCCGGTAAGACTCTTGGTCCTTGTCATTGCCCTTACCATGTAAGATTCTCAGTTTTGTCATGTTTGTCCGATAAGGTAAAGTGGGCTGGCAAGTACTTACCAGGTAAGTGCCCCCTTAAACTCAAGTTACAAACAAAATATAATAACAGAACACTGCAAAAGGACAATTATAACTGTTAACCTGGCACCAACTTATAAAGTAGATGACGTTATGCTCCAAAGCATCATCAACGGACACTCCCAGTATAGCAATCGAGTGAAGGATCCAATAGCAAGTCCATGGCCGACTGAAAAGAAGTAATGTTGTGAATAAGTGTCAATATAAAAAATAATTCCTACCTCTTTCCATTAACGCACAAAGAGAGAGAGAGTGAAATACTTGGAATCCAAGACGGATAATGAAGGATCGAGATGCCGAAGACCTTTCATGAGGTACTCGATGTGATTATCATAGTTGAAGCTCCAACCTTCACAAAGATCAAAAAGTTTAATAAATCAATCAACCAAAAAAGATGATGTAGCGGGTAATGGGGTTTAAGTGGGCTTACATAATCGCTTGGGATTGAGGGGAATATTACAGAAGAGTTGGTATATGTGAAAAACTTGGCATTCCAATATCCATTGTTCTTCTTGGCAAATTAAAATAAACAATAAAAACTCCAAAAGTTCGATCAAATCACTCTTAAACCAATAAACCGAAGATTGAACAACATATTATTAAATTTTGATTCACAATATGCCTTCCGTCTTGGTGGATTATATCGCACTTGAAACAGAATCGATCATAAGAATTAGAGAAAGAGTGAAAATGCAAACCCTCCTTCATGGTTAGCTCTCAAAGAATTAGAGCTCGTGAGCGTGGAATGCAGATTGCAGTGTTCGTAGGAATCACCTAAACGATTGAACCATCATAAGAAATCACTCAAGGAAACTTGTTAAACTCCACTAATTAACCAATTAACCAATTTGACACCCTATAATTACAATCAAGGTTATCAATATGAAATCAGAGAAGTAGTGGATGCAAATTTATAATCGAACTCATCTTCCTTAAGATGTACGAAAAACTTCACAAGATTATCACCACAGTCTGTTTCTCCACAGGATGTTCTTCCCTTTCCAAACCAAAAACCTAACCTAATTTCAAATTAAAAGGTTGATATGAAATAATTTCTAAAAACAAAGATAAAATCTAATTTGGATCGGTCCTCTATTTTCAAAGTTCTTTTGGTCTAAATGATTTATAAGATAGAATAGATAATGACAACCAAGGCGTTCATAGTTCTTAAACTTGGAAAGAAACTTCATTTAAGAGTTGAGAGCAATTTTTGCCTTTGTGTAACATTACTTCATTTGAAGTTCTTCCAAATTAGATAACATCTACTCAAATTGTTTTTAAAGTTATTGCCCCCACTTTTTTGCCTGTGTAAACGAATCCCATAACAACTCAAGAAATAAGTTAAGCAAGCATTTAACAGACCCAACAATTTCTAATGGAGAGAAAACCAGAAGTCGTGTGAACATCAATATATGCTATTCTGAGAGGTCAGACAAACCATCACAGGTAGCAAACTCTGAACACCAACAAGAAATGTGACTTGGGATTAAAGAGCATAAATAAAAAATGATTTATAAATGTTACCTTTATGGAACACGAAACACCAAACTTGATGGAGGAGACGATTTATAATTGTTACCGTCCAGTTGTGATGGAGGAGACAAAGGGCTCTAAGTATTGCAAACTGTGAACACCAAAAAGAACAGAAATCAAAAAGCGATTAGAGAACAGAAATAAAAATCGATTAAAGAACAGTAAATCAAAATCGAACAAAGAAACCGTAAAATCAAACAGAACAAAATCAAACCCTAAAGTCGATTTGTGTCTTCGTCGAGCGTGTGAAATCGATAACCACAGAAGTAAGAAGGGATTCGATAACCAGGGAAGTAAGAAACCCTAAAATCGATCAAAGAAACCGTGAAATCGATAACCGAGCCATAGAACATACCAGAAAATGAGAGAGACCAAGCAAGCTAGATAAAGGTAGAGGTGAAATCTTGAGGAAGAGAGCCATAGAACATACCAGAAGTGGAATTTCATTCATAATACCATCAACTACTTCCAAGAGTTCCATTTCTGGTCAACCACTTCAACCAACATGAATGATTATATTTGGGAGAAGAAGCAAAAACACAAGTAAAAGTAGCGATTTGAGTAACAATTACCAGATTTGATTTGGGAAGGAGAAGAAGAAAATCGCCGGAGGGAGAAGAGGGATTTCAGCGTTAATATCTTGGGAGAGAGTCGGCGGACGTTTAGGGTTTTTAGGCCGTGAAGAGAGCTTGCATTTTGAAATTTGAGTTCAAATTGCATTTTGAATAGACGGATAGACGCTTACGTATACATTTTAAGACTTTTAAGACTCTATGCATTAAAAGGTAGTACCCAATGCAATAAAAATTGTTTTTAAGACTTTAAGACTTTTGGTCTATATGCTTTATAAGATAGTATAGATAATACCATTGAATTAGCAAGCGGTAATTTTTATACAACCACAGAACCACTCTCATTCAATTCAATCCATCTTCAAAATAATCTTTAAATATAATTTAGCTAAGCTATGCTAAGGGGTTGTTTGGTTGGTTTTCCTATAAATAAAGTTGTATGTGTGATTAATTTGTCTGTATAGATTGGAAAGGTTTTTATTTGGGAGGGTGTTTTCATAGATGAGAGGACCATGTTTTTTAATTGGGAGAGACTGGTTTGGACAAAACTTGGCTTTCTGCATAAAGCTCCATCCTAAAAGCTTAATAAATAAGTCATCACTTTCTATATCATTAATCCACTACCAAACAGTCATGTATAGCTGACCGAATAAGCTACGTGTCTCATTAAGCTACTAACAAACAGGCCTAAGTTAAGCTAGGTTAGTAGTTGGGATTGGAAGGAAGTATATATAGGGCTGTAAACGAACCGAACGTTCAACGAACCGTTCGTGAACTGTTCGACGGGAAGTTCGTTTATGTTCGTTTATTTAATAAATGAACGAACATGAACACATTTTTTTGTTCGTTTAGTTAAATGAACGAACATGAACAATGGTCTCGTTCGTTCATTTATGTTGGTGAACGTTCGTTCATTCATGTTCGTTCGTTTATGTTCGTTTACGTTCGTTTATGTTCATTTATGTTCGTTTATGCTTGTTTATATATAAACATGTTTATATAATATGAAATTAATGTGTAAAATCATCAAGTAATTTGATCTTTTAGAATTTATTTTTCATACCTCCTAAGTTAACCCGGTTTTTCATTTTGTTAAGGTATTTTTTACGAACGAAATGATGAGTATGGTGGTTGTTTTTTGTTCATTTGGGTTCATTCGTTTATGTTCATTTAAGTTCGTTTACGTTCATTTATGTTCATTTATGTTCGTTTACGTTCATTTATGTTCGTTTACGTTCATTTATGTTCATTTAAGTTCGTTCGTTTACGTTCGTTTATCTCTTAATGAACGAACATAAACGAACACGAACAAACAAAAATTCTTAACGAACGAACATGAACACAAAAAATCTCTTTCGTTTACCGTTCGTGTTCGTTCATTTGTTCGGTCAAGTTAAACGAACGAACATGAACAAGCCTCCGTTCGTGTTCGTTTGGTTCGTTTACAGCCCTAAATATATATGGCTGGATTATTAAGAAACTTGAGTTTCAACTGAATCTCCCCAGATTCGATTTGAGAAAACTGCAAACAATTTTATATGGTGGCGGTTCAAGTGATAAAAACTACAAACCCAGAGAACAAACGCACCTGGTCAAGTGATAAAATCATTTTGCACACTTTTTGACGTTCGTTATCTCTATCTAGGTCAAACAAGCCTTCAAAATGGTCAAAGCGTACATGCAAGTCACCTTCGCATCTTGGCGCAAGTTTGCTGACCCAGAGAACAAACGCACCTTATCCCACATCCTAGAAGTCGAAACCTTGAACCACAAGCTGGACTCTGAATCAGGAAGGCTCTACACAGCTCGAGCCATCACGATGCATGCACCTGGTCCATGGTTCCTTTGCAAGGCTCTACTCAGACTCGATCAATGCAGCTTGCAGCTAAGAACATCAGTCTACAGAATTATGTGGAAGTTGAGGAGAAGATCAGGTATGATCCATACCCAGATAATCCGGATGGGTGAATGATATGCAGGCAAGAAACGAGCATAAGGATAAAGCCGTTGTCGACACTGGCATCAATGGCGGAGCAAAAATGTGTGGAGAACTTTCAGCAGAATAGTGCCAAGGGTAAGGAAGTGATATTAAGAAGAAGGCTGCATGGTGTTGATGGAGATAGGAAAGAGGGTCTATATATATGTGTGTATAATCTTGTATATACATGCGATATGTGTGTATATAATATTGTAAGAGAGAAGAGAAAGGGGAAAAGATTATATATGTGATACATGTATATATTCCTGGAAGAGAGAGAGAGAGAGAGAGAGAGAGAGAGAGAGATGGAACAATTACATTCTTGGTCCTTATAAATTTTAATAGAAAATAAATAAAGTATAAAATGACTAAATTACCCTTCTAATAAACTTAGTTAACTGATTAATGTTAACAGAGTTAAGGGAGAGGGACCAAAGACGTGTGAAAATGTAAACCACATGAACGTTATCCATAATTATTTTAAATTAGGGATGTACAGTGCAATTTTGTGTAAACCACATGGACCAATCATGTAATTTACTCTAAAAATAAGATTAGATCGCTATTTGTCTGATTTGGTGCGGTGTGATTAAGGGGTGTAGGGTGTTTGGGAATTAGGATTGCTTATTTTTTTATTGTTTTTTTACATTGTAAATAAAGTATTTTTAGTGTTTGAATTGTAAAAATAAAAAATGTTTATGGTTTTTCTACACTGTAAATAAATTGTTTTGATAAGTTAATTCATCTTAACTTATTTAAAACTACTATATTTACTTATTTACTTTATTATCCTTTACTATACAACTAACTTTTATCACCACATAAATTTAAGGGACCCGATCCAAATTTGTATATAACCACAGGGACAGAATCTGTAATTTACTCTAAAAACATTATGTTTTAGATGAAAAACTATTGATGTTGTAGTTGTTATTAGGGAAATTAATTAAAATGCCACAAGTTTGACCTCTTGTTACCAAAATGCCACAAATCTCTCCAGGTTTACTAAAATGCCACAAAAGCCTGCGATGGGCCCCGCGATCGTGGGCCCACGTGGCAAACAGTTTCGGCCAAAAGCCCCGCGGAGCCCCCCAACTTTGTCCGTGTTGGCAAGTTTGGTCCTTCGAGGCCTGCGGTGGGGCAGAAATTACATTTTTGGTCCTTTTTAAAAACTGGTGGCCAAAAGAAATTTTAGCAAAACCAAGCTGCGTGAGCACGAGATTTTGGAGCTGCATTCGTGTCCGCAGGTCGCGCTCGCACACAAGTTCGACGATTTTAGCTTACGAAATCGTCAATCGGCACCCCCCCTGCGCGCGGGTAGGTGTTGGAGTAAAACCATGCAAGGAGCTTGTCAACTCCTCACACTTCTTTCCTTATAAACCATTGAATTTTTACTCTCTCTTCCTATGTGGGATACCTTCCCACACCCAACTTGGTTTTTGTTAAATTCATCCAATTACTCAACTTTGAGCATCGATATCTCATTCACACATACTCCGTTTTGGACGCATTATATATCATTATATCGTTTCGAAGCTCTCATATAGGAGAACATAAACCCACTAAGAGTTAATTATATATACCACATATATATATATATATATATATATATAAATGTGTACAAAGTTTAGTAAAAACCATAAATGGTTTTTAGTAAGACCATGTAAAAAATGTGAATTTCAACTGTGTTAAATGAGACTGTAGCAGATATATGCATCCAAAACCAACATATGATTCCACAACCATGAATTTCTTAACAGACATGAAACCAGATTCATCCTCTTGATATAACTTCAAGTGGTGATATTTGTGAATGGTTTGCGATCCATCAATGTCAAGATTGTAATTACTATATGGGATTGGTGCAAGTTAAAGAAGTCTTTTAAGGATGTTCTACCCTACTGTAGAAATCAACTTCAAAACTGAAGTCCACAAATGAAGGAACAATTCCTAAATTTATCAGAAATACACACACATGCATACACATTGACAGTTTGACACACACATATGCTTTTGTAATAGAAAGAATTTCCTTGAAAAATGCGATTTTAACCTATTCCCTTCTATCTTTAGGCTATAATAGAGCAAAGGTATAATGCAGAATCCTATATTTTACACAACAATGTGTTAAGAGCAAAATGCTAATTTGACATCAGATTTTAAGTAATGCATGTCATTCAAGAGACGTGTTTTCTTCATCTAATACGTCTCAAATTTGTTCTCATCCTAATTGAAAACAACCTCATGGAAGATAGATATCTTCCATTTGTATACAAAAAAAAAAGTTTAATACAAACAACACCATAAATGGTTTTTAGGGAACTTTGTACACATTTAAATATATATATATATATATATATATATATATATATATATATATATGTGTGTAGTATATATAATTAACTCTTAGTGGGTTTATGTTCTCCTATATGAGAGCTTCGAAACGATATATAATGCGTCCAAAACGGAGTATGTGTGAATGAGATATCGATGCTCAAAGTTGAGTAATTGGATGAATTTAGCAAAAACCAAGTTGGGTGTGGGAAGGTGTCCCACATAGGAAGAGAGAGTAAAAATTCAATGGTTTATAAGGAAAGAAGTGTGAGGAGTTGACAAGCTCCTTGCATGGTTTTACTCCAACACCTACCCGCGCGCAGGGGGGGGGGGGGTGCCGATTGACGATTTCGTAAGCTAAAATCGTCGAACTTGTGTGCGAGCGCGACCTGCGGACACGAATGCATCTCCAAAATCTCGTGCTCACGCAAAGTTGGGGGGCTCCGCGGACCGCGAAGGACCAAACTTGCCAACACGGGAAAAGTTGGGGGGCTCCGCGGGGCTTTTGGCCGAAACTATTTGCCACGTGGGCCTAGGGCCCGCGATCGCGGGGCCCATCGCGGGCTTTTGTGGCATTTTGGTAAACTTGGAGAGATTTGTGGCATTTTGGTAACAAGAGGTCAAACTTGTGGCATTTTAATTAATTTCCCTTGTTATTAAACTCTTCAAGGCTTAATATATTATATACATGTGGCAAGTTAATTGATTGTAGCATGGTCCCGCCTACACACGATCACAATCTCAATTTGCATGTGTAATCTTTTGTGTTTTTTTTGAAAGGCAATTACATTTCGGGGGTATCCTGGACTTAGTCCAGACTAATCCCCCTTCGACCCGGCCACGATTCGGCCCACGATCCGGCCCATAACAACAGGCCCACGAACATCCCCTTGATTTGGGGATACCTCCGCGTGATCACCACGGGGTTCGAACCCGGATAGTAAGGGCTTCCACCACTTACCCCCAGGATGTTACCGAACCACTGGGCTACAACATCTTTGGTTCTGTGATCTTCTTCTGCACTACGCGCACACACATACATATAGTTTACTTGCAATTCTCATTTCATGGGCATGGCATTAGAGCTGAATTGAGTTAAACAAAACCCTAACTAAAAAATTCTTTTGCTCCAAATTCAGTTTTCTCATATTTGCAACAGAAATTAACAGATAAAAATGTTTTGGTCTCACCAGCTCCTTGCAAGCAAAGCTCCTCTCGGACAAATCTGGTATGGAATTTGTGTCAGATTCAAGCATCATTGCAAGTTGTTTATAGTCATATTCATATAGTTTTTGCTAAACACATTACGAATATTGTCTGTGATTGTGTGTTATGTGTATATGTTGATCTGAATTTTTGGTTTGTTAATAAGGATGGCGGCAACAATTCCTCGCAAGAAAATTAGTCGGAATGAGCTCGACGAGCTTAACATCGTCAAAATCTGGTTTGATTTGACTTGATTAGATTAAATAACATCTGGTTTTGATCTGAATTTCGCTTGATGATTTTAGTTTCACCGTTTGTTAAATTACAGTGAAGAAATATTGAATCCATCAGTTCCAATGGCTCTCAGATTATCTGCAATCCTCATGGGTAAAATAGTTTGTTAATCAGATCCATCGATGTATGAATTTGGGATTGAAATTGCTTAATTTGTTTCATTCACAATCACAGGTGGAGTCGTCATTGTATACAAGGATAAAGTGAAATATCTCTATGGTGTGGTGATACAATTCTCATCAATTTGCTTTGTTTTTTGACGTGATTCTCAGGGGCTGTTTGTTTTTTTCTTTCTAAAAACCTCTTAATACCTCTAAGCCTGAAGACGTTTTTATGTTCAGACAGTACACCACCTCTTATTAATAAAAAGTGAAATAAGACTTCAAACTTCAGACATCTTAAAGAACAAACGCCACTGTTAGGTCTAAATATGTCTTCAAGATTTAATGTTTTTTATAGAAGTCAAAGTCTTTGTATAAGGAAAGTCAAAGTTGCTAATATGCCTTAGTTTGTATTAGGTATATAAGGCTTTGTTAAGCTTATGAATTAACAACCATTCCATTAGAACATATCTTGTATAATACAGAGCTTATTGAATACATTCTCACTTTCTCTCTCTACACTCTCTCTCTAGATTTCTTGTGCAAATTCATGTTGATTGATCATATTGGGACACACAATTGGTATCAGAGCCAAATCGATGAATTTTTCTCGATACGATCATCTCTCGACGTTCAAGTAAATTTGCCCGATCTACATGTAAGTGTGCTCAAATCTCTTATGCTCTTGAAGATTTGCTCGTTATTCGATTCCAGATCATCTCCAATTTTTAGAATCGAATTTCGACAAGTTTTGACGATTTTCGAAATTTTCGAGAGTTTTTCGATGTTCTTCGTGGAAATTCGTAAGATCCAGAAGATGAATGTGCATGAATCGTTCTAAGCTTCATAGATTGATATGTTTCCTGATTTAGAGATGTTTACAAGTCTTAGATCTGAATTTGAGCAACAAACTCTTAAATATGAAGTTTCCTGGTTCGACAGAAAGTTTCTCGATGCTGTTCACGTATAAGTGTTTGGTCTTACATATTTGATGTGTTTCTATCGATAAATTATCCGCATATCTGTTTGTTTTTATGAATAGAGCAGAATGCAACAAACAGATTTGAGTTTAGTCAAGAAATTTGTTAGATCTCATAATTGAAAGTCGACAGCGTGTAACTCGTCGGAAAACTGTTGTTCGCCGAAAAAATTGGTTGTTCCAGGAAAATCTTGTGCTCAGATGTGGTTTGTTATCATATGTTTGTGAATTCGATCAGTTTGCAGCGTTCAGCATCGAAAATACAGCATGAAATCACAATTTTTTTTTGAGCTGTTGGATGTCCATATCGAAAAAATGAAGATCTCGCCGGAAAACCGGGAGATCGCCGGAGATAATGTTGTGTGCTGTTATATCTTCACAGATTTGTTCTTAGTGATGTTTCAATCACTTTGCAACCAATTAGCGTGAATTTTCAGCAAAAAATCATACTTTCATAGATGTTGGAGTTCACTCGCCGAAAAAGGTTGTTAGGTCATCGGAAAAAGTTTGTTTCTCGCCTTGTTGCTGCTGAGTTATCTCGATGCATGATCTTGTTGATATCCATTTTTTGATGTTCACTAAGCACAATGGAATAATTTTGGTGCATGTGTGATCGTGAAATGTGAAAGAAATTTGAAACAGAAATGTGCAGCACGTGATTTTTTTTTGGTGAAGAGGGTGAATAGTACTAACTGGACCAGTTAGTGAGCAGTTAAGTTTCTAACATTTTGGTCCAGTTTCCGTTAGTTTGGTTAAAATTCCAGATTTTTGCTAACGAAACTCGTGTGGCATCACTCCTACATCTCGTTTGTCACAAATCCATCTCCACGACATCGATTTGTGTTCGATTCCTCGAAATCCCTACCGAGTAGCGCGTGTTTTTATCGTTCCTCCTTCGAGCAAATTCGGACCAAGCTCTTAAGCCGAATTCTTACTCAACTCGTGGTCCAACGACGGATTCTCTGTTTTTACACTAAATGCATACACTTTGAAGATGATTTTAGTGCATTTAGTCGGGGTTATGGAGTACATTGGATCCGATTTTTCAAAGTTGAAAATATGATGAATAAGAGCAACTTTCAAGGGGGAGCCGGACCTAATTTTGAAGAATACACCGCTAAAGTTTTTCAATAAAATCAAGGGGGAGAGGAGTTAAAGACTTTAAAGTGATTTTACTTTCCAAAACTTTAGGGGGAGAATGTTAGGACATTTAAGTTGTCCTAAATAATTAGAAAGTTTTGTAAAGTAATTGATTTGGGCCTAATGGGTTTTGACATGTAAATGGGCTTGGGCTTACTTGTTGTAACAAGAGGGAAGGGCTATAAATAGGCCATTTCATGTTATTTGTAATCATTAATTCCATAATACAAAATGTAGCTCTTAAACATTCTTGTGTTCTCTCTCTAGATTAGTTTACATTTCAATAATAAATTGTTCTCTCCTTCCTTATCTTGTTACAATTACTTGAAGTGTTGAAGATCATGGACACACAATTGGTATCAGAGCACGTTATTGAAGATCTACTGAAGAATTTGCACGGGTTGAGATCAAATTTGTTAGATTTTTGAGGAAAATCGGTCGATTTTCTTGATTTTTTCAAGAAAATCTATTTTTCTCAAACTCTTGCAATTTTTGAGAGTTATTCGACTAGAATCTGAGTTCGCTGTGTTAGAAATCTCATTTGCAACACTTCTTATTCAAGAGTCGAGGGCTAATTTCACGATTTTGGAGGTCAATTTGAAGAATTTGAAGTTTCTGAACAGTTCGATCAAATCAGTCTGATCAACCATTCAGACATCAATTAAGTGGTTTTCAGCAAAATTGTTTTACATAATTGTGTTAGAAATTGATTTTCTAACAACTCTGTAAAATTTGATGTTGTAATTCATAGATTTGATATAGTTTTGTTGAGTTTTGTTGTGGTTCATTTGTGGTTTGCGCCAGATTTGAGTTTTGCTCCAGTTCATCAACTGGTTTGCGCCATCTTCATCTGGAGAAAAGATTTTCTCCACCTTCATAGCTGAGAATTGCGCCACCTTCTACTCAAGTAAACCATCAGAATTGCGCCACCTTCATGCTGGATTATATCTTATGTTTTGCGCCACATACATGATCAAGTAAACATTTCTGCTTTGCGCCACGTGTTACTCAACAGAAATTCATATTTACGTCACCTACTTCTCAAAAGAAAGACTAATTTGCGCCAACCAATCAAATATTTTTTCTGTTTTGCGTCAACCAACCAAGGAGTTTCCTGATTTGCGTCAACCAATCAAGGATTTTTCTGATTTGCGTCAAGCAATCAAGAATTTTTCTGTTTTGCGCCATCAATATCAGATCAAGAAAAATTCAATTTTGCGTCAACTTCTGATCAATAAAAATTCCGTTATGCGCTATTCTCTGATCAAGATTAGACAAGTAAAAATGAACCTACCCTCGGTGTTGGTCAGAGATTCAGATTTTGAACAATGGAGAGTTACGTTCATCGACTTTATTGCAAGTAGGGAAAATGGAGAAAATATGATAAAATCTTTCACCGAAGGTCCAATGATCAGAACAAACAATAAAATGGAGAAAGATTATACAGTTGAAGAGATTAAAAGATTGAAAGCTGACAAGGAAGCTTCGTCCAACTTGATCCTTGCACTTCCAAAACACATTTACAACCGTGTTGACTGTTTCAAACACAACCCAATGCTTATGTGGAACAAGTTATCTAAGCAAATGCATGGATCTGAAGTTGCATTTAAAAAGAGAAAGGAAGAAGAAAAGAAAGTTGAGAAAGAGGACAAGGAACAGAACACGTCAGAAGCTAAAGATGAAAATCTTAAGGAAAAGGTTATTGGACTTACAAAGAAGCTGTCTGACATGGAAAAGTTGCTAAAAGTGGAAAGAGAAAATTTCAGAAAAGAAAGAACTGATCGTTCAAATGACAAAAAAAAACTATGCAAAGCAAATTCTTTCTCTTTCCCATAAAGTTTCTGAACTAGAAAAGGCTTCAATTTCTGAGAAGAAAGAAAATGAAGAAAAGAAAGCTCTTAAACTCAGATGCATAAAACTTTCTGAACAAAATTCAGATTTTGAAAAAAAATTATTTCTTGAAAAGGAGAAATTGGAGAAGGAAAGAGTTGAATTTGAAAATGAAAGGAAAATATTTGAAGCGAAGAATGTGAAACTGTCAAAGAAAATATCTGAGTTTCAGAAGGTCTTAGATATAGAACGACAAGAGCAAGAAAAGAGGAAGGTTGCTGACTTTCAGGCTAGGAGCGTTAAAGACGATTTTTCTATTGAAAGGAAGATATTTCAGCAGGAAATACGGAAGCTGACAATGAATTTGGCTGTGTTATCGACTGATATCATGAAATAGAAGAGGGTTAAGTCTGATATTCAGAAGAAGCTTGATTTTGTGACCAAGGAACGTAATGACTTATCTTACAAAGTGAAGTCACTCAACAAATCCAAAAGCTATTCAGAATGTCCGATTCGTCCTTCTAATTATTTCTATGACCATTCAGTGGATAATTCTTCCAAGTTTCAATATGCTGATCTTCCTTCATATAAGAAAGTCAACATGCAATGGAGAGTAAAAGGTACGACTCCTAAAAAAGATGTACCAAAATCGTCTGTTCCCAACAAGAACACTAACCTGAAAGGTAAATCTTTTGCTAATCCTGGTTCATTATATATATTCCGCAAATAATTTATTCAGGTTAGCACAAAAGAATATTTGTTGTTCTTTTTCTGGAACTAACGATTTTGTTAAAAATGATAATGTTCAATTTTGGTATGGTACTTATCATATTCCTTCTTATAGAGCTCCGCTTAACAAGTCAGGACCCAAGACTCGTTGGGTACCAAAATCTACTTAATCTGTTTTTGCAGATTTATAAGCAAAGCGTTGAACTCCCGGAAGATGAAGTACTTGTGCATTCAACGTTTATACTGAACATCACATATTTTCAGGGAGTTTTCTATTTTTTTTACATACATGTGATAATTGATAAATCTTTCTGTATGTTGTAGAGAGAGAGATACAAGATTGATTGGTTTCTGAATACATCAGTTCAGAACCCGTGCTTCAACGTTTAAGGCTTTTGAACATATCAGTTCAAAACCCGTGCTTCAACGACTATGGCTTCTGAACAATTCAGTTCAGGACCCGTACTTCAAAGACTAAGACTTCTAAACAAATCAGTTTAGAACTCATACTTCTCAGTTGATATCCTTAACTGTTACATATTTCTGTTTCAAGGAACACGTGGTGAAAGGTAACATTGCATTATGTTTTATTTCTACTGCTTTGAAAGTTTCAAGAGTTTAAGAAAAATCGATTGATTATCTTGGTTTTTCAAGAAGATCTCTTTTTCTTAAATTTGTCCTAATCTGTACCAAAATGCCTTGCGTGAAGAAACAAACTCTCCATATCAAAGAAAGAAAATCTCCGTCAGATCCCCGTCTGAAGATTTTATGACAATTTGACTTTGACAAGCCATGATAAAGACCGAAGATTCTTAAGCACTATTTTTTCATCATTTTATCTTCTGATAGCTCAAAGAGGGAGAATGTTCAAAGTGCTGTAAAGTGAAGAGCTGAATTGTTAAAGTTCTGAAGATCAAAGAAAGCCGAAGACTGTTGTTCTCGATTGTTTAAATCTTGAATCCAAGGGGGAGATTGTTAGGTCTAAATATGTCTTCAAGATTTAATGCTTTTTATAGAAGTCAAAGTCTTTGTATAAGGAAAGTCAAAGTTGCTAATATGCCTTAGTTTGTATCAGGTATATAAGGCTTTGTTAAGCTTATGAATTAACAACCATTCCATTAGAACATATCTTGTATAACACAGAGCTTATTGAATACATTCTCACTTTCTCTCTCTACACCCTCTCTCTATATTTCTTGTGCAAATTCATGTTGATTGATCATATTGGGACACACATCCACCTTAATTTGCTACACAAGTTGCAATTAATCTATCTATCTTTTACTAGTGTATTTTTTGTTATTATTTACAGCGGATGTGACGAGTCTACTGGTGCACTCTCAATTATGTTTCTCGATTTCTGCTTAATAAGGCTTTCTATTTTATTTACTTAGAAAATATGAACACAAGAGTTGTGGTGTACTTGTTAAGGCCCTGGTGGAATATCCCATCTGTCCAGGGTTCGAATCCAGACGTACACAACAATTGTGGCCACTGAGGTATATTAGGAAACATAATAAAATCAGATATTTATTATAGTTGATGAACGACTAAGATTGGTTTGTGTAGTTTGTACAAATGGGTTGGTTTGCAAATGAAACGCACCATATATATATATATATATATATATATATATATATATATATATATATATATGCTTACATTTCCTGATGATTTCTTTCTTCTCTCAGCTCATGTCTCTGATATCACGCAATGTGAGCTATATGATTCATACCAGGATGATGCAGGACAGTTTGAAAGGTCGGGTACTTATTTGTGTCTTGTGGATATAATGTTCGGATTTAATATCCTAAAAAGTCCGCTAAGTATACACAGATAAAGAGAGAGAATTGAATTCACTAATAAGAAACTTTCAATTCTTTCATTGAAGTCTTCACATACGATTACACATAAGTATATATACAACATGGACCATCACAACCCTTCAAGGGTGTCGGTTAAAATACACCAACTGTCATAAACTGACTTTAATTAACCACCACTAAGTCAAAGTCTAGATTACTTATTTCTAACATATAATGTTAGTTTTCGAAACAGAGAATTAAGAGAGGGGGAAAATGATTACTAGCAAGCAAAAAGATGAGCCTAAGCTCTACAATCAGGAAATTCACTACTCTCCTCTAACAAACTAGACAAATAACAACCACAAGGGTTGTGTTGTACTGGTTAAGACCCTGGGGGATGTGGTGGAATATCCCATCTGCCCAGGGTTTGAATCCAGTCGCACACAACTTGTGGTCACTGAGGTTTAATCTCAGGGTTGATGTCTCGAAGTCATAATTTGTCAAGGGATTAGTCTAGGCATAGTCTAGGACACCCTTTTCAAAAAAAACTAGACAAATAACATAATACCTCTTTCATTCCCTCTCCACTCTACTTTATTCCAACGACTCGCTCCCTTTCTCTCTCCTCGTGTACACTTTCCATGTGATGGGCTTTTTACCCATTTGAGAGAGTATGTGCTTTTGAGCCTCAACAACAGGCTTCCCAACACCCGCACACCGCCGAAGGTCAGTCTTGTGTATTATGTATATCATCTTCAAACACCCGAATCCGATGGTAACCACTTCGAAAATCTCCTGCTACCATGTAATTCATCAAGCAATTCTTCAATTATTGGGATGTGTTGTGCCTGTAGGATATTGTCTTGGCAAATGGAGACTTTATTGTATCAGTGTATCCTTGTAACTGCTACATTTCTTCTGTTAGAAACTAATTTGGACTTGTTCCTTAGTTTCAACAAGATAAAAACAGTTATCCTTGCTTGTAACTAGTTGAGTTCTAATCAAAATTCCTACACTACCTTAAATTATATATAATATATACTTGGCACCTTTCATAAGCTATATGATGCAGATAGAAAATTGAGCATAACTTAATTACAGGTTTGACATTGAAGGGGACGAGGGGACCCAAGTGAATTTTCCTCTTCATGGTCATACTGACATCCGGACAAGTCTAGTCGATGAAGCTCAAATCCGTAAGTATCAGTTTATCATCTCAAGTTTTGGTCTTGTGTTAGCTGACAGTTGAGAAGGTGCTCAAAGTTTTCGGTATTTTTCTTCTAATAACCTACCTCTATTCTAGAAATGAGACCAACCTGATCTGCTGGTAGAGAAAGAAAAGAATTTGTGGTAGCTGATAGTAAAAGAGGATGAATATAGATATATAGGGTCAGGTTATAGATATATAGGGTCAGGTTAAGGGGAAAACCTAAAAAAAAAGAAAAACTGAAGAACACCTTGGTAGCCCTGGATGGTATGCACTTGTGCATACAAATAATTTGTAACATGCACACGTGCATATGCACACCATAAAAACAAAAAAAACATAATTTACGTGTATGTACAAGTGCATACCCTCCAGATGAAGGCCCACCAGGGTGTTCTTCAGTTTTCCGTTTTTTTGAGATTTTCCTCTGAACCTCCCTATATATATATATATATATATATGAGCAAGGCTGAAAATGCATATGATGCTCTTAGTATTTGTGCAATTAAGACTTAATTTTTTTTTACTAGGAAGGCTATTTGTATGGATAGTTACTGAGCTACGAGTTGTTAATGTAGCCGATGATGAGATTCACGAGCAGTATCCAGGAGATCATGCATGTTAGAGTTATATTTGTATATATGAATAGTACAAGGGCTAGTCTGTAATTATTGTAACTTAGGTTGTATAAATAGTGTTGGATATAGTGTCAAGAGTCATTAACTATTGGTAATATTTCTAATAATAGCATGGTCCTTTTGGGTTGCCCTTAAGACCCAAATAAACAATCAGAAGAATAAAAGGGAGTTAAAGCAATTAGTTTATTAATTTGTCATTTGATGATAAATTAATTATAAGCTACAATATAATTAATTAGATTAATTATATAAAGTACATGGACTAAATGATAATTGGTTAAAATAGTTTTAACAAGCTTATCGGTTCAAGGGGGCTAGTTGTAAAATAGAGATACCTTGGTCGAGAAGCAGAAGAGGGGTTATAAATAAACTGCTAAGGGTCAAACCCTAGTTGGTTTTTTCAATCTCTCTCGGGTGGCCGTCGACCTCCCCTCTCTCTCTCTCTCTCCCAAATCGTAAACCCTAATAAGGGTTTAGGGTTTAAGCCTCTTCTTGATTGTTGGCATTTGGTGTTCTTAAGTGTGAGCCACTACAGGGATTCATACTATTGGTCATTGACATCCAAGAAGAGAGATCAAAGGTTTGATTCGTCATTGTGGTTTTCGACAATCACAATAAACAAGTAAGTATTCTTGGTTCATTTTTTTGTAGTTAATTATCTAGAACATATGTATCCTTATAGGTTGTTAGTTTGTATTGCCATAGATGATATTTTAAATATGTTTCCGTTGCCTATATCATGTGGTTGTAAGTTTGCTCAAAACCTTTCAGTGGTATCAGAGCCAGGTTCTTAGATATTAGCTCAAAAGTAGTTTCAATTTGATTTGCAAAACTGTTTGGTTTGGTTTAGGGTTTGAGGTTACAAAATCGATTTCAAAATTTTTTGCGGCCATTGGATTGCTTAATCCCTAAGTTAGGGTTTCATGGTCATAACCTCAAAACCTAATTTTTTTGGAAACTAAATTTTTTTTACTTGCATAAAAAGTTTTGTATTATTAGCGATTAAGTTTTATCGAAATCCCTAAAGGGTATAGGGTAGTCTTTTTTTTATGCAATGTTATACCCTAATTGTTTTTGTCTAGTTTCTTAACTTGCCTAAAAACACAAAATATTGAGTTTTGGCAAATATTGAATAGATAATCTTACATATTTTCTTACCTTATATAAATACATTTAAAGTTTGAATACCATTGTAAGATAAATATTAACATTATTTATATAGTGAATATAAATTGTATGTCAAATATTTACATTAATTATTAGCATGTGTCTTTACATGTTTAATTGGAATTAATTATGGAAACGATTATATTAATTATTAAATATGTCCTCACATGGTTAATTAGAATTAATTAGATAATCATAATTTTAAATTGTTTAAAATTCCATTCAATTTATATATATATTAGACCTTAATTATATATATAAAATTAAATTATACATTGATAGTCAAACCGAGACTAGGCGTACTCACTATAAGCACTCTAAGGGGGTTTAAGGAGGTTACCTATAATATGGTTGCCGAATGAGTCAATGGTTTTTAAAACGCCCTACATTACCATATTCACCGCCTCTTGTGTGGACTAGTGGAATTACCGAAAAGGTTTGATAGGTCAATGTGACAAGTTAAAAGTATTAACTATGAAGTATAAAACCAAAATCCCGTTTTAGATATACTAAGAAATGTGAAAGTCTTATGCTACCCATGAGAAGAACACACATATTCTTATAGTTTGTTAACAGAGCGTGTGCGGTTTGCCGGCACGTTAATGTGAAACTATAGTCGAAAATGATATGGCGCTCGTGATTCTCAAGCGTACTTGAGCCGAGGGGTCCATGTGTTTTTGCATAGTCGATTCACCATCTAGTTTGTGATCCTCGGCATCCCAGTCACAAATAGAAGATAAGCATAATCGAGATTAACATGCCATTGACATAAGTCAGTGAATCTCAAAAGACCTAGGAGTTTCATAGTGAATGAAATTAACAAATAGCATTTGTTTACCTAAATAACCTTGTGATGTGATTACGGCATCCCTTTTCGCATCATAGAGTAAAATATGGATCCTAGCCTTGTTAAATATTTTTGGATAATTATTTTTTAAGGGTTAAATATCAAACTAACTAAAAAAAACTATATCTACAGATGGCTGAAAATATTCCTCCTCCTCTTCCTACTCACTCAACATCCAACCTTACGTTACTCTCTATCCTAAGTAAAGATAAGCTGACTGGGCCAAACTACTTGGATTGGATTCGTGCCTTGAGAATTGCCTTGAGGTACGAAGACAAAGAATATTTGCTCGACGAGGATCTTCCTATACTTAATGATGATGTAAGCCCTGAAGCACTAACTGAATATAACAAGCAATTCGCGGAATCCACAAAAGTCGCGTGTCTCATGTTGGCGTCCATGTCCCCGAAACTTCAAAAGAGTTTCGAGAACATGTGGGCGTTTGAACTACATGAGCAGCTTCGTGAAATGTTTCAGGAGCAAGCGAGGCAAGAAAGGTTCCAAGTCGTAAAATCGCTTGTGGAATGTAAGCAACAGGACGTTGCCCCTGTATGTGCGCATGTGCAAAAGATGAAAGCGTACATTGACAGGTTAGGCAATCTAGGTGTCGATTTCCCAAGAGAGCTTGCCATTGACATGGTGCTAAACTCTTTTAGTGGGGCATATAAACAGTTTATAGTGAACTTCAATATGAACAATATGGACAAGATCTTTATGGAGGTCCATGGCATGTTGAGATCTGCTGAAGCAAGTATGGGTAAGACCCAAAGTGCTCACTCACCTGCTCCCGTCCTGGCCATTAGGGAAGGTGGCTGTAAGAAGAAGAAAGTTTCTCATCCCAAAGGGAAGGGAAAGGCTAAAGTTGTTCCTCGCAACAAAGGCCTTAAGAGAAAAACTGATTCTTCTGACATACCGCCCATAAGTGACCCTAAAGAGGCCATATGCTTTTACTGTCAAGAAAGGGGCCATTGGAAGAGAAGCTGCCCAAAATATCTGGAGGACTTGAAAATGAACAAGGTTAAAGGGTGTGGCACCTCAGGTATTTTTACAATTGAACTCCATAGTACTTCGATTTCTAACTCTTGGGTCCTTGATACGGGATGCGGTACTCACATTGCTCTAATTTCCAGGGACTAAAGGGAAGTAGGACGATGAAGCATGGGAAGCTGAATCTGATCATGGGAAACAGGATGACTGTCGCTGTTACCAAGATTGGAGATTTTGAGCTCGTGCTTAGTAGTGGTTTTTCAATAAAGTTATTAGATTGTTGCAACTCGCCGGAAATGGCTCGAAACATTATTTCTTTTCATGCATTGTACAAGGATGGTTTTGAATTTCAATTTGATAATAATAATGGTTGCATTTTGGTTTATAAACATGGTTGTTTTTATTTTAAAGCCTCTCCTTGTAATGGCGTGTATGAAAGCGTGATTTGTGTTGGTAGAAATAATAATAACTTAACTCTAAATGTTGGTTCCTCCAATAGTGAATTGGATAAATCGTCGTTATGGCATCATCGTCTTGGCCACATAAACAAGAAACGCATCGCCAAGCTCCAATCGGACGGGAACTTGGAACCATTTGGCTTAAAGTCGGATGAAGAATGCGAATCTTGCTTACTAGGCAAGATGGCAAAAGCACCTTTCAAAGGAAAAATGGAAAGGGGTAAGGATCTGTTGGAATTAATCCACACAGATGTATGTGGACCGTTCAGATCTGCCACGAGAAACGGTGAGAGATACTTTGTTACCTTTACTGACGATTTCAGTAGATATGGATTTATCTATTTGATGAAAAACAAACCGGACACCTTTGAAGTGTTCAAAGGATTAAAAAACGAAGTAGAAAACCAACTAGGCAAGAAGATCAAGATTCTCCGGTCCGACAGGGGTAGAGAATACTTGAGTCATGAATTCTACGACTATCTAAGGGATTGTGGAATAGTTTCGCAATTATCTCCTCCCAGAACACCACAACTCAATGGTGTTGCTGAGAGAAGAAATCGAACGCTACTTGATATGGTTCTGTCCATGATGAGTCGTGCTACACTTCCAATATCGTTCTGGGGCTATGCCTTAGAAACTGCAGCTCATATCTTAAACCTCGTTCCAACTAAGAAGGTTGCAAAGACACCCTCTGAAATGTGGACTGGGACTCGTCCCTCGTTAGCACATATAAAGGTCTGGGGTTGTGAAGTCTTCGTTCGGCGCGAAACTAACGACAAGCTAGAACCTAGAGCAGAGAAGTGTCGGTTCATTGGTTATCCCTACAAATCCTTTGGATATATATTTTATAAACCTTCTGAGAACAAAGTGTTTGTAGCTAGAAGGGGAGTCTTCCAAGAAAGGGAGCTCATTTCCAAAGAGGATAGTGGGAGCAGTATTGATCTTGAAGAAATTCAAGAAACAACCAATGATGAACCTATAGTTGACACTAGCCCTCAACATGAGGTTGAACCACCTGTTGAGGAAACTAACATACCTCCACCACCTCTTCGCAGAACTAGTAGAGTTAATCGACCTCCTGAGTTTTATTATGGTTTTCATATTACAAAGGAAGGAGATACACTAGTCAATGATAAAACATTTGATAGTGCGGATGAGCCATCCAACTACAAGGAAGCGATGGCAGGCCCTGAGACTGCCAAGTGGAAAGAGGCCATGGAGAGCGAGATTCAATCTATGTACGATAACCAAGTTTGGAAATTGGTTGATCATACACCAGGTCGCAAGACAGTTGGGTGTAAGTGGATCTTCAAAAAGAAGACCGACATGGATGGGAATGTACACACATTCAAGGCTAGACTGGTTGCGAAAGGTTACACTCAAACTCAAGGGATTGATTATGATGAAACCTTCTCACTAGTGGTAAAGATTAAGTCTATCAGGATATTGCTTGCCATAGCTGCATTTCATGACTATGAAGTATGGCAAATGGATGTAAAAACCGCTTTCCTCAATGGGAAACTTGACGAGGATGTGTATATGGCACAACCTGAAGGTTTTGTACATACCGAGTATCCAGATAAGGTGTGTAAGCTTGAAAGATTCATTTATGGACTTAAACAAGCGTCTCGTAGCTGGAATCTTTGTTTTCATGAAAAGGTCAAGGAGTTTGGATTTTCTCAAAGCGAAGATGAGTCCTGCGTATATGTTAAGGCTAGTGGGAGTAATGTTGTATTTCTAGTCTTGTATGTTGATGACATACTACTCATAGGAAACGATATTCCGATGTTGCAAGATGTAAATGTCTGGCTCAGGAAATGTTTCGCTATGAAAGATTTGGGAAATGCAGCATACATACTTGGAATAAGAATTTATCGAGATAAAACCAAGCGTTTAATTGGACTTAGCCAAAGTACATACTTGGATAAGATATTGAAGATATTCAATATGAGTGAATCCAAGAAAGGGTATTTGCCCATGCAACATGGCATAAGATTGAGTCAATATCAATGTCCCAACACTAGTAAAGAACTGGACAGAATGTCGAATTCCATATGCATCTGCTATAGGATCGATCATGTATGCCATGACATGTACTAGACCTGATGTCTCATTTGCTTTAAGCATGGTGAGTAGATATCAAGGAAACCCAGGCGAAAGTCATTGGACGGCTGTAAAGAACATTCTTAAGTATATTCGGAGGACTAAAGATGTGTTCTTAGTCTATGGTGGAAAAGATGAATTACGAGTAACAGGTTATACTGACGCGAGTTTCCAGACAGATCGGGATGATTCCCGCTCACAGTCAGGATGGGTGTTCTTGTTGAATGGTGGGGCCGTGACTTGGAAAAGTTCCAAACAGGACACCGTGGCTGACTCCACGTGTGAATCAGAATATATCGCAGCTAGTGAAGCAGCGAAAGAGACTGCATGGTTGAAAATTTTCATAGGTGATATGGGCGTTGTACCAAGCATCAGTGAACCCATTGAAATCTTATGTGATAACGAAGGTGCAGTCGCATTGACTAAAGAACCTAAAGACCATGGGAAGTCAAAGCACATAGAGAGGAAGTATCACTATGTGCGACACAAGGTTGCGGAAAACCAGATCGTGGTGAGTAGAGTGCCGACTGAAGAGAATCTGGCGGATCCTTTCACGAAAGCATTAACTCGACCCAAACATGAGTATCATACTGAAGCCATAAGTGTTAGAATTATCAATATACCTTGAATGCTTGAGTTGTTAATTTGATGTATTAAAAACGTAATAAATTGTATTTGATTTGGAGATTATTATATGGAGATTATAATATATGCTGGATTGCGTCCATTTACATTTAATTTATTATCGTGTTTCATTTTGCATGTTTAGAACCAACTTCCTGAGTATTAATTTACTTAAACCTCCATAGTCAGTCATACTCCTGGAAGTAAGTAGTGATTCAAGACTGTCATGGAGTGTTAGAAGCATAGAGAATGCAACTAACACTCATGAGTACTTAATGGTGATTTGGGAATTGGAACAACCCGCACTCAAAAGTTTACTTCATGGATTAAGTCAGAGTAATTTTGAGATGATAATATTTTATGTTCTTCAAACGGAGATACATAGAGTTTTGCTCTAGGATTCTGTTATGCTTTGGTGTACTCCAACGCTGACCGTAACTGGCAGCTATACAGGGTATGTCCATGTATAATATGATGAGTAGAAATGAACTGTGTAGTCAAAGTTTATTTGTTCCTTCTGCCTAAACAGGAGAAGCGATATCCATGGGCCCCTCGATGATTTGGTGTTGACATTAAGTGTTTGGCCAAACCCTGACTAGAATTGATGTGTCCAATTGAGTAGTCTGATGAATTCAACGCATATCGGAAATCGGGAAACATAATCTTGATCCATGAGATACACATTTATCCATGTCTCAGGTTCATATGATATCTTGTAGAACAAAGGAACATTAAATCACTTATTTTAGGACCGAATCTTTATCAGAGTTCGGCAGCTGAATTGGATGGCTTGCTCTCTGCTGATTATTTGAAAGTGTTGAACCAAATAGAGTTAATAACTTGTCCAAGTGGGAGACTGTTGGATATAGTGTCCAGAGTCATTAACTATTGGTAATATTTCTAATAATAGCATGGTCCTTTTGGGTTGCCCTTAAGACCCAAATAAACAATCAGAAGAATAAAAGGGAGTTAAAGCAATTAGTTTATTAATTTGTCATTTGATGATAAATTAATTATAAGCTACAATATAATTAATTAGATTAATTATATAAAGTACATGGACTAAATGATAATTGGTTAAAATAGTTTTAACAAGCTTATCGGTTCAAGGGGGCTAGTTGTAAAATAGAGATAACTTGGTCGAGAAGCAGAAGAGGGGTTATAAATAAACTGCTAAGGGTCAAACCCTAGTTGGTTTTTTCAATCTCTCTCGGGTGGCCGTCGACCTCCCCTCTCTTTCTCTCTCTCTCTCTCTCCCAAATCGTAAACCCTAATAAGGGTTTAGGGTTTAAGCCTCTTCTTGATTGTTGGCATTTGGTGTTCTTAAGTGTGAGCCACTAGAGGGATTCATACTATTGGTCCTTGACATCCAAGAAGCGAGATCAAAGGTTTGATTCATCATTGTGGTTTTCGACAATCACAATAAACAAGTAAGTATTCTTGGTTCATTCTTTTGTAGTTAATTATCTAGAACATATGTATCCTTATAGGTTGTTAGTTTGTATTGCCATAGATGATATTTTAAATATGTTTCCGTTGCCTATATCATGTGGTTGTAAGTTTGCTCAAAACCTTTCAAATAGATCTCTTCTCTTTCATAATTAGGTTAATCTCTCTTTTGTAATCTCTCTTCTAATATATGAAAACCGGCCGATTCAGCCATCTCTAGTCTCTCATCTACCTATCAATCGAATCCCTCAACAATTCTAACATGGTATCAGAGGTGTAGGTACATCTCGTTTACACTTTTAATTGTTCGATTTCTTGTTGTTCGTACTGTTCGACCATCGATTTCTTGCTATTGCTGTTCGACTCAACTTCCGGTACGTAAACCCTATTTTCTCTCCATTCCGGAACTTCATTTTTCCGGAACATCATTTTCTTTAATTAATTTCCGGGACTGTAAAACTTCCGAAACTGCTTATTCCCAACTTCCGGTACTGCTTCCGGAACTGTCCTACTCCGGAACTGTGACTTTCCCTTTCTTCCGGAACTATCTTCTTCCGGAACTACTTGAGCCTACTTACGGAACCTGCTATTTTCCACTTGTTTTTTTCGGAACTGCTATAATTTCCGGAACTGATATAATTTCTGGAACTACCTTATCTTCCGGAACTGCTTTATTTTCCGAAACTGCTATCACTCCGGAACTGCTTTGTAATCTGGAACCTGTTTCCAACTTTCGGAACCTGCTTGCCACCGTTTCGGATCTTCCTTGATCCACGAAAACAGGGCTTGAGATCAATTCCGAAAATCAACTTCGGTTCTCATTTTTTTCTGAAATTATTTCCGGAACACTCAGTTCCATCACTCGCAACTCCGAAACTCCTCTTTACGATTTTCAAACTCCGAAACAGTCTACTCCGGCACTCACATTCTGGTTCTCAAATTCCGGATCACTCGTTCGGGTTCAGTTTTCAGTTCTCTAAAGATGGCTCTCAATGGCAAGTCTACATACAGTGAATGCACGTTCTGTCACTCTACTTCTCATCTTCTCCTCACCTGCCCAATTCGAAAATGTCGCTGGTGTGGGATCACACAGCCACGACACTATGGGTTTGACTGTCCAAAACATCCAAGGAACTCAGGTAATCAACGGCACTCCGGTAATCTAAGGCAACAGCGCACTCAGTCATTTGCTGGATCACTCACTCAAGACTACCAAACGCCGGCAACTCAGGCACATCATAGCAACAACTCATTGCCTGTCCTTATGGAACTCATGCGCCGCAACCAAGAACTTATAGAGCGACTCATGACAGGTTCTATGGGTATGAATTTTCAAGGCAATAGCTCAGCATCAGCATCAGGTAACCCTTGGTTATTTGACTCTGGATGTTGTAACCACATGACACCTAAGGCTGACGGGTTTGTCTCCAAGCAAACCTCCAGAATGTTCTCATCAGTTCGTACAGCTGATGATACTCGCTTACCCGTATCTTTCAGTGGAACTGTATCTACCACCAATATTCAATTACCTGATGTGCTACATATTCCAAACTTATCTCTGAGTCTGATTTCTATCACTCAACTTATGGAATCCGACCTAATTGTTTTGTTTCATCCTTCTGGTTGTGTTATGCAGGATCCAAAGACCAAACAGATCTTTGGAGTAGGCCGTAAAGTTGGTCGGATGATTGAAGTGGTCTACCTACGTCTACCCTTACACTCATCAAATCTTGTTGCATCTGTTTCCAATACCCCTTCCTTTGAATTATGGCATAAACGTCTAGGACATTTATCTCTAGCTAGGATAAAACTGTTAGTTAGTTCCGGACTGTTAGGCAACACCTCTTCTGAAAACGTTTCTTGCTTATCCTGTCAACTTGGCAAACATCATGCCTTACCTTTTCAACTAAATGAATTTAAATCTGCTTCCCCATTTGATCTCATTCACTCTGATGTTTGGGGACCAGCACCACATCCATCCATGGGTGGTTCTCGATACTTTGTTATCTTTATCGATGATCACACACGCTTTACATGGATATATCTCATGAAACATCGCTCCGAACTACCCCAAATATATATTTCCTTCGCCCGTATGATTCTGACCCAGTTTTCCAAACCTATTAAGATTCTTCGAGCGGATAATGCTTTGGAATACAAAGAATCCTCTCTCCACTCCTTTCTTCAATCTCAGGGTACGCTTTCTCAGTACTCCTGTCCCGGTACCTCTCCGCAAAATGGACGTGCGGAACGCAAACATCGTCACATCCTTGATACTGTTCGTACCTTATTAATTTCAGCCAAATGTCCAGAACGTTTTTGGGGTGAAGCTGCTGTCTACACCATCAACCGTCACCCAACTCCAATTCTCAATCAAATGTCTCCTTATGAAGTACTCCATGGGGTCTCTCCTGCATATGAACTCCTAAAAGTGTGGGGTTGTACATGCTTTGTTCAACTACAATCTCATGAACATACCAAACTCGAACCTTGCTCTCGCTTATGCTGCTTTCTTGGCTATGGTATTGAACACAAAGGCTATCGTTGTTGGGATCCAATATCTAAGCGACTTCGTATATCCCGCCATGTCACATTCTTGGAACATCTTCCCTTTTCAACGGTGTCCAAATTTCAGGACACACCCAATCCCTCTACTTCCTTTTTCACAGATACATCTATCTCATTGGACTCACTTCAATTAGATCTAATACTCACCCCACCATCTGGTCCACCTCCTTCTGTCTCACCTCAATCTGTGACCTTACCATCTGTTCCTCCTTCTTTCATTTCAGCTTCATCTGAGCCTTCCTCTGTGCCATCTGTTCCACCTCCTTCCGTCTCGTCTCCACCTGAGCCTACACCTGTGCCTTTTGTGGCATCTGATCATCATCAATCATCTGCACCACCTCCAAGGACTACTCCTGAGCCATCTGCTGAGTCTATGGATCCTAGCTCCTCTCAACCACAAGATGGAGCACGACGCTCAGACTGGGTAAGACAAGTTCCTTCTCATCTTCGTGATTATCATTGCTATGCCACTCTGCTGTCCAACCATGAACCCACTTCCTTCAAGGAAGCGGCTTCTAATCCTGTTTGGAAACAAGCTATGACTGAGGAACTTCAGGCTCTTGACAAAGCTAATACATGGGAGTTTATTCCTCTCCCACCGGGCAAGTCACCCATTGGTTGCAAATAGGTCTTCAAAATCAAAACGAAGTCTGATGGATCTATTGATCGTTACAAAGCACGTCTTGTGGCAAAAGGCTTCAATCAAGAATATGACATTGACTACAAGGAAACGTTTGCTCCCATGGCTCGGGTCACCTCGGTTCGTAGTCTTCTAGCCATAGCTGCCACGAAGAGATGGCCACTCTATCAGATGGATGTCAAGAATGCCTTTCTCAATGGTGATCTCGAAGAGGAAGTCTACATGAGACTCCCTCCAGGTGTGACCTCCCGTCAGGGTCATGTATGTCGACTTCAAAAAGCCCTATACGGCCTCAAACAATCTCCTCGTGCTTGGTTTGAAAAATTTAGCAATACTGTCATCTCATTGGGGTTTTCTCCGAGTAATTATGATTCTGGCTTGTTTACTCGGACCACTACTGCAGGTACTATCTTACTCCTATTGTATGTTGATGATATGATCATTACCGACAGTGACTCTACAGGTATCATCCATCTCAAACAGTCTCTCAACTCATGCTTTGAGATGAAAGATCTTGGTAAGCTACACTACTTCCTTGGCCTTGAAGTTCTGTCAGACTCTTCCGGCATCTATCTTTGTCAAGCCAAGTACATTTCAGATCTGTTGTCCAAAGCTGGGATCACGGACAATAAAGTTGCATCTACACCCATTGAGCAAAATCTGCACCTTGCTCCCAATGCCGGAACCCCGCTACGGGACCCCACACGGTACCTTCAACTAGTTGGTTCTCTGGTCTACCTGACTGTTACTCGACCAGATCTTGCCTATGCAGTTCATATAGTCAGCCAGTTCATGGATGCTCCATGCTCAGATCACTATGCCGCGGTTCTTCGTATACTTCGGTATCTTAAAGGGACAATGTTTCATGGACTTCATTTCTCATCTACATCGTCCTTAACTCTTCGTGCATTCTCCGATGCTGACTGGGATGGAGACATAACTGACCGGCGCTCTACCACCGGATATTGTTTCTTCCTTGGAGACTCTCTTATTTCCTGGCGCAGCAAGAAACAATCCCTGACAGCTCGATCTAGTACTGAAGCTGAGTATCGAGCTTTAGCTGACACTACGCAAGAACTTGTATGGCTACGCTGGTTACTATCTGATATGGGTGCTCATCAGTTCTCTCCAACACCTTTGTGGTGTGATAACAATAGTGCTATTCAGATTGCTCACAATGATGTCTTCCATGAACGTACAAAGCACATCGAGATTGACTGTCATTTCACCCGTCAACATGTTCTTCGCAAGACCGTTCGTCTTCTTCCAATTTCAACCATTGATCAAACAACTGATATCTTCACCAAAGCTCATCTTCCGGGGCGTTTTCTGGCTCTAGTTTCCAAACTCAACTTGGCTCATTCTTCCCCCACTTGAGTTTGAGGGGGGTGTTAGAGTTATATTTGTATATATGAATAGTACAAGGGCTAGTCTGTAATTATTGTAACTTAGGCTATATAAATAGATCTCTTCTCTTTCATAATTAGGTTAATCTCTCTTTTGTAATCTCTCTTCCAATATATGAAAACCGGTCGATTCGCAGTTAAAACAAGTAGCAGTAGCCTTATCAACAAAAACTGATGATTTAGGCTTGTCAGTTATGGAAAGAGGTTTGTTCTTTCTAAACATTTTCTTTTTGGCAAATCTCCTGAACTTCTTAGTTAGGAGAGCCAAAGATTCATCATCTGAAAAATCAGAATCTGATGACCTTTCAGAGTTACTCTCTAACTCAGTGATAGTGACCGAGGGTCGCTGAGCAGAAGGTTCCTCTGAGATTAAAGCAACAGGGGTGCTTTTGGAATCTTTTACAAGATTCTTCTTAAGGTGGCTTGATTGCTCATGATTCAGCAACGTGCCATATAAGGTAGCAAGGGTCATTGATTTTAGATCCTTTGACAGCTTGAGACACATAGAATAATTGTCCCAGCTTTCAGGTAAACATTTTAGAAACTTTGTCAGCACCTCAAAGTTAGAATATTCCTTACCAACAGTTTTCAGATCTATAATTAACAATTAAAACGTTGGTGAACTTCAGAGAGAGTTTCATTTTTACCAGAAATGAAGCTTTCGTATTGTCTTACCAGGTTGATCTTTCTTGAGTCCTGGACTTCAGACGTTCCTTCATACTGAACACATATTGTGTCCCACATGGCTTTTAATGATTTCAGGTTCATGACGGAATGGTAGACTTCATCAGGAAGGGCCATGGATAGTATGGATCTGGCTTTTGTATCTATAGCCACTTTCTTCTTATCTTCGTCGGTCCATATGTGTATTTCCTTAGGAATCAGCCTTTCTGGAATAGCAGGTCTATTTGTAGTGGCTGGAACTGAAGGATCAATTGTTACAGGGATGTGTGGGCCGTTTTCAAGATAGTAAGTCATAGTGGGGTCTACACCTTCTAAGAAGAGTGTCATCCTATTTTTCCACAAGTTGAAGTTGTCTCTGGAAAATCTAGGGGGTTTTGCAAGAGAACCATTGTCTATATAATTTGTGTTTGTGTTGGTGGCCATTTTCAGATAATAGCAAGGAAGAGAAATATCTTAGATTAGATCTTGTTTATGAGATTAAACAAATCCGCTCTGATACCACTTGTTGGTCCCGAAGGCCTATACAAGTTTGTAGAAGGGGGGGGGGGTTGAATACAAACACACGGATTTTACTTTTCTAAATTGTTTATTGATAAATCATTAACAATTTACAGCTTGTTGCGGAAACAAGATTAAGGATAAACCCAAATCTAAACAAGTTGGAACACTAAGGTTTCTTGCACTAAGAGAGATAAGGAAATTACTAATAATAACCTATCTTGAAATAAGAGATTGAACTTGTCCAGAGTTAGCAAGTTACTTCAAATGAAGTGAGTTCATCTCTTTATATACTGCATGCATTTAATGCAAGTCAGTATATACTTTACACGTGTCATCAGCTGGTTGGTTGCATGTCATTGACCTTGGTTGACAACCTTAGTAGCCGTATGGATGAATAGTGTAGTATCAGAGTGGTTGTACGATTTCAGATATTCAGAGGTTCTTTTCTGACATCTCGTACGGAGTCGTGCAAGGGTGGATAAGACAAAAGTATTTTGTACGGAGGACTTCATGATCAGCTTTCGTTGATTCAGCGATCTATCATTTCATATCAGCGAATGATAGAGTTCAGCGATAGCTGAAGTCTTGTACTTGATACTTCACGTTGAGTGGACAAATCTGAGTCTTCGCTGATCCGCATCAGTTCATTAGGAGACTTGTCGCTGGTTCTTGAGCTTGATCTTTGACTTCAGCGTAGAACCTTTGTTGACGTGAAACTTGTCTTCAGGGATCATAAGTAAACAACTAACTTATCAGCGATCATCATAATGACTGAACAGACTCAGAGCATTTATGGTGAACAGTTTCGCTGAATGTTTAACTTAAAGAGCGAGAGTTCCTATCAGCGGTACTGGAAGATCTTAGTACTTATCAGCGATAGTGAAACTCTGATACATATTGTTTACTTACAATTTTCACTAAGTATTTAAGAGAGGGTCATTATCAAATCACTGAGGGTTTGGATCAACAATCTCCCCCTATTTGATTATGACATAGCAACAGAGAAAATTGCTATTTAATGAAAAACATATGGATAAAAAGAACTCATAAAATATTTGTCCCTTTTACTGTTTTCTGGGATCTTTTCAGTACTGATGGAGTAAAGTACATTCGCTGAAATCTTTCTTTAAAACTTTGAATCAGGATACAAAGAAAATGAAAAGATTACAGGTACGAGCGAAATAAATTACAAGTACAGAAGAATAACTGATACAATAGAGAAAAGGCAATCATATCAGCTTATAAAGGTTCTTCCTTAATGAGAAGTTCATCAAGGGTCTTTTCAGTGGGGATCATCCAGTCAGGAACCGTTACACCTCGCTTTCTTTTGTTCAGCGCTTCTTCAAAAATCAAAGGTTTTAGGTGTCGTGCCTGAATGTCTTTTCTGAAGTCACACCAGTAGATGAGATCTCTGAGCTGTTCGATTGGAGTGATTGGAAGCTCAGCGATCCGTTGAAAACATTTACGTCCGTCGTAGTCGAGAAAGAATATTCCATAAGGATTACTGATGACTTTACCAGGGACGAAAAGTTCACATGGTGGTAAAGAAATGTCAAGGGCAGATAGATCAGGATCAGGACCAAGTACTTCAGCGCGAGAGAAACCAATTCCAGTTTCATTTCGTATGACAGGACCTGGAGAGGCCCTTTTTCTTTTCAGCTTAAGATCATGAAGAGGAGGGATGTCCACACAAGAAGATATCAAGTCGATCTGTCTGTTTATCAGCTTTTCGAAATGATCCTTGTACTTAGATTGTGAATTTTGGATAGCTAACCTCATCTCCAGCCATTCAGAGAGACCATACCTTTTTACAGTGTCAGCGCGAAAGGTTTCAGATTGGCCATCTTCTCTGAAAAGTTTGATGTCAACAATAGGTACTCCGATAGAGGTTCTTCCAGAGATGAATACCTTGTTGATCTTTGCTGGACGATATCTGAAGTGTATTTTCTCTTTACACCGTATCAGGGTGGTCTGAGAAACTTCAGTTTTCTTGTCCACGATCTTCTGGGCTTCTTCCCAAAGCTTTCGTTGAACTTGAATGGGAACACGTTTCAGCTTGGGGCCTTTGACAGATTCTTGAGTAAGCTTGATGGCGTATTCTCTGTCTTTTTCTTCAGCTTCCTTTCTTTCAGCGATGAGGCGTTCAGCTCTGAGGTGTTCCTTGTATTCAGCTTTTGAAATTCTGAACTTTGGAGGAACTGAAGGCAGTTGATCACGCCTTAGAATGATTCGCTGATCCTCGAATCGCTTTATTATTTCCTCTCTTTTCTTCTGTTCTTCTTCTCTTAGCTTTTGAGGAGCTAAGGAAGGTCTGTGTCTGTGTGAGAGAGTCTGTTATTCAGGTTCATCAGTCTCAGAGATCAAATCCAAGACTGGGATTATTTCTTCAGCGGCAACTGGTATTATTGGTGAAGTCGCAGTTGTGGAGCCTTCAGCGATATCCTCAAACAGGGGAGAGGACTAGCTGAAACACAACGATCTTACGAGTAAGAACTTGGGTAGAATCAGATAGAGAGAATTGGTTCAAGTGTATAGGCTTGGGTAAAGGAACTGATAGTGTATGATAGAGGAGGGATGGAGTAAGAGATGTTTAGTGTACCTGACAAACCGGCTTTTCAAGCAAGATCATCAGATTGTCATCTTCAGCGACGCTTTTGCCTTTGCCTTTCTCAGCTCCAGAGGCTGAGGGCTTTGTCTTTGTCCGCTCCCCTGAAGGTTCATTTATCGAGATTCCCTTAAGAGCTTTGATCTTCGGAGCAGGTTTGACGATAAAGAAGTCATCGTCATCTTCGTCATCATCATCATCATTCTTTGGAGAAGAAGATGGTTCATCATCAGGGATGTCAACGGCTTCATCATCTTATGCTTCGGATTTTTCAGCGTCTTCTTCGAGTTGCTCCCCCTCAGATACAGAGGCGAGCTTCTCGGTTACCTCAGGGTTTTCATCTCCCTGAGGTCCAGCGGCTGCTTTAGCTTCAATAGTCTTCTCACCCTCTTCAGTGAAGGTGAGGTCTTCGTTCTTCTCTCCCCTGGTAGATTCATCATGGGAAAGGTCTTCAGCGCTCTTGGAAGGGTTTTCAGCGCTCTTCTCCCCCTCTTTTTCATGATGACTGGGGGAGGAATGGGTAGATTCAACAGCGTTGGTAGGTTCTCTGTCTTCTTGGCCAGAGAGACCTACACAAGCTTCAATCTTTGCTAATCTGTCTTCAAGGCCAGAAATAGCAGGATTGATCTTCCCGAGCTCAATGCGATCTGTCGTTGTAAAATGTTCAGGTTCAGGGACAGGGACAGGAGCAGGGGTATTCGCCTTGTGCAGCAGCTGTTCGATCATAGTCTTCATCGAACCAACGTCAGTCTTTACAGAGCTTAAGTCAGTCGCCAGAGAGTTGACATTTGTCTTCACAGCAGACATATCTCCCTCTAGTGTTCCAACCGATGTCTTCAGCGTTGTAAATTCGCTGGACATGGGCGTAACTGAGCTTTTGAGATAGGTGTAGTCTGTGTGCAGATATCAGCGAGCACCTTGGCGAAGTCGCTGAGAGTCTTATCAAGTTGCTTCATGTCATCTGTGGAAGCCTTTTTCTCCACCACCGTTGTCAGCTTGTTCAGATTTTCTCCAGCGTTTGTTACAGCTGAAGAGTTATTGGAGAGAGTAGTGGTGAGACCTGTCAGCTTTGTCTCCACGGACTTCAGAGAGGCGTTGATATCTCCCAAATTAGGACCTGTAACATATAAAAACTTGTGAACAGAGGAAAGCTCAGAAGTTTGGGGTTTAGTCACAGTGTTTATGGGTTGTTGATTACCTGCAGGAGGATTTGTGAATTCATCGAAATCACGGGTTCCTGAAAAAAGTTCCATGTCATCTTCAAAAGTGCCCATGGATTGGTCTGCAGGTCCTGTCTTCATCATTTCTGGATTATCAGCTTTAGCTTCCGTAGAAATGATGGAATCTCCAGTGATAACTGGAGGAGAGACCAAATGATTGGAGGGAGAAGCGAAGGATAAGATTGGAGGTTGGGTTCTGAGTTCAGCGTTGGAATCGCTGAGAAACACTTCATCAGTCTTTTGAGAGACTGAGGGAGGTTGGGAAGTTTCCAACTGTAATCTCAACGTTTGGAGACGCTGAGGTTGGGATGGAAGGGATGGCTTGTTCAGGTGTGGCAGAGCGTACCACTGAACGTTCCTTCAGCTCTGCAGAAAGAGCTGAGGAGTCTTTAGCATGAGATTGTTGGGGTTGCTCCTTTGTTTTCTTGATCCTTTTAGAATCAAGTGGGGTGTGAGAGTGTTTCCTTTTAAGAGGAATGGAAGTAGCAACTGGGGTATCAGCGGTGGGTTTGTCCGCTGAAGGAGCTGCAGAAGTAGAAGAAGTATGAGGGTTAAGAAGAGTTAAGAGTGTAGAAAGACGTACCTCATTTACGGTTGGTTTAAAGTCGAGTATCTTTGGACCGACCTGAGAAAGTTTCAGGTCACCATCAGTTGGGTAGGTTTCCTTCAGGCCACATTGGAAGATGGCGCTGATGAAACGTGGGTAAGGAACCCATGGAGGTCTGTCAGCGACGCTGTCCACTCGTAGAACCAGGTCATCATAGATGATCGATGCCCAGTCTATGTTGAGACCTTTCAGCAGTGCATAACCCATTGCTTGTTGAGGTTTAGCGGCTTGGTCGGAGGAGCCACTCTTTGCAGTCATGCAGCTTATCAGATGAGCGAAGATGAAATTCATCTCGCTGGGCATTTTTGATTTCTTGATGATCGTCAGCTTCTTCTCGGGCTTCATGTCTCTGCCTATTTCCCATACATAGCCCATTGCATCGAAGAATGCAATTATGGCTTCCCTGTCTGAGTTTTTCTTGGGGTCAGGGAGGGGAACAAAAGGTTTTTCCTTGGTAGCGATGGGAAGGCTGAGAGCTTTGCGAATAATGGCTAGGGTGATCTTTATGGTGCCATATTCGATATCGCAGAGGATGCAATCTATTAGTTTGGAGGGGTCTTTGGCTGAAGGTAATTGAGTATGTATCGCTGAGTACCAGAATTGTGAGAGCAAAAGCTGATGTGCAGGAGGTGTTATGGTCAGGGCTGTGGAGATGCAGCAATTCTTCAGAAAATTCACAACATCATCTAGATGTGTGACTTGCTTTCAAGGAGGAAACTCGAAAAGCGCAGAGAGGTTGTTCACCTTAGTCCAATCCAGTTTGTCAAGTTCAAACTTGACTTGCGGAGCCTTGAGGATTTCCACTTCCTCAGAGTCAGCGGAGATGTTCTCAGCGGTAGCAGGAATGTCAGACGGGGCCATTTCTCTGTATTTAACAGTTCAACCAAAGATGTTAACAAATAAGAATGATCTTAATGTGGAAAGAATTTCCAATAAGATGTTTCGAATTTTATCCATTTCATTCAGACAAATGCCTTAATGAAGATTAGGGTTTTTCTTGATTTTTTTTAAACGAAATGTAAAACCCATTTTCTTGTTTTCCAGTTTTCTAGGAAGAAATAGATTCTGGAAACGAATGAGGAACAAGTTTAAGATTTTGCATTTAAACTTGAAGAACAACCATGAAATGGTTGTGTTCATAAAATCACGAAAGAAAATGATTTCATTTTACGAAGTTCTTTTGTTTGATCTTGTTAAAACAATGAGAAGATCGGAAACAAGTTATACACATTCGGTAATAAATAAGAACATATTAACCTTGATGTTTGATGAAGAAGATGATGAACAGTTCTTGAAGTTTGAAATCACAAATGCAACAGTGAATTCTTTCTTGCGGAGGAAGATTGATCGCGTAAAAGAAAAATATAAACAATGAGTTTGTTTATATAGAGATTTTAGAAAGAGAAAATCTTGAGCGGGAAAATATTTTAATCATGACACGGACACGTGTTTGCATTTGATTGGAAGTTTGAACGAGACGTGCAAACGTGTGTCAGGAAGAGAAAACGTGTCGGGGTTTATCCGTTGCAATGACGTCACAACTGTCCTTTCATATTCTTGGTTGTCTCTGAGGTTTTGAAAAACTCAGAGATACTTTTGAAAACATGAAGTACTGAATGAAAATATTCAGTGAAGGTTTTAAGAAATTTCAAAATATCGTTGTTAAGGAAGAGATATTCAGCGATGCATTTTGTTTTGAAATCTTGCATTTTCATGCGATTGTCAGAGAGAGAAAACATACCTTGATATCAGTGAATCAAGTTTATTCAGAGAGAAGATGATAGAATGGGTTATACAAGTTGATTTTATCCTTTCGCTGATTAATGTGAACCGCTGAAGATTTTATCCTTCAAAGTTCAGCATTCCAAGCTCGCTGATGAGAAAGTTGAATCTTGTCTCATCAAGAGGTTTGGTAAATAAATCAGCTAACTGATAATCAGTTGGGATAAAATGAAGTTCTATATCACCATTCATCACATGATCTCTTATAAAATGATATCTGATTTCTATATGTTTGGTCTTTGAATGTAGTACTGGATTGTTTGTTATAGCGATGGCACTTGTGCTGTCGCAATAGATTGGAATTTTAGAGAGCTGAAGATCATAGTCTAGTAGCTGATTTCTAATCCACAAGACTTGAGAACAACAGCTTCCAGCAGCTACATATTCAGCTTCAGCTGTGGAAGTGGACACTGAATTTTGCTTTTTACTTGTCCAACTTACCAGCTTTCCACCCAGGAGCTGACATCCTCCTGTGGTGCTTTTCCTATCCATTTTGCAACCTGCAAAATCACTATCTGAATATGCAGTTAGATCGAATCCTGAATCTTTGGGATACCAAAGACCTAGATTCGATGTACCCTTAAGATATCGAAAGATTCGCTTTACAGCTTTCATATGAGATATCTTAGGTTCAGCTTGATATCGTGCACACAAGCATGTTGCAAACATAATATCGGGTCGGCTAGCTGTAAGATACAATAGTGAGCCGATCATCCCACGGTACAGCGTGACATTGACAGGAACACCCTTTGTGTCCTTATCAAGTGTCAGCGGTGGTTCCATAGGGGTTTTCATAGCTGAACTTTCAGTTAAGTCGAATTTCTTCAGCATATCTTTAACATATTTTCCCTGATTAATGAAAGTTCCTTTTTCAGTTTGCTTAATCTGAAGACCAAGGAAATATGTTAGTTCACCCATCATGCTCATTTTATACTCATCTTTCATTCTATCAGCGAAACGAGTACAAAGCTCGGGGTTAGTAGAACCAAATATAATGTCGTCAACATATATTTGAACTAGAATGATATGACCTTTTACTTTTCTAAAAAATAGCGTTTTATCAATCTTACCTCACTCAAATTTTTCAATATGGAGATAAGTGGAAAGAGTGTCATACCATGCACGTGGAGCTTGCTTCAAGCCATAAAGTGCCTTATCCAGTTTATAAACATAATCTGGACGCTTAGGATCTGAGAATCCTGGAGGTTGTTCCACATATACTTCTTCATTCAGCTTTCCATTTAGAAACGCTGACTTGACATCCATCTGATGTACTTTGAAGTTCTTGTGTACAACATATGCTAAGAATAGACGAATAGATTCAAGTCTTGCTACAGGAGCAAATGTTTCGTCATAATCTATGCCTTCCTCTTGTCTGTATCCCTGAGCAACAAGACGAGCTTTGTTGCGGGTTACAATACCATGTTCGTCCAACTTGTTTCGATAGACCCATTTAGTGCCTATCACAGTTTTGTCAGTTGGTCTTCGAACAAGTTTCCAAACTTTGTTTCTTTCAAATTCAGTCAGCTCTTCTTGCATGGCGCTGACCCAGTTTGGATCTTTGAGGGCATCATCTACTTTCTTTGGTTCAGTTAGTGAAATAAAATTTACAAATAAACAAATATTACCTGCACTTCGTCGAGTCTGAATCCCAGCGTTTGGATCACCAAGAATTTGATCAATTGGGTGATTTATAGTCCATCGCTGAGCCGGAACGTGAGACGCTGACTCAACTTGAACTTGAGGAGCTGAAGATGAAGCTTCAGCGACGTCGGGAGTATCAGCCAAGAGAGGAATTGATGCAGTTGTCATTATATTCACTGATTGCTGAGAAGTAGATGGAAGGTCTGAGACATTTGGATCAACTGCAGGTATAGTGTTTATAGGAACAGCTGAGACCCATGATGTTTCAGCTTCACTATTCTGCATGTTTGGAATGATAGTGGGACTATCATCTTCTACTGGTTGAGCATGAGGAGTGGGAAAATCTTCTGAATCACCAAGATGAGAAAACATCCATTGATTCAGTTCTTCTGTATCAGCGTTCGGTTTAGAGTTCGCTGAACGGGATTCGTCAAACGTGACGTGGATAGTTTCTTCCACAGTTTGTCTTCTTCGATTGAAGACTCTGAAGGCTTTGGAGACTGAGGAGTATCCAAGAAAGATTCCATCATCAGCCTTAGGATCGAACTTTCCAAGAGCATCTCTATTGTTCAATATGAAACACTGACATCCAAAGATGTGAAGAAAGCTGATTGAGGGCTTTCTCCCATGAAAAAGTTCATAGGCTGTTTTATTGAATCTTTTGACTATCAGCGACCTGTTTTGCGTAAAACAAGCAGTGTTGACAGCTTCTGCCCAAAACTGAGTAGGCAGGTGAGAATCGCTGAGCATTGAACGTGCAACTTCAATAATTGTTCTATTTCTTCTTTCAGCGACTCCATTTTGTTGCGGTGTTCTCACTGAAGAAAAGTTGTGAGAAATACCCTTACTCTCAAAGAAGGAATCAAGAGAACTGTTTTTGAATTCAGTTCCATGATCACTCCTTATTGAGCGAACGGTCAGATTGTTCAGGGTTTCCATCTTCCGAACAAAGGTGATGAGTTCTTCAGGGGTGTCACTCTTAGAACGGAGAAACATTACCCAAGTGAAGCGAGAGAATTCATCAACTATGACCAGCGTATATTTCTTTCCAGCGATGGATTGTTTGTTAACAGGGCCAAACAAATCCACATGGAGTAGTTGTAGAGGAGATGACACTGAAGAAACTTGCTTTGATTTAAAGCTTGCTTTGGTCTGCTTCCCTTTTTCACACGCTGAACATAACGACTCTTTGGCGTATGAATGCTGAGGTAGACCAGTGACTAACTCTTTTGAAGAAAGAGTGTTCAGTGTCTTGAAATTTAGATGAGATAGCCTCTTATGCCATAACCAGTTGACATCAGATGAGGCCTTTGAGAAGAAACAGGAGTTCTCAGTGGTTGTTGAGTCCATGTTTATTACATAAACATTTTCCAAACGATAACCGCTGAGAGCTATCTTCTCCTTTTTGTCAGTGACAAAGCAGGATTCCTTAGTAAAGATTACTTTGTTATCCATGTCGCAAAGCTGACTGATGCTTAGAAGATTATGCTTTAGCCCTTCAACATATGCGACTCTTCTGAAGGAGGTTGTACCATTTGAAAGTACACCATACCCTCGGGTATGTCCTTTTCCATTTCCACCGAAAGTCACAGAGGAACCCTTCTCTTCCTTGTATTCAGCGAGCAGGGTTTTCTTACCAGTCATGTGTCTAGAGCATCCGCTATCGAGATACCAGATACCCTTCTTAACCTGTAATACAAAGGAAGATTAGTTTTTCTTGGGTACCCACTTAACCATGTATACACGTTTGTCAGTGGAAGTAGTTGGAATGGAAGGTTCAGCAGTCTTCGCAGCATTTGAAGATTCAGCTTTGTCTTTCTTCACTTTGGTTAATTTCTTAACCTCAGTGGTAGAATTCACCTTTACCTGATTTGCACCAGGGTTGGTCTTCTTTGCCTTGGGGGCAATCTTCACCTTAGCTATCTTTTCAGCTTTGGTGGCTGTGGGGCACTTACTAGCAATATGATCAGTGAGTCCACAGTGATAACATTTCCTATAGCTGAAAGTAGTTCCAGGACCATTTGTATGCTGAGCTTTTAATTTAGAATTAGAAGTACCAGCACCAAGTAAGCTATTTGCTTTAGAAATGGGGTGAACATTCAGTTCTTCAGATTTCTTACCAAGGACATCCAATCTGAGTCTAGGAGTAGATCGCTGAATAAATCCAGATATCTGCTTCCTTGATCCAGAGGGATGATCCACTGAAGCTTTAGAAGCATTCAGTTTTGGTACTAAGGTACCCTTCTGAGGATTCTGGTAAATAACAATTCCTTTACCTTTGTCTTTACAGACAGAGGTAGGTTTTGAATAAACCATTTTCTCCTTGCCTTTTGAGGAGGTAGGAGTTTCCTCAGGGATTGGTGTAATGGACGAGGAGCACTGAGAAGATGAAGTATCAGCGACTAAGGATACGAACGTTCCAAATTTAAGCATTGAACGCTCAGTGGTTGGTTTTGAAGTTTCATATTTGTAACCCAAACCACGTTTATCACTCAGTGGAATTTGAGACTTTATTATCTCGGTGATCTTTGTTGAAGAATTACACCATCCTTCAACAGTAGCTTTTTTAACCTCTAATGCAGCGATAGCTTCTGCTCGTTCGATTTTGACTAGCTGATTTAAATATACTTGATCTTTAAAATCTTCTTCAATTTTAGAAAGCTTTTCTATTTGAAGGTGGCAGTTTTTAAGCTTTTCAGCGAGATCAAGATTTTGGTTTTCAACCACAGTTTTGCCGTTCATGGCTTCGTATAAACTTCTAGTCAAGAGATCGATCTTACGGAGACTATCAGCTTCATCAATATTTGCAATATTGGTAAAGAAAGAAGGTGATACCTGAATGGCAGATGTTGAAGTGGATGGAATGTCTGAGCTTTCTTCCTCTTCTTCAATCTTGGCCATGAGACATTGATTTGCTTCATCATCTTCAGAGTCAGATGATGATGCTTCTTCATCAGAAGCAGCCCAATCATAGTCAGCCATCAGGCCTTTGCCTTTCTTCTTAAAGCTTTTCAGCTTCGCATATTTTTCTTTCAGCTTTGAGTATTTGTCATCTTTATTCCTTGGAACAAAGGATTTCTTTGTAAAAGCTGAGGGTCTAGAAACTTTCTTAGACCTGCACTCGTTAGCAAAATGTCCTATTTTTTCGCAGTTAAAACAAGTAGCAGTAGCCTTATCAACAAAAACTGATGATTTAGGCTTGTCAGTTATGGAAAGAGGTTTGTTCTTTCTAAACATTTTCTTTTTGGCAAATCTCCTGAACTTCTTAGTTAGGAGAGCCAAAGATTCATCATCTGAAAAATCAGAATCTGATGACCTTTCAGAGTTACTCTCTAACTCAGTGATAGTGACCGAGGGTCGCTGAGTAGAAGGTTCCTCTGAGATTAAAGCAACAGGGGTGCTTTTGAAATCTTTTACAAGATTCTTCTTAAGATGGCTTGATTGCTCATGATTCAACAACGTGCCATATAAGGTAGCAAGGGTCATTGATTTTAGATCCTTTGACAGCTTGAGACACATAAAATAATTGTCCCAGCTTTCAGGTAAACATTCTAGAAACTTTGTCAGCACCTCAAAGTTAGAATATTCCTTACCAACAGTTTTCAGATCTATAATTAAACAATTAAAACGTTGGTGAACTTCAGAGAGAGTTTCATTCTTACCAGAAATGAAGCTTTCGTATTGTCTTACCAGGTTGATCTTTCTTGAGTCCTGGACTTCAGACGTTCCTTCATACTGAACACATATTGTGTCCCACATGGCTTTTGATGATTTTAGGTTCATGACGGAATGGTAGACTTCATCAGGAAGGGCCATGGATAGTATGGATCTGGCTTTTGTATCTATAGCCACTTTCTTCTTATCTTCGTCGGTCCACATGTGTATTTCCTTAGGAATAAGCCTTTCTGGAATAGCAGGTCTATTTGCAGTGGCTGGAACTGAAGGATCAATTGTTACAGGGATGTGTGGGCCGTTTTCAAGATAGTAAGTCATAGTGGGGTCTACACCTTCTAAGAAGAGTGTCATCCTATTTTTCCACAAGTTGAAGTTGTCTCTGGAAAATCTAGGGGGTTTTGCAAGAGAACCATTGTCTATATAATTTGTGTTTGTGTTGGTGGCCATTTTCAGATAATAGCAAGGAAGAGAAATATCTTAGATTAGATCTTGTTTATGAGATTAAACAAATCCGCTCTGATACCACTTGTTGGTCCCGAAGGCCTATACAAGTTTGTAGAGGGGGGGGGGGGGGGGGTTGATCACAAACACACGGATTTTACTTTTCTAGATTGTTTATTGATAAATCATTAACAATTTACAGCTTGTTGCGGAAACAAGATTAAGGATAAACCTAAATCTAAACAAGTTGGAACACTAAGGTTTATTGCACTAAGAGAGATAAGGAAATTACTAATAATAACATATCTTGAGATAAGAGATTAAACTTGTCCAGAGTTAGCAAGTTACTTCAAATGAAGTGAGTTCATCTCTTTATATACTGCATGCATTTAATGCAAGTCAGTATATACTTTACACGTGTCATCAGCTGGTTGGTTGCATGTCATTGACCTTGGTTGACAACCTTAGTAGCCGTCTGGATGAATAGTGTAGTATCAGAGTGGTTGTACGATTTCAGATATTCGGAGGTTCTTTTCTGACATTTCGTACGGAGTCGTGCAAGGGTGGATAAGACAAAAGTATTTTGTACGGAGGACTTCATGATCAGCTTTCGTTGATTCAGCGATCTATCATTTCATATCAGCGAATGATAGAGTTCAGCGATAGCTGAAGTCTTGTACTTGATACTTCACGTTGAGTGGACAAATCTGAGTCTTCGCTGATCCGCATCAGTTCATTAGGAGACTTGTCGCTGGTTCTTGAGCTTGATCTTCGACTTCAGCGTAGAACCTTTGTTGACGTGAAACTTGTCTTCAGGGATCATAAGTAAACAACTAACTTATCAGCGATCATCATAATGACTGAACAGACTCAGAGCATTTATGGTGAACCGTTTCGCTAAATGTTTAACTTAAAGAGCGAGAGTTCCTATCAGCGGTACTGGAAGATCTTAGTACTTATCAGCGATAGTGAAACTCTGATACATATTGTTTACTTACAATTTTCACTAAGTATTTAAGAGAGGGTCATTATCAAATCACTGAGGGTTTGGATCAACAGTATGCATTTTTTTTGTTTTTGTTTAATCACACACACATATAGAGGGAGGTTTAGGGGAAAACCTTAAAAAAACGGAAAACTAAAGAACACTCTGGCGGCCCTTCATCTGGACGGTATGCACTTGTGCATACATGTAAATTATGTTGTTTTTTGGTTTTTATGCACAAGTGCATTATGCACGTGTGCATGCTACAAATTACTTATATTGTAACAACCCAAATTTAAATAAACTATAATTGACAACAATACAACCAAAAATGGTCCCCAAGCATACAATTAACGTTAACTCTATTCTAAGTTCGCAGCGGATAACACCTTCACAACTGAGATGCTACAGGAAGCCCAACGATAAGATACAAGTCTCTAACAAGCTATGCCTCTTCTACTTCCCCGCGTCTTTCCATCGTCACAAAGTGAAACCCCAAGTACGACTCTTACCTGAAAATGGTTTTAGTTTTTGAAAAACGAGGGTTAGACCATGAGGTCTAGTGAATTCCCTCTTTAAAACAGTTCCCATAAACAGTAGTTGAAACAGTTAACCGTTATAAAATAATCGGATATCCAGTTTAAATGCTCGACACCACATAAAGGGGATAGCACAGTGGTCACAACTTTCATCACCTTATCAAGCCAGGTTCGGCATTCGGGGCATCCACAGTAGATCCCCTCGGCACTCGGTACATGCGTATCCGTGTGCACACGAAACGAATTCGAGGCACACAGTCTAACTTGTCCATCGATAATTCTCACCCATCCGGGTCCAACATACCACTGTGCAACCCGACTCCACATAAAGCAACAACATCATAAGAACATGCAATCAACACTTACGTAACAACGAACGTATAAACAGTTTGCATGCATTAGTAAACATTTCCATGTCATGTGAAATAAAACCTTTCAAAATGTTTAATCATGTCATCATGCTCGAAACCATAATCAGTTATGAAAACTCATAGCAAAACGTTTCATTAGCACAAAGAAGGTAAGGAAACTCACCTTAGCCTTAGCACATCGACACACGCTCCGGGACACACTTTAGCTCAAACTGAACACCTGAATTGGCGCCACAAGAATGGTGTTAAACCATCTAATTATATCCCAAATCCATTCCTAATAAACCCCAAAACAACCCTTAGGTGATACCTCAAACATATCCTCAAACAGCACGCGAAACGAAACCCAAAAACGCGAAACAGTGCTCGACGCCAGTGCCCGAGCCAGCCAACTAGCGCCACAACTGGCGCGGGGCTCTGGACAGTAACTGGCGCCAGTTCTGGCGCTAGCCAACTGGCGCCACTACTGGCGCAGAGCACCTGCACACGAATTTCAGCCGAAAACTCACCCTTTCTCAATTCCATCTCATCTTAAATTGATTTTAAGCCTCCAAAATGAAATAATGGACGTTCTAAACCTTTTCCCACAATTACCAATCATCAAAACCACCTTTAATCTAGCAAAATCCAACCAATCCTTGTTTGTATTCCCACAAACCCCACCAAAACTTCAAACAAGAAAGAAAATGGAGAAAACCCCAACCATGGTGATTCTTGCATAAAACTTGGGTGGAAAACCATACAAAGCTCAAACAAAACAATCTCTTGTGAAGCATTCACCCCAAAACATTAAAACAATAGAAAATCCTACACCACACTCTTCCTATTAATCCTTTCAAATGAAGAATATAAGAGAGGGAATGATTACCTTGAAGAAGATGAAGAATAACACCACATTCAGCTCCAATTCCAAGCTCTACCTTCAAGAAACTTCAAGACCCTCCAAGTCATCCTCTAGCCACCCACAAAACGTATGAACAACAAAAAATGAAAAGAACTTAGGGTTTTACCCCTTTCTATACCTATTCATATTTTCAGATTTTGCAACCAAGCCCCCAAAGTTGTACACTTCATACATTAGCCCCAAAAATCTGTATTTACTCTAACCTTTGCAAGAAGAAGAAAATACGGGGTGTTACATATATGCACAAATGCATACCGTCAGATGAAGGGACACCAGGGTGTTCTTCAGTTTTCCGTTCTTTTAAGGTTTTCCCTTGAACCTGACCCTATATATATAATGTGCGCGTAGTGTTTTATTTTAGCTATAAGATTGACTGGATATGATTACAGCACTTGAGCATCACGCGATCTACGAAGATGGCCAGACTCATGGATCTACCCCCAGTTGCTCTATGTTGTGGCTTGCTTACAAATGAAAAAACGGATATTTATTATCCCCGTCCTCTACTAAAACAATGGATGACAAGTACCCAACCTTCTGGTCTGTCTTCTCTAACAATAACCTCTTGTCCCCAATTACCATGTCCTATTATTCACGTGAAATCAGAGACAAATAGAAAACATAAATTAAATAAATAATGTATATGAAATGAATTACGCATATATATATATATATATATATGTGTCTTCACGGGACTAGTGGGACAGACGATTTTTTAGTCGAGTAATTGACAATGTGATTTCAGGGAAAGCATGGTCACCTCACTCACCAGAAAGAAATGGTTATGATGGGCAAACAAGATCTGTAAGAAATATTTCCCAAGCATTTGTATATGTCTAGTCAATAGGGATTATATATATAGGGGTAGTTTCATTTGCAAACCACTCTAATTTTGTAAACCGTGCAAACCGTTAATGAAATTTGTTCATGAGTTGCTTAATTTGATGAAATTGTATCATATAATTCTTTTTCTGATGAAATTGTTTCATATATTTGTGTTTTTCATGTAAAAATGAAAAGGTTTCATCAGACTAAGAAATTGCATGAAACAATTTCATCAGAATGAGAAAAATGCATGAAACTACATAAAAAAACACAAATATATGAAACAATTTCATCAAGAAAAGAATTATAAGAAACAAATTCATCAAATTAAACAACTTCATTAACCAATTTCATTAACTTAACCAGTGAATTCGAATGGTTTGCAAAATGCGAGTGGTTTCCAGATGAAGGGCTCCTAGGGTGTTCTTCAGTTTTCAGTTTTTTTTGAGGTTTTCTCTTGAATCTAACCATATATATATATATATATATATATATATATTGGCAATTCCTCCTCATAATATAGTATTTCAATCTTTTAATTAGGCTTTTGAAGAGGTGCATAGTGGAGTTGGTTCAGGGTCATTGGGGGCATCACCCATAGAGTTGCAAAGGACAAGTTTAAAGCTGCATTCTGAAAATCTGATGGAAGAGCTAAGACCATCCACATCCCTGCAATTCATTTACAATTTCAATTGTGCCACATCAGCTTTTGCAATTACCTTTCACACACATGTAATCCACCTACACTTTCAAAAGTGGTCCCCACTATAATGATTATTAATTACTTTATAAATTATTATATATATTTTATTTTTTAATTAATATAACATAATATATAAAATAATTTAAAAAAATTCATATTAATAATTTATTTTGATTTAATGTTAATTAAAATAAAAAATAAATTCATATTCATAATTTATTTTAATTTAATGTTAATTAAAATAAAAAATAAATTAATATTAATATTTATAAAGTTTATTATTTTTAATAACCATTTAATATATTATTTATTAAATATTATAATTTAATGTATTTAAATCAATAGCAAATGAATACATTGGGTGATGTGGCTTGCAATAGCAATTGCAAATATTGCAATTGCTCAATTTGCAAGGCTATGTGGATGCTCTAAGATCCAACCTTATGAACAGTGGAGGAAGTGGGCCAGTAGCTGTAGCTGATGTGGATGCTCTCACACATTCAAATTCTGGTATATATGCTGGACATTTTTCCTATATATATACAAGGTGGTGTTTGTTTTTTAAGAGGTCTGAAGTCTGAAGTCTTATTTCACGTCTGATTAATAAGAGTTGGCGCATTAAGAGGTTATAAGACATTAGGTTACCTCTTCTAATTTCAGACGTATTTCAGACTTAAGAGCCTCTGAAGTATGAAAAAAACGGTCTGAACGTATAAACGTCTGAATGATTCAGACTTCAGAGGTATTAAGAGGTTTTTAAAGAAAAAAAACACCCCCTTTAGTGGGCTGCGGTTGTCTTGTTAAATGTTATTATGGTTTGGCCTTGTCAACAGCTAGAAGTAGGAGTAAAGCAACACCAACCCAAAAAGTTTCACTACCTGATCCAACGGTAGAGAAGTTAACTGATCCTCTCCGCAGGTATGTAATACTTTTTTTTTATTATTTTGAGTTGTTCATCCTATTCCTAACTAGCTATATAGATAATTAGGGGCTGTTTGTTTACCTCTTAATAGTTCTTTTAAAAGGCAACCTCTGAATCACTAAGAGGTAAATTCTGTTTGGCAAAAAAATGTCTGCCTCTTAATGGGTTCTAAAACCCTCCGAATGATTTAGCATCCTGGGCATCCCTTAACCATTCAGCACCCTGATTTCATTCTAAACAATTACCAAACAACCATATTTCATTTTGCACTATATAATAAAAGCCTCTTAATCATTCTGACCACTTAATCATTATGCACCAAACCATTCAGCAACTGCCAAACAGCCCCGTATTATGTGTTGGTTAGATTGAAATTAGAATTAAAATACGTGGAGTACATTGGTGCATGCAGGCAACTAAAGACGCATTTTGATTTTGATGAAACCACATCAGTTAACCGGCTTGCATTTGGATTGAACAGGGAAAAGGCTGCCCATCTATTTTACCAGACTTGTGGTATGTATGTATATATGTTTCATAGTCTTAGTAGTTCCATTAAGAGAAAACCTTTGAATAGTTCAGAGGTGAATCTTGTTTGGCAAAAAAAAGGTCTGCCTCTTAATGGTTCTAAAACCCTCTGAATGATTTAGCATCTTGGCCCTCCCTTAACCACTCAGCACCCTAATTTCATTTTTAAACAATTACCAAACAACCATATTTCATTTTGCACTATATCATAAAAGCCTCTTAATCATTCTGCACCAAACCATTCAGCAACTGCCAAACAGCCCCTTACTCTTAGTTAGGGGCCGTTTACCAAATGCTTATCGGGTAAGCACTTACCTTGTCGGGTAACATTATCGACTATCAAAATGTATTGTTTGCAAGTATCTCCTACCTGTTAACTAGGTAAGAGTATATTCCCTCACTTACCCGTTAAGAACCTTGGTCATTAACTCATTATATTCATGACTCACCCGATAAGGTAAGTGACCAGATATATATGCGTTTAGTAAATTCCCCCTTTAGAAATGTTTGAAATTAATTATTTACATACATGTATAAAATATTTGTGATTGCAGTTTTGGCATCTTGTGATTTCATAAGGGTAAAACAGGAGGCTCCTTATGAAAAATATTTTTATACAAAGAGGTGGGGATATGTGAAGTTTCTTAATTAACTAATTTTCCATTCAGATGATTATATATATATATATATATATAGTTATAGTTGAAATTATAAATGATTTTGGAGAAAGAAACATATGTATATATATATTCATTATATAAAAGACTTGAGATGTTTAGGACAATCTTTCCTCTAAAAATGAAAACAGTTGATTGAAGAATGGTCTTACATGAAACTTATTTGTATCTATTTTGAATAGAACCATCTCTGTGTTCATGCTATGGAAGTATCTCTGTTTTAACCACAAGGGCTGTGGCGTACTGGTTAAGGCCCTGGAGGATGTGGCGCATCTGCCCAGGGTTCAAATCCAGGCGTACGCAACTTGTGGCCACTGAGGTTTAATCAGGGTTGATGTCTTACGGTCATAATTTGCCAAGGGATTAGTCTAGGCATAGCCTAAGACACCCTTCCAAAAAAAGTATCTTTGTTTTCATTTTCACTATCATTTAATATTATCTATGCACCTGAATTGTTTCAATTCATAAGTATGCATGTAGCCCCTATTTAGGTGATTAAATTCCAGTTAGGTGGAGTTTGTTTTTTGAAAGGTCTGAAATCTGAAGTCTTATTTCACTTCTGATTAATAAAAAGTGGTGCTTTAAGAGGTTATAAGACATTAGATTACCTCTTCTAATTTCAGACGTATTTCAGACTTCAGAACCTCTGAATTCTGGAGAAAAAAAACGGTCTGAACATAAATTGGACCGGCTCCATTCTAACATTTCGTTATATCATTAGAACTGTATAATATATTGATCTACTGCAAGTTATCTAGTCTTGATTTTGAAGCCGATGATTCAAAGCCCTAAATATTGATTCATGTTTTGTTTATATTGTTTGTCCATCTCGCTTTATTTTCATGGTTTTATGTTTTTGAAAAAGTGATTTAGAAGCTGTTTACCAAACGCTTACTCGGGACCGTTTTCCAAACGATTACCATGTCACGTTACCTTACCAGATGAATATAGCAAGGACCAAGAATTTTACCCGGTAAGTGATGTCGAAGACTCTTACCACGGTTAGAGCTTAGCGGAAAAAGTTGTTGCATAAGATACCAGTTTAGTGGACTAAAACCTTACCCGGTAAGTTGGTGATAGTGTTAAATTTTACTTGCTTACCTGAGTGAGCGTTTGGTAAACAACCCATTAAGCACCAGTTCGTTACATGTTTTACGAAGCATAGTATCATATTGGTAGGAGTCCATACTTATCACAAATGTGAACGTGTTTATCAGTTAGTTTACACATTCCCAAAATGGAGATTTTTAATATTTTTGTTCTAACAGATTATATAAAACCTTATCCAGAATAAGGAAAATAGGATAGAGATGATGAAAATCTCCAAATTTATATTACTCTATAAAAATGTTTACTTAGGAAAGAAGAATGATTTTTTGTTATTTTTTTGGAGTATATCTATACTATATTATAAAGCATTTATAAAAAAACTCTTAAAACAACCGCTAAAGCTTCATGTACCGCTATTTAATCTTTATCTCTAACCACTTTCAAATTCTCAAATTATGAACTCCTCAAAAAACGTGATTCTGATTAAAGTTATTTTGGGCTGCAAATTACAAATTGAAGCATGGGCCGAGAGCAGTAAGCCCATGCCCAATACCCTTGTAAATCTATTGCAGTCACTTTAATTTTTCAAAGGGAAAAGTGCAATAAAACCCAACGGACTTTCACATTTGGAATGATTAAGTCCTTGGACAATTTTTTGGAACAAATAAACCATTGCACTTTTTCAGAACCTGTTAAATAAACCATTGGACTTTCTAAAACCTGTTACATGCATGCTTATGACTTATAAAATTGGTTAGTATGATAAAAATACTTCAAAAAATACGAAAAAACAGCCAAATTATACTATTAAGTCCTTATACCGAATGTTGCACAAAAAAATGCCAAAAGTTACACCAAATTTACCAAAAGTTGCGCTAAAATTTATCAATCATTGTTGTAAGCCTGTAACTAAGGACCGTTTACTAAGCGCTTACCAGGTCATTTACCTTACCGGATGAACATGACAAGGACCATTACCCGAAAACTAAGGGTGACGACTCTTGTTGCATACGGTACCGTTTTGATGAACTACTTTTTTTGGTAAGTGCTTACCGGGTAAGTGCTAGGGCAAAGAAATGCAAGCCTTGGCTTCTTATGAGACAAATATAGGTAGCAACTTCCAGGACCAAGAAAAAAGACCAAAATAAAATTCCTCTGGACATTATATAAATCAAATGAACAACAATCAACAGCAATGAGCAATGTAATGTTTTTTCTATGCAATTGTTTACTTAACATTTGAGCAGACAAACAAAAAGATTACCCTCTGCAGGCTGATTCCGCAAGATGAAAGAAAAGAAATATATGTATTGAATTCGGGTTCTCATCTATGGCTGCAATGGCCGACTGAAATCTGGTCGACCCAACCACCTATGTGGATCTTGATTATCCAATGTAGAAAAAACAAGTGATGATTCTTGGAGTTTAAGCAATTGATACCGATTTCAGTAGTGCGTCAACGTAATCCTTCAGCTTTGCTTTTGTAATTGCGCCTTCCCTTCTGCTTTCCGGAATTTCTTTCCCGTCTTTGAACAAAATCAAAGCAGGAAATCCGTACACCTTGTACTTTTCGATTAGCTTTGGATTTGAGTCAACGACAAGGTCCGCACCAAGTGGCAATAAACTCGACAAGAACAGGACGGTCAGATTTCAACACTACCTCTGATTCAGCCGGCGAGACGCGAGATGCATCAGGGGAGTGGTGTGCGCCGGCGATATGCAGCAGGTGTGCGCCGGCGAGATGTGCAGGTGTGCGACGGCGATATGCAGCAGGTGTGTGCGGATGTGCAGGTGTGCGCCGGTGGGATGTGCAGCGGGAATGAAACGATCGTGTATGCATTCAGGTTACAGGTTACCATTAATATTTAGGGTTTTTATTTTTTTAATAAATTTGTAATTTACCTGCTTTTTCAGGTTACAGGTTACCATTAGGATCTATTTGATATGTTTTCAAAAGTGTAAGGATATATTTAGTATTTTTTAGAATGTGCAATGGTTTATTTGTTCCAAAAAATTGTCCAATGACTTAATCATTCCTAATGTGAAAGTCCGTTGGGTTTTAATGTACTTTCCCCTTTTTCAAATAGTGAGTTATATAGGTGGTGTCTCGTTTATCTAAATTTTTTGGATTTGGTCCTTAAAATACATTATTTATGATTGTAATTTTTAACTTTTTAATTTATTTTTACTTATGGTTCTTCTATGTTTAATTACTTTCACTCATGGTCCTCGTATGTTTAATTTAGAAGGACCATAAGTGAGAGTAGATCAAAAAGTTAGGGACCATCACCGTAAATAATATACTTTATAAATCAAATCCAAAAGTTAGAGACCACCACCACAAACAGTACACGTTTTCAAATAATTAGTTTATATTTTCAAAACCTATTTAAGTCAACTTTATTAATTACTTGACTTAATAAGAATTATGATGGAGTTTACAAGAGTATATTCAGAGGGTGTTTGAGAGTGCTTTTTTAGTCCAAAAGTGCTTATTGACTTATTGCTTTTGGAAAAGGAGTTTTTAAAAAAGTGTTTGGATTAGCTTTTGAGATTATAAAAGTCAATAAGTTAATAAGTTATTTTTTAAAAAGTGTTTGGCTTAGCTTATACATGTAAAGTGACCAAAAAGGACATGCCTTGTTATTTAACCATTTTTCCTTATTTTTAAAATATCTATACAAAAAAAATATTTGTTAAAAAAAATATTGTCTAAAAATACGATTTTGCTATCAAAAAGTCAATTGAGAAAAAAAAACTAATCCATTAGAATGAGGGGCATTTCTGTAATTTTACTATCCAAAAGTCATTTTCTAATCCAAAAGTCAGGATTACGTGACTTATGAAAAATCACGTTTGTAGGCAAATCCAAAAGCTGTTTCAAAAGCACTTTTGCATTTCCCAAACACCCTTTTTAACTTATTGGCTTCTTGAGAAGCCAATAAGTCAATAAGCCCTTTTAAAACACACTCCCAAACACTCTCTCAATAGATTTTTTAAAATATAAAAAAGTAGATTTTATTTATTTATTTTGTTTCAATAGATTTTTTATATTGTTATCTAAAATTAAAATACTCTAGATTTAGAGAAGTTTCTAAATTGCGATGTGTCGATAGGAAATTAGTTTTTTTATTCATTTTCGTTAATGATATTTAACTGTTATTATTTTATATAAGTTATTTTTAAAATGTTTATTAAAATGATATATTTATAATTTATTTTAATAATATAACTGATGTTGAAATCTATTTTTTTTTTTAAGGCATAGCGGCATCGACCCTTTCGATCAACTACCACGAACACAACGCACACACGCACGCACGCCTCCCCAGCGGTATCGGACATCCGAGGGCAGTCCACTAATCAGCCGTTGTCCCGGCCCAGCTTACGCTGGACCTAAGGCCCAACCACAGGCTGGGGGGGGGGGGGGGGGGGTAAGCCCAGTCTTTGACTGGACTAGAGGTGGCCAAATCGACCCGACCCGAACCGAAACCGGCCAAGAACCGGTTCTGGCCCGACCCGGTCAAGAACCGGTTTCAAGCCCGAGAGCCGGGACCGGTTCGCGTATGTAGGATTTTCTTCGGCCCGACCCGGGACCGGTTCGTGACCCGACCCGGCCCGACCCGATTTTTTTCAAAAAAAAATATAGCCGTTATGTGACCGTTTATGACCGTTGGGAAGCCTCTTTTGACCGTTTTTTGCCTCAAAAAACACCCTCCAAACCCCATATAAATACTAGGGGTGTTATGGAGTGATCACCACCTTACAATTGCTTACAAAACGCAAAAAACGCTTACAATTCTAATTTCTCGGCTCTCGTTATATTCGTTTCTCGCAAAAAACACATACAATTCTCATTTCTCGGCTCTCGTTATATTCGTTTCTCGCAAAAAACACATACAATTCTCATTTCTCGGCTCTCGCTATATTCGTTTCTCGCAAAAAAACGCATACAATTCTCTAGTCTCTAGTCTCTACTCTCTACTCTAGTCTCTAGTCTCTACTATCAAAAAAATGGCCGAACAAAATTACACCATTATTGTCGATCATTCACGAAAATCACCGGTTTGGGATAATTTCAACTTGGTAAAATTTCCCGACGATACAAAAAAGGCGCAATGCAAACGGTGTGGAGATTTCCTAAAACCCGAATCAAATAGCACGTTAAAGCGCCACTTCGAGGAAAGATGCAAGAGGTTGAAATCGGGTCCCGATCCAACTCAACCCATACTTGACAATTCCGGTCAAGTATGGTCGTATGATAATGATCTCGCCCGAGAAATGGAAATGAAATGTGTCATTCAAATGGCGTTGCCGTTCGGACATTTCGACAATCCTCACATTACAAACATGATCAAAAATGGGTTCCAACCACGCTACAATGGTTCGGTAAGTCGTCAAACTCTTAAGCATGATGCTTTAAAATATTGGAATAAGGTTCAAAAAATTATGCGAGAAATGTTTTTAAACTTACCCAACAAAGTTTCTTTAACTTGTGATGTATGGAGCGCACCATGCGGATTGCCAGATTCTTATATATGCATAACGGCACATTGGATTGTGCCGGGATCGTGGCAATTATGCAAACGTGTAATCACGTTTGAGCTCTTTGGTTCGCCACATTCGGGTGAACGTCAGTTTTCTATAATTATGAGATGTCTTCAATATTATAATTTAAAAAATAAAGTTATTAGTATTTCGTTTGATAATGCTAGTAATAATACGGCATGCGTAGACCGATTACGTTTGGCTTTATCCCCTATTTTAGAGGGAAAATTATTTCATACACGTTGTTGCGTACACATAATAAACTTAGCCGTTCAAGACGGCTTAAGTAAACTTAATGAGCCTTTAACTAAGTTTAGGCTTATGTTACGCCGAATTTTCACAAGAAATAAAAAAATGCAAAACTTATATAGAGATTATTGCAAATAAGTCGGTTTTAAAGCTTTGGGACCGGCGCACGATATGCCGGTTCGATGGAATTCGACTTGGAAAATGATGGATAATTTATTAAGACAACAACAATATATTCAAGCATTTTATAACATTCATTACCCGGATAACACGATAACTCAGGATGATTGGACAAGGATTCATGGCTTTCACGATATTTTGGGCGATTTTAAAACTGCAACAACTATGTTATCCGGTGTTTATTATCCAACGAGCCCTTTACTTTTAAATCAACTTTATATTTTGGCAAGTAAAATTGCTTAATACGAACAGGATTTGCACTTTCACGACGTGGTGAAACCAATGAAAGAAAAATTGGTAAAATATTTTAAAAAGATCCCCTTCACTTTTCTTTGTGCCGCGGCATTAAACCCGTTTTTAAATGTTACGGGTGTCGAAGTTTTAATACAAGCAATATGTTTATCGTTTGGTTTGGATTCTCTTACAAATTCTAGCTTTTCAAGGAAACGCATACAACAATTTAATACTGATTTTCATCAATTATATGAAATTTATAGAGTTAATTATGGGGGAGGAAGCCAACAAACCCCTACACCTCAAATGTTTTCACCGGGTTCTAGTAGCAGTCGTGGCCGAAACCGAGAAGACTTAATGCAAACTTTAATGCAATCGGTTGTCATGGAATCTTCTAAAAAAGCTAGATATGATGGGGATAATTTGGGTGAATTCAATCAATACGTACGTACTAATTTTATAACAACATCCTTCACAAACGTCGTAGATGTTGAATCCCTAGATTTATTAGAATGGTGGAAAAGTAAACAATCAAGTTTCCCAATTATGGCCACTATTGCACTTGATGTACTAACAATCCAAGCTAGTACTGTAGCTTCGGAGTCGGCCTTTTCTCTTAGTGGCAGGATCATATCGGAGCGTCGGACAAAATTAACCCCAAAATCGGTGGAGTGTTGCGTATGTCTGAAGGATTACTTGGATGGAGAAGACCGCATTCAAAATCGAACGAACCTGGAGGATGATATAGAAGGCGTGGAAGAAAACTTATTCGAAAACGACACGAATGAACTACTAAGTACGCCGTCCGTAACCGATAGTTCTGATGTTAGTAGTGTCGTAGATGACGAAGATGTAGACACCGACCGCCTTGACGATCAGACGGCTATTACACGACTGATGCAGTACAATACTCTTGAAGACTACAATCCAAATCAAAATCCATACTACGCTCCATACAATCCATTCAATTATAATCCATTCAATTACTATCCGGGTGATGGGAGTGGAAGTTCGGGAGCGGGACCTTCGAATGTTTAGAATTTATGTATTGTAACTTGTAACTTGTAAGTTTGTAACTTAAAATTATATATAAATTATAAAACGTAAAAGTGTATTTTAGTGATATATATATTATAAATAAAACGTATTTTAAAGTGTATTTTACTTATCCAATGATTCCAATCCAATTTTTCTTTGTTAAAGTTTAGTAATTAATTATTATACAAAGAAAGCAGTTAAAAAACAAAAAAATCCCCGGCCCTACTCCGACCCGGTTCTTGGCCCGGCCCGGCCCGGTTTTCCCGAAACCGGTTCTACATACAAGTAAACGGGTCAGGGGATTTCGGTTTAAACCCGGCCCGGCCCGACCCGGTTCTCACCTGACCCGGTTCGCACGGTTACTGTGCAGAACCGGGTTGTCCCCCGACCCGGCCCGGCCCGGCCCGAACCCGACTTTTGGCCACCTCTAGACTGGACCACCCAAGGACTGGGTACTCCTCATGCCCTCAATTGCCTCCCCTTGGAATCGAACCCGGGTAGACTGGGATACCATCCACAGCTCCCCCAGGATGTTACCGTCCTTAGGTAGACTAACTGAGCTAGACATGATTTGTAACTGATGTTGAAATCTATAAAATGGATCATCTATTGAAGTTAAATGTAATTATTTTTAAAAAATTTATTCGTTTTGAAGAAATTATAAAGGATCTGTTGAGGATGTTCTAAATCTCATACAACATTTGATTAACCTTAATTTATATGTTTGACGTTTGATTAAGCAAATATTAGATAAGTATCATAACATTTAAGAAAACATTGTGTGAACTATGTATCTAGGATTACAAGCAAATTTAGAAGGTAAGTTTCATGTGGTTTTAAATTGTGAACGGATTTTTACATTTTATAATAAATAAACAATCGAATTTTTAAAAATTAATTACTTACATCATAGGAAAAACTATTTGTATTGGATGGTTTAAGAAAACATAAATCAATTTCAAATCTTATCCACTGTTCTAAAAGGCTCGCCACGACGTGACGTGACTCAAGACTTGTGTCTCACGCCGCACTATGTTTGTGGCACGTCATGACCTAATGCGTGGTTTTTTATTACGCAATATTTGATTTTTCTTTACGTTTTTAATGTCTTATTTGCTAGGTTTTAATATATAACTTAATTTAACATGTTTATTATCATTGACTTATCGATTAATAGTACAAAACATATGTTTTTATATATAATATTATATATGAATAGAGATTTGTCGCTATAAGTTACGCCTTGATAAACGTCATGGTCTCGCCATGACTCTTAAGACTTGAGACTTGGGTTCGCTGTCATGCCACTACTCACACAATTTAGAATCTTTATCTTTCCTCATTCAAACCAAATTTTATTATGACTTAACATGTTTCATAGTTCATCATGTCAAAACAAGTTTCGAATTCAGTTAAAAAAAATTTAAAAATCCAAACCATTAAAGACCCTTAGAGCATCTCCAAGAGCTTCCCCACAATTTCTTCAAAATGGGGAACCAAAAGCCAAAATCCCCCAAAAAAATATACATTCATCTCCAACAGCTTCCCCATTTTGGAGAATCCAACATTAATTAAAATATTATTTCCCTCTCTCTATATTTATTTTCAAAGTTTTCTTTTGGTCCTCTCACTTGGTAATCATTTTTGGAGTGATCTCCGTATTTGGAGCAAAAAACCTTCTCTCTCCAACTTTTTCCATTTTGAGGATAGTTTTGAGAGAGCTGTTGGAGCACAATTTTAGTCCAAAATTGCAATTTTCTCCATTTTCCCCATTTTAGGGAAGCTATTGGAGATGCTCTTAGTAGAATAGTAGGGCGTTGAATTGCTACTATAGGTCTTCTATTTTTTTGATTAATTATTGTCTTTTAAAAATTTTACATTGTTATTTGAAACTAAATTATTAGTTACTCACTTATGGTCCATTTTAGGGTGGCACCTAGTATGTTTTAAAGTCTCTATGACTCTATGTAAACATATGTCATAATAAGTAAAAGTATTATTAGATAATGGTTGGCTTCTAGTAAAAAGTTGTATTAATTTGGAAAAGTCATCAACCGTATACGTACGTTGGGATAAGATGTACCTTAATAAGATGCATGAAAATGCATTGGATCAATCATCGTATTAAACGCGGCTTTTTGGCTTGTTCGAGATTAAAAGTGATTTCAGAGTTCAGATCCACTTCAATTTAACTTCTCACACGATCTTTCGCCTATTACATAAAATATATATTTTCTCACTTTATTTTAGTTAGTCCAAAATAAGTGTTAAATTCCAAAAATAAGTTGTAAAAATTTCAATCTACCCTAAATGATGAGATGGAGAAAATTTATATATCTATTATCAAGGGAAAATATGTCATTTAGTTCTTAAAAAAGTGTAATAATTACACCTTTTTTTGTTAAAAAGATGCACTTAACCAGTTTTGAAAGTTCGATGATTTATTTATTAAAAAATGTTCAAGAACTTAATCATTTAAAATGAGAAAGTTTAATGGTTTTTTATTTAAAAAATAGTTTAAGAACTTGATCATTCAAAATGAGATAATTTACTAGGTTTTTTTAAACTTTTTCTATTAATATATATGTTTTTCCTCTTTTATTTTTCAAACTTTTATACCATTCATTTTGATTTAATTTATTTCTATGATTTATATTGTTTTACATATTTTATTATTAATATAATTTATAGTATTTTTCTATTAAAAACACCCTTATCTATACTACCTTATAAAGCATGTAAGACTTTTGTCTTAAAGTCTTAAAACATTTTATTTTATCTATACTATCTTTTATGCATCATGTACAACCCATTAAAGCATTTTATTATTCCACCCGGTGTAATACGCACGCTTGCTTTTTGTTTGCCGATTGTGGCTTTTCATTGCCCCAGAAGAAGAGGCATTTCAATCTCCCAAATAAGCTTTTTCGGTTCAAATTTCAAACATCATCCAGAAATCTCCCATATTAGGGTTATCTCATCTGTATCGCCATCTTCTCTCTTGAATCTCTATATGTTTCCACGACTTTTTCAAATCAGGTAGGATTTTTATACTTTCTCAAATCTCAAATCGATTCATACACCATCGACTTCGTCAAATCAGGTAGGATTTTTATACTTTCTCAAATCTCAAATCGATTCATACACCATCGACTCTGCTCAGGTACGATTTCACCATCGATTTGGGTTTCTTTGTTTCATTTCACGGCTTCTTCAATTCGTGTACGATTTCTTTGATGTTTGCACAAATAAACAATCGATTTGGGTTTCTTTGTTTTCTTTCACAGTTTTCTTCAATGTCTACAGTTTATATTATGCCATTTCATGATTTCTACTGTTTATGTTCTAACATTTCATGATTTCTATGGTTTCTTTGATGTTTGCTTTATCATTATCTGTCATTCCTGCTGCCGTGCTGCGAAATTTATCTGATAAGCTATACGAGAAACGGAAAAATGCTGCACTTGAGGTTAGGGTTTTGCAATTTCTATGATAATCGATTTTTTAGTTTTTAGGGTTTTGGATCTAAGGTTTTTATTTTGTTGTTTTTGTTTAGGTTGAAGGAATTGTAAAGCAATTGACAGCTGCTGGAGATCATGATAAGATTACCGCTGTTATTAATTTGTTGACTCATGAGTTCGCTTACTCGGCTCAAGCAAATCACCGGAAGGTATCACAAAATTTCGACATTTCATTTCATTGATTTTAATTTTCGTTGTTAATAATTATGTGTTTATTTTATTCAGGGTGGGTTGATTGGATTAGCTGCAGCTACTGTTGGGTTGAGCGCTGAAGCTGCACAACATCTCGAGGTTTCGGTTTATTGTTTTTTTTAAGTATATAATATTTATACAGGGCAAATACATTGTGTCCTCAGCTTTGGTGGCGAGGTCTGAATCGTGAGTTGTAAGATTGGCACTGTGTTGTTGGGTTGTTGCTATAGATGAATCTAAATGTATAACTTTGATTTTCTTTTAATATTCAATTATGCATATGGTATGTAATATGTGAATTGAGATGTTAAATGGAATAGGATTCATTTTAGTATTTGTAAACCTAAGCATACAACTGGCTTAGGTCCTATGACCTAGACTTAGGGGCTGTTTAGTTGGTATGTATGAATAAAGTTGACTGTATGGATTAATCTATCTGTATAGATTGGGAGAGTTTTGTTTAAGAGGGTTTTCTCATAGATGGAGTATGTTCTTTAATTGGGAGGGGCAGGTTTGAAAAAAACTTGGCTTTCTGCATAAAGCTCCCGAAGGTTACTGAAAAAGCCACTTTCTATATCATTAAGCCACTACCAAAAAATCATGTATAGCTTACCGAATAAGTTTCCATTAAGCTCATTTTACAAGATAGTTTGCATTATTTACTTGTTAAATGGTAAATAATATTGAAGTTCTCTCTTTTTTGCTATACGACTTGCCAGCAAATTGTACCGCCTGTGATAAACTCTTTCTCTGATCAAGATAGCCGAGTTCGTTATTATGCTTGTGAAGCATTATACAACATTGCCAATGTGAGAATGAATCCAGACTTTTTGTCAACCGAGCCTGTTCAATATAACAATTTTTGAGCTTATTTCACGCCTTTTTGCAGGTTGTGAGAGGAGAGTTCATCGTACACTTCAACAAGATATTCGATGCATTGTGTAAGCTTTCAGCTGACTCGGATCCAAATGTACAGAGTGCTGCTCATCTTTTAGATAGACTTGTAAAGGTAAAAGGCTTTCTCAGTTTGTTTTATCTGTTAGTCAGTCTTAGGGACTGTTTACTTTTTTTTACATTAAGCTCTGTATGAGTTAACTTATATGTCTGAATAAATCTGTCTGTTCGAGGGATTGGAGACCAATGGGTTTGAGGGAGGCAAAGAGAGAGGGTTAGATTATTTCTGGTATTAATTTGTTTGGGGTGGCTTAATGGGGACAAGCGAGGGATCCTGGCTTATTCCATCCTGGCTTATTCCATCCTGGCTTATTCCATATAGTCATTTTAGCTTAATGGCTTAATGATTGAACCATAAAGAAACACTCATGTATGGCTGAGCGAATAAGCCGCCCAGACCATTAAGCTCATTAAGCTGTAAATAAACAGCCCCTTAGTTACGTATGTGACTATTGAATTTATGCTTTTCTTGTTTCAAACAGGACATTGTGACCGAGAGTGATCAGTTCAGGTGATCATCTACTGTTTTTATACTTTTTAAATCCGATTGTCCTGCTTCTTAAAATATAATTAAATAAATATGTTATTTTTTGTTACTGTTTTTGTCAGCATTGAAGAATTTATACCATTGTTGCGGGAGCGGATGAATGTCTTGAATCCTTATGTTCGCCAATTTTTGGTGGGTTGGATCACGGTGCTAGACAGTGTTCCAGACATTGATATGCTCGGTTTTCTTCCTGATTTTCTTGATGGTAAAAGGATATTATGTCAGTTTATATACTTTTGTGGCAGACTTTTATGAACGCCACTGACATGGCTAGCTCTCAGGTTTATTTAATATGTTAAGTGATTCCAGCCTTGAAATCCGGCAGCAAGCTGATTCAGCACTTTCTGAATTCCTTCATGAGATCAAGAACTCTCCGGTAAGATCTTCTGTACAGAATTTGTTACCATTTATTTTATATTTTTCGTCCTTGTGATTTAAACTTGATTGTTTTCTTCGTCCCTATGGGTTACAATTCATTTCCATTTTAGTCCCCCATAATTAAAAGTAGTAATAGTAATTAGCCTCAGAGACGAAAATCGAAATGAATTGCAAACCATAGGGACGAAAATTGAAATTTCAAAACCACAAGATGAAATCCGTAATTTTTAACAAACCATAAGGACGAAAAACGTAATTTTCTCTACTTATTATTAGTGTGTAATTTTTGTGGCTGGTTGAAATTCAGGTTCTTCAAAGTACCATATATGAGGTTGACCTTGATCGCATTCTCCAAAGCATCCATGTATATTTGCAAGAACTCGGATTGGAAGAAATCACGAGGAGGTATGTATGAAATATCTTGGTTACTAATTGTAGGGGGCATAAATGTCAACTAACCAAATGTTTTTTCTTTTTTCTTTTTATGCCACTACTTTATAGAGCTGGAGCAGATGACAAGCCTTTACGCATGGTGAAAACAGTCCTACACGAGCTTGTGAAGCTTCGTGGGACAGCAATAAAAGGTCATCTTTCTATGGTTCCAATAGATATGGAACCCCAACCAATAATACTTGCCTACATTGATCTTAATCTTCAGGTATTTGGTTTGCAATCCACATGATAAACCATGTAATTTGTCTTAGAACACTTGTATTAATTTCATTCTTTTTGACAATTGTTAAGACACTGGTGCTGCAAGAATGTTGACGCCAACTGGGCCTGTTGGCCAAACACATTGGGGTGATTTGATGGCCAATAATCCAATGCCTGCTTCACATTCCGCAGATGCCCAATTGAAGGTGAGATCTTTTCTTTTTCTCTGTTTGATTTCTTTTTCTGATGTCTTTTGTCCCGTTTTTATTATAGACTAAGGGGGTGTTTGTTTTCAACTTAATAAGCTTAATGGGTGGTTAGCTTAATTGAGTAAGTTATGTTAAGGTGTTTGATTTTAACTTAATACTAAGAGATTGACTTAACATGCGTGCGATCTCTCATGTTCTTTTTTCTTTCTTCCTTTTTAGCTAATGTGATTCTCTTCTTCTTCTTTGAAACTGTTACAAGTTTGCTTTTGGTGGTTGTTTTAATTAAACAGTATTGAATGAGGGTGTGTCTATAAACAGCAACTTTGAGTGTGTGTAAACAGGAATTCTGAGTTAAAGTTATATATATATATGTGTGTGTGTGTGTGTGTGTGAGACAGAAAGTGTTTATTGGTGATCACCTGAGTTTGAAGAAGAAATGAAGCATATATCGCCATGTATATTTGTAGCATGTAGGGTTGAGAAAACACATATCTGATCCCTATACATTAATCTTTGTCATTATTTAGTTGTCATATAATCAAATAATTGATCCCTATATATTAAATGATTTCAGAAAACAACAAAGACATATTTTTTCATAATTCCCCTTAAAGTTAGAATGCCAATACAGAAAAACAATATGAAAACATATATCATCTATTCTTGTAAAGGGTTGGGTTTTCGTGAGAAGTGTGAGAAGTCTTTTCTCACCCTTGGATAAAAAATGGACAAACATTAGAATGAGATGCACCGGTTCAACTCCTTTTTAAGTCGCAATTCTTGGGAGGTGTTTGATTAAAAGTGACAAGGGGTTTAAAAGTGACAAAAATGGCACTTCTCACATGATCTTATGCCTTTTTCTAAATTCTAATTATACATTTCATTGATTTGGTGTGTCTCAAAACTGAATGCCCTGTTTTTATTTTGTTTTTGGTTGCCAGACTTGCATCATTTTCTACCAAAAGAAAATGGACTCCATGTTTGTAGCTGGACTCATTTAGTGGTGAAGATTGATCGTAAATATTGAGTTATGAACCAAGTGTACATAGTGTTCGAAATGCTTATTTTTTAAACCTGTATTTTAATCTTTTAATTTTGAATGAAGCAGAATCCTTTAATGGGATATTGAGATGTGAACACCCGTTCATAAAAGCTGTCTAAGATGTTACTCCCTCTGCCCAAGTTATCTCGCGCCTTTTGTTCTTCGTCATCTTGTTTAAATAGCTTTATCTTTTCCTCTTTTGCATTCTGAAATTGATGACGTTTTATCTTTAGTTATTCAATGTTGTATGCTAAACTTTTTTCATCACTACATCCTAATGTTTGTAATCTATATTTTGTTTAAACATAAATTTTAGACTTTTTGAATGAGAAATTGCATTAAGTTTTCATTTTTGGTTTTACGATATATACCATCGCATTGTGAAAAACTCTGAATACAACATGTCAACCACCAATTATTTCAAAGATATTTTACAAAAAATTGATGTTTAAAACTTAAATGCATCAAAATAGAACTTTAACATCCCGCCGCATTGCGCGGGTACTCAACTAGTCTATTAACAATGGTGGACACGTTGGGGGGGGGGGGGGGGGGGGAGAGGGAGCATTATTTTCATACCTACCCTTAATCCGACCCTAATTACAATTTTATTTTATTTAATATATGTATATAGTGTGTATATAAAGATGTATATGTCCATAGAGGAAGGTTCAAACGAGGAGCGTAACAATTTAAGAAAACGTGAGGAGCACCTCCCATGTACTGAATCACATGTGATTCACAACTGCCGAATCACATGTGATTCACAACTGATCGGGGGGCTTCCGCCCATGTAGTGGATCACATGTGATTCACAACTAAAATAAAAATCTGGACACGCGCGGTTTGTCCCGCGGTTTGCAAAAAGCGCGCGGTTTGTGTTGTGGATCATATGTGATCCAGTACATGGGAGGTGCTCCTCACGTTTTCTTAAATTGTTACGCTCCTCGTTTGAACCCGCCTCTATGTCCATATTTATTATTAAATGACATATATACTTTATGTTTCAATATTGGTGATTAATTTAATGACAATTCACAATAATTTAAATCTAAAAATACATTGTTTTTGTTAAACGGGTATCCAACAGGCTCCTCAAGGCCCAAACCTGTCAAAGATTCCTCCCCCCCGAGCCGTTGGGGTTTAGTTTGGAGCAAACAACAAGGACCAACAATGTAATTTACTACTAATAAAAACCAATAAAACACCGTTGCACATAAATTTCAAGGTAAAAACGTACTTTTGTACAATAACTCAAAAAATGCGAATAAACTGGTATGAAGTAACTTATCAAAAACAACTTATTTATGACGAGGAAAAGTAATAAGCACTTTTATTTATTTTTAATCCAAACACCAGAAATAGTTTATTTGCAATTAGAAAAACTATAAGCAAATAAGTCAAAACCACACACCCCTAAATATGTTTTTTTCTCAACTAGTTTGCAAACTATCTTATCATATAACAAGAACCTTGTTAGTTAACACCAACATTTAGTTTTTTCAAGTAACAACTAATTTATCAATTAATTTTTAGACACAGTTAAAATGAAAATAAATTATTTAATAAAAAGTAAATTTTATAAGAAAAAAAACATGCATCAATTAAGTCAACTTTTTGATTGCACAATGTTGTTCATTTAAATTTAATTCTTTAATGTTAGTGGGATTTTATAGTAATAATTAAAATTAATTGGGCATGCCATTACCAACCCAAACCACATCTCTTTCTCTTGAAGGAAACACTTCCTTTGGCTTGATGGACAATTAACCAACTTTAATTGAAACCTTAAACCAACCCACCCCAATATCACACAATAATAACATTATAGTGGCGTTTGTTTTCTAAGAGTGCGTTTGGTATGCAGACTGGATGGGATGGGACAGGACAAAAAAAATAGTCCCATGTTTGGTATGCCATGGGACAAAAATCAGATGGGACAACATGAGACAAAAACAAGTTTTCATGGGACAAAACTTAAGATTTTTTGTTCCACCAAAATAGGTGGAACAACATGGGACTAAAACATAAGATTACCAAAATACCTAGGGGTGTCAAATTCGTACCGAGACGAACCAACCAATTGCATACCAACCGTACCAACTAAATTGGTACCAATTAAGTTGGTACCAACTAAATTGGTTGATACTACTGTACCAACTTCACACACTTGGTTGTTACGTGGTACTGAGAATCGAATACCACGGTAGTACCGTACCGTACCGACTTTATTATATATATATATATCAATGTTCTAAAAAACGCGCCATGGCGTCGAGGCGCCGCCTTGCCGCCACGTTTTACCCCTTGGCGCCGAGATAAGGCGTGGAGCTCGTTATGGCGCGCCATGGCTCGCCATGGCCCGCCATGGCGCGTTATGCCGCCATGGCCCGCCATGGCGCGTTACGGCATTACAAGTTTGCGTATTTTTTGATTTTTCAAATCTATGTACTTCGAAATTTGATTCGAATTTTCCCGTTAGTATCTATTAGAATTTCTTTTGTTTATCGTTTTCTATGAAGTTAAATTATTAATAACTAAATCACTATTTTTCAAAACACTGACATAAAGACACACACCCATATATACGTATATTATATACATATTTGCGCCTTAAGCCACGCCTTGGAAAACGCCATGGCCTCGCCGTAACTCGTAAGGCTTGATGTTTGACCTCGCCGCCACGCCACGTCTCACGCCATTTAGAACATTGATATATATATATATATATATATATATATATATATATATATATATATTTTATTAAATAGAAAATAAAATACAAGATATTTGATGAATCGATGTCATCAGTTCATGTTTCAATAGTTTTCTTTTAGTTTGGGCCTCAAGTGCCATTTGGAAACTTGTTTAGTTTAGTGGACTATGCTTTTATAAATGTGATATTCTTGGACCTGGAACTAATTTACTAATTTAGTCCCACTACACTAGTCCACTACTGAGTTATGAACGATCAAAGACGTTATGTCAAAGTGTCAAACTACTAAACCCTAACAGCCTAACTCACACTCACTGTACGAAACCCTAACTTCATTCGACTCCTGTTCTACTCTCCATAGCTCCATTTGCAGTCGACGGTTCTATCACTCATCTCTTTGCAATCGACAGGTTTCTATCGGTCTTCTCTTTGCTGTTGCTCGATTTAATTTATTTAACTTCTTTAATTTATTTAGCCTTCTATTTCATGAGCTGTTTGCTAGTATTCAAAGGTTATTTACTAAGTCTGATAATTTTAGTGTTCTGATTATTTAGTGTTCTATCGTTTATTTAGTGTTCTGATTATTTACTAAGTCTGATAATTTTGAACTGTGTTCTGGTTCTGATTGTTTGCTACTTTGCCTCATGAGTTGTTTGCTAGTGTTCAGGTTATTTACTGTTAGCTAAGATACTGTTAGTTTATTGTTTTAAATTGTTCAATTATTTAAGTATTGTTTAACAGAGATATTTGATTATTGTTAACAAGGATTATTTGGTTATTGTTTAACAGAAAATGCAGGGATATAGCTCAAGTGTTAGTCAAACCAACAGCTCAAGTACTTCTATTGGTGCTCTGAATGTATGAGAATGTATGAAGAGTACAAAAGAATTGAGAATGGGGACCAATATGATCACACCATTTTAGAGGATTTGGAAATGGAAGGGGATGATTTGGAGGGACTTGATGAAGTAAGCAGGGAGATAGCAAGGGAGAGGATGTCTCAACAATCAGGATGCATGCGGAATGAAGTTGATTAGTATCTATTCGATAGGTATGTTCTTTACTTTTGGTAACTTTTATTTTATTTATTATTTGTTCACATATATATAATTTTGAATTTTTGATTGAATCCAAATAAGTATGTGAGCCTTATCGCAAATAATTTTGAAATTCATAAATGGTGGAAAGGTAACGAATCAACTTATCCAGTTCTATCAAAACTAGCAAAAGATATATTTGTTATTCCTTGTTCAACAGTTGCTTCAGAGAATGCTTTTAGTTTGGGGTCAAGAGTGGTGGATCCTTTTAGAGCTTCCTTAACACCACAAATAGTTGAGGCACTTGTTTGCACAACTGATTGGTTAAGGGCCTCTCCCCCAAACTTCAACTTATATGAAGATCCAACGGAAGAAGCGTTACAAATTTATAGTGACTTGGAGGAACTTGAGCGAGGTAAGATATATTGTTCTAAATTTTAATACAAGAGTTGCATTAGTTTGTTATATATTTTTAACATTTGTTTGTTAATTGTAGAGAATGCTTACAATCAAGGATATGATGTTACAAGCAATAATTCAGGCCAAACAAATGTCTAGAAGGCTAGAATCTCAAGTCTCAACCTTCTTTGGTACATGGTTTGTGAAGATCCCACAAAGCACGACACTCTTTTAAAGTTTTAATGCTTGTTAGACTACAAATATTATGGTTGCTACTATGGATGTTTATACTTTGTAATTTTGTATTCTCATTTTGAACTCTACAAGAGCATGTTTGTTTTAATGATTTGAGACAACAAGTTAGTTTTATCAATATGAAGTTTTGAACAACAGGGTTGTTTTATTATTTTGGGACAACAACAGGTTTAGCAGGGTTTTTTATGAACAACATGTTTGTTTTTTTTAACAGCAGCAGGTTTACAGGTTTGTTTATTTTGAAAATTGAACAACATCGTTTATTTTTGTTGAACAGTAGGTTTGTTTACTTTTGTTGAACAGCAGGTTTGTTTATTTTTGAGATGTTGGTACAAAACCGTACCAACATGTACCAACCGAAAACTGTTGGTACCAATTAAGTTGGTACCAATTATAATTGGTTGGTACACGGTATAAATTTTAGTGTACCAATTATAATTGGTTGGTACACGGTATTCCGAAAAAAAAAATGGTACCGCACCATGTTCACCCCTAAAAATACCCCTTTTTTCCAACGTAACCTAGTCTCATTTTATGTTTGATTAATAAGAGTTGGTGCTTTAAGAGGTTATAAGACACTATGTTATCTCTTATAATTTCAGACTTAAGAGCCTCTGAAGTCTGAAGTCTCATTTTATGTTTGATTAATAAGAGTTGGTGCTTTAAGAGGTTATAAGACATTATGTTATCTCTTATAATTTCAGACTTAAGAGCCTCTGAAGTCTGAAAAAAACAAATGATCTGAACGATTTAGATTTCAGAGGTAGTAAGAGGCTTTTAAAGAAAAACAAACAACAACTATTTCTTTTTTTGACATACTAGAGAGGGACAAACTTATGTATTTTTTATTAGTGCATATATGGTTAAGTTATTTTTAGGTATGAAAAGTATCTTGAAAGAAAGCCGAACAAGTCTCTTGAAATCGATCAAAAAAAAAACTTGAAATCTTTCGGAAACAACCAAAAACTTAAAAAAAAATCTCTCGTAACTGTGGAATTCAGCTAAGAATACATCGGGTGACTTTGCAGACTTTTTGATCCACCTTAAAGGTGCATATACTCGGTAAAAGTCATGATCACTAATGTTATATACAACATCGATCAAAATTGTCTCGATCACAGTTAATTTGACATACATTTTGTAATTTTCAGTAAGAAATATAAGCTTACAGAGTTACAATAACTCTGGTGGTGCCAATTTGTCAATTCATTAAGCAAGACAACTACAACTACGTTTTAAGAGTCCATTAATTATACAAAAGGAAAATTAATATGATAGTAAGATTGAAATGCTATGTTTTATTAACGTAATTGTTGTAGAGACTCTGAAGATGTTTGTTGGAACTTGGCTTAATTTGAGAGAATTCAAAATGATCAATTATGTTAGGGCTTGTTTGGTTAAAATCAGATTTTAAGGTTTAAGGTTATAATAAAAATAATAATATTTGTTTCAGAATAAACCAAATGCTTGATTGAACAATTTATTAGCATGTATATGTTTAGAATATCATTTTTATAAAATAAGAAAAAACAAAATACAAGGGCAAATTATGACTGTAAGACATCATCATTGATTAAACCTCAATGGCCACGGTTGTTTTGTGCGCCGTGGACAGAGATATTCCACCATATCACTATGACCTTAACCCTTGTGGTTTACAAGGGTTGCCTTTTATGTTTTTTATATTGTTTATTAAGTTATCTACTATTTTTAACAAGCAAAATTATTTTATTAACTAACAACTAATGTATTAAATTATAATCGTGTGTGTCTATGCTAGCTTACATGTACCGGTTAATCATGAACGATCACAAATGACTTAGAGTCATCGTTGCATAATTTTCATGGCCACAAGGACTTTAATAACGTTTGAATTTGAACTTAAAAAAATATTAAATTTCCACTACATCCGTCCGTATGAGTCTTAAGTCTTAACAAGTGCATCATAAGTGGTTGTAATAAAGATCCTTGCTGATTTGAACATTTATTAAGTTATGGTAAAAAACGTAAGAAGAGATGTGAACCATTGGATCAATTATAATTCAAGATCAAACGTTAATGATAAATAAATTCCCCTAAGAAACACAATTCAAGAGTGGGATCATAAGTCCAAAACCCTTGTAACCTTAACTATTTTTCTCACCATCATTTGTCTATTAATTGGTTGTGCCAACTTGCATATTGTTAATTTAAATATCTTTTTAAATATGGATTTAAAGGTTTTTGAATTTTGTTTTCTTCACATTATAGATGAATGTTATGAGTGGTGGTAGAAGGATCAAACAGTCTACGAGAGACAGAATGTTATGAAAGCAGCTTATTTGTAATGTAGTCGAATCAAATTGGCTACGGAGACAAGAAACATGAACCAATAAAGATGAAGTGTCCACTCAATTGACTGCCAAGACAACAAACAATTGGAGCGAGATCATAACCATGCATGTTCCTTTGTCTCAAAATTCATAAATAGATTACGGATTTGGTCCCCGTGGTTTGATGGTTTTAACAAAAAAGAATTTGTAGAATTGTTCACCCACTCAAACGACCGTTCTATTTTATCCTCTTAGAGCAACCCATGGGAGAAAGGGGATCGGCTGAAAATACCCTTGTGGGTTGCTCTAACATTATAAAATAGACGGTTGTTTAAGTGAAGGACCAATCCGTTACAAAACAACATATGACGAGCCTTTTTATGTAATAAATGAAGTTTATGGACCATATTTATAAAAACTACTAGACCACATCGTAATTCAACTGACAATAAGCTTTGGACCATCGGGGATTCTTCTCATAGGTCACCGGTTTGAGTCTTGCAAGGCCACCAGGGATTTCATGACCGTTCTCCAGGACCCTGGGATTATTAGTTGAGGTGCACGTAAGTTGGCCCGGATACCTGACGTTAAAAACAAATCTATAATTAACTCTAAGATTAGTTATTAAGGTGATTGATCCTGTGAGAAGTTGATGGTAACATGAGAAGCGTGAAAAATAAATCTGAACCGTTGATCTATTTTATTCAAACGTCATTTCATGAATTGCGACTTATAAGAAATTAATCTGATGCATCTTATCTAGATACATTTCAACTTAATCTGTATATATATCTCATCCAACGGTTGATAACCATTAATTCCTTACGATTTTCACAAATTCTGTAGTTATTAATTTGGTAAACTGGGATGAGGAAGATCGCTATTCATATGAATACATCGAGATCTGATTCTTCATAACAAATCTTGTAAAAGAAGAACATTATATATTAGAAAACATAATTAAGTATTATTATTAGATATTGGAATCTTACTTTTACAAGGCAGGTGCTAGGCCTTTAATGCCATTTATTAGCCCAGAAGCTACTTAATTTTTTTAATTTTTTCAAAAAAATAATAAATTATAGATTAAAAGGCTACTTTAATATTGGTATAGAATAAATAAATATAAAATCTAATACAAAATTAAGATTCAAAAAATTACACATAACGACAGACGTGACTTTATTGAGCACCGTAACTGAGATAGTTAAGATGAAACCTGAGATTGATGAACCTAACAAACGGGATACCTACCGGCAACCGGCTATCGGCCGTGAACGAGGGGAGTAACGGCGGCATCCTTACAAGGACTAGGTGGCAAGCTACTCCTTCGTGAAGCTACAAGTCGTTGTACAAAGCCTTCGATTCGTTGTCCGTTAGTCTCCGTTAGTAACCGTTTAGCGCCAAACGGCAATGATTCAACTCCTCTCTCCATCAGCACTTCCTCCATTGTCGGTCCCACGCTTCCCTTCGGGTAACAGTTGGCCTGCAATATTCAACGCCGTCAGTTACTCCACCAAAAAATCAAAATCATTCTATCCACAAAAAAAGGTACCTGAATTCTGACGTAATCCGTATGGTTCCAACAGAATGCGTTGCCTAACATTTGGTCAACGGTGTCCGATACACCGTCAAGAACAATGTCTACGACGGATGACGTCAGGCATTTGCCGTGACGATCGAGTTTCCGTTGCGACGAAGTGGTCAACGGACCGTTGCCGACGGAGATAACTGCAAGGTCTTCGACGCCGGAAAGTGAAGGAAAATCGCGTTTGTTGTGCAAGGCATGAGTAACGGTGATGGCGGTAGGATTGTTCATGACTAAACCGCCGTCTATACCCAGGCAAGAGGTTTTTCCGTCAACGGAAGTTAACGGAAACGGCTTGAGCATGGACGGATCTGCTGACGTGGCACGGCAAACTTTCCAGAGCTCAAAATCGTAGCTAGCCGATTGTGAGGCGTCGGCTCGAGAAAAAACAAACGGCGCGGAGCTATTGAGATCAAAACAGGGGACAAGAAGAGGCTTACATGTGTCGTTAAGCGTTAACACCTTGCCGTCGTCTCTGGTTAACACCTCCTTCAAAACCTTATCCATGCTCTTACCGGAAAACATCCGTCTCCGGCGAAAAACGCCTACATTTTTCACTTTGTACAGTTCCGTTCGCCTATCGCTCACAAACTTAACGGCGTCCCTGGCGGTAAACATTGGACGGCCGTTACCGTCGTCGGCGTTCAGCATTACAGCGAGAATTGCTCCAATGCCAGTTCCAGCTATAATGTCGAAGAAATCGACTATTCGAGCGTTAGAATCTCCGGTTTTGGCCTGGATCTGGTCTTCGAGGTGGATCAAGGAGGCTCCTGAGACGATGCCAGTAGTTCCACCGCCATCAATGCTGAGCACTCGTGTCTTCTTACTGCCTTCACAGTGAAACAACCATTGCTTCTCAAGTTTCGAAAATATCTCCAATGTAACCTTACTAATCTCCATCGCCATTTTCACTTGGAAATGAAGATCTTACCAAATTAAGCCCCAAAACTCTTGAAAAATCGATTCCAGCCGGAGCCAAATCGTAGCCTCGAAATCCGTGTGCAACACAAACTCACAGTTTCTCTCTGATAGACATTAATGGCGTAAGATCGATCGAAACAGTGTCACAGTTTGTGTGTGCGGTTTGCTAGAGAGAGATAGAGAACGAAGGTGGTGGGAGGTTGTTGTATTTATATAACGGTGATAATCTTACGGTGTTTGGTGGTGTAGATGATAATTGTGTACCCTCAGCAGTATTTATTTTGTTTTACCTTTTTTTATGCAAGTAGTACATCCTATCACTGTCTCGTCGCACGTGAGAATTGCGTGGAATTTCACATGTTATTATTAATATTATTTTTTAGTTTTAACTTGAAATTATTATATTCATGATATTCCGACCTTTAACCTTAAATAAATTTCTATTCGATCCATAATTTTTTGAATTTAGGGTTGTGCCCGAGCGTAAATCGCACAGGTGGTGGCTAGTTTTGTTCCGAGGGTTCGAAAAAACTTCTTCCTATCATTTAATACTGATATCGACCTAAGAATTTAGTCACGGTTTGACAATTGGTTTATTTTTGTCAGCTTCTTAACGTAGCTGGAAATAGGGGTGCTCAAACTTAGCCAACCCGATGTATAATCGATACTATTTTTGACCAACCCGCGTATATTGGGTTGATAACGAGTTAGGCCCAAAACAAACCGACCCAACCCGACAACCCGATGTATAATCGATACTATTTTTGACCAACCCGCATATATTGGGTTGATAACGGGTTAGGCCCAAAACAAACTGACCCAAACCCGATAACCCGTGAAAAACATTTAAATCTAATTTTGAATTCTGGTTACTGTCAAAGCAATCTTGTTATTATTGAACATTTCTAAACAGACAATTGTTGGTCACTTGTTAATTTATTAATCTTGTTATTGATTCTTGATGCCAAATTTATAAACAAAACATTTATAAGCAATCTTTTATTAGACGATTTAGTAATCTCTTGAACATTTAAATATTAGAAACATTTAGCAATTTGTTTAGACACCATAACTTAGTTAAATGTTGAAATGATCAATAAAAGTTTAAACCCGAACAACCAAACCTAGCCCAAACGGTTTGGGTTGGGTTGGGTTGAGATTTTTCAAACCGCAATGATTGGGTTGGGTAGTTAAAGTGCATTCAACCCGGGCAACCTAACCCGTGAGCACCCCTAGCTGGAAGAGGTAGGTGGGGTTGTTCCATTACCGATAAGTTCACCCATTCAAGGATTTTGGTCTTTTTTCTTGGTCTTAATTACGGTTAACCAGTCAACATTGTTTCATTAGTGATGTAGTATTTCGGCTACTCGTCTCGATACCAATATTCGAATGTACTCCATGTGTTGTTATGTGCCATTACTACCCGGGTTCGAATCCAGAGGTGAGCACGCGACGGATATCAAGGGTCGTGGGCTGAATCGTGGCCGGATCGTGGACCGAATCGTGGCCGGGTCGAAGAGGGATTAGTCTGGACATAGTTCAGGATACCCCCGAAATGCAATTGCCTTAAAAAAAACAGTATAAGGCATTGGAATATAGACCCATCCTATTTAACCCACTAGAAAAACATGTTTGGGCTACCACTCTCGAATAAATGAGTGGGCCTGGACTGATTTGTTAAAACTAATGGGCGGACATGGATGGTGCGATTTGTTTTGGGGTAGGACCGTCCAACCCGTTAATATTTTTATAATTAATTAAAGTTTGTAATTAACATTTACAAATAAAATTGATTGTTATATACTTACCAATTCCCACCTAATTATAACTTATGATAATAACACTATTTGGAAATCTAAAAAGTAAAAACATATTTAGGGCCCGTTTGTTTTTGGCTTAATGAGTTTAATGGTCTGTATGACTTATTCGGTCAGCCATACAGGAGTGTTTGGTAGTGGCTTGATGAAAAAATGAGTGACTTAGTGAATAAGTTATTACAAGATCCCTTTATGTGGTTAGCCATCAGAATTCCAATTTTACCCCCCATTAAACCTAAAAAGATGCTTTCTATCAAAACCCTACCCCACTCTCCTTTCATTTTCATTTAGCGCCTCCTTCCCTTCCGTCGGAATCTGCTCACCGGCACTCCTCTGCGGCTCTGCCCACCCGACGACTTAACTGCCACATACCCCTTACTACTATCATAATCACAACCTACACTTAAGTTTTTCTTCAGCGTCATCGATAGATTTGATACCACTTTTCCTCCATCTTCTGCTTCATTCTCATTCTCATCATCTTCTTCCATGGTTTCTTCGAGTTTCGAAAGTGGGTTTCTCCCAAATCCAAAGTGGAAAGGAAGAACAGTCGATATCAAACAAGAATCATCTGTGTCGGTTTCAAACAAGAAAGCATCTTCATGCACTTGAGTTTTAGGAGATAACACAAACACCTCATTTTTCTGAAAACGGAATTGAAGCCTGTGGCCAATGAATCCACTCGAAATATGGATCTTCCAAACTTTCCGGTAAGCAGAGACAACTGATACAGGAAAACTCGTCGTCCCATGATCGCTAGCATCGAAATCATGAGGGATAAACTGCTGGAATGAAGCAAGCTATGGTTTCTTGTATTTTAATTATAAGTACTTATTAATTTTTGTTGTGATTATCTTATTGAATTCATATAATTATGTTTGATGAAGTTTTTTTATTTTAAAAATTGTTTAATTGATAATATTTATTGTTAAGAATAAACCATTCAGCACATTTACCAAACAGTTATGTTAATCAGTGCTTAATACACAATGAGGGTAAAATAGACATTTATGACGTTCAGCTCGTTTGTTCAGCACGCCAAACAAACAACAAGATATCAGAATCCAGACAGACAGACAAATCCAAACAGACATCTATATCCACACAAGACTTAATGAAAAACCAACCAAACAACCCCTTACCTTAATTGATCAATTTCTTATTATCTCCTTTTGTCATTTCTTTTATTGTTGCTCCATATTTTGCGTAATAGTTTTTTTTCCTTATAAATTATGTACATCGTTATGTATAACCTCTAATTTTATGTTGCGGAAATTTGCAATGTATTTAAAATTATTTTACACGACTTGTGATTTTGTATAAGTACTTTACTTATAAAATGTAGAATTATTTGTAGGCTACAAGCCAGTGAGCAAGCCGAGCCCGTTTATAGAGTGGGTAAGGACAGATTTTCAAACACATAAAAATAGGCCGGGATTTGCTATATTACACTCATTTGACAAGAAATTTTATTTTGGCCCGACACAAACCCGCAAATTATATATATATATATATATATATTTACAAATGTATATTATTTTTAAGTGAAATGTATGGATAATTAGTTGATTGATTCAATTCACTTCAATAAATAACCAATATTAATATCAAATATATATAGCTAATCTAATCAATAAAATCCGATCCAATCATTATTGGATTTAATTGTGTTCATTATAAAAAGTTAATTGAATTGAATCGGTTATCGAAATTCAACATAACAATGGATGATTAGATCAGATCACTTTCGTCCAAATCCATTTTATGTGAACTAATAAACACATGTAACACCTATTAATCTCAAACGATCACACGTACATACTAATAAACACATGTAACACCTATTAATCTCAAACGATCACACGTACATGAAATACTAGATACCCATAAAATTTAATTGAAATTGATTTTTATTATTACAAGATCAAATTAATTGCATTTTATCACTAAACATAACCATGAACCATGACTACAAGACCACTAACAACCACACTCATGGTTCTAAGCACCCACATTGAATCATGTGTCGATGTCCCCGAGTTTTCCGTTGGGCTTGGTGATGTTGCCTTCGATTCCAATGGTGACGAAGCGACTACATCGGATGGGCTTGGGCTTGGGGTTCGAAGCGATGGTTGGGTGGCGTTTTGAGACAATTTGAGAACTCTGACATCAAGCTTTTGACCGGCCTCACAGTGACCAGAAAACCCGCTAGTGAAGTAGTAGTGGCCAGGTCCTTTGATGGTGAACGAGTCGTTGCCTGTGTTGAACGTTTTTATTGGAGCCGAGGTGTTGCATGACCGGAAATCGGAGTGGCTCACTCGTATCACATTGTCGGCGGTGGCGTTGTACTCAAACCCTGTTACACAATTACACTAAATTACAACAAATTCACTCAAAGTAACCTAAATATTTCTCATTTTGGTTTATAATTATTATCCATTTAGTGAATTACCAAAAATAAACCAATTGTTGAAAAAATTGACTTTTATCCTGAGCATCTCCAACAACTTCTCCATTTTGAAGAAAAATGGAGAATATGAGAATTTTGAGCTATGATTTTGCTTCAACAACTTCCATAAAATTTTCTCCAAAATGGAGAAAGTATGAAAGATAAAAAGTTTTTCTCCAAATATGGAGATAACCCAAAAAATGATTACTAGATGAAAGCACCAATAGAAATATTTGAAAATAAATATTTAGAGAGAAAATAATATTTTAATAGATAATGGAATATTTTAATATTATAATCAATGTTTGTTTCTCCAAAATGGGGGATCTGTTAGAGATGAATGTAATTTTTTTTTTGATGATTTTAATTTTGGTTCTTAATTTTAAAGAAATTTTGAAAAATCTGTTGAAAATGCTCTTATCAGCCATATAATTATTTCTTAAACTAATAATTGGTTATGTAAATTAATTCTTACAATTTTTTTGCCGTATATGATATTCATATACGACAAATGCAACAATTAAACTCACACTCCTTTCTCATCTTTGGTGAGGTTTGAACCCCTGACCTCCTACGAGGACAAAGGTTCTTACAATTTGATGTTAGAACAAATGATCTATCTATTGTTGAAATGCATATTTGCAACCAAATTTGTGTTCTATGTTGGAAGATTGGTTTCAACTTAAAACCAACCATATCATGTTAAAAAGTAAAACCAAAAAGACATAAAATATTGGTAATCAAATAGCAACCGAAAGAATGAAGGGACTCAGTACTCACTTAGAACGTCGTCTACACGAAAGTTCTTGGAAGACGCCCAACCCAAGTAACTGGAGTTGGATTTCATGGTCCAACCAGCAGAATCACCAACCTTGTACTGTTTTCCTGTAACCATCGCGACCCTTAAACCTAACTCGATCACCATTAGCGTACACAACAGCATTCTTGTTGTTGTTAATTTCTCAGTGAAAAACCCCATAGGTATTTTCGCTTTGAGAGAAATTAGACGCAAAGCTTCTGAAGAAAACTGTGAGATTGATTGGGAACGAGTATGAAGCCCATGATATAGGTGCTCACTTTGTCACATTTTTTGCATTTCGGAGGGGGGGTATTTTGTATGTATGTATATTTGAATTCGAATTTATTTTTTATTGTCTGTCATATACCTTTTTAAGCTGTCATTTTTACCTAATATTGCATTTTCATGTGATTTTTCAATCTATAACTGTAACGTTTTTTTAGACACATTATTCCATGAGTTTATTTTTAACTTTTTGGATTAAATATTACATTTATGATAAATAGTATATCATATATAAAATATGTATTCATGTGATATAGCAAACAAATTGTTACCTTTTAAATAATCATAGGGATATATTATATTGTTATGTATATATTTAGGTATTTTAGAGCATCTTCAACATTTTTTAAAAATAAAGCATCAAAAGTCAAAATATCTAAAAAATTTGATTCCAACTCCAACAACTATTATATTTTAGAGATTGTAGTATTAATTAAAATATTAAAATAATCAATACATTAATAAAATATTATTTATCTCTTCTTAACTTTTGAATTCAAATGTCTCTTATTGTTGGAAAGAATAAAATATTATTTTTCCTTTTTTTTCTCTAATTTTAGCATACAATTTTTTTTCCAAATTTGGAGATTTTTAACTTCTATCTCATCTTTTTTCTATTTTAGCATACAAGATAGCATAGCTGTTGGAGTAAAAATTGCTAAAATACTTCTTTTTTCTATTTTAGCATAGCTGTTGGAGATTCTCTTGCATTTAGGCCATCTCTAACAATAAACTAGGTATTTTTTCCGAGTTTTTTAAAATACTTTGTTCGGTTAGTTAGCATGTTAAAACATTATTTAAGATATCGTTTTAATGACAATTCAAGAGTTTTTTTCTTCAAATTCCATTTTAATCATGTTTTTAATAATTAAAGATAATCAAACAAGGCAAATCCAATATACCCAAGTGGAAATGGGGCCTGGAAAGGATGAGATGTATACAGATCTAACGTAAACCTTATAAAATATACCCGTTGTTTTTAAGAATAATCCCCAACTTGTGAAAAGCATGACAAAGTAATAAAAAATGATAGTAAAAAATAAAAAAATGCCAAAAAGGTGTTTTTAGCTATAGAACCAAGAAAAATGTGAGTTAGAAAAATGAATAAACAAACATGAGTTGTTAATTTGTTGTCTTTGTACGTTACGTTTAATTGTATCAACCGGTAATATGTTGTAAGATTCACATAGTACTTAACAATAAACTATTTAAATTTGCTTCTTTAAGTTTTTAGCCTAATTTTTTGAATGATAAAATTCTTAAACTTTTTAAAATCGGTTAAATACATTCTTATAACTTGTTAAAACAGGTTAATATGATACAAATTTAGAAAAAATGTATTAAAAAAACCCAACAAACTATCTGATTTTGAATGATTAAGTCCTTCCAATTTTTTAACAAATAAATCTTTACTCTTTTTCCTAAAAAAATTAACAAATAAATCTTTAAACTTTTTCCTAAGTTTTTTACCAGGTAATTCTTGAACTTTTTTTGAACAAATAAATCCCATTTTTTTTTTTGAAGAAACAACATAATACACTTAATTTTGAAAAAATAATTCCGATACTTTTTTTGAACATAATGTACAATTCCTATCACCGAAAACAAAGTAAAACGAACCAATTAAATAGAGAAAACCTATACCATTTCTTTTACTAATTTCAAAACATTTAAAAGTTATTCATGTTATTGAGACGAATATATATTTTGGACATTATCTATATCTATACTATATTATAAAGCATTAAACACCCTAACTCTTAAAAACAACTTTTTAAACATGAAGTACCACCATTTTATGCATAATCTCGTAAACTTAAGAGTGAGAAACCTTTTTTAAAAACCTAATCATATAGTTAGACACGCTTAACCTTTTTTTAAAAACCTAATCATATAGTCAGCCCACGCTCCCGTTCATTTTCGAGGCGACTATTCGCTTCCATCTGTCCTCCAAGACTCTCCAACACGATTTATAACCCGCAGGATTCAATGGATTCAAATCAAAATCAGTTTCTTCAAGTCTTTCTTCTACTCAGGTTAGATTTCTACATCGTTTTTTAATTTTGGTTGGTTGATTTTGGTTCAATCGACTTTTATTCAGCTTCAATTTTTGGTGTAGTAAGCTTTCATTTTGGTTCATAACCCCTTTTCTGAAAACAATTTTGGTTCTTCTGTTCGATTTAGCAACGATTTTGGTTTATTAAGCTTCGATTTTGGTTCAATCGACTTTTACTCCCTTCGATTTTTGGTTGGTAAGCAACGAATTTGGTTTAGTAAGCTTTGATTTTGGTTTAAAACCCCTTTTTCTGGTCAATTTAAAAAAACAATTTTGGTTCAAAAACCCTTCTTCTGTTCGATTTTTGAGACCCTTCTGTTCGATTATGAAACCCTTCTTGTTTTCTTATTTTTGCAGCTTCTTTATTTGCAGCTCCACGGTCAAAGCTTCGAAATCAGGTTAGCCATTATTTTGTGTTGAGGTTTTTTTGCTTTCTCATTCTCATTTTATTTGTTTGTATTTTCGTTAAAGTGATTGTGGTAATTTTGATTGATTCAAGTTAGCATATAGTATATATTTTCATAGTAGCAGCCTATTTGTTATTTGTTTCCACCATTTGCAGCAGCAAAGCACATGCTCTGTGATTTTTAGTCAATATTTTCTTAGTATATTTTAATTAGTTTTGGTTAAAGAATCTCAAATGGTTTGCTCTGTGAAGAACAACATGCATTCACCCTTAATTCTAGCTTTCTGATAGAACAAAATTGAAAGATAAAAAAAGGTGAATTACTATAGGAAGGAAGGAGGCATTGAAATTTTAGTACAAGTTGAAACAAGTACATGATGAATTACATACAAACTGGTGGTGCCTGTGCTATTTCTTCCCACAGATTGCAAGATCTTTCTTGGATGGTCTAAAACTTAAGGCATAAAGGCTGTAGATGCAGAGATTGGCTTGTTTTGATTTAACAGAAAACTGATTGTTACAATCGGGAGACGAACTTCTGATCAAGCTAGCCCTGCAGGTGTTGAGAACTGATGGTTCTCTGGCACAGTTAATCCAATCAACAGAAGGATATCTGTTGGTAGACTCCATGTCTGTTAACCCCCTACATTAAGCCACTTGCAAAAGGATCCGCTTTATACACTGAAGGAAACGAACCAATTAGACAAAGCATCATAGAGGCTGAAACAATTCTTGACACAACTGGTGTTGGTGATACATTCACTGCTACTTATGTTATTGAATGTTTTACGATTACAGTCAACACCTGTTATTGAATGTTGGTGATACATTCACTGCTACTTATGTTATTGAATGTTATTGAATGTAAGCTTTTCTTAGAGATAAGCAATTCAATGCATATGATCTGCTACTAACAAACCAACACATTCCAGGCATCTGCAGACAATTTAAACATTGGCCTGCCTCCTTGCCAATTCTTATACCAAATTTTCATTACTTCTTTATTATCTTTTTGTTTATTATCGGTGGTTCATTCCTGGGGTTCATTTTGATTGTTTCTTTTTGGTTTATGTATCGATTGAAGCTACTTTATGGTTCCTGATTTTTGGTGGTTCATTCTGATTATTTTTCTTTATTTAAACCCTAAAAATAGATTTCAACCTTAATGGTTTCAAACAACAGAAAACAGGGTCTGCTGATTGTTTTTATCTATTCGACCCTAATGGTTCCTATATTTGTTAGACCACATGTAGAGGTCATGGAACATGTTCTGTATTTTTTATTTCTATCAATCACCAACTAAGTAACAAAATGATTGCTCTACCTTTTTCACTCTGTTCTATCAAGTATTTAGCTCTTTCTTCTTTAAGTTCTACCATACTTTTGAGGCTTCTTAAATGATATGCTTTTGTGGGTTTAGTTACCTTGGTCCAGCGCATCAAGTATATCTGTTTCCTTGATCACTTTGTATATTTACTACAAAAATATTGCAAAACATGGAGATGTGACTTTGTAATCTTTGTAATCTTTGTTCATTTACTTCTTGCTTGTATCAGCTATGACAGTCTCCATTATTTATTTTATGGGTTTTTTTTCTCAAAAAGTCGACTAAGGGTGATTGCCGAACTTAGGCATGGCAAGCTCTTTCACCGATTAAAAACTCACATTTTGTTCTCTATATCTCCGGCAAAAAAGCAACGAAATTGATGGTGAGCCTCTTAATCTTAAACGATATCGCTATATGTTTTGGTTCTTACTGTCGGTTATTCAAATCATTACTTCTTACTTTTACTTATCGAAATCGAAATTGACAATGGCAATTTAGGTTGCTTCTTACCGTTGCTTATCCAAGTCGACAGATGGTGTTCGTTTTCTGGTAGTTCAGGTTTGGTTTCTTTTCGATTATGGTTTTTTGATTTTCTTTTTCTCTAAAATTACCGTTTTTATACTATGAGTTTAATTCGTTGGTTTTGTCGCCTTTTGGCTTATCTATTTTGATATAAAAATCATGGGGTATTGAACAGACTTTTGAATTAGAAGACATGCTTCTCTGTTAATTAGGAAATTCTTCACATGTTAGAATCATTGAAGGCAATTCTTCTCTTTTTCTTTACAAATCCATTTTGGTATCTGCTTTTGTGTTGCATTTCAGAAATTGTAACTTTTCATATTGAATATAGTTTTATATTATATATTCCCATAAACCTTTGAACATGATTTATGGGCACAACATAAGATTGCCTTGGAGCATCATTTGGGATGATAAGCAGAAGTCTGGATACTTCTAATATGAATATGATACCATGCTGCAGAAATTTATCATTGGGATGCTTCAAAGTTTTGGTTTCGGTAGAACCAAAGAAGGAAGCGAAACTTTTTGATGAGATGCAGAGGAATGTGATTTAATGGAGTGTCATTACAGTTGACGTTGTGATTTCATGGAATATTGACATTAACCATTGTAATGGAATGTTGCAATTTGTTTGATTTTGGGTTTGATGATAGTTTTGACCTTTCAACAAGAATGTATTTGGTTACGTTTATAATGTATGATGAAATGAGTGACAATTGTATAATATATTTGATTTATTGACATTTCCATGGTTGGGGATGGATATGTTTTGCAAAATGCACCTAACATGCATGATGAAATTAGTGACATAAATGGATATGTTTTCCATGGATATGTTTTGTAAGATGCACGAATTGCATGCTTTCTAATACAAGAAGGCATAGCTCATCAGAAGAAAGTAATGGTGAAAACATTAAATGTTCATTTGGTTCTAGGTGTTTTCCTTTTGTATCAAACAAACTACACGCTCACTTCAATTCATAATTAAAATATTAATCAACAGGTTTTGATTCCTTCTCTTGTGACTAGATGGTTCCTGCTCCCCGGATAAAAGAAATTTGCCACAATCATATAAGCTCAAATAGGCCGCTGGGAAATATGGGATAGATACGATCGATTAGTCAAGGAAAACCGGAATGGAATTAGTTGGACCGATTGAAGTAATCACCAAATCATTTTAACCATGTATAGCAAAAAATAAAACCACCAAAGCTTATAAACGCAAATGTATCAAGTTGTATTGACTAAACGCAAATTGTATCATTGCAATATCTTAAAATCTTTCCTAACAAAACTACCAAAACTTTAAAATCGTTTACATTTGATGAAGCAGAAGATGACATGAATAACCTTTATCCAATGGAGTTCTTAAACTCGCTGACTGTTAGTGGTTTGCCCCCTCATTACCTCCGACTCAAAATTGGATGTCCCATAATACTATTAAGGAATATTTATGTGACGTTGTCAAGAGGGATGTCTTCATATGGATGCTTCAAGTGATACCTTAGGGAGCGTTTGGTTAGCGGAATGGAATTCGATGGAATTGGAATTCATCAAGGAATTTGACTTTGAAGGAATTGGAATGGAATTTGACCACGCATTTTAGTCGCGTTTGGTTGGATGGAATTTTTAAAGGAATTGGAATCTTTTTGTTTGGTTCACCGAAATCAATTTTGGAATTGGATTTGGAATTAAATATCAACAAATGTTATATTATGATTTTTCTATTATTATTTCTAAATTATAAATATGTTAAATTATTTAAATTACAGTTCATTTAAAAAAGAAAAATTATCATTTAAAGAAAAATTATCATTTAATTAAATTAATTAAATAAATGAAATGAAATAAAAAAAGAAAAATACGTTAAAGTATCATTGGATTAAGGCAAGATTCCATCGAGATGAAATGAAATCCATGGGTTTAGCTGTGGAATGGTGAATTCAATCAATTAAGGATTTTGTTGGAATCTGAAGGATTCCGTCACTTGCATTCTGTGAACCAAACAGTGTCATGGAATTTGGTCAATGGAATTGGTCATTCCAATTCCTTCAAATTCCTTCCAATTCCATGAACCAAACAGCCCCTTAGTGTATTTTGTAGGTATCGATTTATATTATAAAGATGATTACATTTTTTTGTGTAAACATGAATTTTGGTTTTTTGGTTATTATGAATTGCAGTAATCTAATTACAACAAAAACTTTTTGGTCAACCAACCATTATGAACTTTAAAGTTTATAAAGATCATAAACGTCATACTCTCAATTAAAAAAAATTGGCATCCCGCAACATTGTGTATTTGAGAAAAAAAGTCACTCAACACCTTTCTCACTCCGTGCATTGCACGGGTACCCTACTAGTATATATATATATATACAGGGTCAGGTTCAGAGGAAAACCTCAAAAAACGGAAAACTAAGGAACACTTTGGTAGTCTTCCATCTGGACGGTATGCACTTGTGCATACAGATAATTTGTAACATGCACATGTGTATATATGCACAAATGCATGATGCACTTGTGCATAAAACCAAAAAAACAACTTAACTTACTTGTATGCACAAATGCATACCCTGTAGATGAAGGGCTACAAGGGTGTTCTTCAGTTTTTCATTTTTTGAGGTTTTTCCCTGAACCTCTCTCTCTCTCTCTCTCTCTCTATATATATATATATATATAATAAACGATTTTTGGTATGTTTTGTGAAAAAGATGGCGCTTTTTTGGTATATTTTCTGTAGGGATGACCGGATGAGTATAGTTTTTGTATGTATCTATTAATGTTTTTGACATAATTTTTGAATAATTCGGAATTGGTAATGGGAATAGCATAATTTTTTATTTGTTTAATTAGTTCATTTTATTTTGTTGTTAGTGAGATTATTAGTATATTTTTCGTTCATGATTTTGTTCAAAAAAAGTTTCGGATTTATTTGTTCATAATTAAGTTCATGATTTTGTTTCTTTATAAAATAGTGGGATTTTATTTGCTAAAAAAGTTCAAGAATATATTTGGTAAAAATTTAGAAAAAGTTTAGAAATTTATTGTTAAAAAATTGAGTTAAACAATCAAAATGGGTTTTTTAGATTTTTTTTCTAAATTGTATCACATTACAACATTGGCCCCTTAAGTTGAAAGACTTTGTCACAATAATAAGAAAAACAAAAAAGTGCAAAAGGAGGACAAAAACATGATTGGACGATTTTGCCCTTGAATCTAACAAAACTTTTTAACGGGGTTAGTGACCAGGTCCTCCATTTGAAGCAAATTTGAAAACTGAGGGACCACTTCTTGAGATATTGAAGTTCATGTCCCTCTTTCAAATATATCAGATAACCACAAGGACCAAAAATGCAATTCACTCATAGAAAATATTTTGAAGTTCATTGTATTTTTTTTAGAGATTTTGATATTTAGTTATCTATTTTAGAGAAATTATAACACGGTAACTGGTATTTAACGGGGTTTTTTTAATTTTTTTTACCTAACTTATAAATATGTAACCAAATCATTTCCTCTCACTACTTTTAGTCCATTTTTTCTCACTTGTAACCAAAGTTCATGATTTTGTTTCTTTATAAAATAGTGGGATTTTATTTGCTAAAAAAAGTTCAAGAATATATTTGGTAAAAATTTAGAAAAAGTTTAGAAATTTATTGTTAAAAAATTGAGAGAGTTAAACAATCAAAATGGGTTTTTTAGATTTTTTTCTAAATTGTATCACATTACAACATTGGCCCCTTAAGTTGAATGACTTTGTCACAATAATAAGAAAAACAAAAAAAGTGCAAAAGGAGGATAAAAGCATGATTGGACGATTTTGCCCTTGAATCTAACAAAATTTTTTAACGGGGTTAGTGACCAGGTCCTCCATTTGAAGCAAATTTGAAAACTGAGGGACCACTTCTTGAGATATTGAAGTTCATGTCCCTCTTTCAAAGATATCAGATAACCACAGGGACCAAAAATGCAATTCACTCATAGAAAATATTTTGAAGTTCATTGTATTTTTTTAGAGATTTTGATATTTAGTTATCTATTTTAGAGAAATTATAACACGGTAACTGATATTTAACGAGTTTTTTTTTTAATTTTTTTTACCTAACTTATAAATATGTAACCAAATCATTTTCTCTCACTACTTTTAGTCCATTTTTTCTCATTTGGACCAAAATAACCAATATTTCACAACTTGTAAAAATATATTTTGTTTATTAATTAAATATGATTTTGGTGGGTCACTTTTTCCAAATTGGTGCGATGACTTGCAAAATGTTAAAAGTTACTTAGTGGCTTGCTAAACGATCCACCAAAATTATATTTTACTCATACAAAATATATTTAGCAAGTTTCAAAATAAACACTCACACAATCTTGACTATTTTGATATAAAGATGAAAAAGTAGGCTAAAAAATTAGAGTATTCATTCAGAATGATTAGTTTCATCATCCATATAAATAATTTCATTTAAAAATCTTTAAATCTTTTGATTTTTAGTTTTTTACCATTAACATAGATGCATAAGATCATGTGAGAAATTGAGTTAGTGTGAGAAGCGTGAGAAATAAATCTGAACCATTGATCATTTTTAATCTCAAGCATAACCATGAATCGAGCTGGATACAAAGATTGATCATGTGCTGTAATAACCCAAATTAAGTAAGGTGATCTAAATAGAAACTAGGGGTTGTATTGGTTTATTAAGAAAAGTGGAGGGGTCAAAGTTGAAAGTTGGGAAATTAATTCCCTTAAACTGGGCGCCGCTTTTGGTGAAAAGAATAGAAAACATTTTTTTAGGGTTCAATGTGTGTGTGTGTCTGCATATCGAAAAAAAAGGGAAAAACAGAGAGAAAGAAGTAAAAGGCTCTCTGTGTGTGTGCGCCGAGAAAGGAAACCAGAGGGAGAAGACATATGGTGTTGTGTGTGCCCTGTGTGTTTTCGAGAGGAAGAAGCAGTGACGAGAGAGAGAGATGGCAGCGAGAGAGAGACGACGAGGGAAAGAGGCAGCGAGAGGGAGACGACGTAAGAGAAAGACAACGGGGGAGAGAAACGACGAGGGACAGAGGTAGCGAGAGATAGAGAGGAACCGAGGAAGAGAAGAGAAGAGAACCTGCGATATTGACTCAATCCATGGGGGTTGAATGCATCAATTTTGAGGTATACTTTCTCTTAAATCGTATTCATTTGAGGTTAGAATTTTCTTAATTTGTTCCGAAAATTTAAGTTAGTATCAAATTGTAATCAGAGGGTTTGAATTAAGTTTGTTTCTCGCTTTGCAAGAATGAAACCCATAAGGGTTATCTAGGTGTTCTTGAGTTCCAATTTTATCGGATGTAATAGTCGTTTTTAGTATGTATGTTATCGTTTTCGCTATCGAATTGTTGTAATAGATTCGGTTTATGCTAAGAATTTAAGAGCAGGAAATTGGGTTCACTTTGCACTCCGGAAGTGGGTTTTCAATCGAGACCCGGAAGTAGATTTAGTGTTGGCTTGATAGTTAATTAACTTAAGCCGGAAACAAATTATTTGGTTGGGCCGTGTATCGTTGGGCTAAGTCCCGCAGGTCGGTATCGTTACTAATGAAATAAACCAAAAATGTGTATTTGGGCCGTGAGATTTGTAGTCGATCCGGAACCGCGAGGGCTAGTCAATTGACCGGAAGATCGGTTAGTTGTGGGCCGAGATGTCTTAGAAAGAAATGTTTCATGGACCGAACTCCATTTTTATTATGGGCCGGTACCTATAATTTTAATTAGAGTTTAATGGTTTTAGTGATCCATATTTCTTTTTATATTGGACCAAAGTTCGATATTTAATGTAGTACGAGACCTGGTACTTATTTAAGATCTGGAAGTCTATGTGTTGGGCCGATTTAGTTTGTGGGTCGAAAGTTTAATTGGGCTTAGTTTATGATTAAAGTCTATAATTATTTTTAAAGGGGCCTAGTACGTAATTGATAGTCTATTTATTTAATTTGGGTCATATTATTGGTAACATGATCCAGTTTCGATATTTAGGATCCAATGTTATAATCTTATGTTGGGAACCTAGAGTCGGGTAAATTATTGGATCCGATAGCATTTTCAAATGGATGAGTAAGCAAAGACCACTAATTATGATTTTCGGACTAGAAGTGTAATCTACCAACTTAGATAAGTTTGGGTTGAGTTCGGGATTTAACTCGAGTAATAAATGAACGGATTATGACATACGTTATTAATATAATAGGTGTTCCACCTAGAGATCGGAAGTGTAAGTGAGGAGCTTTGGAGCAAGCAAGCCAGGTGAGTTTTCTAACTAAAATACATGCCCTTTTTAAAGTGCTTTTAAAGTGATTTCATGAGAAATGCCATGATTGTTATTATGCTTTTAATTGCATGAAAGATGTTTAAAGTTTTATATGAGATGTATGCATACATTGTGTTAGACGTAAACTGGCCAAGACGGGAGAGTAGATCCGCCAGTGCTCGTGCGAGAGAGTAGACCCTTTATGCCAGGGGTAGTGTGGCCCCGATATAAGGCAGCATGAGACTGACTCGTTGTCACCTTAGGGTGGCTTCAGGGTGTCAGATTACGAGGGGCGGACCTTTATCTGTGGATGATTTTTATCATCATATTTTATGAATGATTTACATTGAAAGTTTATATATCTGAAAGTTATGAAAAGTTTTTAAAATGATTTTGAGAACTGTCAGGAGGGACTCACTAGACCTCATGGTCTAACTCTCGCATTTTCCAAACTAAACCTTTTCAGGTAAGCAGATTGTAGGAGGCTCAGGTAAGTGAGCAAGAGCATGATAGAGGACAGATGCAGATAGAGACAGTGTCACTCATACTTTTAGTGGTAGTTATACTCAGTTGTGTATATGTTGTTTCCGCCAACCTAAGTTATGTAGACAGATGTAATATAATTTTATGGACCCAGTTTTGTAATTATTTAATATTAGTGCTATGCATGCTTTATTTAGACTGAGTTGTTACATGTGCATCTTATCAAGGACGGATTCACATGTAAATACCCCCATTAGAAAAGAAAAGAAAAGGATATTTTAAGGTTAAAAACAAGTTTTTTTGTAATTTTTAGATTTTACCATGGTTTCCCCAGTAATTTTTCGTACGGGACCCCATCAACCAAAAAAGTATCTCGAAATCAACAAAAAAAACTCTCGAAATCAATAAAAGACCTGAAAAATTCCCTCAAAATGGCCAAAAAAACTTAGAAATCCCTTGAAATAAACTAAGAATACTTTAAAATCCATCAAAACGGTGAAATTAAGCTAAAAATATATCGGATGACTTTGCACGCCTTTAAACTATCTTAAAGGTACTCTCACCAGGAAAAAAATCTGAATCCGACCCTGCATCTAATGTACATCTAACGGTTAATAACTATTTCTCACATTTATCGTATTAATTCAACTTCTCACCGAAATCTAGATAGTTCATACTTCATGGTAGATATACTACCCATCCTGAAAACAGGCTATACCTGACCCGACCCGGCCCGACTGGACTGCAAATTCCAAGAAAACAAACATACAGAAGCCCAAATTCCAAAATAGTCCATGTTCGAAATAAGGGGAAAGAAGATGAAAATGGAGGAATCGCCGCTGTAAATTTTGACTGGCTGTTTCTACTTCGTATTCGTAGGCCTCTTATCCAAAAAACGACCTCCGACCCTTTTCCGTTTTCTGAGTTCCACTTGTAAGACTATATAATCCAAAATCCGTCGCCCTTTTCTCTAATTCGAAGTTTTGAAGCTTCAATTTCAGATAAAAATGGCGATGTCGTCGTTGTCACCTGCTACATCATCTGTGCGTTCCATTTGCCAACAACCTAGAATTACCGCCAAACTGCTAAACCCTCAAAAAACACTCCTCTCGCTTCAAGGTATTGTTTGTAGTCTCTAATTCATTCTCTATTTCTATTCCTCAATTTGATTGTAAATTTGTCATAAACAGAGACTTATTGTTCCTTGAATTGCAATTTTGGCTTCAGGAAATCTGTTGTCGTGGAGCTGTTCTGCGAATTATGTGAGATTGAGAGCAAAGAATACGATTGTTATTAAGGGGTTGCCACAAAAGAGGCAAGTTAAATTGTCAATTTGGTATTTATTTTTATGTAATTTCTACTTTTGTGCTTGTTTTCTTAGTTGAATTCATGAGGTTACCTGTGTTTTAGTGGCTGAACTATTGATAATTTGGTTACCAATTACACATTCACCATTGTTTTTTGTTTATTTAGAGGTTATTTTTGTTGATTTGGGGTTTTGGGAGTTAGAATTGGAATGCCCCATGGACATATAGATGGTTAGACAATCCCAAATCCGCTAGACTTTGATCATTTATTGACTGCCGAGTTCTGATGGGATTTGGTGCATTAGTGCAACTTGGACCATTTTTATTCAATATATGTTGGAAACTCCGTTCTCCTTTCATGAGTTTTGTTGGCAAATAATTGACTCGGGTTCCACATATTCTCACATGGTATTTGGTATCAGAGCTAAGGTCTACCACTTCAGGGACTCAACACTATGAGGCAATCTGTGCCCGTCTAGCCTCCTCTCTAGAGTTTGGGACATTATGTGCCCATCTAGGGCGGACCCACTATGGTGCATACGGTCTCCGTCGTAGTGTAAATTTTTTTAGGGCCGTGAAAGGTGCCACTGTATTATTTTGTTGGTTGCAACCGTATATTTCTTGAAATTACAATAATAACACAAGTTTCTCCTGGTAGAGTTGGTTTGCACGGTCTTTTCTCTCCTTTCAGTCGCGTTCTAATCCCATTTGTACTATTTTCTTAGTTTTTTTAGCTTTTGTTTTCAGGTTTATTATGCTTCTTAAATTTTTTGGGACAAAAGACCTGACAAAAAAGCAAGGAGCTAACCAACAAACCAATGATAATTTTGTAAAAAATATCTATAAGTTCGTTTTTTATAGTCAAATGGTGCCACCATTTGAAAATATTTCTAGGTCTCTTGTTGGAGGGGGAGTGTTAGAGTCCCATATCGACTACATTTGGACCATTTCGTTCTCAAATTGTATGTGATTGATTGACTAATAATAGAGAAAGAAACTTTCTATTAAAGGTAGAATGGGAAATGGAAACTTGTTTTCGGAAGTGAACACTTATTTTGGGACAAATTAAAATAGAAACGTGGACACTTAATTTGGGACAGAAGGAGTATAATGAATACGAATGTCATATCTGTTCTTTTTTTGCTTTCAGAAACGCAACCATTAAGTGTGCCACCATGGAAGAAATTGAGGCGGAGAAGTTTCTAATCGAAAAGAATGCCGTAAGTTGATTAAACGATCCTTTTAACTTCGTAAATCTTGATATTGGTGTTGAAATTTGAAATATTCGCCCTCATTATCGAATATTTTTTTTCATTTCACGATATTCTTTAGAGAGAAAGGATGGAGAAGGCTATAGATAGCGTGCTATCGAATTTCAATTCTATAAGAACGGGAAGATCGAATCCGGCAATGCTTGATAAAGTCGAGGTTTGAGCTCCTCTACTTATGATTTGTTTAAATTGAGATTATGGTTGGCATTTGATAGATTAGTTTCTTGACGGAAAAGTGTTGGTCTTTTTTGGCTTTTCGTCATGTAGATGTGATTTTGTATTTGATGTGGAAATTGTTAGGGGTGCGTTTGGTATGCCGACACGACTAGGGGTGTTCAAAAAACCCGGAAAACCGATAAACTGAGCCGAACCGCTTGATCCAAATCCGAGAAAACCGAAAACCGAAAAACCGGGTATTCACGGATCGGTTTCGGTTTTAAGTTATAGGTATCCGCGGGTAACCGATCCGAACTGATATATATACTACAATTATTAATATTAACTATTTAATTTTTGAGTAGTCAGCAACCGAATAGTAGATATTTTTAAACAATAAAACTTATTTCAATTTCTTGTTCTTGGATTATTTTTATATATTTGTTATGTAATTGGCTTAAATTTTCTATTTTGATATTATTTTTATATTGCAAATAATTTTTTTCGATAAATTCGGGTAATCGTGAACTGAACCGCGGGTAACCGAATAACTGCGGTTCGGTTTGGTTTGGTTCAACCCGCGGTTCGGTTTCGGTTCGGGTAACTAGGTATCCGCCTCATGCGGTTCGGTTCACATTTTTCCCACTAACCGAGCCGAACCGAACCGTGAACACCCCTAGACACGACGATTCGGGTTGCCCTAATTATGTTTGAAATTTGTTATTATAAGATTTATGAATACATGAGAATGTTTGGCTCGAAAAAAAATGTATGCTCGAATAACTCGGCTCGACTCGAAAAAATTGCTCGAGTTCTCAAACGAGCCGAGTCGAACATTGGTGGCTCGACTCGTTAAGTTAAACGAGTTTTATTTTGTGTTCGAGATCGACTCGAGCTCGATAATTATTAAGCTCGAGCTCGAGTAGCTCGTTAAAAGCTTGAATTGTTTACACCCCTAGGTGGTACAAAATAAGGGAGATGAGACAAGATTGGTAAATTACTAAACTGCCCATGCCAAATTAGAACCCTAAAACCTTTCACGCACCTACCTCACTCTTGTCTATCTAGTTCCGTCATGTATGGTCTAATCCTCTCGTACCAAACGCACCTTAGAAGGCGAATCTTCTTCCCAAAGGAGAAAGCTAAGATTGACCGCAAGTTGTTGTTTTTTTTTTGGTGGGGGGCTCCATTTTTTGTTTCAGATATTGCAAGTATATATGTATTCAGTTTTATGATTTTAGCGTGTCTCTCTAGGTGGAGTACTACGGTTCACCTGTGAATTTGAAGACAATAGCGCAAATCAGCACTCCCGATTCGAGCTCTCTACTAATACAGCCTTATGACAAATCTAGGTACGTTTTCTTTTGTCGGCCAACCTTCGTAGCTCCAACCTAATTCAAGTGATACCGAAACTCTCACCATTTGGTAGTGTGGGATTCACAACTTATTCGGCCAGCTATCAATGACTATTTGGTAGTGGCTTAATGATACAGAAAGTGACTTATTCGGTAAGCTTCTAAGGGGAACTTTATGCAGAAAGCCAAGTTTTTTCCAAACCTGCTCCTATCAGTTAAAAAACACGCTCCTTCCATCTATGAAAAAATCTTCTCAAACAAAAACCTTCCCTATCTATATAGACAGATTAATCCACACAGACAACTTTATCCTTACATGACTTAATAGAAAACCAACCAAACAGCCCCTGTGTGGGACAAAAATGCATTTTTTTGTCTCATCAAACTAGTTGGAACAAAAATCAGGGAGATGAGACAAGATTGGTAAATTACTAATCTACCCATGTCAAATTAAAACCCTAAAATCTTAACTTTTCACTGCGTTTGTGTACCAAATGCACCACGTTTTGTTGTTGAAGTTGATCACAATTATTTCAAACTAATAAACATTAAAGATAGTTTGATCGGGTCCTTTTTTCAGTTTAAAGGCTATTGAGAAGGCCATAGTCAACTCTGATCTTGGTTTGACTCCGAATAACGATGGTGAAATGATACGATTATCTATTCCACAGCTCACATCGGACAGGAGAAAGGTTGTCCCTTTATAATGCCCGTTTTTTTGCAGTTTTTTGAAATATGTAATATTTATATACGGCAAAATGTGAGATTGGGATCTACCAGTAACCCACCCGGATACCGCATTTTGATGAGAAAATAAACCAATTGTTGTACTCCCAACGACACATTTCTGAATTTTTGTTGTTTAATCGTGCTTCCGATTGCAGGAATTGTCAAAAATTGTTTCGAAGCAGGCTGAGGAAGGGAAGGTACGTTTTTTAGGCCGTTTGTTCATCTCGGTTTTGTGCAAATTTTTCTTGATCGTATTTTTTTCATCGGTTATGTAGGTAGCAATCAGAAACATAAGAAGAGACGCGATTAAATCGTATGATAAACTTGAAAAGGTTCGAACTTTAAACTTGTATTTTCTCATTTGCAGCAAAAATTTCTTCGTTTTTTTAAAAACTTTTTAGCCATCGTTGTTTTTGCTGTACAGGAGAAAAAACTCTCGGAAGACAACGTAAAGGATTTGTCGGTTGATTTGCAGGTATTAACTTTATTGCAACGCGTTGCGAACCCCTGAACCGAAATTCCCAAACGAACCGTTAAATCGGCTAAAAAATGATGTGAAGTTAGTTGCAGGCCGACCGCTAACTCGCAATTCACAATCGCAATTAGCTTTTTAAATCTTTATCATTCCTAACTTTCTCTATTTGTCACACTTTTCACAAGACAACCTTGTTCAAGGAAACAACTGTTTTACTTTTTGGGATAAAGGTCAGATCTGCTTACGTCTTACCCTCCCGGACCCCACCTTCAGGCGGGATATACTGGGTTTGTTTGGTTTGGTTTGGTTTGGTTTGGTTTAACCGAGTAGGGACTTAGCTTCCCCACATAATATTCACGTCAAACCAAACCAAACGAACCCAATAAATCCCGTGTAGAAATAGGTTCCTATGTCCAGGGAGGGTAAAATGTATGCAAAGGGGTAAATCATAGAGAAACTGTTTCCATTAAGACCCGCGTTTTAAAAAAAAATATGCTTTTTACATTATGAGGGATGATGAAATCGTTGATTACTTCACAATCAAAACGATAGCAGTTATGGTTTTTTTTTGTTGTTGCAGAAAGTGACGGATGAATACATGAAGAAGATCGACACCATCTTCAAACAGAAGGAGAAGGTATTTTACATATACAACCCCTCATGAACTTTTTTCGCACACATTTTGTTGCAAGCCGGGGGGGGGGGGGGGGGGGGTATTCTTGGAAATAACTGCTTTACTCTCTGGGGTAGAGGACGAGTCTGCATACATCCCACCCTCAGGTGGGATATACTGGGCTTGTACGCTTGCCGTGATTTTTGATTGCTTAATTGAGCACGAATGGAATCTTACGTGCAAAAATCTTGATACGTTGCCTTCACTTCCAGGAACTGCTTACGGTGTGATGACAACTTGCGTTAGGTTATATATAAGAGCGAGCTACCTCTATCGATCTAAAACGGAAAGTCTTTGACCTTTTGAATGAAGTTCATCAACATGTAATTTTTGTGATCTTTTTGCACCGATTGTTCGCTACGTTTTGGGTAATCGAAGAATTTAAAGAACCCTTTTTCTAGGGACTTTTTTTCGCTTCGTTGTGGTGGAATGTAATGCTCATTGGTTGAAATCTAATGTATTTAGGTGGATCTGATTGGACCCAATGATTGAATGTTGGATTTTGCCATTCGATCCAACCAATTAACGTTATAAATAAACGATCCAATCCAATTAACATTAAATTAGCGGATTGGATCGTTTCCATCCATTGGATATTACTATTAGTTATCTGGTCAATCAGATAGGACCATATACTTCCAATATTTTGATCCACCATTTCAACCAATTATTTATAGATTTTCCTAACATATTAACAAGCACTACATACAAATATTAATTAAAAACAATATCGTAAAGAATTATTAGTTGGATGGTCATTAGATTGGATCAATTTGGTTTTATTGGATTTTGTGTTACCATCTAAGAACCGACTGATGTAAATTGAATGTTTAAAATTTGGATTCAATATGATCTCATTACAATTGAATATCCAATCATGATTGATGGAGTCTAATTTGATACGATGAATTTATGGTTTTCTGCACACGTCTAATTATTTCTGATCGATACTGCAAATGCTTATAATCTTATGCAAATTCTTTTCGTAAATATTTGTTGTTATTGGTCTTATCATATTTGGTGTTCATGGAGATTGAACTGGGGAGGTTTCTCATTAATTTCTTTTTTGGTAACCACGGGTACTTAACATCGACTAATCTTATAAACCTTAAAAGATAACAGTCAGAAAAATTACCTATAATCAAATCAAGGATGTTGAATATCTTTCATGGTGCGATCCAAAAACTTTCAAATTCAAGGCCCAAAATTCATTCACAATAGTTGGGCCCAAGGCCTAGGTATACGATGAGAGGAATTTTGAAGTACTATGAAATTATTAATAAGATATTCTATTCATACCCTCTTCGAAAGATGATCAACTGGGCCCGGTCAGGCTGGGTTAGAGATGGCCATTTGGGCCTGGGTCTGGCTACTTTAATATGTTGTTTTATGCATGATTTGTCTTTAATTCATATGATGTTTTTGATGCTGAATGGTGCAAGCTAGCTCAAGATTGCCTGTAAAAGAACATTCTTGCACAAATAATTATTCCATGCACTTGTTTTTGAGATCCTCTTAGGAACTTTTTGTCTTCTTCACCCACCCCTCCCTATATATATAAGCATGTATGTATGTATATGTGAGAAACCTTATAAATTGCTACCTATAGGTGCACACTTCTTCAAGGGAAAGGAAGAAAAAACCCTTTAGTCGGATCACCATGAAAATGATGACTTGCTCTCCGGCCACCAGCTTCCACCTGCATTCCTCTCCGACCACCCCTTCTCATCTTCCCCTCCTCCATCTTCCTTCCACATGTATTTCTCCTCTCTCATTCCTTCTTGTATTTGTCTGTACATCTATTACGTACACCTGGAGGTACATAATATTTAAATGTTGGAATATGATCTTATGAACAATTTTTCGGTTTTGAATGTTGTAGTGTTGTACCATATACGGGGTGCATTCACTAAGGCTAGAGTGGTGGACCCTGTCACTAATAATTTTTTTTATCGTAATGGTCAATAATGGCGGTGTGTCAAAAATCTTAGCTGTAAATCGTTGAAATTAGAACTGATTTCTTAGTGTTTTGTATTGTATTTGGTAACTAGCTATAATTTTTTCTATTTTATTTCGTATTATGTAAATTATTTTGTACCACAAATCAAATATTGGATTTGCAAGGGATCACATAGTGGGTGCTCTAAATGTTTGCATGCCATGTAGTTTTAGTAGTTTATTTGGTGGGAAAATTAAAATTTTGTAGACAAAATTTTAATCGTCAAAAATGTCACCGACTTATAAACAACTGCTTTGTGTTTCAATTTGATCATATGGCAATATACACATTTTTAGACTCTTCAAAACACATACAAAGATTTTCAGAGGATTTCTAGTATGTTGCACGAAATTCTAGATATGAGGGTGAATCGTGGAAAAAGTTTAGTCCGTAAACAACCGACATTTATGACAACGACTAATAATTCCTTAAGAATAGTTAAGTATCATGTCCCGTATCAGTTTTTCAGAATATTACTGTATTTTTCAAATCTTCCGCCTTCATTGATGAACAAATTGTCACACTCTGCTAATTAAATTTTAATATTAGATGTTTCTAATCATGCCTCCTAAAACACATAAATAAAAAACCCAAAAAACCCTATTTATTAAATTTATAAAATTGTTAATATATATATATATATACACACACACACACATATATATCATAATCCTTAATTAATTTTCTGTTGATCTACAGGTGATCTTGTTCTTAAAGTTACCAATTTCCGATGCAAAGCCATATCAAATTCTCGTACACAAGGTATTTTAATATTTAGAGTAAACTACGTTTTTTGTTCTTGTGGTTTGCTAAAAATTGCGAATTTTGTTCCTGTGGTTTTGAATTTCGATTTTATCCCTATGATTTGTAATTCATTTTTATTTTTGTCTCTGAGGCCAAAACACTACTTTTATGTATGAAGGACTAAAATAGAAATGAATTTTAAACCATAGGGATGATAATAGCGATAAAATTTAAATCATAAGGACTAAAAAGGTGATGAATTATAAACCATAAAGACGAAAATCGTAATTTTAAAACCGTAAGGACAAAAATAGAAATTTTCAACAAACCACAGGGACTAAAAATACAATTTACTCTAATTTTTATGTATTGCTTCCAGCAACTATAAAGGGAAACTTCTATGCTTACCGGCCAAAATATGCCATATTATGGCACACTCTTTTAGTATATGCTTGAAATCTTTTGTATTCTAAAGGCCGTTTATAAAATCCTTATCCGGGTAAGTGTTTGCCAAGTCATATTAGTTTATCGGATGAATATGGTAAGGACTAAGAATCTTACCCGGTAAGAGCGGAAACAAGGACCGAGAGTCGAAAGCAAGGACCGAGAGTCTTACCCGGTAAGTGCTTACCGGTGAAATTCAACACTATCACTTACTTCCCGGGTAAGATTTTAGTCCACCAAAATGACATTGTATGCAACAATTTAGCCGGTAAGCGCTAACCGTGGTAAGAACCGTCACACTCACTTGCCAGGTAAGATTCTCGGTCCTTGATTTCGACTCTCGGTCCTTGCTTCTGCTCTTACCGGGTAAGATTCTTAGTTCTTGTCATATTCATCCGGTAAGCTAATGTAACTTGGTAAACACTTACCCGTGTAAGCATTTTGTAAACGACCCCTAAGTATATTCAATTTACGAGTCAAAATTCATCCCGTGAAAATAACGAACTTTATTTTTAAAAATGGTTACCAATTTTTTTTACGACAAATTATGAATTGGTTAAGATTTATAGGTTCCATTCCTTCCGCTAGCTTATAGTTAGCTTATTAGAGCATCTCCAACAGCTTCCCCATAATTTCTCCAAAATGGGGAACCAAAAGCCAAAATCCCCATAAAAATATACATTCATCTCCAACAGCTTCTCCATTTTGGAGAATCCAACATTAATTAAATTATTTCATTTATCTATTAAAATATTATTTGTCTCTCAACATATTTATTTTCAAAGTTTCTTGTTGGTCATCTCACTTGGTAATCATTTTTGGAGTAATCTCCATATTTGGAAAAAAAACCTTTTCTCTCTAACTTTCTCCATTTTGAGGATAGTTTTGGAAAAGCTGTTGGAGCACATTTTTAGCCCAAAATCCTCATTTTCTCCATTTTCTTCATTTTGGGGAAGCTGTTGGAGATGCTCTAATGAACTGCTATTTATATTTGTAGATCATGATTTTTTTCCCATTAAAAATCATCTTGTTCCGAATTGTCAATATATAGTTTTATGATCCTTCAAAGCTCACTACAAAATATTTAAGACTGTTACAATTTTTTTATTACAATTTTGTTACGATCTTGAAAAAATAAGCAAGTTCAACCCTTTTTATTTTGATCGGAGTTCCGATTGAAAAATTGATCTCCCGATTACACTACGAAAAATGGTTACAATACGAAATTGAGTGATATTTGGGGGCGAGTTACGAGTCAAAAGTGGACCGCTGAAATTCACTAGGTAAAGTATTTTTTTCACGATCTATATATATATAGTCGTAAAAAATCGCAACAAATCCATAAAAGTCGTAACAAAACCATAAACGTTCTTTTTGTATTGAACTTCGGGGAGACAATTACTTAGATTGAGATATGTTATTATAAGTTTCTTATTCATTCAAGATCTACAATTTTGTAATTTTTTTTGTTAACGGAATCGCAAAAACCATAATAGAATTGTAAACAAGCGAAAACCATTTTTTGTAGTGAACTTCGGGAGGCCATTACTCTTGACTCGTAATTCAAATCGTGATAAAGATAATTGTTTTTGAATTTGTTTACTTTTTAACATCTACAAGATGATAAAATTTGAAATCTACGAAATCGCCACTAACCCGTAACCAATTTAGTAACAATTTTTCGCAGTAATCTTTGGAGATCGTAACTTGTTAATTCGTAACACGGGTCAAGATGATTTGTTTTTTTTTTAACTTACTTATATTTCAAGATCCACATACTTATAAATTTGGTAATTTAAATAATCACATCCTATTCTTAAATTGTTGTAAAATAAATAAGAGGGGGAATTTAATGTGATGGAACATGAAATAAATAAATCTCATGCATATTTTGGTGAGAAAAAAAAAAGAGAGGTAAAGGTGAAAGAAAAACAATTCCAAACATGTATTTAAATGGACATTAATATCTAATATTTGTTATCTAACCATGCATGCTGTTTTCTATACAATTCCACATTCTTTTCACACAAATGTTATATATATCTTGATTAATGCTAATGACTAGAGATCATGTAAGACCAGACTATTTTCGTGAGACCACAAAATTAATACTAAACCTTCACAGCAAAAGACTGTGAAGGTTCACTGTTTTTCTTACCTTCACAATGAATCACTGTGAAGGTTTAGTGCTAATTTTGTGGTCTCACGAAAACAGGTTGGTTTCACGTGAACCCAACCCTAATGCTAATACTACTAAGTAATAAGTAATATATGACATATTTAGTGATTCTTTCATCTAGTTACAATCCTCTTTAGAATTAGCATCAAAGCATGCCATTTAGGCACATTAAATCTATGATCTCAAAGTCAATAAACTACATATACAATGATCATATGAGAACGTTTATGACCCTAATGCAAACACAAGAATTTACACAATACATACACTAATAATTGTGTATTTTTATAGGAGTTGGTAGAGAATACCTTGATGAACTTCAACCAAGTGGTTTGTCATTTATCAACCGACAAAATAACACCGTGGATGATGACGTGGACACAGATAAGGTATTACTTTTATACTTAAATTTTATTTGGGCCTTTAGATATATTTCTTGTATATAAAGATTTTGTACTAACATCGACCATTTGTTGTGGTTGTCCTTACCATTGATCGGTATTCGAAGATTTTGTATCCGAGTGACGAGATCAAAGGGTTTGTTGAGAGAATCAAAGCGATGTTGCATTCTATGGATGATGGAGAGACTACTATGTCGGCTTACGATACAGCTTGGGTTGCACTCGTGCAAGATGTTAATGGAAGTGGTCGTCCTCAATTTCCGTCATGTTTGGAGTGGATTGTGAACAATCAACTCTCTGATGGGTCATGGGGCGACGGTTTGATCTTTTTGGTTCATGATCGAATCATTAATACGTTGGCCTGCGTGATCGCTTTAACTTTTTGGAACGTTCATCCCATTAAATGTCAAAAAGGTAAATTTTCGTTATCGTTAACACTAGATTGAATCCTTAAGTATCTAGCTTGGCATAAGTTGTAACATTGGCGAATGCAGTAGCCAAAAAGGGGGGTCCCATCCCCGATCCCCCCACTAAAATAAAAAAAATATGATTTTTTAGTGTAAAAACAATTATTTTATAGCGTTATAGCATGGTTTCCAGTGGTTTTTTGTATGTCCCCCACTAGCTAAAAAACCAAAGAAAGTACTTCAAAATCAATCAAAAAACAAAAAAAAGGTTGAAAAAACGAAAAAGTCAATCGAAATCGACAAAAAAAACTTTAAAATCTCTCGAAATCAACCGAAAAACTTCAGAAATCTCTTGAAACCGTAGAATTAGGATAGAACAACTTTGCGGAGCTTTAACCTACCTTAAAAGTGACCCCACTATGCAAAAATCCTAGATCCGCCACTGAGTTGTAATACCTAAAAGTGTAAGAATTCAAATAATCTAGCATGAATTTTACTATAGAAATTTTGATGAATTTAAAGGTAAATTTCCGTAAAAATAGGCGTTAGCGATAATAAAATTCGTAAATAATGTCGTCATGATTTATACAGGAGTGCAATTTCTGAAAGAGAACATAAGCAAACTTGAAGACGATAACAAAGAACATATGTTGATCGGTTTCGAAGTAGCGTTTCCTTCACTCATCGACATTGCAAGGAAGCACAACATTGAAGTTGGAGAAGGTTCTCCGTTCTTGGAAGAGATCTACGCAAAGCGGAACGTGAAGCTCACAAAGTCAGTACTTTATAGTTTATACAACGTAAATTGTTTTCTTAAACTTATATAGGCCATTTGGTTCGTGGATTATGAAGGTATTTGATAAAATCGGAATGACAAATTCTTTTGACCAAATTGCTCGATGATGTTTGGTTCGTAGGTTAAATTGATTGGATTCCTTCAAATTCTGCAATCGAGGGATTTTATAAAATTCCTTGGTATAAATGAAGGAATTCAACTTCATTACTTCGGCAAGTGTAAAAAATTTAAAATTTGGTTTTAATAAGACATAAATAACCTTTATATCCAATTTAAACACCACCCCCACCACCATCGCCGCCACCACCACCATCGCCGCCACCACCGCCGCCGCCACCACACCACCGCCACCTAAAATTTTCATTAATTCCACCAACCTCACCCCCGCCCACCATACCTACCTCAAGCAACTATCACCACTGTCGCCACCATCATTGTCACAACCGCCACCAACTATCCAACGCCCAACCACCACACCTCCACTCCACTATTGTCGTAGTCGCAAGCCCCACCCTCACCCACAAAGCACCCGCCACACACCCCCACCTTTAACCGCTACCCCCACCCACCTACCCACCACAATACCAACACGCCACTACCGTCGTCATCACAACTGCCACCACCGCCAATTAATATTATCATTATATTGTATTTATATTACAAGCAAAAAGTATGAAAGGGTAACAAAAGGGGTAATTTGGTCGCTTATCACTATTTCATTCCAATTCCGAAGTTATATTCCATCTGCCAACCAAACAAACATGCAGATTTCAATTCTTTTGAGAGATTCCATTCGAATTCCTGCCAATGCCAACCAAGCGCGTTGTTAATTCCATTCCAATTCCTTCAAAATCAAATTTCTTGATGAATTCAAAAATCCACCAAATTCCAATTTGTGAACCGAACCCCCTTAAACGATTAGGAACGAAAAACAAATTATGATAGTTACCTTTTCACTAGACAACACCGAAAACGATTGTAACATGTTTTTTTTGTGTCGAAAAGGATACCGAAGAGCATAATGCAGAAAGTGCCCACAACTTTACTTCATAGCTTGGAGGGAATGCCAGATTTGGAGTGGGAAAAACTTGTAAAACTTCAGTGCAAAGATGGGTCATTCCTCTTCTCACCATCATCAACTGCTTTTGCACTCATGCAAACTAAAGATGAAAAATGTCTTCATTATCTCACAAACATTGTCACCAAATTCAATGGTGGAGGTGTGTTTTCTTGGTGGTTTACATATCACTTTTGTTGTTCTACAGAAGGAATGTTTCTAATAATTAGTAATCTTATATATATCTTTCTTCTGGTTCTTGATCACGATGTAGTGCCGACTGCGTACCCACTGGATCTTTTCGAACATATTTGGGTCGTTGATCGCCTCCAACGCCTTGGGATTTCTCGTTATTTCAAGTCAGAGATCGAGGGTTGCATCGAGTATATCTATAGGTATGCAAAAATGATAAAATAGAGGCTAGAAGTGGTATTGATCATGTTGGACTCCCACATTAGCTTTAACACATACTATCACACAACCCCTCTCACTCTAATTTTGCAAACCGTGCAAACCATCGATTTCATTTGTTAAGTTAATGAAATTTGTCCATGAAGTTGTTTAATTTGATTAAATTTTTTCTTATAATTCTTTTCTTGATGAAATTGTTTCATATATTTGTGTTTTTTTATGTAGTTTCATGCATTTTCTCGCATTTTCTCAGTCTGATGAAATTTTTCATTTTTACATTAAAGACACAAATATATGAAACAATTTCATCAAAAAAGAATAATATGAAACAATTTCATCAAATTAAACAACCCATGAACAAATTTCATTAACCTAACCAATGAAATAGACGGTTTGCAAAATTAAAGTGGTTTGTAAATGAAACTACCCTTATATGGAACCTTCTCTCGATAAGCGTTCTTTTAGAGAGAATGAAATGGGTTACGCATATCCTAACATGGTAGAGTCTAGCCTTTGTTTGAGGGGGCGTGTTGAGTCCAACATTGGATAGACATGGACAATTAATTAAAGCATTAGGTAGTAACCTCCACAAGGGCTCTTTTAGAGACAATTTAAAGGGGTTACACAAATCCTAAAAAGACAAACGGAATTTTAGGTATTGGACTAAGGATGGGATCTGTTGGGCGAGAAACTCGAATGTACAAGATATTGACGACACTGCGATGGCATTTAGGCTTTTGCGAATGCATGGTTACGAAATTTCTCCAGGTTAGTTAATTTTCATGAATGTATGCTCGAAAGTTCAATATTTTTAGTGACAAATTTAAGATTAATAAGTGCTTTTGTGGCAGATGTGTTTCGACAATTCGAAAAAGATGGCAAATTTGTCTGTTTTGTCGGGCAAACAACGCAAGCCACCACCGGAATGTTCAATTTGTTACGGGCATCTCAGGTGCTCTTTCCTGGAGAGAAAATCCTCGACGATGCCAAGAAGTTTTCTTATAACTATTTGAATGGGAAACAATCAACGAACGAGCTTCTTGATAAATGGATCATCGCCAAGGACTTGCCTGGCGAGGTACACGAATGTATATATATATATATATACACACACACATATAAGGTTGTGTTCCGGTGAGAAGTTGAGGTTAGCGTGAGAAGTGGTTATCAACCGTTGGATGAGAAATAAATGCATATTAGGATGAGATGCACTGAGATGTATCGGATCAAATCCCTTCTTAACCGCAATTAATGGGAGGACATTTGATTAAAAGTGATCAACGGTTCAGATCCACCTCTCACGTTAACCTCAGTTTCTGATCATACGATCCTTTGACTATATATACACACACTACACGAATCCTTTTATTTTGCGTGAAAAATTACTCTTTTGCGATATATATTTGCATCACTGCTATTATAAACCTACGTTATTTTCCCTTGAAAATCCGTCACTAAGGTGTGATTTATCACAAAAGTTGGTGGGAAATTCAAATTAGTGACAGATTACCCGACAACTTTTTCGGTAATCCATCGGCAGAAAATTCCCAAAGTGATTTGTATGTGTAAAAGTTATTCGTTTTGTAGTGTATAAACTTATAAAAACAATTTAAATAACAAATCAACAGGTGGGATATGCGCTAGATGTGCCATGGTACGTGAGCTTGCCTCGACTCGAGACGAGATTTTACTTGGATCAATACGGAGGCGAGGATGACGTTTGGATCGGAAAAACCTTATACAGGTATTACTACATGATCGCGATCGCGTGAACATAAATTTGGGGAAATAAATTAAAATATTTATCATTATATTTGAATGATCATATTTTTAATTATATCCTGCAGGATGGGAAATGTTAGCAATAATACATATCTTGAAATGGCTAAAATGGATTACAATAACTGTCTAGCCATGCATCAGCTTGAATGGAACACTATGCAGCAGTAATTAAGTTTGCTAGTTTTCTATAAATAATTCCAAGAGGAAGATTCTTGAACGCTAACTATTTAAGAAAACAAGAAAACAACGGTGCAAAATCACATGTGATTTTACACTAACTGTAAAAACTGCTGGACGCGAGCGACTTTGACTGCGACTTCACTCGCCGGCCAAAGTCACGTGAATCATGTATGATTTTGTACATTAACGACTTTTTCTTGTTTTCTTAGATAGTTAGCGTTCTCGTACGAACCCACTTCATAATTCCAATGTTTTTATTTTTTATGATTTAAACCGATCATAAAACCTATAACAACAGATGGTATGTGGATTTCAATATCGGACGATTTGGGATGAGCGATATCACAAGTCTTTTGGTCGCATACTACTTGGCTGCAGCCAGCGTATTCGAACCAGAAAGGTCCGAGGAGCGAATCGTGTGGGCTAAAACAACCACATTAGTCGACGCCATCTCCTCTTTCTTTGATTCACAACAACTATCAAACGAGCATAGAAGGGATTTCGTCGACGAGTTCAGAAACACACCATCATCCCTTCATCCTGCCAAGTGTGTTTTCTTCTCTATATTTTAGTGTTCAAAACACTGCTAAACAAAAGACTTTTGCTTACGAGTTTTTCCCTCATGGGACAATGCCCAACCATATAGGCCTACATCTTACTTACCATGAAACCTGATGCCTATTTCGTGCTACAATGAGAGAAACTAGCGTCTCAGCATTGAACGTAAAAACTCAAGTGCCTATGGATCCAATGCATTACAATCTAATAGTACATGTAACATCCCGAATTTTGTTATATTATTTTGAGAATTACAAGTTTTAACTTGGGGTTAAATTTGTAATTGTTTAAAAGTAGTGGTTGAAGTAAATTTCTCAATTTGAGGGTTGTAGTGTCTTTTCTTGAAAGTTGGAGGTCCTTTTGGTATTATGTATTATGACTCATGAGTTTAAGGTTGAGGTGTCATTATGTGAGTCATTATAGACTAATGTGTGTGGGAGTGTATTGTACTTGGTGTGTGTGGGTTACGGTTTTTGAAAGAGAACCGAGATTTTGTGTTAGAGTTCGAGAAAGGAGAAAGGAAACAAGAACAATTGCTAACAATTGATTTTAGTGTTAATCTTGAAGAATCATAAAAGGTAAACTTTCTTAATTCTTCATCTTTTTAGTTAAAAGGTTCTATGGAGTTTTAGTTGGGTTTTGGGTAAATATTGTTGATAATGAGAATCTGAGTTTTATGATATGTTAAGATAAGTGTATAAAACATATCTGCAAATTGGCATAAGCAAACATAGATTAAAAGTACAAAAATCTGGGTTTAGAACGAACTTAGTGGACTGAGACTTGGTTGAATATCATCGAAGTCGCAACCTTGAGTTGCGACATTCATGATTGTCGCAATAGGCAATTGCGACTTGGAGTTGGAGTCGCAGCAGACCATTGCGATTCGGCTTTGGAATCGCAACAGTTGGTTGCGATTCGGAGTGAAATCGCAATGGGCAGTTGCGACTTGGTTTTGGAATCGCAACAGTTGGTTGCGACTTGGGTCGAAATCGCAATGGGCAGTTGCGACTTGGTACTGTAGTCGCAACAGTTCACTGCGACTTGGGGTGAAATCGCAATGGCGAGTTGCGATCTGAGGATGAAATCGCAACCGTTGACTGCGATTTGGAATTGAAATCGCAATAAAGGACTGCGACTTCAGTTCACTGCGATTTGGATATGAAATCGCAATAGTGGACTGCGATTTCAGTTCATTGCGACTTGAGACGTGATTTTTAGAAATTAAGGATTTTCAGTTATAGAGGGTTCTGCTTTGAGGATTAATATCAGTTTATGCAATTAAATAATACAGTAAGCTGTGGTAGTGAAGAAAGGAGCCTTACGTGTTAAAAAGGATTAAAAGGAGTAATAACGCATCAGGTGAGTTTATTCAACTCTCTTTAAAATTCAGTAATTAATCTTGAATTAGATGCTTTATATGTATGCATGAATATGTATTATGTGGATTTGATTAAATTAGAGATAAGCCAAGAGGGCGATTAAAAGATATGTTATGTTGGTTACCATGTTAAAGTTCCAAGATGAGTTATGTATGAAATTGGTGAACTAGTATTTATTATTAATCTTGCATGCTAAGTTTGATTATCTACTACATGAAATTAATATGTGGTCATGAACTCTAAATATGATTTGAAGCTTGATTGAGATATTAACTTCTATGCTAAGTTAAAGAGGAGATAATTAAGAGATATTAATATTCTTGATATTTTATATATATATATAGAATATGTTCGGAGAAATGACATACTCTATGCTGGACGCATATAGTAGTATCGATTATTACATATATTATATTATGTGATTATGTGCTTTTACTAAAATAGGCATCCGGTCACCGAGGGCACTTGGGTACGGTATGATGGGAACCGATTACTCGCCATAGACCAAAGGGATGTAATTTTAGTAATTGGGTGAACCTTGAATCATGAGTCTCGATTTGAGTATCGCGATATTATAATCCCATGGGGACCATTGATTCTGAGGTGGAATGAGGAATAAGCAGAGTTTGCTTAATAATTCCCATTTCGATTTGGGAAGATCGGAGATTTCCCTGTGATGAGAGGAAGATTAGAGATAGGCATAAAGTAATTTGTAATCTCTACTTCCTGATTAAGAAATAGGCAGGTTTTTACTTGTATTTTCTTGTGTGTGATTATTGATTGCGAATCTGGAATGATTCAGAGTTAACTCTTATGATTGTTATTACGATTAAATGAGTTAGTCGTAGGAAATTGGGAGTGGGGTAAATTCCCCGATTTGAGAAGGAGTTGTCGTACGGTAAGATGGGTGAGAACAGGTTTGAGTTATCTGTTCATGTTTTAATTATTAAATTTTATTTTGATTTGAGTATCCTCACTAGGCGAAAGCCTAATGTTTCAAGCTGAATCTTCTTACCAGGTACAAGCTCCGGGAAATAGCGGGAATGAGAGACGAGAACTTTTGGAAAGATTCAGACTTAGAGATACTGGAGGATCTAGAGATTTTGATGCTTTTGGGGACGGTTGTTTAGATAACTGGATTAATCTAATTGTTATGTCATGATTAGATTAATAAGTTATTTAAGTAATGACGTTTATATATAGAAACCTTACATTTGATCCTCAGGTTATATAAGTTTGAAAGTTTTTGATCATAACTTGTGATAAGTTTTAAGGTTTAAATTGACCCTGTTTTTAGGGTGTTTCAGTACATGACTCCACTTGAATGACACACGCACTCAAAACATGTACACTCCAATTAAAATGCAATAAATGCAACTCATATCCAAAGCTCCGCATTAAATTATTGAACCCGAACAATTGTCCTCAAGACTCAATAAAGTCATACACCGAGCCATAAGCTCAACGAAAATCAATTGACCACTTATAAAAGTCAAATTATTCAATAAAACGTACATAACCCACGTTTATGCGAAATATGCTCCATAGACACGAATAACTCAACACAACTCTAGATTAATAACAATCATTTCCCAAGCACACATCAAGGTGCATTTATACAAAAAGATTTACATTCATATGATAAATCATTAAATCATCAATACTTAAGATTTATTTATCGAAATACCCAAAATACGACTTTTCCCAAAACCAAAAGGTTTACAACTTCTAAAATGTTCACAAGGTCGGGAATGACCAAAATCCAATGATCCACGTGTTTGTATTTTCAAAACGTATCACCATATGAATTATGCATATTTCCAACAAACACTAAAAGTGTATTCTCACTAAATAACCTCCAATTATGAAATAGATTATCAAAACACTTCCATTTACACTTTATTTATCAAGTTACCCAAAAATCCCAAAAATGGGTGTTTTACAAGATTTATAAAGTTAAATACTTTAAGTAATCAAAATCCACCCAATAACTCAACAATGGATATTTTCATGTAAAACATATAAACACTTTAAAATGAACACTTTGGCATGTACAACGTTTTCACAAATCAACTTGAACTCACCTTGCTAGATTTAGGCTAAATCTAGATTTTTCCCAACTTGAGCTCCTTTGAAGAAACTTGTATCTTCAAGCCAAACTTCCAAAAACCTAGATCCACAAGTTTCCATCCATAAATGACCATCCCCAAACACCTTTGAGTCGTTTCCCCAAACATATAACATCAAAATAACCAAAATATCAAAACCATAATTTCATAGGTGAAGAAAAGATAGAAGCTTACCTCAACCACCACCAAATACCCTTGGATCTTACAATAAACTACAATACTCTTACTAGATCCTTGAAGAGCTCTCAAAAGAGAAACCATAGCAACTTGAATCACTAAAATCGAAGTTGTGGTGAGAAAGTTATGAGGAAATGAAGAAAATGGCTCAAAAATCACGACTTAATGCTCCAGAAGGCTTCCTGTGGCCTTCCCCGCGACTTCAAGTCACATGGGAAGCCGTGCGCTTCTCAAAATCACACTCCAGGGACTTACACGGCTTGGCACCAGCCCGTGCAATACCTTTTCGGCCATAACTTCTTCGTTTTAGCTCCGTTTTCGCTTCGAAAAGGCCCGTTGGATTCGTATTTGAATTTTCCATCCAACAAGACTATAAAATCTAGAATTCAATCCAAAATACTATTTCTTCTATTTCTCTTGAAGGGTCGATTTCTACGCTGACTTGAAATTATACTTACCTGAAAATTACGGGTGTTATAACTTGGGAATCTATTTCTTCTACCTCTTCAAGACCCCTAAAAAGGTCATTCGTATTCTTGGGATTATTCGGTGCCGATTCTTCTTGGGGGGGGGGGATGAAGATAGGGAAAAAATATGTTGAGTCGTTGGGGATAAAGTTCTAAATAGCAAAGCCAAACACGGGCTTGGAATTGGCAGCCTTAAAGCTTTTAATCTCGCAATATTGGGAAAATGGTGGTGGCGGTTTCGAACGAAAACATAAGCATTATGGAGGGGATCATGACTAATTTTTACGGTAACACGGGTGGGTTACTGTACAGGGCAGAAACAAAGACATCAGAGGCATTTGGAGCTCAATTGTGGGCTGCAAAAAGATCTGGAGCAACTGGGGATCAACCTCAACAACATGTACTAGGGTACTGCTCGTTACTCGGTTGTCTCTCTTCGAAGAGTGGTGGACAACTCATTGCTCTCGGGGACAGAGTTAGTCACTTGCTGGACAAGTGGGTACCGAGTAAAGTAATGTGCATGCATGGAGGGTACGACAAGATAGATTGACGACTAAAGACAACCTAACCAAGAGAGGGATATACAACGAGGCAGACAAATGTCCATGTTGTGTCACTACAAAACAAATGACTTTTACCCAAAAAATTTACCTAGGGAAATTTCTGTCGGAAAATTCCAAGGGGTCATCCAGAAAATACCAATCGTTCAATAGAATCCGATATTTTTCGAGAAAATACACATGGATCACCTAGAGAATCCTTAGGTAATCTTTCACTGATTTGCATTACCCACCAACTTTTGTGATGGTTTTGTGACGGATCACCCTTTAGCGACATATTTCCCAGAGAAAAGTTCGTAGGCAAAAGTCTTTCGTTTAGTAGTGTGTGTCACAACCTGAAAATTCGGACCATCTATTTGTGCAATGTTTGACAGCTCGAAAGGTGGGAGCTCATTTGCAGCAATGGTGGAACTCTTGGCTGATAGCTGCTGTGTCGGTACCGGTACAAGATATATGGGAAGCTACGCAACAGGCGCATCCTCACAACTGTATAAATGAGGTAGCAGAGGTGATCTTCATGGCTTATTCTTGGGTCATGTGGAACCAAAGAAACGAGAAATTTTATAAAGGAAAGATAAAGAACAGAAAGAAGGTTACCACTCTAATCCAGTATTTTGTGTTCCACTGGATTAAAGTAAGATCAAAGTTTGGCAGTACTCTTTGTTGGGATGATTGGATGAGTTCTCCGCTAAATTTTGTAAATAACCATTCTTATCTAGCAGCTCGCTAGTTTTTGGTTGGAAATTTTTTTATCTTTTGCTGTTAAAAAAATTGTATAATATAATTGTATGATACATTTATATACTAGATGCAACTAAATTTGGAAAAATTATATTAAAGCAAGTGTCAAACGAAAAAATATAAATTCATATTCGGTTACGAAGTATCGAATCGAATAACCTAAAAGTCTGAAACCTATTAAACCGACCATTAATTGGTTTGGTTATTGTTTTTTTCTTTGTTTTTTGTAAAAACCGATAACCAATGAAATAATAAACTGATTTACAACCAAATAACATGAATACCTTATTATAGATGGAGGTCATTATTGACTAATGTTTAATAGATGGAAGTGGTTGGAGACATACAAAGATACTCTAAATAATTACTTACAAATAGAGTGAATTAATTGGTTGATAATTAATAATTATAAATTGTTGACATCCTATCATGTGCAAGATAGCAGCACCTAATGATGCCATGCACACATTTCTGAGTATCTCTTTGGAACTCCCTTTTGTCTTTTTTTTGAATTATATGATATTCATATACGGCAAATGCAACAATTAAACTCACACATCTCCTTACTTTTGGTGAGGTTTGAACCCCTGACCTCCTACGAGGACAAAGGCTCCCGTACCGCTAGGCCAAAGACCCTTTGGTTCCTTTTTGTCTTCTTCCTCGCTCAAATTTCTTGATTTCTCGCTACCTCGTGTTCGTTTTTCACAACTTCTCTATCTCTCAATTCTTTCATCTTTCGCTCAAAATGGCTGACGGTGATGCATCAAACGAACAAATTAGTGTATTTTCTTTATAATTCAATGTATTTTTTAATGTATGTTCTTTATAATTTAATGTATTTTTTTTAAATGTATTGTGTAATCGAAACTATAATAAAACGTATTTTAAGTATATTTGAGCGACCAAGTTATGCATTTTTAAGTATATTAGATAATTAGAATAACATTTATAAATTAAAAAATATATATATAATTTTTTTGTGAAGGCCCAGTTAAGGCCCGACCCGAAAACCCGGTTTTATAAAACTGAATAACCCATCTGAACCGAATGCGATTTGGGTTAAACACGGTCTCGAGTTATTTTGTTTTTGAGTTAAACGCTTCGATTAATTGAATAAAGACCTTAATTCTGTTTCGGTTGATTTTTTCCTAATTCGGATTAAACTGAATAAACGACATAAAACATCCTACTAAGATTTTATATATTTTCATTTTTGTAGAAACAAACCAAACATATCATACTATTATTATTTTACATATTTAATTTCTATACAATGTTTTTTCCTTGAGGTAGATAATGTTTTTTGTTACTTAGATACATTTTTTACTTGATGTAAAACGTCGCATGTAGAAAGAATGTGTTTTAGTAGATACTGATTTTTTGCTAGATGATGTTTTTACTTAATAAAAGTCAATTGTTTAACATAATTGCTAGATGGTTGCATTGCAAGGAAGGCGCGGTTCCTTTCACTTACTTAGGTATGCGGTAGGGGGGAAGATGTCCAAAGTTTCTATTTGGAAGCCGATTATAGAAAAGTTTCGATCCCCTCTTTCGTATTGGAAGGCTAGAAGCATATCCATTGGGGGAAGACTTTGTCTTTGTAAGTCGGTGTTGGGAAGCTTGGGGACTTACTTCTTCTCACTCTTCAATACTCCTAAAAAGGTCATTCGTATTCTTGAGAGTATTCGGTGCCGATTCTTCTTGTGTGTGTGTGTGTGTGTGTGTGTGTGGGTGGGGGGGGGGGGGGGGGAATGAAAAAAAATTATGTTGAGTCGCTGGGAATAAAGTTCTAAATAGCAAAGCCAAAGGCGGGCTTGGAATTGGCAACCTTAAAGCTTTTAATCTCGCAATCTCGCAATGTTGGGAAAATGGTGGTGGCAGTTTCGAACGAAAACATAAGCATTATGGAGGGGATCGTGACTAATTTTTACGGTAGCCCGGGTGGGTTACTGGACAGGGCAGAAACAAAGACATCGGAGGCATTTGGAGCTCAATTGTAGGCTACAAAAAGATATGGAGCAGCTGGGGATCAACCTTAACAACATGTACCAGGGTACTGCTCGTTTGTAACAACCCAAAATCCTAGTGAGTCTTGGAGTTTGGTGGCCAAAATATAAGAAACGAAAGTTAAGTTAAGGGGCCATTTCTGTAATTTGATGAAGGTATAAATATGCACAAAATTCTAGGGCAGCCTCCATATTGCAGAAATCAGTGATTTTTATCTTGTGTGTGTATGGTGGCGTGAAACAAGGAAAGAAAGGGAAGAAGAAGAAGAGGAAGAAAGCTAAAGAGAGGAGAAATCAATCAGGTAATCCCTCTTGAATTCGTAATCTATGTAATGTAGTATTCCCTCTTCATTAGTTTGGATTCTATGATTGAAATCAGTGATTTAATGAGTACTCAACCACAATTCCTAAAAAGTGGGTTTCATGGGTCTGTCTTAATAAATCGATTTAAGGGGGTTATAAATGGATTAAATGGGTGTTTGGGGTTGGTGGATGAACCCTTGTAGTTGGCTAATCAAACTAATGGCTTAAATCGGAGTATAAATCGGTTTTAGAATTTCTAAGTTCGAACAACAGCGTTTTCCGGACACCAGTGTTTGATGGTGTCCGGATATGTTGCAGGTGTCCGGGTAAATGCCTCGTGAAGGTGTCCGGGTGGTGTGTCCGGATAAGTGTGGCGTCCGGATAAGTGTAGTGTCCGGATAAGTGCTGTGTCCGAATAAAGGTAGTGTCCGGATAAGGGCTGTGTACGGGAAGGGATATCCGGACAGTAGAACTGGGATATTTTCTGATGTGGATCTTTTGCCTTAGGTGTTCTGTGGGTGTAGCTTGAAGGTGTTTAGGGAGTGCATTGTACGACAATCAAGGCGAGTTCCCTAAACCTCTTTTACGACGTAAATGTTAAATGATTCTTTTACTGATTATGGTTTTAACAAACATGAAGTATTTATGAACTGATATGCATGGAAGGAAAAAGCAATGTTTGATATGTTACAATGATGCGCATGATTTATAAAGAGTCAAATGCTTTTATGAAACGTATGTGCATGCTATGTGATGTCGGTCTGTACTGTGGGATCAATGAGCCTCGGGATCTGATGATCCCTTGGATATGTTTGACGAGACGGTAGGTTGGAATTCGTTTCCTCCTAGGCGGGTATCGGGGAGTCTGCTTGGGCCCCGATACGAGAAGGGCGAAAGGGGAGTCTGCTTGGGCCCCGATCGCGTATGTTAAGGGATCCATTACACAGTGCAGTACCATATGTGATGATTTATGATGCATTTTAATGAAATGATTTCATATTGTTTATACATGTTCTTTTACGGAGGGAATTCACTAGACCTTTTGGTCTAACCCTCGCTTTTCAAAACTAAACCATTTTCAGGCAAGCGTTCCACAAGTTCCTCGGGGAGGAAATAAGAGGGACATGGCATATTTGGAGATTAGGGCGACTCCAAGATTTAGACTACTGACATAGATAGAGCTCGGCTGTGGATTTTTGTAGACTTCTGCTGTCATTTTGTTAAGCTCATTTATTGATGTATTGAACAAGTTTAACTTTTGTAATGAAAAACGCTCAGTTTCTATGATTTAATGCCTAGTAAGTTTTTGGGACGTTACATCGTTACTCGGTTGTCTCTCTTCGAAGAGTGGTGGACAACTCATTGATCTCGGGGACCGAGTTTGTCACTTGTTGGACAAATGGGTACCGAGTAAAGTCAATGTGCATGCATGGAGGGTACGACAAGATAGATTGACGACTAAAGACAACCTAACCAAGAGGGGAATATACATCGAGGCAGACGAATGTCCATTTTGTGTCTCTACAAAACAAATGACTTTTACCCAGAAAATACCAATGGTTCATTACACATGGATCACCCAGAGAATCCTTAGGTAACCTTTCATTGATTTGCATTACCCACCAACTTTTGTGATGGTTTTGTGACGAATCACCCTTTAGCGACAGATTTCCCAGAGAAAAGTTTGTAGGCAAAAGTCTTTTGTTTAGTAGGTTTAGTAGTGTGTGTTACAACCTGAAAACTCAGACCATCTATTTGTGCAATGTTCGACAACTCGAAAGGTGGGAGCTCATTTGCAGCAATGGTTGAATTCTTGGCTGATAGCTGCTGTGTCCGTACCGGTACAAGATCTGTGGGAAGCTACGCAACAAGTGCGTCCTCACAACCGTATAAACGAGGTAGCAGAGGTGATCTTCATGGCTTATTCTTGGGTCATGTGGAACCAAAGAAACGAGAAATTTTATAAAGGAAAGATAAAGAACAGTAAGGAGGTTACCACTCTAATCAAGTATTTTGTGTTCCACTGGATTAAAGTTAGATCAAAGTTTGGCAGAACTCTCTATTGGGATGATTGGATTAGTTCTCCGCTAAATTTTGTAAATAACCTTTCTTATCTAGCAGCTAGCCCGCTAGTTTTTGGTTGGAATAAAATTTATCTTCTGTTGTAAAAAAATGTATAATATAATTGTATGATACACTTCTATACTAGATGCAACTAAATTTAGAAAAAATGTATTAAAGCAAGTGTCAAACGAAAAAAGTATAAATTCATATTCGGTTACGAAGTACCGAACCGAATAACCTGAAAGTCTAAAACCTATTAAACCGACCATTAATTGGTTTGGTTACTTTTTTTTGTAAAACCGATAACTGATTAAATAATAAATCGATTTAATCGACCAATAACATGAATAGCTTATTATGGATGGAGGTCATTATTGACTAATGTTTAATAGATGGAAGTGGTTGGAGACATACAAAGATACTCTAAATAATTACTTACAATTTGAGTGAATTAATTGGTTGATAATTAATAATTATAAATTGTTGACATCCTATCATGTGCAAGATAGTAGTATCTAATGATGCCATGCACACATTTTTGAGTATCTCTTTGGAACTCCTTTTTGTTTTCTTGCTCTCCAAAGTCATTATAGATACATATTTTTGTATATATATGATTACAGTCAAATGCTCAAGTACAAAACAATCACCATGAAAACGATGGTCTCCTCTCCAACCACCACCTTCCACCTCCGCTCCTCTCCGACCGCCCTTTCTCATCTTCCTCCCTTTACAGGTATCTTTATCTCTATCTCATATATCCCCTTTTGTATCTATCTGCATGTCTATTACATTAATGTATATATCTATCTATATATATATATATAGAGAGAGAGAGAGACTTGAGATCACGTGAGACCAGACTATTTCCGTGAGACCACAAAAATAACACTAAATCTTCACAGCAAAAGACTGTGAAGGTATTGTGAAGGTAAACCTTCACAGTGTTTTTGCTGTGAAGGTTCGTTGTTTTCCGTACCTTCACAATGAATCACTGTGAAGTTTCAGTGTTATTTTTTGGTCTCACGTGAACCTAACCCTATATATATATATATATATATATATATATATATATATATATAGAGAGAGAGAGAGAGAGAGAGAGAGAGAGAGAATGGGTGGAATTCAAGAAGATTTACTTTGTAAAAGAGGTAATGAAGAAAGAATAGATTTTCGGATGTATGACTTGTAGGAATTTTTTTCACCATAACTAAATTAAAAAAATAAATTAAAGAAAGTTGGAAACAAATCGAAGTATTAAGCCGGGGCCCATGTTGAACATGGTTTCTTTAAAACCGATTTGTCCCCAACCGGGACGTCGATTTCCCAGAATACAACGACTCTAAACAGAATCAAATTCTGCCGGACTTCATCTTCATGCCTGAACTTGAGAATCAATTTTTTTTGGTTTTTCACTTATACTATCTTTTGCGTTTTAGTTCCTTCTCCTCTAACTTTTTTCTCATCTTTATTAACTCAATTGTTGAGTTATTTATATGGAAACTTGTTACTAACATAAGGAAGTTTAAGAGATGAATTATAATGGAACTTAGTTCCATTGATTATAACGGAAGGATATGGAAGGTCAAATACCTTATTTTTAATTTCCATTCAATTTAAATGAATGTCTATCTTAATTTTCCGATTAATTAACCAGTCAACTAATCAAACAAACAATTCTAAAGTAGTCGTAGTAGAATGCCATTAAAATTTAAAATCCACAATCAGTTACATGCAATCTCGAGCTAAATAACGTCAAAGTCAAAGGTAGAGATCAACCATTTAGATTTAGGCTATGTTTGGCAAACTAGCTGATAAGCTAGTTTATGACTTATAAGCTAGCTGATTAAAAAGTCACGTTTGGTAAAAAGTAGCTTATAAGCATTTAAATGACCAAAAATGACATATTATAAAAATAGTTAATAAATAATAATTAATATTAATGAGGGCATAATTGGAATATTTACAAAAAGCTAATCATAAGTTACTCCAAGTAGCTTTTCAAAAAGCTAGCTTATGGTCATCCAAACATGTACCCAAAAAATAAGCTAACATCTCTTCCAGGTCAGATCTTGAGCATCTTCTTATAAATTGTCCCCATGTTCTGTAGACTTCAAACTGCCCATCAGCTCTCTTGAGTCTGATATACTCCTTTCTCTCATCTATCAAAGTATCCCAGTGACTGATTTCAGGAGGTTTTGAATCTAATGGAGTCACTTTGATTGGTTCAGTATCAACCATAGTGATGTACAAGTCACATTATTCATTGCTAAGTGATTGTGCATTACTGGATTGACCTGTCTTACTATCTCCTTGTCCTTCATCCTTGGCAACTTCTTCCTTTTCTTTCTCTTCTACCACTGGTTTCTCAACAGGTTCTACCCTTTGCTTCTTTACAAACTTCTTTTTAGTACCCACAGACTTTGTTCTCTTTCTGCTGAAAACCATCTTTGCATCCTTAGTTTCTTCCTGTTTCTTGGCAGTTGGAGGTGTATCATGTTTGGCTTTGATTAAAGCCTCTGCAACCTCCACTTCTTCTACTGTAAGCTTCTCTGTTACTGTTTCAGCTTCTGTTTCTGTTACTGCTTTCTTTGTAGATTGAGCAGCATTAACTGTTTCTGCTGCTTGCTTAGAGTCAGCAGCATTAACAGTTTCTGCTGCTACTTCAGTTACTGCTTCTTTTGGAACTTCAGTTACTGCTGCCTTTACAGTTTCTGCTTCTTTAACAAGCTCTTCCACCTTTTCTATCTCCCCCTTATTCTGTGCACTGGACTCCCCCTTAAACTGTGCATTATCAATTTCCATCTCAGTCTCCATCTGAACTGTCTCCCCCTCAACTTGTAGACCCTTCATATTCAGTTCTGCTTCTGATTCTGACTCTGACTCCCCCTTTTTGGGAGCATCATCAGTTGGAATTCTTCTTCTCAGCACAAATCTTGCCTTTTTCTTTCTGTGCAACAACTTGGTGACCATCTTCTTGAGCTTCTCAATTTGAGACTGTTGGTAGGTGACCACAGTCTTCAGTTGCTCAATCTCCTTCTTCTGTGCCATAACATCCAAGTTGACATTTCCAATGGTTTCCATCAATTCATCATAGTTATATCTATCCTCACCTTGTTTAGAAGTGTTTACCTTCTTTAAAGGATCACTGGAAGTAGCCATCAATTCCTCTTTGTTATGTCTATCCTCACCCTTTTTAGAAGTTTTTACCTTCTTTAAGGGATCCTTGGAAGTTTTAGCAGAAGCCTTCTGCCTAGCAGAAGCACTAACTGCCCCCTTGGTTTCTTGGCACCTGGGTCCTCCTAATGATTTCTCATTTAGAGTTGCCATGGGGAAGGTCTTATTTATGTTACCACTGTCCTTCTCTGTGCTAGCAGAAGTAGTGGCAGCCTTAGCACCCATATGCTCATCCTTCTCCTTAGAGAGCACCTTCTTGGGGTTGGGAGACACCCCTGTGGTTTCCCTGTTGATATTCTCAATTGGAGAATGCTCCAACTGAGGGCTTAAAGGCTTAGGGCTCTGAGTAGGTACATCAAGGGAAGGAACCTTGTGCACCTTTCTTCTTTGAAACTTGTTGGATAAAACAGGAGTGGGCTTTTGAAGTATGTGCTGAGGGATATTTATAGTGAGTGAAGGTAGGGTTTGGTCATCAGTGGGATGATCTAATGAGGGCCTTGATCCTGATGCCATACCTTCAGAGGGGTGGGACACAACCATCATTGTAGAGAACAATGGTGTGTCAACTCCTTCCGAGTCCCTAGGAATTCTTCTCATATTTGAGAAAACCTTCCCTTTAGGGGGTTTGGGTACATATACCTCAGTAAACTGAGGTAAGTCCATCAATTCCTTGTTAATAACTTCTTGCACAAACCTTGGATACATGTAAAAGCTCTTTTTGGATTCCAAGTTTGACACAAGATCAGATAAAATCATTTGGGAGAAATTGAACTTTCTGGAAGTGGCCAAACATACCAGAGCATAAGCAGTGGTACTGCTGAACTCACTCCATCCAGTTGTTTTCTTTGAGATGCAGTGCATGAGGGTATGAACAAGAAATCTCCATTGGGAAAAGAATTTTGACTTGAAAAATTTGAAAATACCAATAGAGCCTTCATACCCCATTCTTTGTATGGTAGAAAAGAGTTCTTCATTAGGAATAGAAGATATACCTGAAGCATCATTCAACTGAAGATGTATGCGAATAATCTCCTCTGTTACTGTCAAGGGTTTATCACAAACCCTAGTTCGAATCTCTGTTTGCCCGTTTTCTGTCACCACAGTAGCATTATCCCAAAATTGTTTTTGATGTTTAATGAATATCTTGGGAGCCACTGTTAGTGCACAGGAGATATGCGAAGACTTGAGAAAATCGACAATTTCATGGAATCCTGCAGATTGCTTCGGCTTCTGAAGCATTGCAATCTCATTGTGTTCATCAACAAACTCTCTTTGAGCCATTGTATCTGAAAATCCTTGAGCAAACACAGAAATTCTTGGGAGAATAGGTTAGAAAGAGAGTGAGAGAGAATCGAGTTCAAAGAGACGTTATGAGCGAAGGCGGGCTTACAGGGTATTTATACGCAGTATTAACCCTAGAATTAACAAAAGCAGTATTAACCACTCAAAGCAGTATTAACTGCGAGGCAGTATTAACTACACAAGCAGTATTAACGACTGAGCAGTATTAACTACACAAGCAGTATTAACTACTGAGCAGTATTAACTATACAAGCAGTATTAACTGTGCACTAGCAGTATTAACTACTGAGCAGTATTAACTGCAAAGCAGTATTAACCACAAGGGCAGTATTAACTACACAAGCAGTATTAACTACTTGAACACAGGCAGTAGTAACTCTGCACTAGCAGTAGTAACTCTGCACTGGCAGTAGTAACTCTGCACTTTGCATTACTAGTCAAATCCTCAAATGTCATCTTACCTTCTGACACATCACCTTTACCACTTCTCTTACCTCCTGCAGGATTATTTCCAAAAGTAACATGTCCTCCATCAATCTTTTTGAAATTTTTGAGGCAGGCCATGTTACCTGTCATGTGCCTGGAGCAACCACTATCAACATGCCAAATGCTCTTCCCCTTGAGCTGTTGGTTGCCCTGCACATCTGATAGATCAATTAGTTTTATTGGGAACCCAAGCCGAAGTAGTCTTGGGTCTCCCTTGTTCATCAAAGTACTTGCACTTGGTTTTGATGAGATTTTCAAATTTAGGTACTGCAGTACTGGAGTACTTTGTCAAAATTATTGGTGTAGCAGCACTAGAAGCAGTATTAACCTCAGAAGTACTAACAGTGCTAGCAGCACTAACATTGTTAGCAGTATTATCTTTTAAGGAGGCATTAACAGTGTTAGCAGCACTAACACTGCTTCCAGAAGTACTAGCCTTCTCAGCAGTATTAACTAACTTAGCAGTACTAACACTAGAAGCAGTATTAATTGTTGAAGAGGTACTAACTGTGTTAGCAGTACTAACACTGCTAGCAACATTATTGCTTCCTGCAGTACTAACATTGTTAGCAGTACTAACTGAGTTGGCAGTATTATCATTAGTACCTTTAGGCATCCATACTCTAACACTTTCTGTTTCTGCCTTTTTCATGTGGCTTTTGGTTTTAACTTGTTTCTTTGCCACAACTTTCCTCACAGACTTTTTATAGCCACCATTCTTTCTGTAACCACCAGGTTTTTGAAAAGATCTTTGAGCATTAAACCTTTGGTTAACAGGATTGAAATAACAGTGTTTGGCTAAATGATTTAGCTTACCACAGATGAAACAAGGTTTTGGCCTGTTAATTCTGTTCAGATCAACTCCTTGTCTCATAGCCCACTGGTTATTCCAATTTCTTTGATTACCCCTTTTGTTATCATGTTTTTGGGGCTTAAGCTCTTGAGATTTCTTACAAGAACAATGTTTACAGGTATTGGGAGCCACAACTGTGGTCTGTGTGTAATGGACTCCCTTTTCTGTTTCTGTCCTTTTCATCTCATTGTTCTTTCCCCAAGGATCTCCATCTTTCTCATTGGTCACAATTTCATTGTCTAAGGGAACCTTACTACTAACACTCTTATTCTTCTTAGATTCTTCCTTCTCTGTTTTATCCTTAACTACTACTTCTTCTTCACAAGGATCTATATTAATCTTTAATTCAGGATCCTTCCTATCCTTGGTCTCTAACAAATCAGACTTAGGAGGTATGTAGTTGTTATTGTAGGGTGGAGGTGTGGCATTGTACCCTATCCCTACTTTCATCTTGTCATGGATTTGAGCCTTAATGATGGTATCCATGGTTTTAGAAGCACAGGTAAACTTTTCAACATCAAGTTTAACCTTCTTAAGCTCTTCTTTTAATTTCTCATTCTCCTCCCCAGACACTTTCAGCTTAATCTCATACTCATTCTTCTCCCACTTCCAATAGTTAGTATCATAGGAGTGTTGAAGTTCATTAGCTTGAAAAGCTCTAATCTGTTCCTCAAACCTTTCTACAATCCTAACATAATCTTTCACATCTTTCTCTAGCCTCTTAAGGTTATCACACATACCCTGATTGTGATCCCTATATCTTTTAACAGCATCAATGCAAGCTTGAGAACAGAGTTTAGATTGTACCTCAGTGGGAATATCAGATACTTCTGCCATAAGAGCTTGATTCTGACAGGCTTCCTCAGCTTGATCACTCCAATCAAAAGTACTGTTTGATTCAATAGAATTTTCCATAATGATTGTAGAATTCTAAGAAACACAAGCTCTGATACCACTTGTGAGGATCGAATCTTAACAAGACAATAAACACTTAGAATTCAGAATTAAAGAATCTGCGGAAAAGAACTTTAATTCTCACAATCAAGAACAATGTAACAGAAAATTCACAATTTTGTATTCACTGTTTTGAATCACAATATTAACAACCAAACCTCAATCTTGTTGAACAGGCTCAACAAGACGACTTCTACTTCTCTAGAAATAGGGTTCTTACACCTTGAGGTTAATTCTCTCTTTAATCAATATCGAATTCTATTTCACACGTATATTAACTCGTATATCATCTATTTTCTAATAGCTATCTATCAATACTATTTATACAAAAGTAATTACAAGATAACTATCAAAAGTAAATTGATCTTTTGAATCTTCGTTAAACATATCTTGATCAATTCCTTCTTTGTCTCCAAAAGTATCGCATACCAAACTTATCAAGTCAGCAGTATTAACCTTCACAGTCTTCTAGCAGTAGTAATAATCTTCAGCAGTATTAACCGATTTCATCTCCAGCAGTATTAACATCACTCCAGCAGTATTAATCATGAGCAGTACTAACAGATATTCAATTATGCACCAGCAGTACTAACCTTGTCTAGCAGTAGTAACCTTGTCTAGCAGTAGTAACCTTGTCTAGCAGTACTAACCATGTATACGCAGTAGTAATTTGGTCTAGCAGTACTAACCGTGTATACACAGTAGTAATCTTGCCCAGCAGTATTAACTTTCTTCTGGCAGTATTAATGTAGACTTAGCAGTAGAAATCATGGACTAGCAGCACTATCCATACTTAGCTCATTTTCAGTTCCCAACATTACTTTCTGTTGGTTTACAGGTTCAAACAATGTTGTTCTTAAGGGTACCACTTTCCAATGCAAAGCCATATCAAAGTCTAGTACACAAGGTACTTTTGATATTTTTTTTTGAATAACAAGATTTTATTGAAAACACTCTTAGCCTGAATTCAGGCGTACACAACAATTATGTCTTACAGTCATAATTTGTCAATGGATTAGTTTAGGCATAGTGTAAGACACCCTTTCCAAAAAAAAATAAAAATAAGAAGAGGCAAACGAGGTACAACAAAATAAGAAAAGACAAAAAAGCCAATTACAATCCAAAAGAGCGTTGTTAGACCACCCAACCTAGTTTAGCTTTTAAGGGAGCTGTTGGGAACTGAAGATATGCTAAGTATGGTTAGTACTGCCAAGACAATGTTACTACTGCCAGTTCTTCGTTACTACTGCTGGTCAAGGTTACTACTGCTAGACAAAATTACTACTGCTAGACATGGTTAGTACTGCTGAGCTGAGATACTACTGCTAGAAGACTGTGAAGGTTAATACTGCTGAAGGTTGTTAATACTGCTGACTTGATAAGTTTGGTATGCGATACTTTTGGAGACAAAGAAGGAATTGATCAAGATATGTTTAACGAAGATTCAGAAGATCAATTTACTTTTGATAGTTATCTTGTAATTACTTTTGTATAAATAGTATTGATAGATAGCTATTAGAAAAAATAACAGACAATATACACGATATAGAGAACAGTTTTTAAAAAGTTTGTTTAGCCTTTCAAGAGAGAATTAACCTCAAGATCGTAGATCCTATTTCTAGAGAAGTAGAAGTCGTCTTGGTGAGATCTGTTCATCAAGATTGAGGTTTGGTGTAAAGCTTGTGAGTAATACAGTTTGATATATATACAGTGTGTTGAATTCTATTGATTGTTCTTTAATTGATTTAGAGTTCTATTCCGCAAGATTCTCTAAATTCTGTTTCTAAGAAGTTTAATTCTTGTTAAGAATCGATCCTGACAAGTGGTATCAGAGCATTGGTATCTTAGAAGCTATGGACAATTCAATGGATACTCACAGTACTCTTGTTTCAAAGGTTCCCATGCTCAAACCCAATGAATTTGACATGTGGAAACTGAGAATCAAGCAGTACATTCTTCTTACTGATTATGCAATATGGGACATCATAGAAAATGGCCCATGTAATGAAGGAAATATTGGAGCAGATGGAAAGATACCTCCTCCCAAGACAGATGCTGAAAAGAAAGTCAGACAAACAGAGATGAAGGCCTTAAGCACTCTGCTTTTGGCTATTCCTAATGAGTACCAACATCAATTCCAACACTGCACAGATGCACAGATGTTGTGGAATGCTCTGGAGAAAAGATTTACTGGCACAAAGAGCACAAAGAGAAATCAAAAGGCTATTCTCAGGCAACAATATGAGAACTTCATGTCTGCAAAGAATGAGTCTATGACTCAAACTTTTGACAGATTTAACAAGTTGATTGGAGAATTAGCTACTGTGGGTGTACACATGGATGCTGATGATGTCAATAGAAAGTTTCTTAGATCATTGGGAGAAGAATGGACCATGTACACAGTCTCATTCAGACATAATGACCAATTGGAGGACAAAGAGCTAGATGACCTCTACAATGATCTGAGAGTATTTGAGGCTGAAGTTGAAGCCAAGAAAAGGCCATCTGGATTTGTTTATAATGCTGCTTTATTATCTTCATCTTCTGATAATGCTGCTAACCCTGATTCTGTTAATACTGCAGGTTCTGTTAATGCTGCTGGTGGAACTAATCAAGAGAAGACTACAGATTCTGTACTAGAAGCATTCTTTTCTAGTCATGTCCACTCTTCTCTAATCAATGATGATTTAGAGCAGATTAATGCTGATGATCTGGAAGAGATGGACATCAAGTGGCAGATGGCTATGCTATCAATGAGGGTGAAGAAATTCATCAAAAGGACTGGGAGAAACAACTTTTCCCAGAGAAGAGAAGATGGTGCAGGCTTTGACAAGTCCAAGGTTGAGTGTTATAAGTGTCACAAGATGGGACACTTTGCCAGAGAATGCAGAAGTGGAGGATCACATCAACAGGCTCCAAATGGAAACCAAAACAGAAGCTCCTCTCAAGCCCTTGTCTCTCAACAAGGAATGGGATTTGATTGGAGTGATCAAGCTGAGGAAGCCTGTCAGAATCAAGCTCTTATGGCAGAAGTATCTGATATTCCCACTGAGGTACAATCTAAACTCTGTTCTCAAGCTTGCATTGATGCTGTTAAAAGATATAGGGATCACAATCAGGGTATGTGTGATAACCTTAAGAGGCTAGAGAAAGATGTGAAAGATTATGTTAGGATTGTAGAAAGGTTTGAGGAACAGATTAGAGCTTTTCAAGCTAATGAACTTCAACACTCCTATGATACTAACTATTGGAAGTGGGAGAAGAATGAGTATGAGATTAAGCTGAAAGTGTCTGGGGAGGAGAATGAGAAATTAAAAGAAGAGCTTAAGAAGGTTAAACTTGATGTTGAAAAGTTTACCTGTGCTTCTAAAACCATGGATACCATCATTAAGGCTCAAATCCATGACAAGATGAAAGTAGGGATAGGGTACAATGCCACACCTCCACCCTACAATAACAACTACATACCTCCTAAGTCTGATTTGTTAGAGACCAAGGATAGGAAGGATCCTGAATTAAAGATTAATATAGATCCTTGTGAAAAAGAAGTAGTAGTTAAGGATAAAACAGAGAAGGAAGAATCCAAGAAGAATAAGAGTATTAGTAGTAGGGTTCCCTTAGACAATGAAATTGTGACCAATGAGAAAGATGGAAATCCTTGGGGAAAGAACAATGAGATCAAAAGGACTGAAAAGGAAAAGGGAGTTCATTACACACAGACCACAGTTGTGAACTCCAATACTTGTAAACAGTGTTCTTGCAGGAAATCTAAAGAGAACAAGCCCCAAAAACATGATAATCAGAGGGGAAATCAAAGGAACTGGAATAACCAGTGGGCTATGAGACAAGGAGTTGATCTGAACAGAATTAACAGGCCAAAACCTTGTTTCATATGTGGTAAGCTAAATCATTTAGCCAAACACTGTTATTTCAATCCTGTTAACCAAAGGTTTAATGCTCAAAGATCTTTTCAAAAACCTGGTGGTTACAGAAAGAATGGTGGCTATAAAAAGCTTGCAAAGAAAAATGTGGCAAAGAAACAAGATAAACCCAAAAGCCACATAAAGAAAACGACTGAAAAGGAATGTGGTACTATGTGGGTTCCAAAAGGCACTAAAAACAATACTGCTGCTAGTAGTGTTAGTACTGCTAACACTGTTAGTACTGCTTCCAAAGTTAGTGCTGCTAGCAGTGTTAATACTGCTAGTAATCAGTCCAATGTTAGTGCTGCTAATACTTTTAGTGCTTCTTCTTCAGATAGTACTGCTGCTAGCAGTGTTAACTCTGTTAATACTGCTTCTAGCAGTGTTAACTCTGTTAATACTGCTACCTCTGTTAGTACTGCTGATACTGCTGCTAACAATACTGCTGCTCCCAGTATTAGTACTGCTAGCACTGTTAGTACTTCTGAGGTTAATACTGCTTCTAGTGCTGCTACACCAATAATTTTGACAAAGTACTCCAGTACTGCAGTACCTAAATTTGAAAATCTCATCAAAACCAAGTGCAAGTACTTTGATGAGCAAGGGAGACACAAGACCACTTCGGCTTGGGTTCCCAATAAAACTAACTGATTTATCTTGATGTGCAGGGCAACCAACAGCTCAAGGGGAAGAGCATTTGGCATGTTGATAGTGGTTGCTCCAGGCACATGACAGGTAACATGGCCTGCCTCAAAAATTTCAAAAAGATTGATGGAGGACATGTTGCATTTGGGGATAATCCTGCATGAGGTAAGAGAAGTGGTAAAGGTGATGTGTCAGAAGGTAAGATGACATTTGAGGATTTGACTAGTAATGCAAAGTGCAGAGTTAATACTGCCCTTGCAGTTAATACTGCTAAGCAGTTAATACTGCTTGTGCAGTTAATACTGCTTGTGTAGTTAATACTGCTAAGCAGTTGATACTGCTTGTGCAGTTGATACTGCTTGTGCAGTTAATACTGCTTGTGCAGTTAATACTGCTCAGAAGTTAATACTGCTTGTGTAGTTAATACTGCTCAGAAGTTAATACTGCTTGTGCAGTTAATACTGCTTGTGTAGTTAATACTGCTCAGCAGTTAATACTGCTTGTGCAGTTAATACTGCTTGCAGTTAATACTGCTTGCAGTTAATACTGCTCAGTAGTTAATACTGCTTATGTCGTTAATACTGCTTCTGTTAATTCTAGGGTTAATACTGCGTATAAATACCCTGTAAGCCCGCCTTCGCTCATAACGTCTCTTTGAACTCGATTCACTCTCACTCTCTTTCTAACCTATTCTCCCAAGAATTTCTGTGTTTGCTCAAGGATTTTCAGATACAATGGCTCAAAGAGAGTTTGTTGATGAACACAATGAGATTGCAATGCTTCAGAAGCCGAAGCAATCTGCAGGATTCCATGAAATTGTCGATTTTCTCACGTCTTCGCATATCTCCTATGCACTAACAGTGGCTCCCAAGATATTCATTAATCATCAAAAACAATTTTGGGATAATGCTACTGTGGTGACAGAAAACGGGCAAACGGAGATTCGAACCAGGGTTTGTGATAAACCCTTGACAGTAACAGAGGAGATTATTCGCATACATCTTCAGTTGAATGATGCTTCAGGTATATCTTCTATTCCTAATGAAGAACTCTTTTCTACCATACAAAGAATGGGGTATGAAGGCTCTATTGGTATTTTCAAAATTTTCAAGTCAAAATTCTTTTCCCAATGGAGATTTCTTGTTCATACCCTTATGCACTGCATCTCAAAGAAAACAACTGGATGGAGTGAGTTCAGCAGTACCACTGCTTATGCTCTGGTATGTTTGGCCACTTCCAGAAAGTTCAATTTCTCCCAAATGATTTTATCTGATCTTGTGTCAAACTTGGAATCCAAAAAGAGCTTTTACATGTATCCAAGGTTTGTGCAAGAAGTTATTAACAAGGAATTGATGGACTTACCTCAGTTTGATGAGGTATATGTACCAAAATCCCCTAAAGGGAAGGTTTTTTCAAATATGAAAAGACTTCCTAGGGACTCGGAAGGAGTTGACACACCATTGTTCTCTACAATGATGGTTGTGTCCCACCCCTCTGAAGGAATGGCATCAGGATCAAGGCCCTCATTAGATCATCCCACTGATGGCCAAACCCCACCTTCACTCACTATAAATATCCCTCAGCACATACTTCAAAAACCCACTCCTGCTTTATCCAACAAGTTTCAAAGTAGAAAGGTGCACAAGGTTCCTTCCCTTGATGTACCTACTCAGAGCCCTAAGCCTTTAAGCCCTCAGTTGGAGCATTCTCCAATTGAGAATATCAACAGGGAAACCACAGGGGTGTCTCCCAACCCCAAGAAGGTGCTCTCTAAGGAGAAGGATGAGCATATGGGTGCTAAGGCTGCCACTACTTCTGCTAGCACAGAGAAGGACAGTGGTAACATAAATAAGACCTTCCCCATGGCAACTCTAAATGAGAAATCATTAGGAGGACCCAGGTGCCAAGAAACCAAGGGGGCAGTTAGTGCTTCTGCTAGGCAGAAGGCTTCTGCTAAAACTTCCAAGGATCCCTTAAAGAAGGTAAAAACTTCTAAAAAGGGTGAGGATAGACATAACAAAGAGGAATTGATGGCTACTTCCAGTGATCCTTTAAAGAAGGTAAACACTTCTAAACAAGGTGAGGATAGATATAACTATGATGAATTGATGGAAACAATTGGAAATGTCAACTTGGATGTTATGGCACAAAAGAAGGAGATTGAGCAACTGAAGACTGTGGTCACCTACCAACAGTCTCAAATTGAGAAGCTCAAGAAGATGGTCACCAAGTTGTTGCACAGAAAGAAAAAGGCAAGATTTGTGCTGAGAAGAAGAATTCCAACTGATGATGCTCCCAAAAAGGGGGAGTCAGAGTCAGAATCAGAAGCAGAACTGAATATGAAGGGTCTACAAGTTGAGAGGGAGACAGTTCAGATGGAGACTGAGATGGAAATTAATAATGCACAGTTTAAGGGGGAGTCCAGTGCACAGAATAAGGGGGAGACAGAAAAGGTGGAAGAGCTTGTTAAAGAAGCAGAAACTACAACAGCAGCAGAAACCACAGCAGCAGAAACTGTTAATGCTGCTGAGTTTGAACAAGCAGCAGAAACAGTTAATGCTGCTGAAGGCGAAACAGAAAAAGCAGCAGAAACTGAGCAGGAAACAGTAACTACATCTCAAGCTGAAATTGATGAAGAAGTATACTGGATTGTGAAGAACAGTGTTGAAGCAGCATCATTACATGTTCTAAGAGAAGCAGTAACAGCCATAGCAGCAGAAATGGTTATTGCTGCTGAAAAACTTAAAACAGCTGAACCAACTCCTGAAGCTGTTAAAACTCTTAAAAGAACCAAGATGATGTCAAAGAAAAGACCAAGCACCAAGCCCATAACTTCACAGAAGAAAAATGAAAAGAAGCCAAGGGTGGAGCCAACTGCAGAAGAGGCCCAGGAGGAAACAGTGAAAGAAAAATCTGATCCAAAAGTTGCTGAAGAAGAAGTGGCAACTCCATCAGGGCAATCAAGCAATGTACAATCACAAACTGATGCCCAATGTGATTTGTATATTACTGGTGTTGACTCTAACCCAATTCCAATTCAGGCTGAACCAATATCATCTAAGGCTCCTGAAATCATCTTTTGGGACACTTTGAAAGATGGTAGAAATGAGTTCATTAGGATAAAAAGAGCAGATGGAAAATTTGAAGTCTTTTCAACTTGGGGAAAAATTGTCAGAACTTGCTCAAGATCAGACTTAGAAGAGATGTTCAAAGTCGGGATGAGGCTATATGAAAACATGCTGACTGAGCAAGGGATGTCAATCTCTAAAATGGTACTTGAATTCTTGTGCCAAATGTTCAAACCTGAAGCGGTTCAGCATAGGATAAACACACAGTTTCAAGCCATTACCAACTGGATGCTCTATGAAAACTGTGGAGTATATGTCATCTCCCTTGACTCTGCGACTCAAGAATACTATCTGGTGGATGAAATATACAATCACAGCATGAAGAGGCTGAAAGGAATGCTACATGCTAAGTTGACCTGCAACAAGGATTCAGCAATGGGTAGATTCTTGGTAAAAAGGATTCTCAATCAAAGTCTGGGATTGAATCCTAATCTAGGCATGTATGATTAGGTTTTGGAAGCATCATCTGAAGAACTTGACTTCTTTTCCTAAAAGTCAAGTTAGGGGGAGATTGTTGGGAACTGAAGATATGCTAAGTATGGTTAGTACTGCCAAGACAATGTTACTACTGCCAGTTCTTCATTACTACTGCTGGTCAAGGTTACTACTGCTAGACAAAATTACTACTGCTAGACATGGTTAGTACTGCTGAGCTGAGATACTACTGCTAGAAGACTGTGAAGGTTAATACTGCTGAAGGTTGTTAATACTGCTGACTTGATAAGTTTGGTATGCGATACTTTTGGAGACAAAGAAGGAATTGATCAAGATATGCTTAACGAAGATTCAGAAGATCAATTTACTTTTGATAGTTATCTTGTAATTACTTTTGTATAAATAGTATTGATAGATAGCTATTAGAAAAAATAACAGACAATATACACGATATAGAGAACAGTTTTTAAAAAGTTTGTTTAGCCTTTCAAGAGAGAATTAACCTCAAGATCGTAGATCCTATTTCTAGAGAAGTAGAAGTCGTCTTGGTGAGATCTGTTCATCAAGATTGAGGTTTGGTGTAAAGCTTGTGAGTAATACAGTTTGATATATACAGTGTGTTGAATTCTATTGATTGTTCTTTAATTGATTTAGAGTTCTATTCCGCAAGATTCTCTAAATTCTGTTTCTAAGAAGTTTAATTCTTGTTAAGAATCGATCCTGACAGGAGCATCTATTTATATAATTATTTTTTAATTTAATATAAACTTATTTAGTTTATGTTATGTTTTTTTTGGAAGGGTATACTAGGCTATGCTTAGATTAATCATTTGGCAAATTATGACTGTAAGACATCAGCCCAATTAAACCTCCGTGGCCACAATTGTTGTGTATGCCTGAATTAGAACTCTGGGCAGATGGGATATTCCACCACATCACTCAGAGGCTTAACCAGTACACCACGACCCTTGTGGTTTAGTTTATGTTATGTTATCTTTTTAAGTAATGTTTATTTATATGATTCATGTATAGAAATAGAACATATAATTCAAGGACAAGTGAGTTTTATTCAGCAAAATGACATCACCAAGGATGACGTGGACATGGATAAGGTGTTACTTTTGTACTTCAAATTTATTTAAACCTATAAGAGCATCTCCAACAGCTTCCTTGTTTTGGAGAAAATGAAAAATATAAGGATTTCGGGTTGTATTTTTGCTCCAACAGTTTTCCCAAAACTATCTCCAAAATGGAGAAAGAAGGAGGGAGAATGAGTTTTTCTCAAAATATGAAGATACCCCAAAAATGATTACTAGATAAGAGGACCGATAGAAATCTTTGAAAAAAAAATTAGATTTAATTGATGAATTAAATATTTTAATATTATAATCAATGTTTTTTTTTCTCCAAAATAGGGAATCTGTTGGAGATGAATGTAATTTTTTTTGGAGATTTTGACTTTTGATTCTCCATTTTGGAGAAATTTTGAGAAATCTGTTGGAGATGCTCTAAATATAATTCTTGTATATGAAGATTTTGCACTAACATCGATCATTGTTGTGGTTATCCTTACTATTGATCGTTTATCCGAAGGTTGTGTATCCAAGCGGCGAGATCAAAGGGTTTGTTGAGAGGATCAAAGCGATAATGCAATCGATGGATGAGGGAGACATAAATATGTCGGCTTATGATACTGCTTGGGTTGCACTCGTCCAAGATGTTAATGGAAGTGGTCGTCCTCAATTTCCGTCATGTTTGGAGTGGATCGTGAACAATCAACATCCTGATGGATCTTGGGGTGACGGCTTGATCTTTTTGGCTCATGATCGAATCATTAATACGCTGGCTTGTGTAATCGCGCTAACTTTTTGGAACGTTCATCCCAGTAAATGCCAAGAAGGTAGATCGAATTTTAGCACGAATTTTACTAATAGAAATTATGGTGAATTTAAAAGTAAATTTCCGAAGAAAAAGAAGTCATTAGCGACAATAAGAGAATCTCCAACAACTTTTTCACTATGGAGAAAACGGATAAAATTGAGATTTTGAGCCAATATTTTGTCATAACATCTTCTCCAAAACTATTCTTAAAATGGAGAAAGTAGAAGACAGATGGTTTTTTTCTCAAAATATGAAGAACATCCAAAAATGAGTACAACGTGAGAGACCAATAGAAAACTTTGAAAATATATATTTAGAGAGAAATAATATTTTAATAGATAAATGAAATATTTTAATATTATAATCAATGTTGTATTTAGAGAGAAATAATATTTTAATAGATAAATGAAATATTTTAATATTATAATCAATGTTGTATTCTTCAAAATGAGGATTATATTGGAGATGAATGCAATTTCTTTTTGGTGATGTTGACTTTTGGTTCTCCGTTTTGAAGAAATTTTGGGGAATCTGATGGAGATGCTTTAAAACTGTTTGTCTCTGTAAGTTGCTAAAATGATATGTGACGGAATATTCGTCACTATGCCGTTATGATATATGCAGGAGTGAAATTTCTGAAGGAGAACATAAGCAAACTTGAAGACGATAACGCAGAACATATGTTGATCGGTTTTGAAGTAGCGTTTCCTTCCCTCATCGACATTGCAAGGAAGCTCAACATTGAAGTCGGAGAAGATTCTCCGTTCTTGGAAGAAATCTACGCAAGACGGAACCTGAAGCTCAAAAAGTTGGTACTTATTTATAGTTAATTTACACACCGTTAACGTTCTTTTTTTTAAATGAAAAACCAATTTCCTAAAACGATCGTAATTAATGATTTTTTGTGACGAAAAGGATACCGAAGAACATAATGCAGAAAGTGCCCACAACTTTACTTCATAGCTTGGAAGGAATGCCAAATTTAGATTGGGAAAAACTTGTAAAACTTCAGTGCAAAGATGGGTCATTCCTCTTCTCACCATCATCCACTGCTTTTGCACTAATGCAAACTAAAGATGAAAAGTGTCTTCAATATCTCACAAATGTTGTTACCAAATTCAATGGTGGAGGTGTGTTTTCATGGTTGTTTACATGTCACTTTTGTTGTTGTACAGAAGGACTTAATGTTTCTAATAATGTAATCTTTATCTTGTTCATGATCATGATGTAGTGCCGACTACTTATCCGTTGGATCTATTCGAACATATATGGATCATTGATCGCCTCCAACGCCTTGGGATTTCTCGTTATTTCAAGTCAGAGATTGCGGGTTGCGCTGAGTATGTCTACAGGTATGCAAATATGATCAAAAATCGTTTGTATCAGGGTTGAAGATGTCCATTTGACCACTTGTACTACCAAATCTACTACTCTTATGTCTAAGAGAGGGCTAGAAATGGTAATGGTCATGTTCCAAGTCTATATATCTATATATAGACTTGGGATCGTGTGAGACAAAACTATTTTTGTGAGATCTGTGAGACTACGTTTTTACACTTGAAACTTCACAACAAAATACTATATATATTTGGTAAAAATATGGTCACACGAAAACAGTCTGGTCTCACGTGAACCCAACCCTGTATATATATGTGTGTAGAGAAAGAGAGAGGGGATCAAACGAGAACAACGTCTCTTTAAAAGAACGAACACGAGAACCAACAAAATCATATATGATTTTACATTAAAGCACGAAAAACCCACACAGACCTGAAGTCTCAGCAAAAGTCTTTTTTCAAGCGTTAATGTAAAGTCATATATGCCTCTGGCATGTAGCTCAGTTGGCAAAGGGGTGGGTGACTTTGCCCAATACATAACAGGTCTTGGGTTCGATCCCAGGCCCCTCCACTAGCATCGGCCGATGAGTGAGCCAAAAAATGCCTCCTCACATTGGTGTCCTAGGAGGCAGGTTCAGTGTGGGGCCGGTTAGGGTTACCGGCAATCAACTTTTTGCCCAATGTAAGGTCATATATGATATTGTTGGTTCTCGTGTACTTTTAAATGGGTATTGTTCTCGTTAGAATCCGAGGTTCACGCGAAAACCTCAAAAAAATGAAAAACTGAGGAACACCCTGATAACCGGTAATCTGGATGGTATAGCACATGTGTATACAAATAATTGAAGTTGTTTTTTTGGTTTTTATGCACTTGTGCATTATGCACATGTGCATACACGTATGCATGTTACATTGTATGCACATGTATATATCGTCTAGATGAATGATTACTAGGGTGTTCATCAGTTTTCATTTTTTTACAGTTTTCCCCTAAACATGACCCTATATATATATGTATGTATATATATATATATATATGAATGGTTTACTTTGCACCTCATTTAACCAATCATAATATTTCATTAAATTAAACAATCATAGTACATACTTAGTCAATTTCTTCAGGATCAAATGGACCAAATCTCTCTAACACTACTTACAAACCCAATCTCAACCGTCCATTTAATTATCTAGTGAATATGTGGTTTCATAAAATATCTTGATCGTATTCCAATATAAAACGTTGATTATAATTAATGAACTCTAGTCATCTTCCATATATATTGTAACACCCTAAAATTTGGGTAAAATTTAAACCTGTAAATTTTCGGAAAATATACTTCTAAAATTAACCAATCGCCCAAGTAAATGGGGAAAATAGAGTATGGCGTATACAACATCAAAATCAAGCAATTATCGGTCCAACAACCTAATAATCTAAACTAACGTAATTTAGATTACAATCGGGTGTTGCCTAACTGCTACCAAAAATCCACATTAAAATTCTATTTTTTGTACGCCTCCAAGTACTCCCAAAAATGCTATACATCAACTCCTCTCTCCACTCAAGTCCGAGGAGTCCCACCGCTTGAAGACCCTAGACATACACCCAAAAGAAGAAGTGTTAGTCTAACAACGTGAGAATAAGAACCTACATTTGTAACAATTAATAATATATATTCAAGATACGATGTAAATCAAATTAACCCATGGAGTGGACCATCGAACATCCAATGCTTCAAGTGTGGATGAAATCTTGATAACCAAACAAGTTTCATAAGACAAGATAACCATAGGAACGTTAGTAGCATTTATCACATTCATCAATTAAACGGAAACAAGCGCAACCCCAAAGGTCTATAACTTGTGAGCTCCAACTTCAACCACTCCAGGTCTATACGTTGGGTTACTCTAAATCCACAAACCAGCACATTGGAATTACACCTTACTGCCCATGAGACGATGCCCGACCATATAGGCCCACATCTTACTTATCATGGATCCCAATGCCTATTCCGAGCTACGACTCTAGTGCCTACGGATCCATTACACTTAATGACCGACAACAACTCTCATTTAGTTCAACAATAACAATCTTTACGAACGCAAGCTTTCTTAGTAACAATTACAACATACCCTCCACTTGGGAGTATTAAGCATACTATTACCATAGTCGTCTATCAAATGTCAAGATTTCCCAATCTAGGCTTTTGCCCTCTTTTATAACATAAAACCCTTTTTATTATAACATTATCTTCTTGAAAACCCCCAAATACGCCCAAAACCCTAATTTTGATCTAGATTGGTCAAAATTACTTTTAGAGGGTAAGATATGTAGATCAAGGACAACAATACTTGAAAGTCAAGAGATGTTTACACTATTCATCACTACCAACCCTTATTTCAACAAGATCCCATGTTTTCTCAAAAACCCAATTTAGGTTACATGTATAATTCATGCAATAGTAGTAGATAAAAGAAATAAGATGGAGATATAACAATTAATACATATATAAAGCATAAAATGTGAAGATAACTCACCTTAGAGGGTTTTATAAAAACCCAAAACCCTAGATGATGGAAGAGGAAGCCCTTTGAACACTTGAGTTTACTTGAAAGTGAGAAACACTTAATGACCTAAAGATGGAGAAGGGTTTCTCATAAATGTGATGGATGAAACCCACAAATGATGAGAGATGTTAAGAGAAGAGAACTTACCAAACTTGGAAAGCAAAATCGCCCTAACAGTAGAGAAATCGTCCTTAGGTGAGAAATGGAGGAGAATGACCAAAATAGCAGCCAAGTCCCGCTGATAAGCAGCCCCTCGCCCCCCTTGTGCGACATTTCCCATGGAGACAATGCCCTGGCATTGTAGCGGGGCACAGTCGCGATCAACAGCCAGCTCTCTGTTCGATTTGCCAATTCGTCCTCCCATCGCGACAATGACACATGCGACTATGCCTGAGGCATAGTCGCTGGTCACAGTCGCTAGCCACGCCCCATCTGCTGTTCAACGACCCTTTTCCATCCCGAAACCGATTTTTCGAGCTCGTGAAATGAGTTGGCTAAACGGTAAAGCTTGCATGCATGAGAATCCCACATAGACCTCTTGATAAAATAATTAAAGATTCGGGGTGTTACAATCCTCCCCAACTTGGAAAAGATTTCGTCCTCGAAATCTAAAGCTATACAAACAAATGAGGGTATCAGCGCTTCATATCTTCCTCCGGTTCCCAAGTCACGTTGGCACCCAGGTGGTGCCTCCATTGCACTTTGATCTTGACTATCTCTTTGTGTCGAAGTTTCGTAACCGCTCTATCCAAAATAGCTTCGGGCTCCTCGATGCAACGGTTGTCATCCACCCGGATCTCCGATAATGGTATCACGCTCTCTCCTTCCGCTAAGCACTTTCGTAGGTAACACACATGGAAGGTTGGATGGATTCCATCCATTTCCGGGGGTAAGTCTAATTTGTAGGCTTGTGAATCCACACGTTCTACGATGGTGAATGGTCCAAGGAAACGGGGACTCAACTTCCCACGCTTCCCAAAACGAATTAAGCCCTTCCGAGGGGATACTTTCAACATAACCCTTTCTCCCACTTGGAATTCCACCGGTCTCCTTTTCTTGTCGGCGTAACTCTTTTGCCGATCTTGGGCCGCTTTCAAATGTTCCCTAATGACCTTGACTTTATCAGCCGTTTCTTGTACGATTTTCGGTTCGACAAATTGCTTTTCTCTCGCCTCTAACCAACACGCGGGAGTCCTACAATTTCTCCCATACAAAGCCTCAAACGGTGCCGCCTTCAAGCTTGAGTGATAGCTATTGTTGTATGCAAACTCTACTAACGGTAGATGAGTATCCCAATTGCCTCCAAAATCGATTACGCAAGCCCGTAACATGTCTTCCAAGGTTTGAATGGTCCTTTCACTTTGTCCATCCGTTTGTGGGTGATACGCCGTGCTTAAATTTACCCGCGTACCAAGTTCCTCTTGCAATGCTTGCCAAAATCTTGATGTGAACCGACTATCCTGATCGGAGACTATGGATACGGGTACACCGTGCCTCGAAACCACTTCGTTAATGTAGAGTCTTGCCAATTTGTCCATTGGCAAAGTTTCCCGCATAGCTAAGAAGTGTGCACTCTTCGTCAACCGATCCACTATCACCCAAATGGTGTCGTGACCTTTCAAAGTCTTCGGTAATTTAGTCACAAAAACCATCGTGATTTTCTCCCACTTCCACTCGGGGATTTCCAAAGGTCTCAAGCTACCATAGGTGTAACATCCTGAAAATTCCATTGTATAAAAATAAATTGGTATTATTTATTTAAAGTTTATGAAGAAAGTTAACTAGAAGGGTTAAATTGTTATTTTTGGAAGTTGAGGTATTAATTGGGAAAATGAGTTAATGACTCATCTAATTGGTGTTGAGGTGTCAAATTATGAGGATAAAAGTATTGTAAAATACTGATTGTTGTTGTTGGAGTGTTTCAAAAAGAAAAAAAAGAAGAACAGAGAGATCGAGAGAAAAAGAGAAAGGACGAAGGAAGGAAAAGAAAAAAAGAAATCAGTGGTGAAATTAGAGATTGTTGATAAGCTGCCATTAAGCTGTTCGTTAAGCTCTTACGTGAATCAGTGTATAAATCGACTTTTGAGGTTCAGGTTCGGGAAAGAAGTTTGGGGAGTGAATTTCATATAAAACTTTGAGGTGTTGAAGGATCCAGCAATTCTTTTGGAGATTTTGGGACGAAGCTTAGATAATCTAGTTAATCTATTTATGTTGTAAGAATAGATTAATAAGATTATTTAGGACAAGTTTAAATGTTGTGTATAAAATAATGCTGTAGATCCTTGTTGTTATAAAAGTTTGGTATCTTTAATGATCATAGCATTTATTTTGGGGTTTAAATTTACCCTGTTTTTAGGGTGTTTCAATATGGTATCAGAGCTTTAGTTTAAGCGAACTAGGTATGAATTTGAGATACCTAGACTTAAGCTGAGATGAGTTAAGTTATGATCAGAGAATTCTGGGTAGGAGTACTAAGATTGGGTGGTTTCAGAGTCGACAGAAATACGCGAAGTTGGTACTGTAACAATAGTAATGAGAATTCTCATGTATGATATGTTCGCAATTTCAATTAGCTACTGTTATTATGAATATATTATTGCACAAGCATACTTGTTTCTAATTGTTACAGTGACTGATTAGCGGTAAAGTATGTATTGTATGTTTTGTTGTATAAACCATTAACTGATGAGTATTCTTTTATGCTCCATCAGAACGATGGTGAATACACCCCCGAGGTCTCCAAATTCTTCGATGAATAGGAATTGGTTAGACGATGCTGGAGAGAGGCAAACTGGATTGGGCGGAGTTCCTGATACGCCATCAGATTTTCTTTCCTTGGGAGGAATGCGAAGTCGAGTACATCCAGGAGGTACTAGTAATGTTGATCAAACGTCGTCAGATTCAGGTATGGAGGGGCGAATATTGGATAATGTGACTCGGCTGATGAATGCTTCAATGGAGAGGCAAGCAGAGATGATGAATACTGTAATGGGGAGACAGGCAGAGATGTTTACGAAATTGATTAATGATCGAAATGTGGAGCCAAGGAGAACAGTGACCGATACTAATGTGATAAATCCGACTGTAAATCCAGGAGTGGAGACAGTTAGAAGGGTTGACAGCAACTGTTCTTACAAGACGTTCCTAAGCTGTAAACCGCCAGAATTCAAGGGAGATGATAATCCAGTGGTTTGTATGAACTGGATAAGAGAAATCGAACAGGCTTTTCGTGCCTGCGAATGTACAGATGAGAGATCTAAGGTGAGATTTGGGTCGCAAATGTTACGTGGAAAAGCGTTGCAGTGGTGGAATGTGTTGTCATCAACTGTGACGGAAGCAGCTTTGAATTCTGTAACTTGGAGTCAGTTTAAAGCAAAGATTTTAGAAGAATATTGTAACGAGCATGAGATGGACCGAATCGAAGAAGAGTTTCGGAATATTAAGAAGGGTAATATGTCGGTGAGAAAATATACCGAGGTCTTTATGGATAAGCTAAATCTTGTGGGGCACGTGGCTTCAACAGAGAAAGAAAAGATTAAGTATTACTTGAAAGGTCTACCAGCAGATATGATGACAAGAGTTCGTAGTTCAAAATCTGCTACCTTGAGGGAGACGATTGAAGAAGCAAAGGTGATAGAGGAAATGTATGTAAAAGATAAGGAGGAGAAAGCGCAGGTTGGAGAAAAGAGAAAATGGGAGGGTCGTTCAGAACCTCCTCAGAAATTAAGATTATTCGGAAAGAACATTCGCAATGATTCTCGTAGAGAACCGAGTTGGTGTGCAAAGTGCAGAAGTAAACATTTTGGCCAATGTCGTGTGGTCGGAAATCAATGCTTCAAGTGTGGGAAGATGGGACATATGGCGTCAAATTGTACAGTGCCTGGGTCGGTTTGTTTTGAATGTCAGCAACCGGGTCATTTTCGAAAAGATTGTCCGAAGTTGAAAAGAGGAGGAGACCAGGGAAGAAAGCTGGATATTCCCAAACCAACCAGTCGTGCATTCCAAATGACTGCTGATGAAGCGAAGGGGTCAAAGGACGTGGTCTCGGGTACATTTCTTATAAACTCTATTCCTGCACGTGTGTTGTTTGATAGTGGCGCAAATTTCTCTTTTGTATCCAAGATGTTTCAACATAAACTAGCTATGCCTGTTACTACTCTAGGAGATGCTTTAGTAGTCGAAATAGCTAATGGAGTTCAGACTTTGGTTAAGGAGAGCCTGGCCGATTGTAAGATTATGATAGAGGGAACAAAATTTCCGATTAACTTGTTGTTAATGGAAATTGGGAGTTTTGATATTGTGGTAGGAATGGACTGGTTGAGCAACAACCAGGCAGAAATTATGTGCGCAAAGAAGCTAATTCGAATTCCATTGGGCGAGAAAGATAGTGTATTCGTGTTTGGAGAAAAACAGGAAGGAGAAATTCCGTTGATTTCAGTAATGAAGGCACAGAAATGTTTATCGAAAGGGTGTTGGTCTTATCTAGCTTATGTTATTGATATAAAGTTAGAAAAGAAAAATATTCAAGATATCAACGTGGTGCGTGAGTTTCCGGATGTGTTCCCGGATGACCTTCCAGGTTTGCCAGTTGAAAGACAGGTGGAGTTTCGTATTGATATTATTCCTGGATCGGCACCGATTGCACGAGCACCTTATCGTTTAGCACCCGCTGAGATGAAAGAGATGATGACTCAGCTTCAGGAGTTATTGGATAAGGGTTTCGTGAGACCAAGTTCTTCACCTTGGGGAGCTCCAGTTTTATTTGTTAAGAAGAAAGATGGTACCATGAGAATGTGTATTGATTACCGAGAGTTGAATAAGGTAACTATTAAGAACAAGTATCCGCTTCCGAGGATTGATGATCTATTCGATCAACTCCAAGGTGCGGGATGCTTTTCAAAGATAGACTTAAGATCTGGATACCATCAAGTGCGAGTAAGAGATGAAGACGTTTCAAAACCAGCGTTTAGAACAAGGTATGGGCATTATGAGTTCCTTGTGATGCCATTTGGGTTGACAAATGCTCCTGCAGTATTTATGGATTTGATGAACAGAGTGTGTCGACCATTTTTAGATAAGTTTGTCATTGTGTTTATTGATGACATACTTATTTATTCAAAGACTGAGGAAGATCATGAGCAACATCTTCGTGAAGTCTTAGAAGTTTTAAGAAGAGAGAAGTTATACGCCAAGTTTTCAAAGTGTGAATTTTGGTTGAAGGAAGTGCAGTTTCTAGGTCATATAATTACTTCTGAAGGAGTTAAAGTAGATCCTTCAAAGATTGAAGCGATGACGAATTGGGAGACACCTAGAAGTGCATCTGAGATAAGAAGCTTTCTGGGATTAGCAGGTTATTATAGAAGATTCATAAAAGATTTTTCTAAGATTGCATCTGCTTTGACGTTGTTAACCAGAAAGAATGAGAAGTTTGTTTGGACGGAGAAACAGGAAACAGCTTTCAGAACTTTACGTCAAAAACTGTGTGAAGCACCTGTACTTGCCTTGCCAGAAGGGATAGAAGATTTTGTCGTGTATAGTGATGCTTCAAAGATGGGTTTAGGATGTGTGCTAATGCAAAGGGGCAAAGTGATTGCCTATGCCTCACGACAGCTTAAAGAGCATGAAAAGAATTATCCTACCCATGATTTAGAGTTAGCAGCAGTGGTGTTCGCTTTGAAGTTGTGGCGACACTATTTGTATGGAACGAAGTGTACTCTTTATACTGATCACAAGAGTTTGCAACATGTTTTTGATCAGAAGGAGTTAAACATGAGGCAACGAAGATGGTTAGAACTGCTTAAGGATTATGATTGTGAATTGCATTACCATCCTGGTAAAGCAAATGTCGTGGCTGATGCCTTAAGTAGAAAAGAGTATGGTGGGTGTTTGAAGTCGGTAAACGCTAGAATTGATGTAACGTCAAGTTTGATGGAAAAGATCAAAGAAGCACAAGTGGTTGCCTTGCGAGAGGAAAATCTGAAAGAGGAAGTAATGGGTAAGCAACATCTTCAGTTGACCAAAGATGGTCGTGGGATTAAATTATTTCAAGGAAGAGTTTGGGTGCCTAAAATGGGAGGAAATCGAGAGTTGATTCTCGAAGACGCTCATAGATCTAAGTATTCCATTCACCCTGGGAGTACGAAGATGTATCGAGATTTGAAATTGCATTATTGGTGGCCAGCGATGAAGGTAGATGTGGCTCGAAAGGTAGAAATGTGTACAACATGTTCGTTAGTGAAAGCCGAACATCAGAAACCTTACTGAAGTTTCCAATCCTTAGAAATTCCGGAGTGGAAGTGGGAAAAGATTACCATGGACTTTGTGACGAAGTTACCAAAGACGCAAAAAGGTAACGACACAATATGGGTAATCGTGGATAGATTAACTAAGAGTGCTCATTTTCTAGCAATGAAAGAGGCATCACCAATTGAGAAATTGGCAAAGTTGTATATTGATGAAGTGGTATCAAGGCATGGTATACCGGTGTCAATAGTGTCAGATCGTGATAGTCGGTTTACCTCGAGATTTTGGCGATCACTGCCAGAAGAATTGGGTACTAAAGTTAATTTGAGTACTGCTTTTCATCCACAGACCGATGGACAGAGTGAGCGAACCATTCAAACTTTGGAAGATATGCTCAGGTGTTGTGTTTTGGATTTTGGTGGTAACTGGGATACGCATCTACCGTTAGTAGAATTTGCGTATAACAATAGTTATCATTCGAGCATCGGGAGAGCACCCTTCGAAGCGTTGTATGGTCGTAAGTGTAGAACTCCGGTGTGTTGGCTAGAAGCCGGGGAGAAAGAGTTTGCTGGTCCAGAGTTAGTACAGCAAACAGCGGATAAAGTAAAAGAGATTCGACAGCATATGAAAGCAGCCCAAGATAGACAGAAAAGTTATGCTGACCTGAAGCGGAGACCAAAGGAATTTCAAGTCGGGGAGCGTGTGATGCTCAAGGTATCCCCATGGAAAGGTGTGATAAGGTTTGGAAAACGTGGGAAGTTGAGTCCTCGTTTTCTAGGACCTTTCACCATTATTGAGAGAATTGGGTTACAAGCTTACAAGTTAGATCTTCCACCCGAGTTGGAAGGAGTTCATAATACTTTTCATGTATGTTATCTTCGGAAGTGTTTGGCCGAAGAGGAAGATGTGATTCCACTCACAGATGTGAGAATAGATGAAAAGAGTCGTTGTGTAGAGGAACCAGAGGCGATTTTAGAAAGATCGGTTAGAAAACTACGTAGTGGTAAAGAGGTAGCTATGTTGAAAGTACAGTGGAAACACCATAGAGGTACTAATGTAACTTTAGAGTCAGAGGAGAGTATGAGGAATAGGTATCCTCATTTGTTTACCTAGCTTTGATTTCGGGGACGAAATCATTTTCAAGTTGGGGAGTATTGTAACATCCTGAAAATTCCATTGTATAAAAATAACTTGGTATTATTTATTTAAAGTTTATGAAGAAAGTTAACTAGAAGGGTTAAATTGTTATTTTTGGAAGTTGAGGTATTAATTGGGAAAATGAGTTAATGACTCATCTAATTGGTGTTGAGGTGTCAAATTATGAGGATAAAAGTATTGTAAAATACTGATTGTTGTTGTTGGAGTGTTTCAAAAAGAAAGAAAAAAAAAGAATAGAGAGATCGAGAGAAAAAGAGAAAGGACGAAGGAAGGAAAAGAAAAAAAGAAATCAGTGGTGAAATTAGAGATTGTTGATAAGCTGCCATTAAGCTGTTTGTTAAGCTCTTACGTGAATCAGTGTATAAATCGACTTTTGAGGTTCAGGTTCGGGAAAGAAGTTTGGGGAGTGAATTTCATATCAAACTTTGAGGTGTTGAAGGATCCAACAATTCTTTTGGAGATTTTGGGACGAAGCTTAGATAATCTAGTTAATCTATTTATGTTGTAAGAATAGATTAATAAGATTATTTAGGACAAGTTTAAATGTTGTGTATAAAATAATGCTGTAGATCCTTGTTGTTATAAAAGTTTGGTATCTTTAATGATCATAGCATTTATTTTGGGGTTTAAATTTACCCTGTTTTAGGGTGTTTCAATAGGGTAACTGATGTTGAGCCTTCACTTGTGAGCAAGTCGTACACTGCTCCACATAACGCGCCACATCCAACTTCATGACTGGCCACCAATAAGTTAACTTTAAATCTCGGTACATCTTGGTACTCCCGGGATGAATGGAGTACTTTGACTTATGCACCTCATCCATGAGTAGTTCCCGATTCCCACCGATCTTAGGTACCCACACGCGCCCGTTGAACAATTTGACTCCACGGCTATCTTCCGTTAAAAGTTGCTTTTCTTCACCATTACCTCATCTTTGAGGTTTTCTTCCTTTCAAGGCTTCGGATTGAACCGCTCTAATCCGTTCCACCAAGCTTGACACTATGTCGATCCTTGAGAGATTGGCGCATAGACTTCCACTATACTCCTTTCGACTCAAGGCGTCGGCAACCACATTGGCCTTACCCGGATGGTAAAGCAACTCACAGTCATAATCTTTGAGTAACTCTAACCATCTCCGTTGCCTCATATTTAGTTCCTTTTGATCGAACACATACTTCAAGCTCTTGTGATCCGTGTACAACGTACACTTCGTGCCATAAAGGTAATGACGCCATAATTTCAACGCGAACACGACTGCGGCCAATTCCAAGTCATGCGTAGGGTAGTTCTTTTCGTGCACCTTGAGTTGCCTCGATGCATAGGCGATCACCTTCCCCTTTGCATTAACACGCACCCCAAGCCCATCTTGGATGCATCACTATAGACCACAAAGTCTTCCGATCCCTCGGGTAAGGATAAAATTGGCGCTTCACATAATTTCTTTTGGAGAGTACGGAATGCCTTCTCTTGCGCTTCGGTCCAAACAAACTTCACGTTTTTCCGTGTCAATGCCGCCAACGAAGAAGCAATCTTAGAAAAATCTTGAATAAACCTTCGGTAGCAACCCGCCAAACCCAAGAAGCTTCGAATCTGGCCCGGGCTTTTAGAAGGTTCCCAATTCATCATTGCCTCGATTTTGGAAGGGTCTACCTTCACTCCATCTCGGGTAACTACGTGACCCAAGAATTGCACTTCTTCTAACCAAAATCCGCACTTGGAGAATTTTGCGTAAAACTTCTCTTTTCTTAAGACCTCCAACACCTCCCGTAAATGGGACTCGTGTTCCACTTCATCTTTGGAGTACACCAAAATGTCATCTATGAATACAATCACCGACTTGTCGAGGAATGGTCGACACACCCGGTTCATCAAATCCATGAACACCGTCGGTGCATTTGTTAACCCAAACGGCATCACTAGAAACTCATAGTGACCATACCGCGTCCGGAAAGCCGTCTTTGGAATATCGTCTTCTCTAACCTTTATTTTATGATAACCCGAACGCAAGTCAATCTTTGAGAAACATCCCGCTCCTTGGAGTTGGTCGAACAAGTCGTCAATCCTAGGAAGTGGATACTTGTTCTTCACGGTCACCTTGTTTAACTCTCGGTTGTCGATACACATCCGCATAGTGCCATCTTTCTTCTTCACGAATAAGACCGGTGCTCCCCAAGGAGAGGAACTCGGCCGCACGAACCCCTTCTCCAAAAGCTCTTGGAGTTGTGCCATAATTTCTTGCATCTCGGATGGGGCCAAACGGTAGGGAGCTCTAGCTATCGGAGCCGCTCCCGGTACTAAATCTATCCTGAACTCTACTTGACGGTCTGGTGGTAAACCCGGCAAGTCTTCCGGAAATACGTCGGGAAACTCGCGTACCATTCTCACGTCCTCAAGCTTCTTCTTTTCTAATTTAGCATCGATCACATACGCCAAGAAGGACGTACATCCTTTGACCAAACATTTACGTGCCTTCAACATGGAGATGATTGCTACATCTCATTTTCTTCGCTCACCATAAATGACCACACAACTTCCATCCGAAGAGGGTATACGGATCAATTTCTTTGCACACAATATTTCGGCTTGATTTCCCGCCAACCAATCCATTCCAACCACCACATCGAACCCCCCAATTACCATGGGCATTAAGTCTATCGAGAATTTCCTCCATTCGATTTCTAGCATGCAAACCCGCAAAATATCCCGAACCACTACTTGTCCCCCATCGGCTATTTCTACCACTATGGCTTCCTTTAAACTACTAGTGGGCACAGACAATTTTTGACAAAAGGAGGTCGATACAAACGAAAAAACTTGCACCCGAATCAAATAACACACGCGTAGGTACGGAGTTTAGAAGAAGCGTACCCGACACTACATCCTTTGAAGCCTTCGCCTCCTCGGTCGACATTTGGAAAGCTCTCCCCGTTGCTCTCGGAGGTTCCACCTTCGGCCCTCCGCTTCCCCCCGACTTTAACTTCGGACAATCCTTCCTAATGTGACCCGACTGCTTACACTCGAAACACATCGTTCCTCTGACGGGACAAGAGTTGATAGAATGGCCGGACTTGCCACACTTATAGCATTTTCCCGGCACAAAATTGCATGGACCGAAGTGTTTGCTCCGGCACTTGGAGCACCATCTAGCCTCCCTCTTCGGGTCGACTCCCCGGTAGTTGTTGTCAAACGTTCTTGGTTTCTTAAAGGGTGTAGTTTTCCCTTCCCATCTCCTCTTTTCCGGCACTCTAGCGACTTCTTCCTTGCCTCTACCGTAGGCATCCTCTACCAACTGAGCTTCTTCCACCGCCTCACGAAGGGTAGAAGCCTTAGAGACTCAGACCATAGTCATCATGTCCGATGGAAGACCCTTGATGTATGCCTTAATCTTTTCCTTCTCTGTCGGGACCAGATGTCCCACCAATCCCAATTTATCCATGAACAACCGGTTGTAGTCCTTAACTGTCAAGTCGCCCCTTTTCAAATTCCGGGACTCTTTCTCGATCCGGTCCATAGCCCTCTCATTGCAATATTCATCCAACAACTTTTCTTTGAAGGTTGCCCAGCTCAGCTTGGCCAATACCGCGACCTCTAGAGAAGCGGAGTAAACATTCCACCAAGTAAGAGCCGTCCCTCTTAGCATTTGAGAACCAAACTTTGCCCTTTGTCTCTCCCCGCATTCACTAATACGAAAAACTTGCTCCATTTCTCTTATCCAGTTCATACAGACAACTGGATCATCTGCCCCTTAGAACTCGGGCGATCTACAGCTCAAAAAAGTTTTGAAAGAACAAGTCTTCCCTGCTTGCCTAGTTTCCAGCGTTCCCAATCCATCAGTAGGGATTTCATTTCCCCCAGATCCGGCCACCAGAATGTTCTCGGCAACCGTCTCGTGCTTACGATTGCTAGCATCCCGATCCTCTATAAATTTCAAAAACTGCTCTTGCTGCTGATTCATGGCCCTGTTCATGGCCGCCATCATCCTGTCCATCATTCGTGTCTCAGCTGTTTCCTCCTCCAGAACGAGATCAGATGTTTCCAGATTACGTCGAGGGATGTGTTCGATTACCCCGCCCAAAACGGTGTTATTCAGCGGGGGTACCGTTGTCGTCGTTATCCTTGGTTGATCAGCGGTAGATGCTGTGGCATCATGACCATCTATTGGGGTCGAATTCTCTTAAATTCGACTGCCTTGGAGATCGATGTAAACATCTGTTCGGAGTCACCATGATCGAACAGTAACCTGTGTTTGTGTGCGTGCGTGTGTTTAGAAACAAACTAACGAAGGCAGTAAAGGGAAACGTATACACTAATAAATCGATCTATTTTATTCCATATAAACATACACATATATATAGGTTATGAATCGGTGTTAGTGAAGGGTCACAACGATTCATGCAGGGATGTATATGACAGTTATTATAACTGTCATTTATCATTATTTACACAACACCCCTCCTAATTTAGACATATGTACATATTTAGCAAACTAACTATAATTACTACTAGTGATTATAGGCGTTAACTTCCAACACCATCCACCCTGCTACGGGTGTTAACCATCGTAGTCTGCCACACAATCGAGAATGAGATAAGAAATAGGCTATAAGATTTAAACATAAAGAAACGTACCAATACATGCATCAATCATCATAACAATAGCAATCTAAGCATACTCACGTAACGATACATTCATAATAGCAGTAGCTAATTGAAATTATGAACATACTTCACATAAGGATTCTCGTTACCAAGGTCACAACTTTCAACTTATGTACTTCCGTCGACTCTAAGACCATCCTATCTTAAGAGTTCTACCCAAGCTCACCGATCAATACTTAATCTCGTCAGCTTAAGTCTAGGAACTTTGGTTACATACCTAGTTCACTTAAACTAATGCTCTGATACCAACTTGTAACACCCTAAAGTTTGGGTAAAATTTAAACCTGTAAATTTCTGGAAAATATACTTCTAAAATTAACCAATCGCCCAAGTAAATGGGAAAAATAGAGTATGGCGTATACAACATCAAAATCAAGCAATTATCGGTCCAACAACCTAATAATCTAAACTAACGTAATTTAGATTACAATCGGGTGTTGCCTAACTGCTACCAAAAATCCACATTAAAATTCTATTTTTTGTACGCCTCCAAGTACTCCCAAAAATGCTATACATCAACTCCTCTCTCCACTCAAGTCCGAGGAGTCCCACCGCTTGAAGACCCTAGACATACACCCAAAAGAAGAAGTGTTAGTCTAACAACGTGAGAATAAGAACCTACATTTGTAACAATTAATAATATATATTAAAGATACGATGTAAATCAAATTAACCCATGGAGTGGACCATCGAACATCCAATGCTTCAAGTGTGGATGAAATCTTGATAACCAAACAAGTTTCATAAGACAAGATAACCATAGGAACGTTAGTAGCATTTATCACATTCATCAATTAAACGGAAACAAGCGCAACCCCAAAGGTCTATAACTTGTGAGCTCCAACTTCAACCACTCCAGGTCTATACGTTGGGTTACTCTAAATCCACAAACCAGCACATTGGAATTACACCTTACTGCCCATGAGACGATGCCCGACCATATAGGCCCACATCTTACTTATCATGGATCCCGATGCCTATTCCGTGCTACGACTCTAGTGCCTATGGATCCATTACACTTAATGACCGACAAAAACTCTCATTTAGTTCAACAATAACAATCTTTACGAACGCAAGCTTTCTTAGTAACAATTACAACATACCCTCCACTTGGGAGTATTAAGCATACTATTACCATAGTCGTCTATCAAATGTCAAGATTTCCCAATCTAGGCTTTTGCCCTCTTTTATAACATAAAACCCTTTTTATTATAACATCATCTTCTTGAAAACCCCCAAATACGCCCAAAACCCTAATTTTGACCTAGATTGGTCAAAATTACTTTTAGAGGGTAAGATATGTAGATCAAGGACAACAATACTTGAAAGTCAAGAGATGTTTACACTATTCATCACTACCAACCCTTATTTCAACAAGATCCCATGTTTTCTCAAAAACCCAATTTAGGTTACATGTATAATTCATGCAATAGTAGTAGATACAAGAAATAAGATGGAGATCTAACAATTAATACATGTATAAAGCATAGAATGTGAAGATAACTCACCTTAGAGGGTTTTATAAAAACCCAAAACCCTAGATGATGGAAGAGGAAGCCCTTTGAACACTTGAGTTTACTTGAAAGTGAGAAACACTTAATGACCTAAAGATGGAGAAGGGTTTCTCATAAATGTGATGGATGAAACCTATAAATGATGAGAGATGTTAGGAGAAGAGAAATTACCAACTTGGAAAGAAAAATCGCCCTAACAGTAGAGAAATCGTCCTTAGGTGAGAAATGGAGGAGAATGACCAAAATAGCAGCCAAGTCCCGCCAAGTCCCGCTGATAAGCAGCCCCTCGGCCCCCTTGCGCGACATTGCCCATGGCGACAATACCCTGGGCATTGTAGCGGGGCACAGTCGCGATCAACAGCCAGATCTCTGTTCGATTTGCCAATTCGTCCTCCCATCGCGACAATGACACATGCGACTATGCCCGGGGCATAGTCGCTGGTCACAGTCGCTAGCCACGCCCCATCTGCTGTCCAACGACACTTTTCCATCCCGAAACCGATTTTTCGAGCTCGTGAAACGAGTTGGCTAAACGGTAAAGCTTGCATGCATGAGAATCCCACATAGACCTCTTGATAAAATAATGAAAGATTCGGGGTGTTACATATATCCAAATTAAATAAACGACCCTCAACATTTCCGAAAACATATTAATTGATTGGGTTGTATTGGTCGTACAAATGAGATAAGTTGTATTTGAAACGTCCTATATATATATATATATACACATATATGGTAACCTTCTGTCTTTAAGGTTTCTTTAGAGAGAATGAAATGACTTTTGCAAATTCTAAAATGCTATCAGAACTGAGATCTACCACATTTAGGGACTTGACACGCTCTTTAAGCTTCATTCTTGTCGGGACACATTAGACTTCATTGTTTGAGGGGCATGTTGGAGTTCAACATTGGGTAGAATCGAACCAATCAAACATTTATATATGTAGGAAACTTCCTAATCTCCACTATAAAACAAACCATTATCGACGGATACTTCCATCGGTAATGTCTGGATCCGTCGGAAAACGAAGGCCGCAAATTATTTGGTAGGGAAACTGTTTTCCGACCGATCTCCGACGGATTTTAGTGACAGATTACCGATGGATCTCCGACGACCAACCGACGGCGATGAGTTCAAAGGGAATAGTGACGGCCCAGTTTTTACCGACATATTAATTTACCGACGGATTTCCGACGGACAATTTAGCGACGGATATTCCGTCGGTGGTTCAAATTGAATTAAATTAAATTATTATTGTTTTAAAAAATAAATTAAAATTTTAAAAATACTACCAAAGGGTAATCCGTTGGTAACTTGTATTTTAATTAAAAAAATAATTAAAAATACAGAAAACCTTGTACAAAACATGTAGTACACTGCTATTATCTAAAGACAATATTATCCCAATCGCGTTCATAATCACCGTTCCAAAATACAATATTATCCAATACAAAACAAACTAAACCGGACCGGGGAAGGAGAAGGGGGAAAATTTCCATACTGACCCATGAAGGCTTCAAACAGCTTCGTTTTCGCATGCAACGCTAACATTGTTTCTCTGTCTTGTCTCGCTTGCTCCTCCATTTTGAGCCTCACTTCTCTTTCTTCCCGTGCCTCCGTTTTTAGCGCATCCCACTGAAATTCAACATTTGACAAACATAAAACAATGTCGGACGACATTTGACAAACATATAACAATTATTCCACATTTTATAACGGCTCTTTCATAGAGAATTTTAAAGGGATTACGCTTTCCTAAAAAACGACGACAATTTCAGGTATTGGACTAAGGACGGGATTTGTTGGGCGAGAAACTCAAACGTACAAGATATTGACGACACTTCAATGGGATTTAGGGTTTTGCGAATGCATGGTTATAAAATTTCTCCAGGTTAGTGTTCATGAACACATGCTCGAAATTCAATATGTTGGCGATGTTTTTTGTGACGAATTCAAGATTAAACGTGTGTTTTGTGACAGATGTGTTTCGACAATTTGAAAAAGATGGCAAATTTGTGTGTTTTGCCGGACAATCAACACAAGCCATCACCGGAATGTTCAGCTTATTTCGGGCATCGCAGGTGCTCTTTCCCGGAGAGAAAATCCTCGAGGATGCCAAGAAGTTTTCGTATAACTATTTGAAGGAGAAACAATCGACAAACGAACTTCTTGATAAATGGATCATCGCCAAGGACTTGCCTGGCGAGGTACATGAATACACACACACACACACACACACACACACACACACACATATATATATATAAGGTTGCGTTCCGGTGAGAAGTTGAGGTTAATGTGAGAATTGGTTATCAACAGTTGGATCATGATCAATAGATGCATATTAGGATGATATGCACTTAGATAAGATGCACTGAGATGTATCAAATCAAATCCCTTCTTAGCCACAATTCATGGGAGGACATTCGATTAAAAGTGATGTACGTCCATATAAAACTTAATAAAGACGATCTGAATCACAAATCAACAGGTGGAATATGCGCTAGACGTGCCATGGTATGCAAGCTTGCCTCGACTCGAGACGAGATTTTACTTGGATCAATACGGAGGCGAGGACGACGTTTGGATCGGAAAAACCTTATACAGGTACTATTACATGATCGCGTAAACGTAAATTTTGAAAACCCTTATATACAATTACCATTATATTTGAATGATCATATTTTTACATCCTGCAGGATTGGGAATGTTAGCAATAATACATATCTTGAAATGGCTAAAATGGATTACAATAAGTGTCTAGCAGCAATAATACATATCTTGAAATGGCTAAAATGCATCAGCTTGAATGGAACACTATGAAGCAGTAATTAAGTTTGCTAGCTTTCTATAAATAATTCCAAGTGGAAGGTTCAAACGAGAACGCTAACTATTTAACAAAACAAGAAAACAAGAAAACATGTGTGATTTTACACTAACAGCAAAAACTGGATGCGAGCGACTTTGGCTGCGACTTCACTCGCGAGCCAAAGTCACATGAATCATACATGATTTGGTACGTGAATCATGTATATATGATTTTGTACATTAACGTCGTTTTCTTATTTTCTTAAATTGTTAGCGTTCTCGTATGAACCCACCTTATAATTCTAATGTTTTTATTTTGTATGATTTAAATCGATCATAAAACCTATAATTAACAGATGGTATGTGGATTTCAATATCGGACGATTTGGGATGAGCGATATCACAAATCTTTTGGTCGCGTACTACCTGGCTGCAGCCAGCGTATTCGAGCCAGAAAGGTCCAACGAGCGGATAGCGTGGGCTAAAACAGCCACATTAGTCGACGCCATCTCCTCTTTCTTTGATTCACTACAATTCTCGAACGAGCATAGAAGAGATTTTGTCGACGAGTTCAGAAACACACCATCATCCCTTCGTCCCACCAAGTACTGTGTTTTCTTCTCCATATTTTAGGGTTCAATACACTACTAAATGAAAAACTTTTACCTACGAACTTTTCCATGAAAAATCTGTCGCTAAAGGGTAATTCATCACAAAACCGTCACAAAAGTTGGTGGGTAAATTTTTTGTGGTTAATGCAAATCAGTGACAAATTACTCAGGGATTCTCTGGTTGATCCATGAGTACTTTCTCGAAAAACATCGAATTCTACCGAGCCATTGATATTTTCTGGATCTCTGGGTAATCACCGACGGAAATTTCACTGGGTGAATTTTGTGGGTAAAAGTAATTTGTTTTGTAGTGATAGCATTAACGACAGACTGTTTTGGGTGTCAGAAAGGTTTTATCTATTACCAATTTTCTGTTTTGAACACAGCTATGGAAAACCATGGCATGGGTTGATGGTTGCACTAAAGAAAACCCTACATGAGCTTGCATTGGGCACAATCACGGCTCGTGGTAGAGACATCTATCCACAACTTCACCGGGCCGTAAGCTCGTAGTATCTTTGTCAATTCTTTTTGTGACGGCTCATAGGATGACGCTAAATGTATTTGTTTTTTCATTTTTTGGAATTAGTGGGAGATGTTTTTGACGAGGTGGCACGAGGGAGTAGATGCGACAGAAGGACAAGCAGAATTGATAGTACAAACGATGAGCATGATCAACGGCCGATGGACATTGAACGTACTCTTAGCCCATCCTCAATACCAACAAATTTCAACTGTCACTAATAACCTATGTCACGAAATATCTTGTTCGAGTAAGCCCAAGGTACACATGAATACACACGTTCATTTTGCATTAAGTCAAGTTTTCTCCCCCTATAGCAAAATCTAGTTTATGGGACGCCAAAATTTTTTAAGTATCCTAATAGAAAATATTTTATAGGACTCACTACAAAAAAATTGAGTTTAAAAGACGCCTAAAATAAATAAGCGTCCCAACAGGGTGTTTTATAGGACCAAACAAAAAAGTGTCCTATCTAAAGGCGTTACAAAAATTTAATAGGACGCCTTTGGGCGTCATAACAAGTTTTTTAGAACATTTTTCAAATAATGCATCCTATTAACTATTTTATAGGACACTATTTAAAAGTGTCCTATAAACACAAATGTCCTCTAAAAAGATGGGTTTATAGGACACTTTTCAAAAACGTCATATAAAATTAGCTAATACGACGGTCTATTTTGAAAATGTCCTAAAAACCTTGTTATGACGCTCGAAAGCATCCTATAAACTTATTGTAACACTTTTAGATAAGACATTTTTTTGTTTGGTCCTATAAACTAAGGTCCTATAAAATTTGTTGTAGTGACTTGTGACCAAATCTTTGTTTGTCATATCTAAAAGTGCATGTAAACAAGTTTTCTAGAATACTTTTGAAACGAAGTATCCTATTAACTATTTTATAAGACATTTTTATAAAAGGTCTATATAAACACATATATTTATAAGACACTTTGTTTTATAAGACAATTTTTCAAATATTATTGCTCTATAAAAGGTCTAAAAGGACACTGTTTTAAAATTTTATAAGACACCAAAAAAACGTCATATAAACCTGTTACAACACATGATTTAGACACGACACACGAGTGTTTATTACAACAAACTTCAGTCCTATAAAACCTCCATACTTCACCAAGTGTCCTATAAACTTTGTGTTTGTTGTTGTATTCGTTGTTTATTCAATTGACATAAGAAAATCGTTCTATATCGTTAGGAGAACCATGCCACATGCTTCAACAGTGAGACTACGTACTCAACGAGAGAGTGCAGAATGCAAGAATTAGTGCAACTCGTACTCAACAACTCACCCGATGATCTTGATCAGGATTTGAAGCAGACGTTCCTAACCGTCGCAAAAACTTTCTTCTACAAGGCCTACTACGATCCAGTGACGATAAATTCCCATATCTCCAAAGTGTTGTTCGAAACTGTAAATTGAAAACACTGATTAATCTCCCTCAATGGCATACATTCCATATGTATTGCCATTCTAATACAGTCTTACATTTGATTATTTGTGTGTTATTTTGTATTTCTTAATGTTATATATGTGTGGTTATCATAAAAATAAACGACTTATTTTATCACAATATTTAGACATCTAATTTGAAATTCCAAAAGTTTGTGCTAATTAAGTTTACATCAGGTTATTGTTCCCGGCGATAAACCCACGCCAGTACAACAAAATTTGAGTTTATAGGATGCCTAAGGCAAATAAGTGTCCTAGAGTGTTTTATATGACATTAGTTTATTTTATTTTTTTGAACAACAAAACTTTTCATTAATAACCAACCAAACTTCATACACCATCTTGACCCAATCCAAAAAACAGAATCTACCAACCCAAAAAAAAATACAAAACAAAATATGGAGACAAAATCCATGAACAAAGTAAGAGCCATGGCAGTTTGCGAGAAGCAAACCCACGGATGATCGAAAGTCATTACCGAATGAGTGATGATCTCAATCAGCCCCCAACCCGCCTCTTAAAACGCATCTGTCCTCGTCGAGACTTCTCCCTACCACGACGGATTCGCTAACCACTCAACCCAACCCATTATAAGACCAAAGTTTTTAGGATGCTCTTGAGAGTCGTAACAAAGGTTAATTAGTTCTTATGAGAACCAATTAATTAGTTCATATATGAATATGTTAACCAGTTCACTAGTTCATATATAAATCACAAAGGTTAATATTTGAATCAGTTAAAAAGGGTTCATATTTGAATCAGTTAAAAATGGTTCATATGTGAATTACATAGGTTCACATATGAACATATAGTTTATGTGTGACTCACACAGGTTCACATATGAACTCGTCCTGCGTGTTTGTAAAAGTTACGAAACTGTCCTTTTATTTTGGAATAGCCGCAACTTTGATCGGTCAAAGCCGCAATTGACCAATCAAAGCCGTAATTTTTGATCAGTCAAATCCGATCTTCACCGTATGAATGGCTAGGATTACTTCTCTATTTCTCACACACTTAACATTTCTCATTTGAACTTATGGCTATATATATATAGGATCAAGTTCAGGGGAAAACCTCAAAAAAATGGAAAATTGAGGAACACCTGATAGTCGTTTATCTGGACAATATGCACTTGTGCATACAAGTAATTTGTAACATGCATATGCACATACGTGCATAAAAACCAAAAAACAACAACTTAAATTACTTGTATGCACAATTGCATACCGTCTAGATGAAGGGCAACCAGGGTGTTTATCAATTTTCCATTTGAGGTTTCCCTTGAACCTCTTTTTCTCTGATGAACATCCTGGTAGCCCTTCATCTTGGTAGCCCTTCATCTAGACGATATGCACTTATTGTAATACCCCGGGTAAGTTCGTTAGTTAAATCCTAATTCCGTCAAATCTAGTTAACTTTATAAAACGAGGTTTAGGGTAAGTTTGGGTAAAATAATAAGTTAAAGGGGTGTTGGACATTAGTTGATAGTTGAAGGTTCAATTGGTAAATGGGGATTTGATATTATCCCTTTAGGATTTCAGATATCTCATAACTCAAAATATCAGTGTGTGTGTGCGCGTGTTCTTGAGGAGAAAAGAAGCAGAAGAAGGAAGTACGGTTAAGGCTCCGATTGAGTGTGTTGGAATCAAAATTAAGGTATGTATTATTTAGGTTTTGTGTTTGTATTCATCAGTAGTAAATTCCTATCGGTTTAGAATTTCCAGTTTAGTGTTTTGTATAGATTTCAATCGCATCTGGGAAAGTTTAGACCGACTGTGTTCTTGAGACTCCCGGTGGAGTCCCGGTATTGTCACTCCCGGTAACGACAAGACCCGGTACTACCAATTCCCGGTACTGGAGAGTCCCGGTACTGGAGAGTCCCGGTACTAGAGAGTCCCGGTACGGTGGCGTCCCGGTACTCTGGGTAGTCCCGGTATTTTGTTATGTTTTGGTATTAAGTCAGAGAGTAAAAGTATAAGTGAAACATTGGGGAACAGGAACTTGGTGGGCCTTATGTTAGACTAGTAAAGCGATGTATGTATCTTAAATTGTTTCAGATTCTGTGGAGTCGAGGTGAAAGATAGGATCATTTTGAAAGAAGCTTGCAAGTGTTTTTGGATAAGCAATCGAGGTGAGTTTTACTTTTAAAAACATTTTCAACTGGGATACATATATATGTGATATATATATGAGATGGATACTATGGATTGTGAATATGATATATGGTTGGTTATATGTTTACGTTAAGAAATATATATATTTATATATATATATATATGGTTGGAAAATGATGAAAGGTTTATAAATGACAATATGATATATTGATATATATATATATTGTATTTACATTACACAACACGAGTGTATGTTAGCCGAACTATTAGTCGGCGGAGCTGTATGGAATTACAGCGGAGCTGCATGGAATTGCAGTGGAGCTGTATGGAATTACAGCGGAGCTGTATGTAATTGCAGCGGAGTCGACTGTATTTTAGTACAGTGACGATGATTAGTTGGCTTGCTACCAACTAATATGGCCATGGGGATGAGAATGGGTTGAGGAGAGATACACGGTGCACGAGTCTTGATGTGGTAATTAATATACGTGTGGTATATATATATGTGACGTTTATATACTTATGGTATATGTGTGTGTATTGGCAAAGGTTGTATTTAAACTATTTTGATTGACGAAAGGTTTGATATAATAAAAAAGGGTTTTTTAATGATTTTGGAAAGGACCGGGATCAACTCACTAGACCCGTTTGGTCTAACCCTCATTTTGTTTTCAAAAATATGTTTTCCAGGTCGAGGAATTGATAGCGGCAAAGGAAAGAGTAAGGTGTAGACTGCCTTCGTGGACCGATGATGATTAGGAAGATGTTATGTATTTTGTAGTTACGAAACAAAAAGGACCATACTTGGTTTATTATGTAACCTTTGTTGTAATTCAATGATATGCATGTATGTTATATTATATGATGTATGCAATGGGAACCGGGTTGTTACACTTATGCATACAAGTAATTTATAACATGCACATGTGCATAAAAACAACTTAAATTACTTGTATGCACAAATGCATACCGTCTAGATGAAAGGCTAATAGGATGCTTCTCAGTTTTTCATTTTTGGAGGTTTTCTCCTAAACCTACATCTCTCTCTCTCCATATATATATATATATATGGTCCCTTTAATTTGCAACCCTAAAAAGGTGGCAACCACCTTCATCATTAATAATTGATGGATCTGAAACCCAGAAATCGAAATCGAACCAGAAATCGAAATCAAACCCAGAAATCGTCGAACTAGAAATCGCCTTCATCGTCCCATAAATCAACCCAGAAGTTCGTCGTCTTTACCAGAAAATCGAAAACCATCGGATTCATCGTCCCAAATCAACCCAAAAATCATGAAGATATTTGCTGAAATCATGAAGATAATCTTAAAAAAATGAAGATGACGAATGCTATCAGATAACTTCCTTAATAACTACCTAATATTAATTGATAATGACCAATAAATCCGGGATTCTCTCTAATAACCGGATGATTGATAAATCATTAATTACCCTCCTAACTCAAAAAGTCGATATTACCCTCAAGTTAATTAAAATTATTATAATAGATATAATCATCTAATCTATGATCTAACGGTGATAATGTGGGTTGCAAGGGTTGCCACCTTTGCATGGGTTGCAAAAGATCAACCCCCCCTAAAAGTCTATAAAAGTCTATAAAAGTATTTTTAAAGATTTGATTTTTCTAACACCGTTTGGGAATTTTAAAGATTTTCTGAAAGTGGTGTATGCCAAGAATATCACGTGGGGAACTTTTCGAGTTAGATCCGGATATTGAGAGAACTTTTCATCAAATAAGAAGAATTCAAAGAACATCAAACTCTCTCAATATGGACGGACCCCCACCCGGTTTTGAAAATAGACCACCAAATCCACCACTTTTAGGAAATCCCGTTCGGCCGCCTTTGGAAAATCCTGTGAGACCACCTTTAGAAAATCCAATACGGCCTCCGCCAGTTTTTAATCCACCACTTTTTGGTAACCCACCATTTCAACAAAATCCACCTTTTCAACAAAATCCACCACTTCATAATCATAACAATGAAGACGGAGATGATAACGGATCTGTTGGTAATATTGAACCACTTAACATCATTGATCTTGCAAACTCGAAAGATGGAAGAATTATGGACTATGCAATCCCGAACTTTGAGCAATTAAATTCTGGGATTGTTAGGCCACAATTAGATACTTTACATTTTGAACCAAAACCCATCATGTTCCATATGTTGCAAGCCAATGGTCAATTTGCCGGATTACCGTTGGAGGATCCCCATTCCCATTTAAAATCTTTTATGGAGATCACCGATGTTTTTCTAATCCCTGGAGTTTCACCAGAAGCCTTAAGGCTCACATTATTTCCATTTTCTCTAAGGGATAGGGCAAGAGTATGGTTCAATTCATTAACACCAGGTTCGGTATCATCTTGGAGTGATATGGCTGAAAAGTTTTTGCGAAAATATTTTCCACCTACCCGGAATGCTAAGTCCAGGAACGAAATTTGCATGTTTAAACAAATGGACGATGAAGCAATTCCCGATGCTTGGGAAAGGTTTAAAGAATTGTTAAGGAAGTGCCCTCACCATGGCATTCCCTAGTATTCAACTCGAGACGTTTTACAATGGACTTGATTCCAATGCAAAACAAATGCTCGATGCGACTTCAAGAGGGGTCTTTACCTTTAACACCTACAATACCGGGTATGAAATTCTTGAAAAGATTTCAGCAAATAATGGACAATGGGCTGATCCAAGAGCTCAAACTTCAACTCAAAAGAAGACTGTCGGGTTGCATGAGATTGATGCATACACTGCATTGACAGCACAGCTTGCTTCTATGACTAATATGCTTAAAAACATCACTTCAGGTCAAGGAGCACAGCCACCTGCCACTAAACCTCATGCACCTGTCCTTTCTGTGCAATGTGTATGTTGTGGTGATGAACATTCTTATGAACACTGCCCTCATATTTCGGAATCTGTAAACTATGTTCAAAATAGACCAAATCCTCACTCCAACACATACAATGCCAGTTGGAAGCAGCATCCAAACTTCTCTTGGAATAGTCCATGTTTAAATCTGCCTGCACAAAAATCACAAGGGAATTCTAATTTTCAAAATCAAGCAACCAGTTCACAAAACCATTACAAGGGAAATTTTCAAAACAACCATCATCAGAATAATCGTCATCAAGGTTTTCAGAATAATCAACCACCTTTTCAAAACCAAAATCATGCACCTCCACATGATGATTCAAATCTTTCTTTGGAAGCACTCATGAAAGGGCTTATGACCCAAACTCTAGCATCAATCAGAAATCTTGAAACTCAAGTCAGTCAACTTGCTTTAAATCAAAGTACTAGGGCCTCAGGAACTTTACCTAGTAACACTGAAATCCCAAAGGCCCCAGGAAAGGAACATGTAAAAGCAGTAACTCTTAGGAGTGGGAAGGAATTACCTGAAACTGTGGAAAAAGAATTTGGCCCTTTAACCAAATCAGATTTTGAGAAATTATCCAAAGCCAATCCTACTCCAGAGATTCAGGTTATTCCAAAACCACCAAGTCAAAAAGAAGACCAAGACCCTAAGATTACAAGTTTAAGTCCAATCAACACCAAAAGCGTATTGGAACCATCTGGCTCAAAACTTTCAAACCAGGTTGTTGTCAAACCAGTTCCCCCTTACATCCCCTATCCTCAAAGGATGAGGAATGAGAAAAAGGAACTGCAATTCAAAAAGTTTTTGGATGTTTTCAAACAATTGCACATCAACATACCTCTTGTTGAAGCAATTGAGCAGATGCCCAATTATGCCAAGTTCCTTAAGGATATTTTGAGTAAAAAGAAGAAGCTGACTGAGTATGAAACTGTAGCCCTCACTGAAGGTTGCAGTGCTATGTTTTCCAACAAAATACCCCCTAAGCAAAAAGATCCAAGGAGTTTTACCATTCCCTGCTCAATAGGTGGAAAAGAAGTTGGACAAGCTTTGTGTGATTTAGGTGCCAGTGTCAATCTCATGCCCTTGTCAATTTTTAAAAGTTTAGGCATAGGAGAAGCCAGACCTACCACAGTCACACTCATCTTAGCTGATAAGACCATTGCCTATCCAAAGGGTAAGATTGAAGATGTGTTAGTCTAGGTTGACAAATTCATTTTTCCGACTGATTTTATCATTTTAGACTTTGAGGCTAATAAGGATATTCCCATTCTTTTGGGAAGACCTTTCTTAGCCACAGGTAGAACTTTGATAGATGTCCAGAAAAGAGAGTTGACCATGAGACTTCAGGACCAAAAAGTCACATTTAATGTCTTCAATTCTTTAAAATACCCAAATGATATAGAAGACTGTTCAAGCATAGGTACCATTGAGTCATTATGTCATGAGGAAGGAGTCAAACAGACCTGTAGGATGGAAGAAGAGGATGAGGAAGAAGGTGAGGAATATGATGATGATGATGAAATTTCCATAGAAGAGGAGACTGTCCCTTTGGTTGCTGCAGCATTTGAGCTATTGGAAAATAGTGAGCAAAAATTAGCCGTTCCTTCCATAGTCTCACCACCTGACCTGGAGTTGAAGAAACTCCCATCTCACCTGAAATATGCCTTTCTAGGAAAAGAAGACAAATTACCTGTTATCATATCAGCTACCCTAGAATTGCATCAGGAAAAGAAGCTAGTGGATATGTTGAAGTTGCACACCAAAGCCATAGGATGGACCATTGTTGACCTTAGGGGGATTAGTCCTTCCATTTGTCAACATAAGATCATCTTAGAAGAAAAGAACTTCAAATCCATAGAACCGCAAAGAAGACTGAACCCTGTCATGAAAGAGGTAGTAAAAAAGGAAGTTTTAAAATGGTTAGATTCAGAAATTATTTTCCCAATAGCCAGTAGTTCTTGGGTTAGTCCAGTCCAATGTGTGCCTAAGAAGGGAGGGATCACTGTCATTTCCAATGACAAGAATGAACTCATCCCAACTAGAATAGTCTCCGAATGGAGAATTTGCATGGACTACCGTGTAGACTAAACAATGCTACTCAAAAAGATCACTTTCCTTTACCTTTTGTTGATCAAATGTTGGACAGGTTGGCTGGAAAGGAGTTCTACTGCTTTTTGGATGGATACTCAGGTTACAATCAGATAGCCATAGCACCGGAAGACCAAGAGAAGACTACTTTCACTTGTCCTTTTGGCACTTTTGCCTTTAGTAGAATGCCCTTTGGACTTTGCAATGCGCCAGCTACTTTCCAGAGATGCATGATGTCCATATTCTCTGATATGCTTGAAAAATCCGTTGAAATATTCATGGATGATTTTTCTGTTTATGGTTCATCTTTTGATCATTGTTTGGAAAATTTAAAACAAAGTCTTAAAAGGTGTGAAGAAACGGACTTGGTCTTTAACTGGGAAAAATGTCATTTCATGGTTACAGAAGGGATTGTCCTTGGTCATTTAATTTCAAAAAGAGGAGTTGAGGTAGACAAAGCTAAACTTGAAGTTATTGAAAAACTACCTGAGCCAACCACTGTTAAAGGAATCAGAAGCTTTCTTGGTCATGCTGGTTTTTATAGACGTTTCATAAAAGATTTTTCAAAGATTTCAAAACCTTTATGTCTATTATTACAGCAAGACCAAAAATTTGATTTTAATGAAGATTGCAGAAATGCATTCCTTACTTTAAATAAAGCTTTGGTGACTGCTCCAGTGATTGTTGCTCCTGAATGGGACAAACCTTTTGAAATCATGTGTGACGCAAGTGATTGGGCTGTTGGTGCAGTTTTGGGTCAAAGAAAAGGAAAGATTTTTCACTCCATCTACTATGCAAGCAAAACCTTGAATGAAGCTCAAATTAATTACACAACAACTGAAAAAGAGTTATTAGCAGTGGTTTTTGCATTTGAAAAACTAATATCATATTTAATGGGAGCTAAAGTTATTGTTCACACTGACCATGCTGCCATTAAATATCTCATTTCAAAGAAAGATGCAAAACCAAGGCTAATAAGATGGGTTTTGCTATTGCAAGAGTTTGACCTAGAAATTGTTGATAGGAAAGGGGTGGAGAACCAAGTGGCTGATCACATGTCTAGGTTAGAAAAGTTAGTTGAAAGCAGGGAAGGAGGAGACATCATAGAAACCTTCCCTGATGAAAAGATTCTTATGGTGCAATCACAACTTCCATGGTTTGCTGACATAGCTAATTATTTAGCTTGTGGCATCAAACCTTCTGATTATACTCACCATATGCTGAAGAAATTTTCCATGATTGCAAATTTTACATATGGGATGATCCTTTTCTGTTTAAACTTGGTACAGATCAAATACTGAGAAGGTGCATCCCAGAAACAGAAGTGGTAGCTATCTTGCAGCATTGCCATCAATCAGCTTATGGAGGACATTTTGGAGGCCAAAGAACAGCAGCTAAAGTTCTTCAATCTGGTTTCTATTGGCCTACTCTCTTTAAAGATGCCCATAACTTTGCACAAAGGTGCAATGAATGCCAGAGATGTGGTTCCATTTCTCAAAGAAATGAAATGCCTTTGAATAGGATCTTGGAAGTTGAGTTGTTTCATGTTTGGGGAATTGATTTTATGGGTCAATTCCCACCATCAAACAATTGCCAATACATTCTTGTTGATGTTGATTATGTATCCAAATGGGTTGAAGCAATGGCATGTGTTTCAAATGATGCAAAAACTGTTGTTAAGTTTTTACAAAAACAAATTTTTACAAGGTTTGGTATCCCCCGTGCACTAATCAGTGATGAGGGTACCCATTTTATAAACAATTTGTTGAGTAAAGTACTTGAAAAATACAATGTGAAACACAAAGTTGCCACTGCTTATCACCCACAAACAAATGGTTTAGCTGAACTCTCTAACAGAGAAATTAAAGGGATTTTAGAAAAGGTTGTCAAACCAAACAAAAAAGACTGGGCTTTCAAATTAGATGATGCTTTATGGGCATACAGGACTGCTTTCAAAACACCTTTAGGTATGTCCCCATATAAGTTAGTCTTTGGATAGGCTTGTCACCTCCCTTTAGAGTTAGAACACAAAGCGTACTGGGACATAAAGGAATTAAACATGAACTTAGATGATGTTGGTAACAAGAGAAAGTTACAACTCTGTGAACTAGAGGAACATAGAAACATGTCCTATGCGAATGCTAAGCTTTATAAAGAAAAGACAAAGAAGTGGCATGACCATAGGTGTAATAACCGGGTACGTGGTTGGTTTATTTAAATTTTATTATTTTAATTTTTAAGGTAAGTTCGGGATTAGTTTCATAAGTTTTAGTTAAGTGTTTTAAGGAGTTAGAAGTTAAGGGGTATGTTTTAATTGTATATGGGAGTTAGAGGGTAGATTGTGACTTTTATTAGAAGTCTGGGGTTTGTTTGGATTAACCAAACACCACCACCGCCCTATTCTCTTAAGGAAGGGTGAGGTGTCTCACTTTGAGATATTTAACAACAACTAAAGTGTGTGTGTGTGTGTGTTAGTTTGTTTCGACAAGAGAGAGAGAAGAGAAAAAGAGAGAAATTTAAGAAAGAAGGGCCAAGAAGAAGAAGGAGGAAGATTACTACAGCTGAGTTTAAGAATCAATCTGTTAGATAAGAGGTAATTATCTTACTTAAAATCCTTATTTTATGGTTATAAGTTTGCTAGATGATTTTATCAATGGGTCTTGGTAATTTTAGAAAGATGTGAGAAATCTGGGTTTAGAATAATGTTCTAATAGTAGTCATAAACATATCTGCATAATTACAGAAACATTCATGGTCGAAATCTACAATTTTCTGGGTAAAAGATGAAATTAGTTGACTGAGATAGTTATGAAGGTCGCAGTAGTGGGTTGCGACAGTTATGATAGTTGCGACAGTTATGAGTATCGCAACCTTGGGTTGCGACAAGCTCATCGTTATCGCAATGGTTAGTTGCGACAAGTAGTGTATCGCAACAGTTGGTTGCGACATGATGTATATCGCAATAGTTGGTTGCGATATGCTACTGTGTCGCAGTAGTTAATTGCGATAAGGACTGTGTATTGCGACAAGGGGTTATCGCAGTAGTTGATTGCGATAAGAATCGAGGATTTTGGATTATTTTATATTCTTAGTCTTTAAGGGTCCTGAACAGTAGATTAATACCAGTACTTTATGTATATGAGTATTTCAGATTTCTGTGAAGTTGGCGACGAAGATTCTTACGACTTTAATTAGAGTAACGCGACTACAATCAGGTGAGTTTTACTTTAAAATGTTTTCAAACTGGAATACATATATGTGTGGATTGAGAATGTGATAGATGGTGTGATTATGTGTTTATGTTTGAAATATAATATATTGAGATGTATATTGTATTTACATGAGCATTACACTACACGAGAGCACGTTGGCCGGGCTTAGGACTGGCGGAGTTTTGGCTGTACGGAGGGACAACGGTGTTGGCTGTAATTTTAGTACAGCGGAGTAAATTGATTAGTTGGCTCGCAACCAACTAATTTGGCCATGGGAATGAGGAGTTGTACACAGCGCACGAGTCTTGCTTGGTATTTAATTACGTGTGGTTTATGGTGTTTGTACAAATGATTTTAAACTGACAGGGATTATCTCACTAGACTGTTTGGTCTAACCCTCATTTTGTTTTCAAAAATATGTATTCCAGGTCGAGGAACTTTTATTAGCAAAGGAAAGGATAAAGTATAATAAGCGGTTGATAGCTGATGAAGACTAGGGAATGCTTATGTTTTGTATTGTATAGTTTTGGGACAAAGGGACCGTACGTGAATTATTATGTATCTTTTGTTATGAAGCTATGATATGTGAACTATGTTATTTGATGTATGTTTTTGGGAACCGGGTCGTTACAGATGGTATCAGAGCCCTAGTTTAAGGGATTTAGGTATTCGGATCCATACCTAGACTTAAACTGCATGTGAAGTATGATGTCCCTATTATTTAGAACCTTGGGATGCGAAATATAAAAGGTAGAAGGAACATCATGTAAGGTAATTTCAAATTACATTTGGCTAGTGTAATCATGAACTTACAGGTACATGTTTGAACTGTAATACCTTATTATATTGGGGTATGTGCTTATGTGTATATTAACCTTGTTAAAGTCAACAGGATGGCAAGTGGTACTCGGCGTACAAATAGAGAGGGAGAAGGAAATCCTAATAGAACGAATCCAATAATCGGAACAAGGGGAAGAGGTGGGGAACGAGGAAGGGGCAGAACTGGGGGCAGAGTTCAGTCGTGAGGTACGGAATTTGTTACAAGAAACGATTTGACGACTGAAATGGGAAGACTTCAAGCGAATATACAAGCGATGTTTGACCGAACTCGTCATACTGAAACTGAAATACCAGATCCTAGTCTGGAAGACGAGATGCCCATTACACCTACTGTCAGACCGGTGCCAAGGAAGTGTGATTATAAGATGTTCCTGAGTTGCAAACCTCCAACTTACTCCGGGGAAAGAGATACAGTGAAGGCTATGAGATGGCTAAAAGAAATAGAAGCCATCTTCAAAACCAGCAAATGTGCCGAGGAAGATAGAGTGTTATATGGAACTGCGATGTTGAAGGCCGATGCGCTATACTGGTGGGAAGCTCTTATTACTTCAAAAGGACCGGACGTGTATTCTACTTTTTCCTGGGAAGAATTTGCTACAGCTTTTAAAAGGCAGTTCTGTCCTCAAGCTGCCGTAAGACAATTGGAGGAAAAGTTCATGAATTTACAATAGGGTAAGCTATCAGTTCGAGATTACACTGCGCGTTTTCTGGAGAAGTCCCGTTTTGCAGAATACTATGTGGCTACTGAGGCACTCAAAATGGAAAGGTTTATCTTTGGATTAAATTCGGAAATCAGAGGTTTAGTGATTGCTAAGGGAACCGATACATTCTCAGCCGTTGTAGATGCCGCCGAGAATGTAGAAAGAGATAAAGGAAGAGATGTTAATGAGAAGAGTTTTGGGAAAAGGAAAGTGGAGGAAATGACATATGATTCAAAGGAGTACGAATCCCCGAGGTTTGATAGTTATCTACTTTTCAGACCAGTTGAAAGACCATGTCCAAAATGCAACCGTGTTCATCAAGGAAATTGTTATGCTGATCCCAGAAGTTGTTATAAATGTGGAAAGACTGGTGACATCGCTAAAGATTGTCATGTAACTCGATTTTGTTTTTCTTGCAATTCCCCTGATCATATTCAAATCGATTGTCCACAGTGGAAAGCACAGCAGGGTAGTATGACAGTGAGATCAACGGGTGTTAGGCCGGGAGAGATACAAAGGTTTGAGGTACCGAAAGCAAGGGGTCGTGCCTTCCAAATGACAGCATAAGAAGCGGAGGAAATTCCGGATGAGGTTACAGGTACATTTCTATTAAACTCTATACATGCTAAAGTGTTATTTGACTTCGGTGTAAACCGATCATTTGTGTCTCCATTCTTTTGTTGCTTATATGCATTAGAAAAGTATTTGATAATCGTGTTAGAGATATAGATGAGTGTAAGGTGCCTATTCAGTTATTCCTATGGCTTTGATTGAGTTCGAAGTAGTAGTGAAAACTAAGTATTCATATTTTTTCGCTTAACCGAATTCCAGGACGGAATTCTTTTAAGGGGGAGATGTTGTAATAACCGGGTACGTGGTTGGTTTATTTAAATTTTATTATTTTAATTTTTAAGGTAAGTTCGGGATTAGTTTCATAAGTTTTAGTTAAGTGTTTTAAGGAGTTAGAAGTTAAGGGGTAAGTTTTAATTGTATATGGGAGTTAGAGGGTAGATTGTGACTTTTATTAGAAGTTTGGGGTTTGTTTGGATTAACCAAACACCACCACCGCCCTATTCTCTTAAGGAAGGGTGATGTGTCTCACTTTGAGATATTTAACAACAACTAAAGTGTGTGTGTGTGTGTGTGTGAGTTTGTTTCGGCAAGAGAGAGAAAAGAGAAAAAGAGAGAAATTTAAGAAAGAAGGGCCAAGAAGAAGAAGGAGGAAGATTACTACAGCTGAGTTTAAGAATCAATCTGTGGGATAAGAGGTAATTATCTTACTTAAAATCCTTATTTTATGATTATAAGTTTGCTAAATGATTTTATCAATGGGTCTTGGTAATTTTAGAAAGATGTGAGAAATCTGGGTTTAGAATAATGTTCTAATAGTAGTCATAAACATATCTGCATAATTACAGAAACATTCATGGTCGAAATCTACAATTTTCTGGGTAAAAGATGAAATTAGTTGACTGAGATAGTTATGAAGGTCGCAGTAGTGGGTTGCGACAGTTATGATAGTTGCGACAGTTATGAGTATCGCAACCTTGGGTTACGACAAACTCATCGTTATCGCAATGGTTAGTTGCGACAAGTAGTGTATCGCAACAGTTGGTTGCGACATGATGTATATCGCAATAGTTGGTTGCGATATGCTACTGTGTCGCAGTAGTTAATTGCGATAAGGACTGTGTATTGCGACAAGGGGTTATCACAGTAGTTGATTGCGATAAGAATCGAGGATTTTGGATTATTTTATATTCTTAGTCTTTAAGGGTCATGAACAGTAGATTAATACCAGTACTTTATGTATATGAGTATTTCAGATTTCTGTGAAGTTGGTGACGAAGACTCTTACGACTTCTATTAGAGTAACGCGACTACAATCAGGTGAGTTTTACTTTAAAATGTTTTCAAACTAGAATACATATATGTGTGGATTGAGAATGTGATAGATGGTGTGATTATGTGTTTATGTTTGAAATATAATACATTGAGATGTATATTGTATTTACATGAGCATTACACTACACGAGAGCACGTTGGCCGGGCTTAGGACCGGCGGAGTTTTGGCTGTACGGAGGGACAGCGGTGTTGGCTGTAATTTTAGTACAGCGAAGTAAATTGATTAGTTGGCTCGCAACCAACTAATTTGGCCATGGGAATGAGGAGTTGTACACAGCACACGAGTCTTGCTTGGTATTTAATTACTTGTGGTTTATGGTGTTTGCACAAATGATTTTAAACTGACAGGGATTATCTCACTAGACCGTTTGGTCTAACCCTCATTTTGTTTTCAAAAATATGTATTCCAGGTCGAGGAACTTTTATTAGCAAAGGAAAGGATAAAGTATAATAAGCGGTTGACAGCTGATGAAGACTAGGGAATGCTTATGTTTTGTATTGTATAGTTTTGGGACTAAGGGACCGTACGTGAATTATTATGTATCTTTTGTTATGAAGCTATGATATGTGAAATATGTTATTTGATGTATGTTTTTGGGAACTGGGTCGTTACAATAGGATTAGACACAGAGAGTTGAAAGCAGGTCAGTAGTGCCTTTTGTTTAATTCCAGGCTAAAATTGTTTCCGGGTAAACTTAAGTCTAGGTGGTCAGGACCATTCCTCATTCACAAGGTGTACCCGTATGGGGCAGTAGACTTGGTTAATCCAGAAGACAATAGTGTGTTCAAGGTAAATGGTCAAAGAGTAAAGATATACCATGATGCTGCAGCATCTCCACAGCACTACCCTGTGGAGGTGGTTTCTTTGTGCTAAAAGCTTCAAACCAAGATGGGAACTATCTTAGGGGGCGTTTGGTTCGCAGAATGTTTTTGGATGGAATGGAATCTGTGAAAGGAATTTGACTTTGAAGGAATTGGAATGGAATGTTGTCAGGTTTGACCAGTTGTTTGGTTGACAGAATTGGAATGGAATCTGTTAAAGGAATTGGAATCTGTCTGTTTGGTTCACAAAATGTAGCTTTGGAATTGAAATGAAATTTTGGTAAATAACCAAAATACCCTTTTGATAATTTTAATTGTTTAGCCAAATCAGCATTATTATTAAAAGAAAAACATTAATAAAACCCATAAACAAAGACTTATCGCCTTCATTCCTCTTCCCTCTAGGTTTCTAACCCAAACTCATCATTCTTCCAGTACCGCTGCAACCCTAGCGCGATCGGTTCTAACCCATAAACTCATCGTTTCTAACCCAAGCAGACGTGATCGGTCGGCAGCGCCTTCTCCGGCATCGCTCTCTCCGGCAGCTCCCTCCTCTCTCCTTCGTCGCAACACAGACGTTATAAGGTGTTTTTTTACTGTTGTGTGTGTGTATATATATATATATATATATATATATATATGTATATATTGTTTGTACATATATACTGCTGTGTTTTTTCACTGCTGTGTGTATATATATACATATACTGTTGTGTCTTTTACTTATATACTGTTGTGTTTTTTTACATATTGCTGTTTGTTTTTATGTTTTTGGTTTGGGTTCGTCGACTGCAATGGCGATGAACCAGTTGTGATAAAACTAGGGCAAGGGTAATTTTGGCATTATGAAAATATTGAATTCCATTCCTTTAAAATCCATGGTTTAAGTGAAGGAATGAAAAATGCCAATTTCATGGAATTCATTGGAATGTTTTGAATTCCTTCTGTACAAAAGATTGAACCAAACACTGGAATGGAATTTGGTCAAAGGAATCTGACATTCCAATTCCACCAGATTCCACCAGAATCTGTCAACCAAACGGCACCTTAAAGTTCCAAAATTGTTTGTAAATATTCTTTTTAATGCATTGTTATGTTTATGTATTAGTTGAAAGTAATGTGTTTACTGATGTGCAGCTAATTAGGCAAACAGGGAAAACCAAAGGATGCTGGAACACTACTGCAGCATCAGGAGTTTCAGCCTTTTTAGGAAAATCAGTTGGGAATCAGAGGGGAATTAAATAGGATTTCTTTCTAGTAGTACTTTCCTTAAAACAAACCCTTAGGTAATACCCAAAACCCAGCTGGATTACAACTCCCAAAATCAGATAAGGACAAGTGTCCTTTCACTTTCTTCCTAACCCCCTCCCCCTCTAAACCCACTCTCTCACTAAACTGACCCACTTTCTTCCTCTCTTCCATCTCTCTCGTCTCTGCCACTTACGAACACCACCAAAACACCCACAAAATTCAAAATTTCTCCTTTTTTCTTCTATCCAAACCTGCAATTCCATGGCAAGGGTGAAACGCACCCTACCCAGAAACCCTAATGAAGAAGGAGAAGCACCTAATGTGCGAAGAAGTGGCCGAAACAGGGTTGTGGTACGCCCTCTGTTTCGAATCAAGAACCTGAAATGGTGGTTCTTGATGATGAGTCTATTCCACCCCTTCGTCGTGTGCCATTCGCAAAAGCTTCACCGAAGAAAAAAGAGAAAGCAGAAAGCTCGGGCGTGAAGAAATCGACAGAAGCTCCCACTACACCCCCTGTTTCGGCTGAAATTCAAGAGACTCCATCAAATGTGCTTGCTATCGTCCCATACACAGGTCCACATTCTGTTTATGCAAATGAGGGTAAGAAAAAGGTATCATCTCGTCCTTCAAACACCCCTGTCGATGGTCTTTTTACTTCCTGTTCAGAGGATGATCGAGAAAGACCCATTGTGTCTACAAAAATAAATGTGTCATTCTTTGAACCTCATGAGTTTGATTGGCCTTTTGGACCACTGAACTCCACCTCAGATGCTCAAAAATCTGCCTCTGGAAGCACTATGGTGGAAGAACGTGATGAAATAATAATGGAAACCATCCAAATGACTCATGTGGTTCAAAAGAGTCCAAACAGAAACATTCCCAACTTAAATGACACCATTTGGACAGATGAGGGTGAGCCTCTGATAGAAAGAATAGAGCCTAGGAAAAGAAAATATTTTGGAAAAAGGCATGCTACCAAGACCACAGGGGCTGAACCATTAAGAAATAGAAGTAAAAGAGTGATTGAGGAGGGTGAACCATCTAGTTTAGAGCCTTTAGAGACCAATTGCTATGCTGCAGCAACTGTGCAGCATGAGCAATCTGTGGAAAAGAAAAAGACAGAGGCTGTGGTTGCTAAGTTTGTGAAGAGACCAACCAAACCACGCCATGGTTTTAGCTCTATAGCTGCTGCCAAAATGTGGCCCAAATTTCAAAATAGGATTGGTCTGCCAGATAAAGGGTTTGATGAACAAAGCATTAGAGAGTTCCATTTTATTAAGCAAGTTGTGGAAACCCAAGGACTTGAGAAACTTTGTGAGGTCCATAGTTCTTACAACCTCACACTTATCCGAGAGTTTTACTGTGAAGTGGCCACCAACTCATCCTCTAGGCTGACTGTTAGAGGTGTTCCAGTCAATCTCACGGCCAAAAGAATCAATAGCTTTCTGTCACTTACACCTCCAGCCAAAACAGAATACCACAGGTTGGTAACCAATGCAACGTTAGAAGACCTAAATGAGGTTGCTGCAGCATTAGGAAAGCCGAGAACAACATGGGAATACCACTCAAACCTGATGCTAAGGACTTTCAAGGCCTCAAACCTCTTTGCAGATGCCAATGTGTGGATTAACTTGGTGAGACACTCCATCTCACCAACCACACATGACAGCACCATATATGTAGAGAGAATGTTCCTTCTATTTTGTGTTATGACAGGTAAAAGCGTGAATTTGGGAAAGCAGATGCTCAGGAGCATAAGGGAGTGTGCCACCAGAGTGAAAGGAAAGTTTTATTTTCCTGGTATGTTGACAAAGCTGCTGGTAGAGATGGGTGTCCCACGGTATAAAGATGACCTGCTCGTAAAAGAACAACGGGAAAAATGGGAGATTGATACGAGGGCTGTTCAAAGATTGAGAGACAGGAAAGAGAAAGGGGTGGGAACTCTTGATATGGTGACCATGATGCAGGATGTACTAAGCCAAAACAGTACCCTCTTGGATACCATGTTGAAGCAAAGAAATGAGTTTATGGACAAGGTTGAGGAGCTGAGATTCGAGATGATGACTATAGTAGCAAACCACAAGAGGAAGGTCAGAGAAATGGGTAGTTTGGGACTGCCAAAGCTGAGGAGGCTGCTGAAAACCAAGAACCTGGAAATTGCTAAGCTGAAAGAGGACAACAGAAAGCTAAAAGCAGTGGTTGTTGCCAAGTCTAGTGCTGCAGCATCCATTGCTGTTGGGACTCATGGCACTACCATTGGTGGATGGAAGACACCTACTCCCACAGAGTAGGACATGTTTAATCATGCACTCTTAGCTCCATTTACTGTTTTAGTTTTGTTATTTTAAGTCTGGGATTAGTTTTTTTGCATATTTTAGGTTCATTTTGTTGAAAAAGGGGTCATGAATGAGTATTGTTAACGTGTTTGCATAGCCCAAATAATTTCACAAGTCCAAGACCAGGTCTTTAGGTTTTTCATGCTAGAATTAGCCTCATAATTGCTTGGGACACAATTTGGTCCACATTCTGCATTCATCACAGAAATGATCTAGGCCATTGTTGTTTTATCCCATTTTTAGCCACTTGAAACCATTGAAAACACATCCTTTCCTCCATACAATGAGGACATTGTAAATTTCTTAGTTTGGGGTGGGGGTGTCTAAAAATGACAATCAAAGGCAAAGCCTTAGCAAACATTGCTGGTTGAAACACCAAAAATGCCCCATAGGGGCAGGTGTGTGAAATCAAACAGAAAATGCATAAAAAAAATTAAAAAAATCCAATGTTGATTTGATGCATAGGGTGAGAAAAGGCAAAGTGAGAAAGAAAAATATGCCAACAAGAGAGATCCATTTCACTTAAAGCCCTAGTAATCTGTGATGTGTATGATGTGTTGACTATAACAAAAAGAATTTGAGGCTAACTTATGGTTTATGGTCACAAAAGAATGGGGCTTTGGTTACTTGGGATTTATAAAAGGCTATGCTATGCATTCTTGACATACTCATACTCATGATGTGCACTTAATGCCATCCTTGTGCAAATCTTTTTCAAAAATTTGAGTCTTTCTTTTGTCTTTTTTATTGCTTGGGGACAAGCAAATTTCTTAGTTTGGGGTGGTGATAAGTGCTCAATTTTGAGTACTTAAGCACTTATTTCTTTAGTTTAGTTAGGACTTTTTCATTCTAAAATCCCAAGTTTGAGTCTTTTTTATCTTGTTTTACTTTCTTGGAGCTAGGGATCATGGTTTGCTTGTTTTACTTAGTTGGTAGGCTAATTTAAGTGTTTTTGGAAAAATCTATCAAAACAGGGTATTGCTGCAGCATTGGTGCAGCATGGATCTGGTGATCAAGGGGATGAAGAAGCCGAATTAATGAGCTGGAAATTGATATTTTGGGATTAATCTGATATTTTGTAACCCTTGAAACACTATTTGGATTGTAATGGTAGTTTAAGTAATTGCTTAGTTGGATATTGTACTTTTGGTTAACTAGTTGTACTTGCTAGTTAGGATAGTTCCCTTTATTTACCAAAGATGCCCTTCCCTTTTGTTATATATAGAGGGGTCATCTAGCCTTTTTAGAACATCTCCTTGGAACTGATCTCAATCAGTTCTAAATGTTCTATAGTTTATTTCCAGAAATCTTACGAATGTTCTTCCAATCTTCAAATCTTCAAGTGTTCTTCATTTAAGTTTTCTTTGTTCTTATATACACGTATGCATTGCTACAGCACTGGAGAGTATCCTAACTGCACATTTTACTTCCTTTATTACTTTTGTATCTTTAGCTTTAACTTTAATGCTCTTACTTTTCAGTATTTACTCCTGCTAGTCATAGATCTACATTCCATTTGTACTCTTGTCATTTATTGTGTCTTTCTTACATCCTTGTCTTCACATTTTTAGTCGTTTACTTTAGTTATTCTTTACTTACAAGTCTTTTATTCTTCCAATCATCATGTTTACCTTCCAAGTACTTTGCATTTACTTTGTTTCATTTATTGTAATGAGTAGCTAATCTTCTTAGTTTGGGTATGAGACAAATGGTGTTATGATGACCAAAAGAAAGTAGGCATTTTTGTGGCAAAAATGATGTTTTATTGTTCCAACCCAAGTTCTTTCAAGATAACAAAATCCTTTGACAAATTGGTCACTTTGATAGTGTTAAAGTGTCATGGACCTAGAGGTAGGTCATTGAATAGCACGTCAATTTGGATGACTTAAGGGGTTATATCGAGAGAGTAACTTGCAATGAGAGTTGTTACTTTTGTTTTCCAAAATGATTCATTCTTGATAAGTTGTCATTTTCTCAAGGGATTAAAATGGAACAGACATAGAGATAAGTTATTTAGGAGTATAAAAACTTGGGAGGTATGGGGGTTATATCGAGAGAGTAACTTTTAACAAAGAGAATTTGTTTTGCCATATACTTTGAGAACTCCATTTCCATCGTTCCATTATCTTGGGTTCTGCTCAGAGATGAAATTGCTCTAGCTACTGGAATCATGGGATGGTGAGAATTCGGGAGGAACGTGTCTCAAAGTAGATAATAAAACTAGTTTTTGTCACTGCTATGATGCAGCATCACTGCAGCATCATGCTGTAGCATTGTTGTAGCATTGGTCTGCTGGAATTTGGTTTATCATAACATCACAAGTCTTACACCCTTACTTCTCTTTTAATCTGGTTAATTAGAATCTGTGTTAATAATCAACCAACCGATCAAAGATAGTTTCTTCCAAATCATCTTCCGAAATCATTTCTTTCATCATACTTTTATAGCAATTTTAACGCCAATCTCTGTGGGACGATAATCGGTATTTTACCACTTTATTACTTGATAGACGACTTAGTTCCGTATAAGTATACTTGCTTATTGGTTCTATTAGCACACGTCTGTAGGTGTATTCCACGCACTCATCAACTAACAAGATCGATTTGTGGCGGATTCTGGACGATTTTATGCGGGTGTTGACTTTTTTTTACTTTTATTCAATTCGTCGGAAATTCGTCGGCATTATTTCCACCGAAAACAGCCATCGGTAATAACTAATTGTTTAGTAGTGCATGGATATAGATAAGAGTTTTATAAGATAAAATAATTATTTGTTCTTTACCTGCTATTTTAACCAGATAGGGTAACGAAATAACCGTTTATCTTATAAAACTCTTATCATATTTCATGTCGTGTTTGTTTAATAGTCCCGGTCCCAATTTGACCCCCTCATGGTTAATTATTTGCTCGAATTGTCCATAATTTGACTCACATTCCAAAAGTTTAAATATCAATCAAGAACTATTTGGTGTTCATAATAGTTAGCATTATCTCATTCTTGATTAATAAGCATCTTAATAATTCAATGGTATTACTAATTAAATCATATTCTACATTATATATCATTTATTTAACACCAAATCTTCCAATGATAACCACAAGCATTGTGGCGTACTGGTTAAGGCCTTGAGGGATGTGGCGGAATATCTCATCTGTCCAGGGTTCGAATCCAGGCATACATAACTTGTGGCCACTGAGGTTTAATCAGGACTGATGTATTACGGTCATAATTTGCCAAGGGATTAGTCTAGGCAAAGCCTAGAACACCCTAAAAAAAATCTTCCAATGATATTTAATAATTCAATAATTCAATAATTTATTGTGTTTTTATGAATTAAGTATCACATAGTACTTACTATTTGGTGTTAAATAATTCAATAATTCAATAATTTATCTAATAATTCAATAATTCATATATGCACAAATTCATAATGCACTTGTGCATAAAACCAAAAAATCAACTATTTACAAGTATGCACACGTGCATACCGTCCAGATGAAGGACTCCTAGGGTGTTCTTCAGTTTTCCGTTTTTTGAGGTTTTCCCTTGAACCTCCCCCCCTCTCTCTCTCTCTCTCTCTCTATATATATATATATATATATATATATATATATATAAGTATACAAAATTAAATATAATTTTATAAGATAAATACTAGATACGTGCCCGTGCGCGTTGCGGTGCAAAACACTCTGAATCTAAAATTGAAAACTCGAAAAAATAATTTTGTTCCATGTTTAGTTTTATTGTCCATCTCACAATGCCAAAAATAACCATAATATTTTTTTTAAAAGAAGTATAAATAGATAAATGTAGATAAGGGTGTAAAATGTATAGGTTAAGAAAATCTCGATACATAATTCTTGAAAAATCTCTATACCTATTTATGACATTTTAGTTTAAATAATTATGACTGTTTATTTTTAATATGATAAGGGTGCAAAATGAAAAAAAAAGTAACAATATAAAAAAATTTCGTATATATTCATGATATTTAATAATATGATTAAAGTCAAACTTATTCAATATTGGGCTCATTTCGAAGGTATTGACGAGACGATTACAATTAGGGGTGTACAGAAAACCGTCAACCCGCAAAAACCGCCCAACCCAACCCGTTAACAACCCAATTAAACCCAACCCGCCAAACCGCCAATTAAGAGGGTTGAAATTGGGTTAGATCTAATTAACTCAACCCGCCAACCTGCCACTAATATATAATTTTTTATAAGAATAAAAAAAGATACTAGTCTATTTTTTTTGTAACATTTTCTTCGTTTAGTTAAATAAACGAACAACGATCTAGTTCGTTTATTTACGTTCGTGAACGTTCGTTCATTTATGTTTATTTATATATTAGATATATTTATACATTTTAACATTAATGTGTAAAAGGTAACAATCACTATTAATTATCATAAAATTATACATTAATGTGTAAAACGATTAATTAAATTATGTTCGTTCGTTTAACATCTTAACGTACGAACATAAAGGAACACTAACGTAAATGAGCACGATCAAACACGTTTTCTTTAACGATGGAGCATGAATAAGAAAAAAATTGTTCATTACCATTCGTGTTTATTCGTTTGTTGAGTAAAGTTAAACGAATGAACACAAACAAAGCTCCGTTCTTGTTCGTTCGCTTCGTTTTGTATATTTTTAATAGTATTTGTCGTATTTTATTTCTCAATTTTATGTCTAGAACGAAACCGCTTAACTCGCCCAACCCGCCACAACCCACAAGAGTTGGGTTGGGTTGGGTTATACTTTTGAATGATTTGGGTTGGGTTGAGATTTTTCCAAACCCGTCATAATTGGGTTAGGTTGTAAAAACGTCCCAAACCGCCATAATTGTCGTATTTCATATTTTATTTATTTATTTTCTTTTGTGTTGCACTTCACGATAATCACAAGAACCAAAATTAAATAATTTTTTTGTTTTCTTTTTCTTAAATAATAAACAAAGAGGTATTTTAGTCACCTAATTAACACTAATTATAGGGGATTTTGACGTAAAATAATATAACAATTTGACACTTATCACAACCTGAAAATTCGGACCATCTATTTGTGCAATGTTCGACAGCTCGAAAGGTGGGAGCTCATTTGCAGCAATAGTGGAATTCTTGGTTGATAGCTGATGTGTCGGTACCAGTACAAGATCTGTGGGAAGCTACGCAACAGGTGCGTCCTCACAACCGTATAAATGAGGTAGCAGAGGTGATATTCATGGCTTATTCTTGGGTCATGTGGAACCAAAGAAACGAGAAATTTTATAAAGGAAAGATAAAGAACAGTAAGGAGGTTACCACTCTAATCAAGTATTTTGTGTTCCACTGGATGTTAGATCAAAGTTTGGCAGAACTCTTTGTTGGGATGATTGGATTAGTTCTCCGCTAAATTTTGTAAATAACCTTTCTTATCTAGCAGCCCGCTAGTTTTTCGTTGGAATAAAATTTATTTTCTGCTGTAAAAAAAATTGTATAATATAATTGTATGATACACTTATATATTAGATGTAACTAAATTTAGAAAAAATGTATTAAAGCAAGTGTCAAACGAAAAAAAATATAAATTCATATTCGGTTACGAAGTACCGAACCGAATAACCTGAAAGTCTTAAACCTATTAAACCGACCATTAATTGGTTTGGTTAATTTTTTTTTTGTAAAAACCAATAACCGATTAAATAATAAACCGATTTAACCGACCAAATAACATGAGTAGCTTATTATGGATGGAGGTCATTATTGACTAATGTTTAATAGATGGAAGTGGTTGGAGACATACAAAGATACTCTAAATAATTACTTACAATTAGAGTGAATTAATTGGTTGATAATTAATAATTATAAATTGTTGACATCCTATCATGTGCAAGATAGCAGCACCTAATTATAAATTGTTGACATCCTATCATGCACACATTTCTGAGTATCTCTTTGGAACTCCTTTTTGTCTTCTTCCTCTCCAAAGTCATTATAGATACAGATTTTTGTATATATATATATATATATATATATATATATATATATATGTTTACAGTCAAATGCTCAAGTACAAAACAATCACCATGAAAACGATGGTCTCCTCTCCAACCACCACCTTCCACCTCCGCTCCTCTTCGCCCGCCCTTTCTCATCTTTGTTGGGAACTGAAGATATGCCAAGTATGGTTAGTACTGCCAAGACAATGTTACTACTGCCAGTTCTTCGTTACTACTGCTAGGCAAGGTTACTACTGCTAGACGACTACTGCTAGGCAAGGTTACTACTGCTAGACGAAGTTACTACTGCTAGACACGGTTAGTACTGCTAGACCAAATTACTACTGCTAGACATAGTTAGTGCTGCTGAGCTGAGTTACTACTGCTTGAAGACTGTGAAGGTTAATACTGCTGAAGGTCGTTAATGCTGCTGAGCCAAATCATTGTTAATACTGCTGACTTGATAAGTTTGGGATGCGATACTTTTGGAGACAAAGAAGGAATTGATCAAGATATGTTTAACGAAGATTCAGAAGATCAATTCACTTTTGATAGTTATCTTGTAATTACTTTTGTATATATAGTATTGATAGATAGCTATTAGAAAATATACGATAGAAGATAGATAATATACAGAATTCTATATTGATTCAAGAGTGAATTAACCTCAAGGTGTAAGAACCCTATTTCTAGAGAAGTAGAAATCGTCTTGTTGAGCCTGTTCAACAAGATTGAGGTTTGGTGTAAAGCTTGTGAGTAATACAGTTTGATATATACAGTGTGTTGAATTCTATTGATTGTTCTTTAATTATTTTAGAGTTCTATTCCGCAAGATTCTCTAAATTCTGTTTCTAAGAAGTTTAATTCTTGTTAAGAATCGATCCTGACAAGTGGTATCAGAGCATTGGTATCTTAGAAGCTATGGACAATTCAATGGATACTCACAGTACTCTTGTTTCAAAGGTTCCCATGCTCAAACCCAATAAATTTGACATGTGGAAACTGAGAATCAAGCAGTACATTCTTCTTACTAATTATGCAATATGGGACATCATAGAAAATGGCCCATGTAATGAAGGAAAGATTGGAGAAGATGGTGCAGGCTTTGACAAGTCCAAGGTTGAGTGTTATAAGTGTCACAAGATGGGACACTTTGCCAGAGAATGCAGAAGTGGAGGATCACATCAACAGGCTCCAAATGGAAACCAAAACAAAAGCTCCTCTCAAGCCCTTGTTTCTCAACAAGGAATGGGATTTGATTGGAGTGATCAAGCTGAGGAAGCCTGTCAGAATCAAGCTCTTATGGCAGAAGTATCTGATATTCCCACTGAGGTACAATCTAAACTCTGTTCTCAAGCTTGCATTGATGCTGTTAAAAGATATAGGGATCACAATCAGGGTATGTGTGATAACCTTAAGAGGCTAGAGAAAGATGTGAAAGATTATGTTAGGATTGTAGAAAGGTTTGAGGAACAGATTAGAGCTTTTCAAGCTAATGAACTTCAACACCACTATGATACTAACTATTGGAAGTGGGAGAAGAATGAGTATGAGATTAAGCTGAAAGTGTCTGGGGAGGAGAATGAGAAATTAAAAGAAGAGCTTAAGAAGGTTAAACTTGATGTTGAAAAGTTTACCTGTGCTTCTAAAACCATGGATACCATCATTAAGGCTCAAATCCATGACAAGATGAAAGTAGGGATAGGGTACAATGCCACACCTCCACCCTACAATAACAACTACATACCTCCTAAGTCTGATTTGTTAGAGACCAAGGATAGAAAGGAACCTGAATTAAAGATTAATATAGATCCTTGTGAAAAAGAAATAGTTGTTGAGGATGAGACTGACAAAGTAGACTCTGATGAGGAATGTGAGAGTCCATGTGTCAAGAACACTGAGATCAAAAGGACTGAAGAGAAAAAGGGAGTTCATTACACACAGCCCAAAGTTGTGAACTCCAATATCTGTAAACAGTGTTCTTGCAGGAAATCTAAAGAGAACAAGCCCCAAAAACATGATAATCAGAGGGGAAATCAAAGGAACTGGAATAACCAGTGGGCTATGAGACAAGGAGTTGACCTGAACAGAATCAACAGGCCAAAACCTTGTTTCATCTGTGGTAAGCTAAATCATTTAGCCAAACACTGTTATTTCAATCCTGTTAACCAAAGGTTTAATACTCAAAGACTTTTTCAAAAACCTGGTGGTTACAGAAAGGATGGTGGCTATAAAAAGTCTGTGAGGAAAGTTGTGGCAAAGAAACAAGTTAAAACCAACAGCCACATGAAAAAGGCAGAAACAGAAAGTGTTAGAGTATGGATGCCCAAAGGTACTAATGATAATACTGCCAACTCAGTTAGTACTGCAGGAAGCAATAATGTTGCTAGCAGTGTTAGTACTGCTAACACAGTTAGTACTTCTTCAACAATTAATACTGCTTCTAGTGTTAGTACTGCTAAGTTAGTTAATACTGCTGAGAAGGCTAGTACTTCTGGAAGCAATGTTAGTGCTGCTAACAAAGTTAGTACTCCTGCATCAGTTAGTACTGCTTCTAGACCTATCATCAAAACAAAGTACTCAAGCACTGATGTTCCTCACTTTGACAAGCTCATCAAAACAGAATGTAAGTATTTTGATGATCAAGGGAGACCCAAGACCACTATGGCTTGGGTCCCTAACAAAAACTAATTGATTTATCAGATGTGCAGGGCAACCAACAGCTCAAGGGGAAGAGCATTTAGCATGTTGATAGTGGTTGCTCCAGGCACATGACAGGTAACATGGCCTGCCTCAAGAATTTCAAATGAATTGATGGAGGACAAGTTACTTTTGAAAATAATCCTGCAGAAGGTAAGAGAAGTGGTAAAAGTGATGTGTAAGATGACATTTGAGGATTTGACAAGTGATGCACAGTGCAGAGTTACTACTGCCTGTGTTCTAGTAGTTAATACTGCTTGTGCAGTTAATACTGCTTGTGCAGTTAATACTGCTTGTGTAGTTAATACTGCTCAGAAGTTAATACTGCTTTGCAGTTAATACTGCTAGTGCAGTTAATACTGCTAGTGCAGTTAATACTGCTAGTGCAGTTAATACTGCTAGTGCAGTTAATACTGCTAGTGCAGTTAATACTGCTAGTGCAGTTAATACTGCTTGGTAGTTAATACTGCTTGGTAGTTAAGACTGCTCAGTAGTTAATACTGCTAGTGCAGTTAATACTGCTAGTGCAGTTAATACTGCTAGGTAGTTAATACTTCTAGGTAGTTAATACTGCTTGGTAGTTAATACTGCTTGGTAGTTAAGACTGCTCGGTAGTTAATACTGCTAGGTAGTTAATACTGCTTGGTAGTTAATACTGCTGTGTAGTTAATACTGCCTTGCAGTTAATACTGCTCAGTAGTTAATACTGCTTATGTCGTTAATACTGCTTTTGATAATCTAGGGCATATAAATACCCCTGTGTGCCCGCCAAAGTTCATAACGACTCTTCGCATTTACTTCTTCTCTCTCGTTCTAACCTAGTCTCCCCAGAATCTTTGTGTTTTCTTTCAAGAATCCTCAGGAATCATGGAGTTTGTGGATGAGCACAATGAAATAGCCATGCTTCAGAAGCCGAAACAAGCTGCGGGATTCCATGATATCGTCGATTTTCTTAAATCCTCGCACATCTCATATGCCCTAACGGTGAGCCCAACCATCTATATCGAACATCAGACGCAATTTTGGGAGAATGCCACTGTTAGTTTCGAAGAAGGGCAGAAAACCATTCGAACAAGGGTTTGTGATAAACCCTTGAAAGTCACAGAGGAGGTTATTCGCATCTCTTTTCACTTGAATGATGCCTCATGTATAACCTCTCTATCTTCTGATGACTTATATTCGACTTTACAAAGAATGGGGTATGAAGGTCCCATTGGTGTTTTTAAATTCTACAAGTCAAAATTTTTTAACCAATGGAGATTTCTTGTTCATACCCTGATGCACTGTATTTCCAAGAAAACTACTGGATGGAGTGAGTTCAGCAGTCCCATTGCATATGCCTTGGTCTGCTTATCCACTGCCAGAAAGTACAATTTTTCAGCTATGATCTTTAATGATCTTGTATCAAACTTGGAATCCAAAAAGAGCTTTTACATGTATCCAAGGTTTGTGCAAGAAGTTATTAACAAGGAATTGATGGACTTACCTCAGTTTGATGAGGTATATGTACCAAAATCCCCTAAACGGAAGGTTTTTTCAAATATGAAAAGACTTCCTAGGGACTCGGAAGGAGTTGACACACCATTGTTCTCCACAATGATGGTTGTGTCCCACACAATTGAAGGTATGGCATCAGGGTCAAGGCCCTCATTAGACACACCCACTGATGACCAATCCCAACCTTCCATCTCAAAAGACATCCCTCAGTCCATTCTTGAACAACCTACTCCCACAATCACCAAAAGGTTTCAAAGAAGAAAGGTGCACAAGGTTCCTTCCCTTGATGTACCTACTCAGAGCCCTAAGCCTTTAAGCCCTCAGTTGGAGCATTCTCCAATTGAGAATATCAACAGGGAAACCACAGGGGTGTCTCCCAACCCCAAGAAGGTGCTCTCTAAGGAGAAGGATGAGCATATGGGTGCTAAGGCTGCCACTACTTCTGCTAGCACAGAGAAGGGCAGTGGTAACATAAATAAGACCTTCCCCATGGCAACTCTAAATGAGAAATCATTAGGAGGACCCAGGTGCCAAGAAACCAAGGGGGCAGGTAGTGCTTCTGCTAGGCAGAAGGCTTCTGCTAAACCTTCCAAGGATCCCTTAAAGAAAGTAAAAACTTCTAAAAAGGGTGAGGATAGATATAACTATGAGGAATTGATGGAAACCATAGGGAATGTCAACTTGGATGTTATGGCACAGAAAAAGGAGATTGAGCAACTGAAGACTGTGGTCACCTACCAACAGTCTCAAATTGAGAAGCTCAGAAAGATGGTCACCAAGCTGCTGCACAGAAAGAAAAAGGCAAGATTTGTGCTGAGAAGAAGAACTTCAACTGATGATGCTCCCAAAAAGGGGGAGTCAGAGTCAGAAGCAGAACTGAAAATGAAGGGTCCACAAATTGAGGGGGAGACAGTTCACATGGAGAATGAGATGGAAATGGATAATGCACAGTTTAAGGGGGAGTCCAATGCACAGAATAAGGGGGAGACAGAAAAGGTGGAGGAGATGATTAAAGAAGCAGAAACTTCAAGAGCAGCAGAAACCACAGCAGCAGAAACTGTTAATACTGCTGAGTTTGAACAAGCAGCAGAAACAGTTAATGCTGCTGAAGGCCAAACAGAAAAAGCAGCAGAAACTGAGCAGGAAGCAGTAACTACAACTCAAGCTGAAATTGATGAAGAAATATACTGGATTGTGAAGAACAGTGTTGAAGCAGCATCATTACATGTTCTAAGAGAAGCAGTAACAGCCATAGCAGCAGAAATGGTTATTGCTGCTGAGAAACTTAAAACAGCTGAACCAACTCCTGCAGCTGTTAAAACTCTTAAAAGAACCAAGATGATGTCAAAGAAAAGACCAAGCACCAAGCCCATAACTTCACAAAAGAAAAATGAAAAGAAGCCAAGGGTAGAGCCAACTGCAGAAGAGGCCCAGGAGGAAACAGTGAAAGAAAAATTAACCTCAGAAGTTGCTGAAGAAGAAGTGGCAACTCCATCAGGGCAATCAAGCAATGTACAATCACAAACTGATGCCCAATGTGATTTGTACATTACTAGTGTTGACTCTAACCCAATTCCACTTCAGGCTGAACCGATATCATCTAAGGCTCCTGAAATCATCTTTTGGGACACTTTGAAAGATGGTAGAAAGGAGTTCATTAGGATAAAAAGAGCAGATGGAAAATTTGAAGTCTTTTCAACTTGGGGAAAAATTGTCAGAACTTGCTCAAGATCAGACTTAGAAGAGATGTTCAAAGTTGGGATGAGGATATATGAAAACATGCTGACTGAGCAAGGGATGTCAATCTCTAAAATGGTACTTGAATTCTTGTGCCAAATGTTCAAACCTGAAGCAGTTCAGCATAGGATAAACACACAGTTTCAAGCCATTACCAACTGGATGCTCTATGAAAACTGTGGAGTATATGTCATCTCACTTGACTCTGCAACTCAAGAATACTATCTGGTGGATGAAATATACAATCACAGCATGAAGAGGCTGCAAGGAATGTTACATACTAAGCTGACCTGCAACAAGGATTCAGCAATGGGTAGATTCTTGGTAAAAAGGATTCTCAATCAGAGTCTAGGTTTAAGTCCTAATCTGTGCGTATATGATGACTAAGTTTTGGAAGCATCATCTGAAGAACTTGACTTCTTTTCCTAAAAGTCAAGTTAGGGGGAGATTGTTGGGAACTGAAGATATGCCAAGTATGGTTAGTACTGCCAAGACAATGTTACTACTGCCAGTTCTTCGTTACTACTGCTAGGCAAGGTTACTACTGCTAGACGACTACTGCTAGGCAAGGTTACTACTGCTAGACGAAGTTACTACTGCTAGACACGGTTAGTACTGCTAGACCAAATTACTACTGCTAGACATAGTTAGTGCTGCTGAGCTGAGTTACTACTGCTTGAAGACTGTGAAGGTTAATACTGCTGAAGGTCGTTAATGCTGCTGAGCCAAATCATTGTTAATACTGCTGACTTGATAAGTTTGGGATGCGATACTTTTGGAGACAAAGAAGGAATTGATCAAGATATGTTTAACGAAGATTCAGAAGATCAATTCACTTTTGATAGTTATCTTGTAATTACTTTTGTATATATAGTATTGATAGATAGCTATTAGAAAATATACGATAGAAGATAGATAATATACAGAATTCTATATTGATTCAAGAGTGAATTAACCTCAAGGTGTAAGAACCCTATTTCTAGAGAAGTAGAAATCGTCTTGTTGAGCCTGTTCAACAAGATTGAGGTTTGGTGTAAAGCTTGTGAGTAATACAGTTTGATATATACAGTGTGTTGAATTCTATTGATTGTTCTTTAATTATTTTAGAGTTCTATTCCGCAAGATTCTCTAAATTCTGTTTCTAAGAAGTTTAATTCTTGTTAAGAATCGATCCTGACAATCTTCCTCCCTATACAGGTATGAGGTATCTTTATCCCTTTCTCATCTTCCTCCCTCCCTTTCCTTTCATTTCCTTCATAAAATGAGTTTCGAGAACACAGCGTAATGTATATATCTATATATATATATATATATATATATATATATATATATATATACTAGCAGTGTACCCGCGCAATGCGGCGGGAGCCGTAAATATAAACGATTTTAAAGCTTTAGTAGTTTTGTTATAGGAGATTTTAACGATGATATGAATTACACCTACGGTTCGTTTACTAAACGCTTACCCGGGTCATTTACTTTACCGGATGAAGTTGGCAAGGGTCATGAATCCTACTCGGTAAGAGCGATGAATAGGATCAATGGAGAGTCTTACCATTAAGCCACAATCGGACATTCCCTAACTCCGGGTTTATTACATTATTTTATATACAAAATGCCAAAATGTTTAACTATTCAACTACCTTACAGTGGCAAAGATTGGACTGTACCTCATGAAAAGCATGACAAAGGCCGAGAATTTTAACCGGTAAAAGAGTGTTGTGATTTTCATATGATAGGCTCACCAAATACGATGAGAAGATCACGATTCTTACCCGGCACAACAAGATGCAATTATAAATAGACAACGGAAAATTAATACAAAGCACACGTGTATATGTATATAATATGTATGTATACCAGGGGAAAAAATCAACATTTTTATTTAGCAGGGATTGGGTTTGATAGTTAACAATAATATTGAAGAAGTTAACAACTTTCTCCTTATTCATGAAAAGTACAGAGCCTGCAAACATACTCTATACTATTTTGGTGCTCATTCCTTTGTAGAAGCTTGACAATCCTTCACAATGTATCCTCTTTACAATTGAAAAGTACAGAGCCTGCAAATGTATCCTCTTTACAATTGCATCCAAACATGTAGTTTCCATCTAAACATGGCCCAAAACAGTCTCGAAACGGCATCAAAACATCCTATTGCTGCTGATTTTTTTAAGCCACAAAACAGCCTCCTTTAGCTGATTTTTTTACCCACAAAACAGCCCCCATTAGCAGCAGTTTTTTACCCACAAAATAACCCCTTTAGCTGCCGATTTCAAGCATGCACAGTCCATGAACCAAGGCTGCACCTTACTACTGTTTCGTGGGTTCAAAACAGAACACAAAAAGTCCCAAATGGTGACATGGTTAAGTTATTAGCAAAAATAGATTATTCCCAAGAGCATATAAACATAATATGGTCTACCATAATATGACTTCTATTGGTATGGGTCCATCGACAATTGAAAAAGTTGATGGTGATTCTTGAGAATATCAATGAAATGAAAATCAGAGATGAAAAGGTGGAAAAGGTTGTCCCTGGTGTGTTCATCATAATCCTTTTCTATATTTTGTCTTATGTCTGTAGAGTGCATATCTACTACCATTTTCACATAAAGCTAGCCTCTTGTAGGAAATGGAGGCCACTATGGTGGATGGAAATGGCACTAAAAGTGGTCATATTATTGTTACTACTATTGGAGGTAGAAATGGTCAACCCAAACAGGTAAATGTTAATCACTTTGTTACGGTATGGAACAAATAGTTCTAATTGGTCCTTACTGAGTCATTTTTGTTATAAAAATGGGTTCTATATTAGCTCTTATTTGTTTTGAGATTGCTTATGGTGAAATACTTTGTGATATTTGATTCTTTTTTTTTCTTGTTTAATGTTGTTTCAGACAATAAGCTATATGGCAGAGTGTGTTGTTGGCCAAGGTTCTTTTGGAATTGTGTTTCAGGTAATACTCTTACGCAACAACTCTGAATTATCAAGATTGGTTTCCAAAGATCTAAGAGAATGTAACCTACATGTATTAAATTTTGACCTATGCAGTTAGAGTGCTTAGAAACTGGAGAAGCCGTTGCAATTAAAAAATTATTGCAAGATAAATGGTACAAGAATTGTGAATTGCAAACAATGCGTCTTCTTGATCATCCCAATGTTATTTCACTTAAACACTTCCTTCTTTTCAACTACTAATAAAGATGAGCTTTATCTCAATTTGGTTCTTGAATAAGTGCCAAAAACATCTTATGGCGTAGCAAGACACTACAGCAAGCAAATAAGAGGATGCCTATGATTTATGTCAAACCTCAACTCAAAATTAAAAAGCTTAATTTGCTTAACTTATGCCAAAAACAAGGCAAAAGGAACAAATCCATACCCAATAAGCAGAAGCAATAGATGGCAAACCCTAAAGGTAAACACCAAAGGGGTTTTTATTTTATTGAACTAATCCCAATTTCAACCACTATATGTTGACAATTGATCTTAATTTTGGTTTTCTTAAAGCAAGAACTTAAAAGGGTAAAGGAGGAAGAAGGCAAAACTTTTTAGTGATCACAGAAGCACAAATTAGTGGTTAACTGCAGAATATAATAACAACAATTTACAAAATAGATTACATCGTAGGGTTACCTGATTCAGTAAACAATCAACAACAGCCGCGATCCAACTCAAAAATCGTCCAGGGCGATCCTCTTAACAAAGCCAAAAAGAAAATCAAAATCAAATTCGTCGCAAGCTGTGTAGGTTTACCAGGTCGTGAAGCAGAGACAAAATTGTGAACCGAAACCCAAATAAAAAAACAAAATCAAAATCGTTACAACAAAATCAAAAGCCTAGTAAGGGTTTTTACCTAAAATCAAATCGAAGAGAAGGAGAAGTGATTTGTTGAAGCTTCTTGCGATTTTTTGAAATTTCTCTGAACCATTTGATTTATATGCAAAGAAAAGTACTGAAGGTATGGTGAAGAAGAGAAGTCTGGTTGAGGTTGTACTTGGATATGGTTGCAATCGTGAAGCATACTCGGTATGGTGGCATTTGTGTGTGTGGAGAGACAAAATTATGGAAGATCGGTGTGGTTGAAGGAAGCGGGTGAAATCTTCTGAATGGGTATGGTGGCATTTGTGTGTGTGGAGAGACAAAATTATGGAAGATCGGTGTGGTTGAAGGAAGCAGGTGAAATCTTCTGAATGGGTATGGTGGGATAAGAAGTCTTCTAAATGGGTATGGTGGAGTAAGGGGATGTCAGGAAACATGGGCTACCCAACGTTCTCACGACCTTAGCCCGTTTAAAATCATTGCATAAAAGACTTGTACCTTATGCTTCATAGTTTGCACTTAAGAGTTTTTCAAGATTTGTGCTTTAAATCCTTGTATTGTATGCATTAAAATGTGTATTTAAGACATTTGGTTGAATGCATATATATGTAGTATAGATATATATATATAGACTTGAGATCACGTGAGCCCAGACTATTTTCGTGAGACCCGTGAGACCACATTGTTATCACCCGAGTCCAAATCTATCCCCATTGTTTGTAAAACCGATCGACTAGGAATACGGCCCAACCTTCCCCTCCAAATAAAAATGCAATTTTTTTTTCGGGATATCTTACACCATCTTGTCTCCACACTATTTTCACCTCCTTTCTCCCTCGCCTCCTCTACTAGGTTTCGTAGTCTCTTAACGTTGAAGATTTTTGATGGGTCCATTCGCCACACTATCTTATCTTTACGTTCTCTTAACGGCACCCACCCTTGGAGTTTCCTTTGTAGTTGCTCCAATTCCCCGCACTCCCTAGTCCCTTCCCCTAGGCTCCCGTCTCCAATTCCACCGCCATGCCCACCCAAGGGTGCGTTTGGTACACAGACTGAATGGGACGGGACAGGACAAAAAAAAATAGTCCCATGTTTGGTATGCCATGGGACAAAAATCAGATGGGACAACATGAGACAAAAACAAGTTTTCATGGGACAAAACTGAAGATTTTTTGTTCCACCAAAATAGGAGGAACAACATGGGACTAAAACATAAGATTACTAAAATACCCCTTTTTCCAACGTAACCTAGATTAAAATTATCTCCTCTAGTCCAGTCAGGGCCGGCCCTGGCCCATGGCAAGTGTGGCTTGGGCCATGGGCCCCAGGTCAGCAGGGGCCTCAAAATCATAGGGTTTTTAATTTTAGTAATATGTATAATGTATTATGTATATCAGTTTACAGCAGCCGGCCGAGAGCCCGAGAGAGTAGAGACGAGAGTCGAGAGATAGTCAGATACTCAGATTCAGATACTCAGATAATAGACAGCGAGATTGCGAGAACGAGAAGTTGATTGCTTGTTGTCTGCGTGCGATTGCGATTTGCGAACGGTGCTGGGCTGCTGGCTGCGTCACTGCGTGCGATTGCTTGCTGTCTGCTTCCCTAAATCCGATTTCCGAACAGAAGTGTTGCTGTGTTGGCTGTTGGATTGCTTGATTTGCTTCTGCCCTAAATGGCTAAATCAGGTGTTTTCTATCCTTTTTTGAACTGTGGTTTGCTTGCATTTTGATTTTTGCCTGCTGGAATCTGGATTGTTGTGCATTTGCTTGGAATTGGATACTTGTTTAGTTGTTTAGTTATTTGATTGTTGACTTGTTGTCTTTCAAATTTCAATTTATTAGATAATAGAGTAATAGACAACATGTTTCCAAGCTCACACCCCTCGGGTGCTCAAAAGAGGAAAAGGAAAAAACAGCATGAAGAAATTGAAAAATCGATGCAAGGATCTTTGAATAAATTTCTTGTTAAACCATCAAACATTTCTAAAAATCCGGTTGAAAATCCTATTGAGAATCCGGTTGAAAATCCTATTGAGCATCCGGTTGATGATAATGAAAACATTGAGCATCCGGTTGATGATAATGAAAACATTGAACATCCGGTTGATGATAATGTTTGTGACGATGATAACATTGGTGTGAATATATTTGATCCTAGAGTTTGGGATGGGTTAAATTAAAAAATGAGAGACTTGCTTGCTGAAAAAGGGCCTATAAGGGAAACTAATATCATATTTCCAAAAGATAATGTAGGTAGGCATTTCTCTTCCGAATACTATGTCCGTAAAATAAGAAATGGTGATTGTTATGATGGAAAGTGGTTGGTTTATTCTAAAGAGTTAGATAAAGTCTTTTGTTTTTGTTGTAAGCTTTTCAAAGATGGTCGAACAAAAAGTCAGTTAGCAACCGAAGGTTTAAATTGTTGGAAACAACTTGGTCAAAGATTAAGCATTCACGAAAATAGTCCGGAACATTTGACTAATTTCAAATTTTGGTGTGAGTTGCAATTGAGGTTGAATAAAAATCAAACACTTGATAGAGATTTGCAAGAATTAATAAAAAAAGATACCGATCATTGGAAAGATGTTTTGTATAGAATAATTGTTACCGTGAAATGTTTAGCAACGTATAACATACCTTTTCGTGGGAGGAATGAAAAACTTTTTCAAAAGTGTAATGGTAATTTTTTGGGCCTAATTCAAATGATTTCCGAGTTTGATCCTGTTATGAAACAACATTTTCGTCTTATTGAAGGCAAAAAAACTCATTATCATTATCTTAGCCATAAAATTCAAAATGAATTGATTGAAATGTTGGCATCCGATGTAAAGAATGCAATCATAAAAAAGATCAAAGAAGCAAAATATTTTTCGGTTATTCTTGATTGTACTCCGGATGTAAGCCACAAAGAACAAATGACTTTGATTATTAGATGTGTTGATATGTCAAGTTCGCCTGTTCAAGTAGAAGAGTTCTTTCTTGAGTTTTTAGTTGTAGAAGATACATCTGGTTTAGGACTTTTTAATGCATTACAAGATGTGTTGAAATCGCTTGATTTGGATATTAATTGTGTGCGGGGGCAAGGGTATGACAATGGGTCTAACATGAAAGGAAAACATCAAGGCGTGCAAAAAAGATTACTTGATATAAATCCTAGGGCCTTTTATATGCCATGCGGTTGTCATAGTCTAAATTTGGTTTTATGTGATATGGCAAGCTCTTGTTTCAAAGCGAAAAACTTTTTTGGTATTTGTCAAGCGATCTACAACGTGTTTTCTAATTCTACAAAAAGATGGACTGATTTGTTACAACATATTGATGATTTGACTTTGAAATCCTTATCTACTAGTCGGTGGGAAAGCCATATTGAAAGTGTTAAAGTCATCAAAACTCAAGTTGGCAAAATCAAAGATGCTTTAATACAATTGGCTGAGGTAACCGAGGATCATAAAATGTGTAGGGATGCCACTTCTTTGGTTGATGGTGAGCTTTCAAGTTTTGATTTTATTGTTAGTTTGGTTATTTGGCATGAAGTTTTGTATAGAATTAATTTGGTAAGTAAGAAATTACATTCTAAAGATATGCTTCTTGATGTTGCCATTGAAAATCTCAAGGGATTAGTTGCCTTTTTTGAAAACTATAGAGAAAATGGGTTTGCATGTGCTATAAATGAAGCAAAAGAAATTGCAAATGATATTGGAGTTGAGCCGGAATTTACTATAAAACGTTCTTTCTCTCGAAAAAAACATTTTGATGAAATTCCAAATACCGAGAGAGAACAACAATCTGCTCAAGAGTGTTTTAGAACGGATTACTTTCTTGTTTTAGTTGATATGGCTCTTTCTCAACTACGAACTAGATTTGAACAAATGCAAGAATTTGAATCTATTTTTGGTTTCTTGTTTGATGGAAGAAAGTTGGTAACCTTACATGTTGATGGGTTGAAAAAAAGTTGTATGAATCTTGAACTAGGTTTAACAAATGGTGATGATTCTGATATAGATGGGGAATATTTGTTTATGGAGTTGCATGTTTTACAGGAAATGTTACCGGAAGAAGCATCCAAGAGTGGAAATCCTTGGACATCCATACAAATTTTGGAGTTTGCAAAGAAGATGGACATGTTCCCACATGTCTTGGTTGCTTATAGGATTTTGCTGACCGTACCCATCACTGTTGCATCCGCGGAAAGAAGCTTTTCGAAGTTAAAGTTGTTGAAGTCATATCTACGTTCTACTATGAGACAAGAAAGATTGAACGGGTTAGCAATTTTGAGTATTGAGAGTAAGTTTTTAGCGGATGTTAACTATGATAAAATAATTGATACTTTTGCTTCGAAAAATGCACGAAGGCATCGTTTTAAGTAATGTATTTTATGTTCTATTATACGGGGTTTTGGTTTATGTCCCCCTCGTTGTACTATTTTTGTTTCTTTTAATAAAGACCCGGCGTGGGGATGAGCCGCCTAGCTTGACTAGGTTCCAAACCCCGTTAAATTGTTTTTCGTTCTCGTAATATAGGGGCCTTTTTTTGTCTTTCGCCATGGGCATTCGAAATCTCAGGACTGGACCTGAGTCCAGTCCAGTCCCATCCCGTCCCATCCAGTCCCATCCCGTCCCATCCAGTCCACTCCCGTCCAGTTCCATCCGGTCTGCGTACCAAACGCTACGTAATAGAACTATGTACCAACAACATTATTATTCTTTAATTTACTTTCTATCGGTTTACAGGTTCAAACAATGTTGTTCTTAAGGGTACCACTTTCCAATGCAAAGCCATATCAAAGTCTCCTACACAAGGTACTTTTGATATTTTGTTTGAATAACAAGATTTTGTTGAAAACACTCTTAGCAAAACGCTAAGAGGAAAACGAAACCATAAGGGTTGTGGCGTGGCGTACTGGTTAAGGCCCTTGGGATGTGGAATATCTAATCTACCCAAGTTTGAATCCAGGCGTACACAACAATTATGTCTTACAGTCATAATTTATCAATGAATTAGTTTAGGCATAGCCTAGGACACCCTTTTTCAAAAAAAAAAAAGAGGCAAACGACAAAAAAGCCAATTACAATCCAAAAGAGCGTTGTTACACCACCCAACCTAGTTTAGCTTTTTAGGGAGCATCTATTTATATAATTATTTTTTAATTTAATATAAACTTATTTAGTTTATGTTATGTTTTTTTTGGAAGGGTTTCCTAGGCTATGTCTAGACTAATCATTTGGCAAATTATGACTGTAAAACATCAGCCCAATTAAACCTCAGTGGCCACAATTATTGTGTACGCCTGAATTAGAACTCTAGACAGATGGGATATTTCACCACATCACTCAGAGGCTTATAACCAACGCCACAACCCTTGTGGTTTAGTTTATGTTATGTTATCTTTTTAAGTAATGTTTATTTATATGATTCATGTATAGAAATAGAACATATAATTCAGGGACAAGTGAGTTTTATTCAGCAAAATGACATCACCAAGGATGACGTGGACATGGATAAGGTGTTACTTTTGTACTTCAAATTTATTTAGACCTATAAGAGCATCTCCAACAGCTTCATCATTTTGAAGAAAATGAAGAATATAAGGATTTCGGGTTGTATTTTTGCTCCAACAGCTTCCCCAAAACTATCTCCAAAATGGAGAAAGTAGGAGAGAGAATGAGTTTTTCTCCAAATATGAAGATAATCCAAAAAATGATTACTAGATAAGAGGACCGATAGAAATCTTTGAAAAAAAAATTAGAGAGAAAAATAATATTTTAATAGATGAATAGAATATTTTAATATTATAATCAATGTTTTTTTCTCCAAAATAGGGAATCTGTTGGAGATGAATGTAATTTTTTTTGGAGATTTTGACTTTTGATTCTCCATTTTGGAGAAATTTTTGAGGAATCTGTTGGAGATGCTCTAAATATAATTCTTGTATATGAAGATTTTGCACTAACATCGATCATTGTTGTGGTTATCCTTGCTATTGATCGTTTATCCGAAGGTTGTGTATCCAAGCGACGAGATCAAAGGGTTTGTTGAGAGGATCAAAGCGATAATGCAATCGATGGATGAGGGAGACATAAATATGTCGGCTTATGATACTGCTTGGGTTGCACTCGTGCAAGATGTTAATGGAAGTGGTCGTCCTCAATTTCCGTCATGTATGGAGTGGATCGTGAACAATCAACTTCCTGATGGATCTTGGGGTGACGGCTTGATGTTTTTGGCTCATGATCGAATCATTAATACGTTGGCTTGTGTAATCGCGCTAACTTTTTGGAACGTTCATCCCAGTAAATGCCAAGAAGGTAGATCGAATTTTACTAATAGAAATTATGGTGAATTTAAAGGTAAATTTCCGAAGAAAAAGAAGTCATTAGCGACAATAAGAGCATCTCCAACAACTTTTTCACGGTGGATAAAACGGAGAAAGTTGAGATTTTGAGCCAATATTTTGTCATAACATCTTCTCCAAAACTATTCTTAAAATGGAGAAAGTAGAAGACAGATGGTTTTTTCCTCAAAATATGAAGAACATCCAAAAATGATTACAACGTGAGAACCAATAAAAAAACTTTGAAAATATATATTTAGAGAGAAATAATATTTTAATAGATAAATGAAATATTTGAATATTATAATCAATGTTTTTTTTGAAAGGGTATCGTAGGCTTTTCCTAGACTAATCCCTGGCACTGATTGACTGCTAAGCATGTAGCCCTAAGATAAATTCCTCAGTGGCCACAAGTTGCCTGGATTCGAACCCGAGGTAGATGGGTTTCTGAGCGACTGAGCCACATCCCCCCAAAGCCTTAACCAGTACGCCACAAGTCTTGTGGTTTATTATAATCAATGTTGTATTTAGAGATAATAATATTTTTATAGATAAATGAAATATTTTAATATTATAATCAATGTTGTATTTTTCAAAATGATGGTTATATTGGAGATGAATGCAATTTCTTTTTGGTGATTTTGACTTTTGGTATTCTGTTTTGAAGAAATTTTGGGGAATCTGTTGGAGATGTTTTAAAACTGTTTGTCTCTGTAAGTTGCTAAAATGATTTGTGACGGAATATTCGTCACTAATGCCGTTATGATATATGCAGGAGTGAAATTTTTGAAGGAGAACATAAGCAAACTAGAAGACGATAACGCAGAACATATGTTGATCGGTTTTGAAGTAGCGTTTCCTTCCCTCATCGACATTGCAAGGAAGCTCAACATTGAAGTTGGAGAAGATTCTCCATTCTTGGAAGAAATCTACGCAAGACGGAACCTGAAGCTCAAAAAGTTGGTACTTATTTATAGTTAATTTACACACCGTTAACGTTCTTTTTTTTAAGTGAAAAAACAATTACCTAAAACGATCGTAATTAATGATTTTTTGTGACGAAAAGGATACCGAAGAACATAATGCAGAAAGTGCCCACAGCTTTACTTCATAGCTTGGAAGGAATGCCAAATTTAGATTGGGAACAACTTGTAAAACTTCAGTGCAAAGATGGGTCATTCCTCTTCTCACCATCATCCACTTCTTTTGCACTAATGCATACTAAAGATGAAAAGTGTCTTCAATATCTCACAAATGTTGTTACCAAATTCAATGGTGGAGGTGTGTTTTCATGGTTGTTTACATGTCACTTTTGTTGTTGTACAGAAGGACTTAATGTTTCTAATAATGTAATCTTTATATCTCGTTCATAATAATGTAATCTTTATATCTTGTTCATGATCATGATGTAGTGCCGACTACTTATCTGTTGGATCTATTTGAACATATATGGATCGTTGATCGCCTCCAACGCCTTGGGATTTCTCGTTATTTCAAGTCAGAGATTGCGGGTTGCGTTGAGTATGTCTACAGGTATGCAAATATGATCAAAAATCGTTTGTATCAGGGTTGAAGATATGCATTTGACCACTTGTACTACCAAATCTACTACTCTTATGTCTAAGAGAGGGCTAGAAATGGTAATGGTCATGTTCCAAGATATATAGACATGGGATCGTGTGAGACAAAACTATTTTTGTGAGATATGTGAGACTACGTTTTTACACTTGAAACTTCACAACAAAAGACTATATATATTTGGTAAAAATATGGTCACACGAAAACAGACTGGTCTCACGTGAACCCAACCCTGTATATATATGTGTGTGGAGAGAGAGAGAGAGAGAGAGAGAGAGAGAGAGGATCAAACGAGAACAATGTCTATTTAAAAGAACACGAGAACCAACAAAATCATATATGATTTTACATTAAAGCACGAAAAAACCCACGCAGACCTGAAGTCTCGGCAAAAGTCCCTTTTCAAGCGTTAATGTAAAGTCATATATATGCCTATGGCGTGTAGCTCAGTTGGCAAAGGGGTAGGGTGACTTTGCCCAATACATAACAAGTCTTGGGTTCGATCCCAGACCCATCCACTAGCCTCGGCCGATGAGTGAGCCAAAAAATGTCTCCTCACATTGGTGTCCTTGGATGCCGGTTCCGTGTGGGGCCGGTTAGGGTTGCCGGTAATCAACTTTTTGCCCAATGTAAAGTCATATATGATATTGTTGGTTCTCGTGTACCTTTAAATGGGTACTGTTCTCGTTCGAATCCGAGGTTTAGGCGAAAACCTCAAAAAATTGAAAAACTGAGGAACACCCTGATAACCGGTAATCTGGATGGTATAGCACATGTGTATACAAATAATTGAAGTTGTTGTTTTAGTTTTTATGTACTTGTGCATTATGCACATGTGCATATACGTTGTATGCATATATATATATATATATATATATATATATATATATATCGTCTAGATGAATGATTACTAGGATGTTCATCAGTTTTCAATTTTTTACAGTTTTCCCTAAACGTGACCCTATATATATATATATATATATATATATATATATATATATATATATATATATATATATATATATATATGAATGGTTTACTTTGCACCTCATTTAACCAATCATAATATTTCATTAAATTAAACAATCATAATACATACTTAGTCAATTTCCTAGGATCAAATGGACCAAATATCTCTACTTACAACCCAATCTCAACCGTCCATTTAATTATCTAGTGAATATGTGATTTCATAAAATATCTTGATCGTATTCCAATATAAAACGATGATCATAATTAATGAACTCTAGTCATCTTCCATATATATCCAAATTAAATAAATGACCCCTCAACATTTCCGAAAACATATCAATTGATTGGGTTGTACTAGTCATACAAATGAGATAAGTTGTATTTGAAACGTCCTATATACATATATATATATATATATACACACATATATGGTAACCTTCTCTCTTTAAGGTTTCTTTAGAGAGAATGAAACGACTTTTGCAAATTCTAAAATGCTATCAGAACTGAGATCTACCACATTTAGGGACTTGAGACGCTCTTTACGCTTCATTCCTGTGGGGACATATTAGACCTCATTGTTTGAGGGGCATGTTGGAGTTCAACATTGGATAGAATCGAACCAATCAAACATTTATATGTGTAGGAACCTTCCTAATCTCCACTACAAAACAAATCATTATCGACGGATACTTCCGTCGGTAACGTTCGGATCCGTCGGAAAACGAAGGTCGCAAATTATTTGGTAGGGAAACTGTGTTCCGACCGATCTCCGACGGATTTTAGTGACATATTACCGATGGATCTCCGACGACCAACCGACGACGATGAGTTCAAAGGGAATAGTGACAGCCCAGTTTTTACCGACATATTAATTTACCGACGGATTTCCGACGGACAATTTAGCGACGGATATTCCGTCGGTGGTTCAAATTAAATTAAATTAAGAGTGAATTGTGGATTTGGTCCTTGTGGTTTTATGATTTCTTTGACCATGGCCCTCATTCTATGTTTATTGTGGATATGGTCCTCGTGGTATGCAATCTGTTGTAACTAAGGTCCCTCGTCACTAACACCGTTAACTTTTAATGGTTAAAGGAATCTTTTATAGGGGCATTATTGTCATTTACACCTATCAAAAATATGAGGGACCAAATCCACAATTGATTTTATTTTATGTTGGAATTGTGAGAATTACCACGATGGATTTTTAAAGTTTGTGAAGCACAAAATGATTTTATTTTGTATTGGAATGATTTTTAAATATTGAAAGGATTTCTGAATCTGTAGAAGTCAACAGTGTTCGATGCTCTTCGAAGGACTCAAGAAGATGGTGATCGATCCACTACATTTGATGTGTTTTAATCGATTTAAACACTCAGATCTGTTTCATTTTTAAATTTCGATCATCTAGCAACTTTTAGATTCAAAAAACATCAAGATTTCAGTGTTTTTGTGTTGTTGAAAGTGCGCTTGCCGGAAAAACGAGTTCACCGGAGAATTCGCCGGAATCTGGAAAACTCACCGAAGTTTGTTTTTTAAACTTTTCGGATCCAAGCTAATCCGAGAAGTTTTACTCGCCTGAAAACCTTCCTCGTCGGAAAACATTAAACTCATCGGAGTTGGAGTTTCTAAGCTTTCAGATCGGTTTTGTTGCATGATCAATAGGTTTTTGTTGAAATTGGTTCCATCGTGAAGAACACTGTTGACTTCTACAGATTCAGAAATCCTTTCAATATTTAAAAATCATTCCAACATAAAATAAAATCATTTTGTGCTTCACAAACTTTAAAAATCCATCGTGCTAATTCTCACAATTAACTTATCAAATGTAGTCAATTGTGGATTTGGTCCCTCATATTTTTTATAAGTGTAAATGACAATAATGCCCCTATAAAAGATTCCTTTAACCATTAAAAGTTAATGGTGTTAGTGACGAGGGGCCTTAGTTACAACAGATTGCATACCACGATGACCATATCCACAATAAATATAGAATGATGACCATGGTCAAAGAAATCATAAAACCACAGGACCAAATCCACAATTCACTCTTAAATTAAATTATTATTGTTTTAAAAAATAATTTAAAATTTTAAAAATACTACCAAAGGGTAATCCGTCGGTAACTTGTATTTTAATTAAAAAATAATTAAAAATACAGAATAACCTGTACAAAAACTGTACAAAACATGTAGTATACTGCTATTATCTAAAGACAATATTATCCCAATAGCGTTCGTAATCACCGTTCCAAAATACAATATTATGCAATACAAAACAAACTAAACCGGACCGGGGGAGGAGAAGGGGGGAAATTTCCATACTGACCCATGAAGGCTTCAAACAACTTCGTTTTCGCATGCAACGCTAACATTGTTTCTCTGTCTTGTCTCGCTTGCTCCTCCATTTTGAGCCTCGCTTCTCTTTCTTCCCGTACCTCCGTTTTTAGCGCATCCCACTTGACAAACATAAAACAATGTCGGATGACATTTGACAAACATATAACAATTATTCCACATTTTATAACGGCTCTTTAATAGAGAATTTTAAAGGGATTACGCTTTCCTAAAAAACGACGATAATTTCAGGTTTTGATCTAAGGACGGGATTTGTTGGGCGAGAAACTCAAACGTACAAGATATTGACGACACTTCAATGGGATTTAGGGTTTTGCGAATGCATGGTTATAAAATTTCTCCAGGTTAGTGTTCATGAACACATGCTCGAAATTCAATATGTTGGCGATGTTTTTAGTGACGAATTCAAGATTAAACGTGTGTTTTGTGACAGATGTGTTTCGACAATTCGAAAAAATGGCAAATTTGTGTGTTTTGCCGGACAATCAACACAAGCCATCACCGGAATGTTCAGCTTAATTATTTCGGGCATCGCAGGTGCTCTTTCCCGGAGAGAAAATCCTCGAGGATGCCAAGAAGTTTTCGTATAACTATTTGAAGGAGAAACAATCGACGAACGAACTTCTTGATAAATGGATCATCGCCAAGGACTTGCCTGGCGAGGTACACGAATACACACACACACACACACACACATACAAGGTTGCGTTCCGGTGAGAAGTTGAGGTTAATGTGAGAATTGGTTATCAACCGTTGGATCATGATCAATAGATGCATATTAGGATGAGATGCACTGAGATAAGATGCACTGAGATGTATCAGATCAAATCCCTTCTTAGCCACAATTCATGAGAGGACATTCGATTAAAAGTGATGTACGTCCATATAAAACTTAATAAAGACGATCTGAATCACAAATCAACAGGTGGAATATGCGCTAGACGTGCCATGGTATGCAAGCTTGCCTCGACTCGAGACGAGATTTTATTTGGATCAATACGGAGGCGAGGACGACGTTTGGATCGGAAAAACCTTATACAGGTACTATTACATGATCGCGTAAACGTAAATTACCATTATATTTGAATGATCATATTTTTACATCCTGCAGGATTGGGAATGTTAGCAATAATACATATCTTGAAATGGCTAAAATGGATTACAATAAGTGTCTAGCCATGCATCAGCTTGAATGGAACACTATGAAGCAGTAATTAAGTTTGCTAGCTTTCTATAAATAATTCCTAGTGGAAGGTTCAAACGAGAACGCTAACTATTTAACAAAACAAGAAAACAACAAAACATGTGTGATTTTACACTAACAGCAAAAACTGGATGCGAGCGACTTTGGCTGCGACTTCACTCGCGAGCCAAAGTCACATGAATCATACATGATTTGGTACGTGAATCATGTATATATGATTTTGTACATTAACGACGTTTTCTTGTTTTCTTAAATTGTTAGCGTTCTCGTATGAACCCACCTTATAATTCCAACGTTTTTATTTTGTATGATTTAAATCGATCATAAAACCTGTAATTAACAACACAACAGATGGTATGTGGATTTCAATATCGGACGATTTGGAATGAGCGATATCACAAATCTTTTGGTCGCATACTACCTGGCTGCAGCCAGCGTATTCGAGCCAGAAAGGTCCAACGAGCGGATCGCGTGGGCTAAAACAACCACATTAGTCGACGCCATCTCCTCTTTCTTTGATTCACTACAATTCTCGAACGAGCATAGAAGAGATTTTGTCGACGAGTTCAAAAACACACCATCATCCCTTCGTCCCACCAAGTGTGTTTTCTTCTCCATATTTTAGGGTTCAATACACTACTAAATGAAAAACTTTTACCTACGAACTTTTCCATGAAAATCTGTCGCTAAAAGGTAATTCATCACAAAACCGTCACAAAAGTTGGTGGGTAAAATTTTTGTGGCTAATGCAAATCAGTGACAAATTACTCAGGGATTCTCTGGTTGATCCATGAGCACTTTCTCGAAAAACATCGAATTCTACCGGGCCATTGATATCTTCAGGATCTCTGGGTAATCACCGACGGAAATTTCACTGGATGAATTTTGTGGGTAAAAGTAATTTGTTTTGTAGTGATAGCATTAGCGACAGACTGTTTTGGGTGTCACAATAGGTTTTATCTATTACTAATTTTCTGATTTGAACACAGATATGGAAAACCATGGCATGGGTTGATGGTTGCACTAAAGAAAACCCTACATGAGCTTGCATTGGGCACAATCACGGCTCGTGGTAGAGACATGTATCCACAACTTTTCCAGGCCGTAAGCTCGTAGTATCTTTGTCAATTCTTTTTGTGATGGCTCATAGGATGACGCTAAATGTATTTGATTTTTCATTTTTTGGAATTAGTGGGAGATGTTTTTGACGAGGTGGCACGAGGGAGTAGATGCGACAGAAGGACAAGCAGAATTGATAGTACAAATGATGAGCATGATCAACGGCCGATGGACATTGAACGTACTCTTAGCCCATCCTCAATACCAACAAATTTCAACTGTCACTAATAACCTATGTCACGAAATATCTTGTTCGAGTAAGCCCAAGGTACACATGAATACACACGTTCATTTTGCATTCAGTCAAGTTTTTCCCCTTGTAGCAAAATCTAGTTTATGGGATGCCAAAGATGTTTAAGTATCCTAATAGAAAATAATTTATAGGACTCACTACAACAAAATTCAGTTTATAAGACGACTAAAATAAATAAGCGTCCCAACAGGGTGTTTTATAGGACCAAACAAAAAAGTGTCCTATCTAAAGGCGTTACAAAAATTTAATAGGACGCCTTTGGGCGTCGTAACAAGTTTTTTAGAACATTTTTCAAATAATGCATCCTATTAACTATTTTATAGGACACTATTTGAAAACGTGTCCTATAAACACAAATGTCCTCTAAAAAGATGGGGTTATAGGACACTTTTCAAAAAACGTCATATAAAATTAGCTAATACGACAGTCTATTTTGAAATTGTCTTAAAAACCTTGTTATGACGCTCAAAAGCGTCCTATAAACTTATTGTAACACTTTTAGATAGGACGTTTTTTTGTTTAGTCCTATAAACTAAGGTCCTATAATACACTATATTAGGAAACTTTTTATTTTAGCCGTCCTATAAACTCAAATTTGTTGTAGTGACTTGTGACCAAATCTTTGTTTGTCATATCTAAAAGTGCATGTAAACAAGTTTTCTAGAATACTTTTGAAACGAAGTATCCTATTAGCTATTTTATAAGACATTTTTATAAAAGGTCTATATAAACACATATATTTATAAGACACTTTTTCAAATAATATTGCTCTATAAAAGGTCTAAAAGGACACTGTTTTAAAGTTTTATAAGACACCAAAAAAACGTCATATAAACATGTTACAACACATGATTTAGACAGGACACACGAGTGTTTATTTTAATAAAATTCAGTCCTATAAAACCTCCATACTTCACCAAGAGTCTTATAAACTTTGTGTTTGTTGTAGTATTCGTTGTTTATTCAATTGACATAAGAAAATCGTTCTATATCGTTAGGAGAACCATGCCACATGCTTCAACAGTGAGACTACGTACTCAACGAGAGAGTGCAGAATGCAAGAATTAGTGCAACTCGTACTCAACAACTCACCCGATGATCTTGATCGGGATTTGAAGCAGACGTTCCTAACCGTCGCAAAAACTTTCTTCTACAAGGCCTACTACGATCCAGTGACGATAAATTCCCATATCTCCAAAGTGTTGTTCGAAACTGTAAATTGAAAACACTGATTAATCTCCCTCAATGGCATACATTCTATATGTATTGCCATTCTAATACAGTCTTACATTTGATTATTTGTGTGTTATTTTGTATTTCTTAATGTTATATATGTGTGGTTATCATAAAAATAAACGACTTATTTTATCACAATATTTAGACATCTAATTTGAAATTCCAAAAGTTTGTGCTAATTAAGTTTACATCAGGTTATTGTTCCCGGCGATAAACCCACGCCAGTATAACAAAATTTGAGTTTATAGGATGCCTAACGCAAATAAGTGTCCTAGAGTGTTTTATATGACATTAGTTTATTTTATTTTTTTGAACAACAAAACTTTTCATTAATAACCAACCAAACTTCATACACCATCTTAACCCAATCCAAAAAACAGAATCTACCAACCCAAAAAAATACAAAAAAAAAAAATATGGAGACAAAATCCATGAACAAAGTAAGAGCCACGGCAGTTTGCGAGAAGCAAACCCACAGTCCGGATGATCGAAAGTCGTTACCGAATGAGTGATGATCTCAATCAACCCCCAACCCGCCTCTTAAAACGCATCTGTCCTCGTCGAGACTTCTCCCTACCCCGACGGATTCGCTAACCACTCAACCCAACCCATTTTAAGACCAAAGTTTTTAGGATGCCCTTGAGCGTCGTAACAAAGGTTAATTAGTTCATATGAGAACCACTTAATTAGTTCATATGTGAACCACAAAGGTTCATATATGAATATGTTAATCAGTTCACTAGTTCATATATAAATCACAAAGGTTCATATTTGAATCAGTTAAAAAAGATTCATATGTGAATTACATAGGTTCACATATGAACATATAGTTCATGTGTGACTCACACAGGTTCACATATGAACTCGTCCTGCGTGTTTGTAAAAGTTACGAAATTGTCCTTCTATTTTGGAATAGCCGCAACTTTGATCGGTCAAAGCCGCAATTGACCAATCAAAGCCGTAATTTTTGATCAGTCAAATCCGATCTTCACCGTATGAATGGCTAGGAATTACTTTTTTATTTCTCACACACTTAACATTTCTCATTTGAACCTATGGCTATATATATAGGATCACGTTTTGGGGAAAACCTCAAAAAAATGGAAAATTGAGGAACACCTGATAGTCGTTTATCTGGACAATATGCACTTTTGCATACAAGTAATTTGTAACATGCATATGCACATACGTGCATAAAAACCAAAAAAACAACAACTTAAATTACTTGTATGCACAATTCCATACCGTCTAGATGAAGGGCTACCAGGGTGTTTATCAATTTTCCATTTGAGGTTTCTCTTGAACCTCTTTTTCTCTGATGATGAACATCCTGGTAGCCGTTCATCTAGACGGTATGCACTTATGCATACAAGTAATTTATATATATACTAACAAGATCGATTTGTGGCGGATTCTCGACGAATTTTTGCGGTTGTTGACTTTTTTTTACTTTTATTCAATTCGTCGGCATTATTTCCACCTAAAACAGCCGTTGGTAATAACTAATTGTTTAGTAGTGCATGGATATGGATAAGAGTTTTATAAGATAAATAATTATTTGTTCTTTACCTGCTATTTTAACTGGATAGGGTAACGAAATAACCATTTATCTACCCGCCCTTGACATATTTCATGTCGTGTTTGTTTAATAGTCCCGGTCCCGATTTGACCCCCTCATGGTTAATTATTTGCTCGAATTGTCCATAATTTGACTCACATTCCAAAAGTTTAAATATCAATCAAGAACTATTTGGTGTTCATAATAGTTAGCATCATCTCATTCTTGATTTAATCGGTGATTAATAAGCATCTTAATAATTCAATGGTATTACTAATTAAATCATATTCTACATTATATATCATTTATTTAACACCAAATCTTCCAATGATAACCACAAGCGCTGTGGCGTACTGGTTAAGGCCTTGGGGATGTGGTGGAATATCCCATCTATCTAAGGTTCGAATCCAGGCATACACAACTTGTGGCCACTGAGGTTTAATCAGGGCTGATGTATTACAGTCATAATTTGCCAAGGGATTAGTCTAGGAAAAGCCTAGAACACCCTCCAAAAAAAACTTCCAATGATATTTAATAATTCAATAATTCAATAATTTATTGTGTTTTTATGAATTAAGTATCACATAGTACTTACTATTTGGTGTTAAATAATTCAATACTTCAATAATTCAATAATTCAATAATTTATTTAATAATTCAATAATTTATTTAATAATTCAATAATTCATATATGCACAAATGCATAATGCACTTGTGCATAAAACCAAAAAGTCAACTATTTACCTGTATGCACAAGTGCATACCGCTCAGATGAAAGGCTCCTAGAGTGTTCTTTAGTTTTCCATTTTTTTTAGGTTTTCCCTTGAACATTTCTCTCTCTCTCTCTCTCTCTCTCTCTATATATATATATATATATATATATATATATATAAGTATACAAAATTAAATATAATTTTATAAGATAAATACTAGATACGTGCCCGTGCGCGTTGCGGTGCAAAACACTCTGAATCTAAAATTGAAAACTCGAAAAAATAATTTTGTTCCATGTTTAGTTTTATTGTCCATCTCACAATGCCAAAAATAACCATAATAATTTTTTTAAAAGAAGTATAAATAGATAAATGTAGATAAGGGTGTAAAATGTATAAGTTAAGAAAATCTCGATACATAATTCTTGAAAATCTCTATACCTATTTATGACATTTTAGTTTAAATAATTATGAATGTTTATTTTTAATATGATAAGGGTGCAAAATGAAAAAAAAAATAACAATATAAAAAAAGAATTTGTATATATTCATGATATTTAATAATATGATTAAAGTCAAACTTATTCAATATTGGGCTCGTTTCGAAGGTATTGACAAGACGATTACAATTAGGGGTGTACAGAAAACCGTCAACCCGCGAAAACCGCCCAACCCAACCCGCTAACAACCCAATTAAACTCAACCCGCCAAACCACCAATTAAGAGGGTTGAAATTGGGTTAGACCTAATTAACTCAACCCGCCAACCCGCCGCTAATATATAATTTTTTATAAGAATAAAAAAAGATACTAGTCTATTTTGTTTTTGTAACATTTTCTTCGTTTAGTTAAATAAACGAACAACGATCTAGTTCGTTTATTTAAGTTCGTGAACGTTCGTTCATTTATGTTTATTTATATATTAGATATATTTATACATTTTGACATTAATGTGTAAAACGATTAATTAAATTATGTTCGTTCGTTTAACATCTTAACGTACGAACATAAAGGAACACTAACGTAAATGGGCACGATCAAACACGTTTTCTTTAACGAAGGAACATGAATAAGAAAAAAAATTTGTTCATTACCATTCGTGTTTATTCGTTTGTTGAGTAAAGTTAAACGAATGAACACAAACAAAGCTCCGTTCTTGTTCGTTCGCTTCGTTTTGTATATTTTTAATAGTATTTGTCGTATTTTATTTCTCAATTTTATGTCTAGAACGAAACCGCTTAACCCGCCCAACCCGCCACAACCCACAAGAGTTGGGTTGGGTTGGGTTATACTTTTGAATGGGTTGGGTTGGGTTGAGATTTTTCCAAACCGCCATAATTGGGTTGGGTTGTAAAAACGTTCCAAACCGTCCAACCCAACCCGTGTACACCCCTAATTACAATGTTATAATTTGTACAAAATGAAAATATGTTTCCAATGCATTGTAGTTCATATACGATTATTTATGGTAAAATGATAAGGGTCTAAAACGAAAAATGAAAAAGTAAGAGATTAAAATTAAACTGAATAACTAATTATAAGAGTATTAAATGTAAGTTATATGTTTAAAAAAGAATTTTGTTGAGCGAAGAAATGTGAGTGGATGATAGTGGATATGCTTTAAAAGTTGTATGACATGCTATTATCTTAAACTTTCAAAACAACCGTTTTAGAATTTTAATAAGATAGTACAAATAAGCTAAATGAAGTTTTATTTTGGCCCTCCAAGTTTTAATATATGCATCATAGATATTGATTTGAAAAAAAGGATTACATTAAATAAATTAAAATAAATAAAAATGGCAAAAAGACCTTTATGCCCTCAACTTAACGGACCTGGTAGACGGTCGTTAGGTAGAAGGACCAAATCCAACAGAAATTGCATACCACTGGTACCATTTTCATAATAAATGAAGTTTAGGGACGAAATCCGTAAAAATCGACATATCATGGGGACCAAATCCGTAATTTACTCATAACTAAAACTGGAAATCAATAAAAAAAATCACGAACTATTTTTGCATTTTCAATACCAACAAAATTAACCTCTTCTAACGACTTGGGGTTTGTCATTTGCTTTAGCGTGAATCATGGATTTGGTCCCTATGGTTTAACAAAAATTATGACTAATGTATCTAAACTCGAAAAGTTATGGACTTGGTCCTAGCGGTTTGTAATTTGTCATGGCTAAAGTCCCTCTCACTAACAGAATTCGTTAACTCTGTTAACTCAAGGGTAAAAAGACCAAAAAGCCCTTGTTTTGATCTTTTCTTCAATAAAAAATTAAATGTTAAAAAAATATATAAGTTTTTTATATTATTCTTTTATATACCCTATATATACAGAGAGAGACATATACACAGACACATATACTAGCATCGAACAAAGATATTACCGCTTCTCAACCGGACCTCTCTCACTCCTTCCGACCATGGTAGATGATGGAGGCAATCAATGGAACGAGGTTGGGGAATTGGGTGATCACAGAGACAAAAAATTTTGGAGAATGGGTTGGTTTGAATCGTTTGATTAAGGGGTCTAGTATTAACTTAAAGAAACAAGAGAATGATTTGGAGATACAAAAAGTAAAGATTTCAGCAGGGCGTGGTGGATGGATCACTCACTTGTCGGGTTTGGAATTAGGTAGTAATTAGAGGTGACAGAAGGATGGGGACGATGGTGGTGAAATCGCAGGAAGGCGCCAGTGGTGAAATCTCAGGAAGGCACTGGTGGTGTCGATTTCACAACTTCCAGAAGGGGTGGGGGCCAAGGATGTAGGTAACAGTAGGGAGGGGAAGGGGTGCCGAGGAAGGAGGTCGGTGAGAGGGGGGAGAAGGAGGGCGTCGGTAGCGGTGTTTTTGTCGGAGTCGATGGTCAAAAGAAGAAGAGGTGTTCTCTCTTATATGTTGGATTAAAGAAGACAATAGACACTAAAAGACAAGAAAATAAATGTGAAAAGTTGAAAATTAGTAAAGTGACAATTTTACCCCTAAGTTAACCGAGGCTGGTGGATGACCGTTTGGTTGAGGGAATCTAGTCATAACAAATCGCAAACCACCAGGACCAAGTCCACAATTTTTCGGATTTATAGACATTAGTCATAATTTTTGTTAAACCACAAGGACCAAATCCGTAATTCACTCTTTCCTTTATTAAAGCAATTTTAGCAATACAATGTATAAAGGAAATAAGAATTTCGAACCACGTATAAATCATCATATTGAACTCGCACTCCACTTGATACATCTTGGTTTTCATTATACATGAATCAATTTCTATTTTTTAATTTTTGATTTTTTAATTATAAGGATAAAATTGTTATTATCTATTTAATCCGTTTATATATGGTAGTTATATTATGTGATTATTTATGATAGGTTAATTTCGATATTAAATGAATGATTATGATTAATTTTTTTATTAACAAATATCCGATATTAATGTGTTATTACTAAGTAACTTTTTTAGATATCGGTCATTTATGGACCGGGTTCAATGTTAAATGGATAATTTTTTATGAATAAAAATCCGATATTACATTGTTAATATTAATTTAAATTAAAAAAAATAGATATCATCGGTTTCAGTGTTTTTTCAGGGTTGTTGTGCTTCTTTGGTAGAATAATGAAATGGTCGCAAGTAGAATGAGTTTCTTTCAATGGAACACATGTCCGGGATATATCTGAAAGCAGTGAAACTGTTTTCATGAATCCATCGTTTTTTATGCAATTGATAAAACTATTTCATGGATCCATTTTTTTAATGCAATCGATGAAACCTGAAACAATCCATGAAACAAATAAAGCCGAGAATTCAAAAAAATAATTTTGTTTCATGTTCATATTATTCTTTTAAATCGCATATCAGATGTATAAAATTAAAGGTTAATTGGTCAAAAAAATTGAAAAATATTCGTTCGATAGTGGGGTCTTCAAACCCATAACATTTGTACTCATTTTGAATGTTTTCATGAACGGTTATAATGGTATAATTTATAAAAAAGAAAAACATATTGTTTAATGTATTTTAGTTTATGTATGTTGATATGATAAAGATGTAAAATGAAAAATGAAAGGAGAAGAGATATAAAGTAAATTAAGTAAGTAATTATAATAGTATAAAGTGTAATTTAAAAATAAAAAATAATTTTATTTTTAATTATCATGTTGAACGTGGGAGGTTTTAAAATTTTTAAACTTGTACATGATGTATTGAGATTTGTACTTCTTAAAAACTCAAAAATAACCGTAAATGGAATTATTTTTAAAAGAGTATAATAGATAAATATAGATAAGAGCGTAAAATGTACAAGTTTTAAAAAATCTCGGTACGTCATTCTTGAAAAATCTTGATACGTATTTATGATATTTCACAATATTATTAAGTTAAAAAATATTCAATAATAAACTTATTTTGAAATTATTGATGAGAATATTGTAATAATATAATTTGTAAAAAAAATGCATTTATTAATATGTTTTAGTTAAACTATGATTATGTGTTTTTAATATTATAAGGGTGTAAAATGAAAATGAATAATGTAAGGGATATAAAACAAATTAATTCGTACATGTTCATGATATTTAATAATATGATTAATCCAAAAATAATCAATATTGAGTTCATTTCGAAGGTATTGACGAGACGATTACAATGGTATAATTTGTAAAAAAGAAATGTATTTTTTAATGCGTTCTTGTTCATATACGATTATTTATGTTAATATGATAAGGGTGTAAAATAAAAAATAAAAAAGTAAGGGATTAAAAGTAAATTGGATAACTAATTCTAAGGGTATAAAGTGTAACTTAGAAATTGAAAATTGTTTGATTTTTTACAGAAGCTGGGAGAGAGGCAAGGTTTGCTTTTAGAGTTGTACGATGTGTAAAAGAATTTGTAATCTTGAAAAACTGATTGTTGAAAAAAAACCGTAATAACATTTTAATTAAGTAGTATAGATAGTAATCACGTTTTGTCGTCCCTGTAGTTTGTTAATGTAACGTCCCAAGTTCATAACATGCATTCATCTAGAAAATAAGCATTCACATTACATAAATATCTTGTCTTTACATCATCAATAAAGTGATCTAAATAAAATTGACAGCGGAAGGCTCTACGTCCACAGCCGAGATTCTATCTATAGTCATCATTCAAAATCTTGGAGTCGCTATGAGCTCCACATCTTCCTTGTTTCCATCTAATTTGTGAAATCCCAAATCTAGCAAGTAATCAAGAATGATGTAGAGAGAGAATCTAAAGAGAACTTGTCATCCATATATTGATCTCTAAAGTGTAAATGACAAATGATCAAGAAGTTACAAGAGATCTAGATTCATTTCTAACTAAGAACTAGACATGCCTATTTATACTCATAACATACAAGGTATAAAGGCAAAGCTAACTAATACAGTACATTGACATTACAGTAAATCTTGAATACAACAATGCTCTAACAATCTCCCCCTTTGGATTCAAGATTTAAAAAAATATGACAGCAGTCTTCAGCTCTTTGTAAAGTCAATCTTCTCAAACAGACACTCTATCAAACCATCTTCAAATAGCTTTATCTCCACTAGTTCACGGCGAACTATATGCTTTGACACTCTTTAAGAACTCAGCTTTGAAGAATCTTCAGACAAACATGAAAAGTCATTGTCTTTTTCTTTGAAAAGTCAACCTTCTTCAATACAATCTTCAACAGATTGTCTTCAAGTCTTGAACATGGATTTCATATCTTTATATAGAACCATCAATTCAGAACAAGATAAATCAGAAACGATTAGAGTTTGGATCAGAAAGATGTGAAACCATCCACATTGTTGAACTTTTAGGTGTAAGCGCATTCCGAGAACCACTCAGAACTAAGATAACCAAATTCAGCAACATTTGGACTTCACATGATCCTTCTCCCCCTAATCTTCAGTCTTTGTTCACGAATCTTGGACTTGAAATATCTTTGATTTGAAAGCTCTTTGACATGAAATTGAAATTAAACTTTTCTCCCCCTTTTTCGATGATGGTGAGCATCATAATCATCGAAAACCATTTTCAATTTCAGTCGTGTTTTTGAGTATTGCTAACAATCTCCTCCTTACAGAATAACCTTGCTCCCCCTCAAAATAAGAATTCTGGAGCAATTTATTTTCTCCCCCTGAAAGTATGCATATATTTCAATAACGTACAGTATTTGAAATTGTAGCACAAATTTTAAAACAAATTTACACAAGGAAAATAAAATTCATTGAATTTCATTTTATAACTACAAACATTTGATCATTTGAAAACTTTACAAAAGAAATTCAACTTAATGAAATTTAACAGATTTTTCAATCAAATGAAATCAAATGCATGTGTTTGGATCAAGAATAAGTCATCATTGTATACCAAGTTAAAAATGTTCAGTTTCAACCCCTTTATTAAATCTATTTGGTGTGCTAGCATGGGAAATATGATTAGCTTCAAGCATATGCAATTCTAAAACATGTAAGAATACTTTGCTCAAGTCACACTATTTGTCCAAAATCAGAATTTCACAAATTTACGGGTTTATCGCAACTTTGTATTTTCCCAAGTATCAAAAGATGTGTGGTCATTGGCATCTTTTCTTTTGTGCTCATTGGCATCTTTTGATTTTGTGCCCATTGGCATCTTTTGATTTCGTGCACATTGGCATCTTTTGATCAAAAAGTTTAGTAAGAATAAGATACACCGTTAAACATGACTTTCTATCTGGTTCTATAGCAGGATTTGGGTTAGCAGATCCCAGACCAGTTGGCCTTAGGTGCTAGGTGTCGAGCACCCCTTAGAACTTAATTTCCCAAACCAGAAAGGCCACATCGATATATCTTAAACCCATTTGTACCAGTAGAACATGGCTTTCTATCTGGTTCTATTGCAGGATTTGGGTCAGCCGATCCCAGACCAGTTGATCTTAGGGACTAGGTGTCGAGCACCCCTTAGGACTTACTCTCCCAAACCAGAAAGGCCACAGGTACAAACTTTCAAACTAAATGATATTCTATATAAGTTCGGATTTCCATCACAAAATATGAATGATATCTCAATCACTTGGTTCTTAAACATAGTGCTTCCCCCATATTTTCGTTTCCATTCATCATTCTGATAAATAGGCTTTTTGAGCATTATATTCTATATAAGTCCAGATTCACATAACTTTGAGCATTCAGCATAATTTCATTCATGTTTTGCTGACCTTTCGATTTATTTCAGAGGTGAAAGTTGAAACAAATCTAACTCAGATAATACAAAAATACTTGTAAAATCATCTTTTAGCACACATTTAATTCATTGAATGAAAATTGAAAATTTTATCTCATTGAATTAAATTTGTAAAGATTCAAGTTTTCAAAGTGGTAGAAACAAAATATAATCCAATGTTACCTTTTACCACGTTCCTTGAAACATAAAGATGTAACAGTTAAAGATATCACCTGAGAAGTGTGAGTTCTAAACTGATTTGTTTAGAAGTCTTAGTCTTTGAAGTACGGGTTTTGAACTGATATGTTCAAAAGCCAAAGTCGTTGAAGCACGAGTTTTGAACTGATATGTTCAAAAGCCAAAAACATTGAAGCACGGGTCCTGAATTGATGTATTCAGAAACCAAAGTCGCTTTTAAGTGCGGGTCCTAAACTGATATGTTTAGAAACCATCAACGTTGAAGCACGGGTTCTAAACTGAGATGATTAGAAGCCATAATTCTTTGTCTCCCCCTTAATGGAACAAATATTCTTCAAAAAACAAATCCACCGCTTCTCTTCTGTTTTCAGTCATGTGTGTGGTATGTATTTACAAATCAGTACAACACATGATAAACCTGCAAAACAGATTAAGCAGATTTTGGTACCCAATGGCACTTGGGTCCTAGTGGGTTAGGTGTAGATTTCTTAGAAGGAATACTATAAGTACCGTACCAAAAAGAAGTATAATTTTTATGCACAAAATCATTTGTTCCACAGTAAGAACAACAAATTTTCTTTTGAGATAACCTGATTAATTGATTTACAGAATAAACCAAATCAGGTTTGACAAAAGATTTACCTTGAAATGTATTGCTCTTCTTGGCATTTGATGTGGAAGCAGATGATTTTGGCACTTCTTTCTTCGGAATTGTTGTGCCTTTGACTCTCCATTCCATCTTCACCCTCTTGAAGATTGGAACTTCTTCAGATTTGGAAGTATTAACTTTAGGCACATTTCTTTTGTTATCTGATTTATCAAACAGAGGATTATAGAAAAGATTTGTTGAACGAATCTGATCTTTTGAGAAACCAGTTGATCTATTAATATGTTTAGAAGGAATGTTTTTAAAACTCGAACTTGAAGCAGTTTTAAAAGAGCATTCAGAATCATTTGAATTAACAAATGGAGTCTGAAAGATACTTTCAGGACTTACCTGCTTTGAGACATCAAATTTAAAAATGATGTCTTCAAGTTCCTTAACTTTGTTTATCAAAACATTTTTCTCTTTAGAAATTAGATCAAATTTCTTTTGGAGATTATATTTTATCAATTGATCCTTCATAATATCCGCTGATAAACCAGATAATCTTTTGGTAAGATTAAGAATCACATCTTCAAAATATATGCGTTCCGATTCAAAATCTTTTTCCAAAAACTTTCTTTTATCAGTAATCTCTTTGAAAATTTCCATATTTTTCTTTTTAAGGGTTTTACTTTCCTTTTCAAAGAGATTTTTCTTTTCCGTGAAATCTTTTCTTTCCATTTCCAAAAGATTTTCTAATTCAGTGATTTTCACGGAAAGTTCAGAACTTTTAATTTCAAAAGATTTGCATTCAGTTTTAAAAACAGCTCTTTCTTTTTCGAGCTTCTCTTTTTCTAAAAATAAAACTTTCTCAAGATCAGAAATTTGTTTTGAAAGTTTTATATATTTAAGCTCAATTACTTCCTTTTCTTTAAGAACTTTCATTGAAGAAAGTGACTCTCTTTCACGTTCTGAAAGCATCTTCTTCAATTCAACGTTTTCAGCTTCCAACGTTGTTCTTTTCTCTCGAACTTCTTTTAATTGAGCATGTAAATGCAAGTTCCACTCCGTTCTCTTGAACTTCAGATCAGCATTTTCATTTTGAAGAGTTGATACTTTCTCTTGAAGTTTCCCGATTAGATCGTGCAGACTTGAGTTGTCTTTCTTTGCTTCAAGATCTGCAATATAAGCTTCAAGATCAGTTATTCTTTTAGTAAGTTTATCATTTGAAGAAGAAATGTCTAAAATTTGTCTTTTCAGATCAACATTTTCTTCCTCTAATGCTTTTATACTCCCTTGAAGCTCCTTTATGTTATCTTGATGAGTTGTGATCTCAAGTGACTTATTTTTCTCTTGAGTAACTTCAAGCACTACAGTTTTGTCATTCAAATCTTTCAGTTCGGACTCAAGAGAAGAGACTTTGTCTTCTAATAAAGCTTTCTCAGACATAAGCTTTGTATTTTTTCTTGCATCTTCATCAGAATGTCTTATGTATCTATGAAGAAAACCTTCAAGACGCTTGATCTCATCTTTAGCTTCAGAAAGAGTCCATTTTCTCTCTTTTCCTAACTGACTCCATATTCTCCCACTTAAATTCTGTATGTCAGACATCTTGATAAAATCGTGTGATCCGAAATCTTCAAGAACAGTGTAAAAAATCTTCAATTTGCTCTTTGATCTGCTAGAATTTTCTGTTTAGCTCTGATACCAAATGTGAAATCCCAAATCTAGCAAGTAATCAAGAATGATGTAGAGAGAGAATCTAAAGAGAACTTGTCATCCATATATTGATCTCTAAAGTGTAAATGACAAATGATCAAGAAGTTACAAGAGATCTAGATTCATTTCTAACTAAGAACTAGACATGCCTATTTATACTCATAACATACAAGGTATAAAGGCAAAGCTAACTAATACAGTACATTGACTTTACAGTAAATCTTGAATACAACAATGCTCTAACATAATTCTTACTAGAATTTCCCACTGTACGCTTACCTGAAAATGGTTTAGTTTTTGAAAAGCGAGGGTTAGACCAAAAGGTCTAGTGAATTCCCTCCATAAACATTTATCACAGTATAAAGATCATTTCATAAAGAAAATACTTTCACATCTTTCTCATAACATCATCCAAGGTTAAACACGGGGTTCAGGGAATTGCATAAGCTACTCCGATCGGGGCCTAACGGACACTCTCTCGTCTACGCCGGAATCCAAATGGACTCCCCGTTCCTTCATGTAGGAGAAAACGAATTCCAGCCTACAAGCTAACCTCCATATGCCCAAGGGATCAGAGACCCCAAGGTACCCTGGCCCCACCGTGCAACCGACTCCACATAGCATACACATACATTTGAAACCATATGCATGAAAACATTAAACATCTTTCGTTTGTGTGTAAACATGTAAATCATGAAAGCATGCATAACTTTTATAAATCAATTCATGCTCGATAAAGGAACCATATTCAGTAAAAATTGTACGTCATAAAAAGGAGTGAGAGAACTCACCTTTGATTATCGTAGAACGCACTTCTTATATACCTCCCAGCTAAACCAGTCGAACACCTAAGGGCATTAGATTCGGATCAGATTAAACGGTTCAAACCTACTGTCCAACACACACTTTCCGGGTACCAACCTGTCCGGACACCAAGACTGTCCGGATACCCATACTATCCGGATACCAAGACTGTCCGAATACCCATACTATCCGGATACCAAGACTGTCCGGATACACCTTCTTTTCGGATACTGCATCCGGTAACTCAACCTACCCGAGAAATCACCCACCCGGGAACTACCATCCTTATCCGGAAACTACCATAAAACTTCACCCGGAAACTAGCATCCGTATCCGGAAACTACCATGATCATCACGAACTGATGGTGTCCGGATACGACTGCTGTTCGAAAATAGCAAATTAAAAGTGATCGATAACTCCAATTTCTACCATAAATTCGATTAGACAACCTTAAGGGTTCATTCACCAATCTAAACATCCACTTAATCCATCTTTCTTACCATTAAATCGATTTGCAAAGCCAAAAACCCTTAAAACCCACTTTTAAGAAGAAGGTGGTTAAAAACCCATTGAATCCTTATAATCAGACCTAAGAATCCAAATCAATTAAGAAAGGACCATTATAACAACAAGGAATACGAATTTAGAATGGAATACCTTGATGATTTCTCTTTTCTTTTGATCTCTTCTTCCAAAATCCCTTTCTTCTTCTCTTTTCTTTCCTAGCCGCCAACACCACCAAGCACCCTCACAAAACACTGATTTTAGAATAATGGAGGCTGCCCTAGGGAATTGAGTCCATAAATACCTTTCATTAATTGCAAATAAATCCCTCAACTTAACTTTCATTTCGTAGACTTTAGCCACTAAACTTTCAATACAAGTTGAAAATCCGGGTTGTTACAACACTCCCCCCTTTAAAAGAATTCCGTCCCTGGAATTCCTTATTGGGAAAAGATGCGGGTATCTTGCCCACACTAAAACTGACACTTCCCTGAAGTAAAGCCACATTCTGACTCAGTCAACAACCTCACTAAATTCGAAACCTGGAATAATGGGTGTATTCCCTTCAGTTCTTACGGTACTCTAACTCGTAGGCTACAGTTCCTATTCGATCGGTCTTAACGATAGAAGATTAAATACGGCTTCTCAAGCATCTTTAATTCCCTTAAGGAGGAACCTGGCGGAATCCCCCGCTACAACATGAGATCCAATTACTCAGAAACAGTCACTCACTTGACAGCTTGGCACAAGGCCAACCTTGTACGTCCCGATAACCCACAACCCCGAGTTCCTTCATCATATCACAACTCACTACCCTGCACCACCCAATAATCGTCTATGCTGATAACATTTCCTTTTCCTCGGACCACCTAGACCACAGTTCGTCACTCATCCCTCACATTCTCACTACTTCACCACCCCATACTTATACGTAACTAAGAGTAGGAACCTCCAAACCCATCTTTGGATCGTTCACCTACTCGAATTAAACTTATCTTGAAACACATCAATTCCTCCCGGATTGCCACGTTCGTTTATTCCTATAAAACGTAACTCCGGTTATCCTCATTCTACTGGGAGGAGTAACCATGGTCACACCATACTATTCTCACTAGCTTAATCACTGCACGACCAATTCGTTTAAACATTTCTCACAAAGTCACTAACTTAACTCATTCGACTGTCTTATCCACTCCTTTTCTGCACAACCTCGTACCCAATTCCCCTCCTCAATACTCTTTCCAACGGTTCGCACACTTATCAATGACAATCTACACAACACAGCACCTTTCGGCGTTACTGACAAGTTTACTACTTCCAATTTACTCACTTATTCCGACATGCTATCTTCACTTCCCCACGTTAGCGTGGAGCATTTCCCACCGAACATTACTTGCCCCTCTCTCCCGACCTTTCCACATGCTGGTATCGCTTTCTCATTACTCACATAACCAAACAGTTGCACCAAGTTCTTGTCCTAAGGCATTCAACCAAGCCGTCTTGAAACGAGACTAGTGTTCGACGTCACTACACATTCTTTAAATCTCCAAATTTTACCTTCTCAGACATTTCTCTCACACATAAGCAACAATTCACATTCTTTAAGGATTTCACATCAATCCCACCACATTCTGACTAACTGTAACACCCTAAAAACAGGGCCAATTTAAACCTTGAATAATACACAAGTTATGATCATAAAACTTCAAACTTTGATAACCTGAGGATCAATTGTAAAGGTTTTATATACAATGCATCTAACTCAAATAACCTATTAATCTAATCATACATCATAATCAGATTAACTAAGTTATCTATCTTTTGTCTCAAAAACATCAAAAGAATAGCTAGATCCTCCGTCATCTTTAAGTTGAATCTTTCCAAAAGTTCTCATCACACATCCCTGCTTACTTCCCGGAGCTTGTATCTGGTAAGAAAATTCAACTTGAAACATTAGGCTTTCGCCTAGTGAGAACATTCGTTTCAATAATAACATTTGCAAAAACAATGTAAACAAGTTACAACAAACCTGATTACTCCTTTTCTTACCGTATAACAACTCCTTTCACTACTGGGAATCTACCCCACTTCCATAATTATGACTAATTCATCTAGCCATAATATTGCTACCAAGAGTTTACCACGAATAATCCCATATTCAAGGTTAATACTCTTATTCAAGAAATTACAAGTCAAAACCTGCCTATTTCTTAATTCGGAAGTAGAGATTACAAATTACTTTATGCCTATCTCTAATCTTCCTTTCACAAATTGGGAAATCTCTGATCTTCCCTATAAAAATGGAAATCTCCGATCTTCCATTCGAAATGGGAATTACAAATCAAAATCTGCCTATTCCACATTTCACGTCCTCCCCACCTCAGAATCAATGGCCCCAATGGGATTTAATATATCGCGTCTCATAACCGGCCCCCCCGATGATTCAAGGTACACGCATCAATAGAAATTACATCCCTTTGGTCAATGGCTAGTAATCGGTTCCCATTATACCGTACTAAGGTGCCCCCGATGACCGGATGCCTATTTCTAGCAATAGCAACGTAATACAGCTCATATCATATTTTCAAATCTAAGAATACTAGATAACCTATCGTATCTTCATCCCCAAATGCCCCCCCTTCGGCGACTTAGCACGGGGGTATAGAAAACTAAACCAGACAAAACATCCAGAACTGCATCCAGCCATCAGAACCTAGCTTTCTCAATTTCTCAAAGGTGTCCGGACAACAGGAGTTTTCCGGGTAACTTAACTTTTCCGGACAACTAAACCTTCCGGATACTTTTCTAATCCGGACGACATCCGGATACTAAAACCATCCGAATACCATCCGGTAACTATTTCCATCCGGAAAACTAAAGCAATTTTGAACTTATCCGGTATCTTGCTACATCCGGAAACATTCATCATTTGGGGTTTTCCGGATACGACGATTCATCCGGAAAAGTCGGGTCTGCAGCCTAAAATTTGATCTATTTTCATGTCTTTTCGATTCAGCTCATTCCAAACCATCCCATACAGTTCATAACCAATTTATATAAATATTTCAAGGTTTAATTTAACATGAAAACACTGATTTAAGCAAGGAACAAATGAACTCACCTCTTAAGGAAGTTTTACCCACTTTGCACAATCTGAGTCTTCAAATCTGTTGTTTATGATTCTGTAATTCAATCCAATACACAGATTCGTCCATCATCATTCATTCACAACAAGCTAACACAAAAACATAATCAGATTTCCTTACCAATTTGATGAACAAATCTTGTTTTCTTCTTCTTTTCTCTTTTCTCCTTCTCTCTATCTCTTTGATTCTCCCAAACCGACCCTAAGCATAAGAAATCAGATAAATCTGATTTCAGCTACCTTATCTACACACACTTTCCAATTGTGACCAAATACACCCCCCAAGTTTCAACCTTCCAACAATGACACTTAACTTTTACCACTAACATTTTAACCTCATTTTGAAATATAAATCACAACATAATCCAAAGTTAAAACTAAAAATACAAACAATCCCAATTCTCATTAAAATACTATAACTGAAATTCAGGATGTTACACTAACACAACCCTCATCCTCTTTAAACTTCCAATGACCCCAAAGTGTGTTCCTTAGTAACGTCCCCTATTCACTCTAATAATCCACCCCCTTGGATTCCCTATTACAAACAGATCTATTAATTCAGGAACACCCCAAAACTCAGGTTCCACAATTCTTTTGACTAACCACCATGATCATAAAATCAGACAGATATATATATATATACCGTCATCCCGGCTTTCTTACTTAGATTTACCTTAAATAATTCTTTAACAATCAGTGTTAATCTCAATAACACTTCCCCAAAAATGTAACACATCCTGTAATAACAAATGAACGTCATTACTTAACAAATCTATAAAATTTTAATCAACCAACCAAAGGCTTATACCTCTATCATGACATTTCAAATCAACTACCGATCATACTACTACTCCGACCCACAATCATCATCATTTCATTCCTTAAACATAACCAAAATTTCCAACTATTTTCTTCTAGGATCATTCCCTCACGCATAAGGAACAATTTTCATTCTTTAACGATGTCTCATCTACTGTACTACAGCTTGACTAATCTATTCATCATCTTCTTTAAACTTACTCTGCCTTCAAGAATATACTTAACAACATACGTAACCACAAAGCTTGGTCTCACAGCTGGGCAATCACCCAATTCTGCCCCGACATTCCATTCCGATAACAGTCAAAATACACACCTACTTGCAAACCATGTACTTCAACAACTGGGATTGCAAAACGTACACTCTATCCGAAATCCCAAAAGGACTTCCTTCTAATCCTTCATCTTTCTAACATCGCCTTACTACATCACCGGCTGACACAGATATCTTGGCAATTGACGCTACTATTCATTCGTACATTCACCACTCCTATTATCACACTACCGACCAAGTCTCTCATGGTCATTCGTACACAATTCACACTTTCCTTCATATTCTCCCGTATACTACAATTGAGTCTGTCTCGTTACTTAGTTATCTCCCAACTTGTTGAACTATGACTCACGAGTTCACACTTAGCTCAAACACGAACATCCTAACTAGCTCTTTTATGACCCGAGTCCTTTCTTAGACACGACACATTTTCTTACAGACTGGTATAGTCTACACTCACTCCGCTTGTGTTACACACCTTGTTTTTCTACAGACTCTCCTCGCCTCGTAAATAGAACGCATATTCAACAACAACGGTCTCTTACTAATTTAACACCTCTACAAGATATTCTATCAACTTACACTCATCTGGTTTGAGTCTTCGGCCTCGGCCAACATACACCGTTGCCGACTTCAACAACAAAAGACAACTCTTAACTACTTCCTTAACCTATCCTTTAACATGAGTTCCTTACGGGACCTATTCCTCCCCACACATCATAGTTAACTTTATAATCCGTCGCCCCCATTTCGAAACTTACTCATGTAACATCAATATTACAAGCTTCCTTCGAAACTCATGACCTACATCGTGGACCTTTCATTCCTGCCTCACAACACTACTCATAAAGAGTTGCTAAAACCAATACCTTGATGACTCCTAGTCCTTCCTCCGGGCACCATCGCCCCTCGGCAACTGTGTTCTCACTCATCGAGCAAAGGTACAGACCCTCATACACCTGACACTAAAATCCATTCCCGCCTCTTCCAAGGTCCAACTCTCCTCTTAAACACATATACCAAAACTACATACGTTCTCCCCTGACTTGACCAACGCCTCTCCGCTCTCGGAGTTCTTCCTTAGCTTAAGACGTAATACTCTACGACCTAGTGGGTTCATAGCCTTCATGCATGACAATACAGTAAATAAATCCTTTTACACATTTTATAATTTTAAATAAACAACATTTAGAAACACTCGGGTACCTGTGACCCCATCACTCTTATAACTTCAAAACCCTGCACAACGATTCGAGAATCGTTGGCATGCATCTTCCCGTGAACCTCAATCTTGCTCAATCCGATCAATGTTATTACGATAGTAATATATTGCATGAAAATCTTTTCGTATGAGACCATTCTGAAAGAATTACCGACACAAAGTAAACCAGTCGGTTCTCACACTCAATTGTATGATATCAAATGGTCAATAAGCATTTTGGTATAAGTGAATTGCAGGTAACCATTTTCTTGACCATTTTTGTAACAATTTAACTTATCATTAAAAGTGTGGAATACTTTGCAAATCGTTAAGCCCAAAATTTCAATATGCGACGTAACTGAAATCGCTTTTTCTTTAAACGTGTACTCGTACAAGCTGACTCATTTTGTTCAAAGTTGACAGTTATGTTTTTATTTTAAATCGTGAAAATTTCATGTTACATAAACGAACGCTATGCATGAGACTCTATTTGCAATAGAAGGCTACTCACTCAACAAGGTCAACCTCTTACTCACGCAGCTTATCCTTGATACTCCACTTACGACCAAGGGTCGCCCCCTCGATCAAGCACTAACTTGATGTACATGCGTTCCACATCTCACTTACTCAACCATTTCACACTATTTTCGCTTTGATCGACTATCTCACTTTCTACTTCTACATGCTTTCAATTCACTATAAGTATCTTATTCCATTTATCCTGCCAATGAAAAGGTCGGCTAAAAGTCAGGGCTCCATTGATACTTTCAAGGTTTTGACACTGTTCTATCTTACCATCCCAACTGATCTATCCCATAATTTCCATAACTAGGACTCTCCCGAAACTGGAGTCTTACTCAAACTCAAACATTCATCCTCTCCGAATCCACGAAGAGCTACCTCTAGACGACTCGTAACATTCTTTACAACGTTTCTTCTCTACGATGTCTACATACATCACATCATAATGACTCTTACACGATACTTCCCCAAGCAATGGAGCTCGGTCTATCCCTCAGGGATCTTGCTGACCTATTCCTCAGCGTTCTCCCAGCCATAGTGCTAAACTGAAAGAAACCGATAGTTAATCCTTGCTAGACGTGACATAACAAATTTGCTATAAGTAAGGTATTGTAAGCATGCACATGTACCTGTAAGTTCGTAATTACACTGGCCAGGTGCAATCCCAAACTTACCTTACACGTTTGTCCTTGTCACCTTATTCCTAAGCGCATTTATAGTGATCGTTCCTAGAGGCAATCATATGTCTCGGCTGTGTTCCTCATCTTACAGTTTAAGTTTAGGCCCGAATGGTCACCTAAATCCCTTAAACTAAGGCTCTGATACCATTTGTAACGTCCCAAGTTCATAACATGCATTCATCTAGAAAATAAGCATTCACATTACATAAATATCTTGTCTTTACATCATCAATAAAGTGATCTAAATAAAATTGACAGCGAAAGGCTCTACGTCCACAGCCGAGATTCTATCTATAGTCATCATTCAAAATCTTGGAGTCTCTATGAGCTCCACATCTTCCTTGTCTCCATCTAATTCTTACTAGAATTTCCCACTGTACGCTTACCTGAAAATGGTTTAGTTTTTGAAAAGCGAGGGTTAGACCAAAAGGTCTAGTGAATTCCCTCCATAAACATTTATCACAGTATAAAGATCATTTCATAAAGAAAATACTTGCACATCTTTCTCATAACATCATCCAAGGTTAAACACGGGGTTCAGGGAATTGCATAAGCTACTCCGATCGGGGCCTAACGGACACCCTCTCGTCTACGCCGGAATCCAAATGGACTCCCCGTTCCTTCATTTAGGAGAAAACGAATTCCAACCTACAAGCTAACCTCCATATGCCCAAGGGATCAGAGATCCCAAGGTACCCTGGCCCCACCGTGCAACCGACTCCACATAGCATACACATACATTTGAAACCATATGCATGAAAACATTAAACATCTTTCGTTTGTGTGTAAACATGTAAATCATGAAAGCATGCATAACTTTAATAAATCAATTCATGCTCGATAAAGGAACCATATTTAGTAAAAATGGTACGTCATAAAAAGGAGTGAGAGAACTCACCTTTGATTATCGTAGAACGCACTTCTTATATACCTCCCAGCTAAACCAGTCGAACACCTAAGGGCATTAGATTCGGATCAGATTAAACGGTTCGAACCTACTGTCCAACACACACTTTCCGGGTACCAACCTGTCCGGACACCAAGACTGTCCGGATACCCATACTATCCGGATACCAAGACTGTCCGGATACCCATACTATCCGGATACCAAGACTGTCCGGATACACCTTCTTTCCGGATATTGCATCCGGTAACTCAACCTACCCGGGAAATCACCCACCCGGGAACTACCATCCTTATCCGGAAACTACCATAAAACTTCACCCGGAAACTAGCATCTGTATCCGGAAACTACCATGATCATCACGAACTGATGGTGTCCGGATACGACTGCTGTTCGAAAATAGCAAATTAAAAGTGATCGATAACTCCAATTTCTACCATAAATTCGATTAGACAACCTTAAGGGTTCATTCACCAATCTAAACATCCACTTAATCCATCTTTCTTACCATTAAATCAATTTGCAAAGCCAAAAACCCTTAAAACCCACTTTTAAGAAGAAGGTGGTTAAAAACCCATTGAATCCTTATAATCAGACCTAAGAATCCAAACTAATTAAGAAAGGACCATTATAACAACAAGGAATACGAATTTAGAATGGAATACCTTGATGATTTCTCTTTTCTTTTGATCTCTTCTTCCAAAATCCCTTTCTTCTTCTCTTTTCTTTCCTAGCCGCCAACACCACCAAGCACCCTCACAAAACACTGATTTTAGAATAATGGAGGCTGCCCTAGGGAATTGAGCCCATAAATACCTTTCATTAATTGCAAATAAGTCCCTCAACTTAACTTTCATTTCGTAGACTTTAGCCACTAAACTTTCAATACAAGTTGAAAATTCGGGTTGTTACAGTTAAAAAGTGTGGATTTCGTCCCTGTGACTTTAAAATTTCAGTTTTAGTCCCTATGGTTAGCAATTCATTTATATTTCCGTCTAAAATACTATTTTAAAGTAGAGTAAACTATGATTTTCATCCCTATGGTTTGATGTTTATAACGATCTTCGTCCATAATATTTAAAAACTACTTTTTTCATCCCTATAGTTATTCTTTTGATTCCATGTTGATCCCTCATGAAACGCGGTTAAAAGTTTAGGGGTTAACTCATGTGCTTACATATTTGAGAGTCAATAAAGGTGATAGAAGTAAATTACATATTTGGTCCTTGTGGTGTACATTTTTTTCCAAACTTATCCTCTAAATTTCCTTTATTACGTTATATTCATTTTAATCATCTTTATTTTTTCTTTCTTTATTATATTTTAATACTATCAAGGCTCACTATTTTGTAAACTTTTTTTTCGTGTAAACTTTGGATTTCATAGGTTTTTTAATGAATTTTTTTTCATGAAATTGTTTATTTTGATTAAATTGTTTCATATCATTCATTTCTTGATGAAATTGTTTCGTATATTTGTGTTTTTATGTAGTTTCATATATTTTTCTTTCATTCCTATGAAACTTGGTGAAACTTTTTCGTTTTACATAAAAAAACACAAATATATGAAACAATTTTATTAAGAAATGAATGATATGAAACATTTTTATCAAAATAAACAATTTCATAAAATAATTTCATCAAGAAAACCTATGAAATCCAAAAGTTTACAAGTTTACACACATTTAGCGGTTTACAATTTATTATCCCTCTAATACTATATATATATATATATATATATATATATATGTGTGTGTGTGTGTTTAATTTAGATATTAAACAAATCTGATTAATTAATTAAAAAAACTAGTGATAAATACTTATTTATTTCACATTTTATTCACATTTTATTTTTATTATGGATTAAGTATTCTTGTTATATATATATATATATATACTTTACCCTTTTTACTTTTTTTATATTCTAAGACTATATATATATAGAGAGGGAGGGGGAGGGGGGGGGGGGGGGTCAAGGGAAAACCTAAAAAAATGAAAAAATGAAAAACACTTTGGTAACCATTCATCTGAACGGTATGCAATTATAGTGTAAAACCACAATTGCATACCGTTCAGATGAATGGTTACCAAAGTGTTTTCCAGTTTTCCATTTTTTTGAGGTTTTCCCTTGACACCCCCTCTCTCTCTCTCTATATATATATATATAGTATGTAGTTTTATACTATATATATACTTATAACTAGAGAGAAAGATTTAAACGAGAACGCTAACTATTTAATAAAACACGAGAACGATCGCTCATGTAGAAAATCATATTTGATTTTACACTAACAACGAAAAATTGGACGTGAGTGACTTTGACGCGACTAAAAAGTTGCAGGGCAAGTTGCTTGAATCATATATAATTTTGTATGTGAATCATTTATGATTTTGTACATAGATGACCGTTCTCATGTTTTCTTAAATAGTTAGTGTTCTCATTTGAACCCACTTCTATAACTAGAATAATTAAATAAAATAAATATGAAATAAATTAGTATTTATCAATTATTTTTTATTAAGTAATCAAATTTGTTTATTATCTAAATTAAAACATATAAGTGTTTATATATATATATATATATATATATATATAACTATAGTATTAAATACAATAAAGAAAGACAAAATAAAAAGATTAAAATAAATATAACACAATAAATAAACTTTATAGGATAAGTTTGTAAAAATTTGTACACCACAAGGACCAAATATGTAATTTACTACTATCACCTTTTTTAAACTTTCAAACAACCCCGAGTATTTAACAATGTTTGATGAGGGATGAAAATGAAATCAAAAGGAAAACCATAGGTAATAAAAAAGCAGTTTTTAAAGATTAGGAACGAAAATCGTTATAAATATTAAACTATAGGGACGAAAATCGTAGTTCACTCTTTTAAGTATGAAGAATTAAAACATAAATGAATTGTAAACATGTTAATGAAAAAAGTAATTAAATTTATAAACCGTAAGAATGAAAATTATAAGTTCAGAACCATAAGGATGAAATTAGAAATTTTCAACAAACCATATGGACTAAAAACATAATTTACTTTTAAAAATATTAAATTTAACTTTTATTAACATAAATAACTCAAATGAATCTTGATCCTTGATTGATATAACTATGGTAGTTCAAATGGATTACAAAGTTTTTATTCTAAAGGTGGTTTGCAAATGAAAGCATATCTCTCTCTCTCTCTTCTATATATATATATATATATATATATATATATAGAGGTCCACTATTTTGTAAACTTTTATTTCGTGTAAACTTTATAAACTTTGGATTTTATAGGTTTTCTTGATGAAATTGTTTCATGAAATTGTTTATTTTGATGAAATTGTTTCATATCATTCATTTCTTGATGAAATTGTTTCATATATTTGTGTTTTTTATGTAGTTTCATATATTTTTTCATTCCTATGAAACTATTTCATATATTTTCTCTGTTTGATGAAACTTTTTCGTTTTTACATAAAAAACACAAATATATGAAACACTTTCATCAAGAAATGAATGATATGAAACACTTTCATCAAAATAAACAATTTCATGAAAGAATTTCATCAAGAGAACCAATGAAATCCAAAGTTTACAAAGTTTACACACATTTAGAGGTTTACAATTTATTATCCCTCTATATATATATATATAGGGAGAGGTTCAAAAGAGAAGTGCAAAGTTTTTGAGAAATAGAGAAGTGATCTTGGCCATGCATTCGGTCAACATCGGTGGCTTTGACCGAGAAGCAGAGGATAATTCCTCGCGTGGTCTGCACAAGATAGATGGGTAGTTTCATAAAAAATACGCGGGACAGGTTCATATATGAATTGTGTGATTCATATATGAACCTTTGTGTTCATATATGAACCTTTGTAATTCACATATAAAATATTTTTAACTAATTCATATATGAACCTTTGTGATTCATATATGAATCTTTGTGATTCATATATGAATCAGTTAATTTGTTCATATGAGAATTAGTTAAAAAAAATTCATGTAACAACCCTCACCAAACTATCATACCCAAAAACTCTATCTTTAAATTAAAACGCCAAAAAGGGGCTCAATGTAATACATTAAACAGATTACAACTGGGTTCGCGGAAATAACCCTAACTACAGCTGAGATCGTAACTACAAAATAAAAAGGAAGGCCCTCTAATCCTTCTATATGCAACCTCCGTCTCACGCCTTGCCAACTTCAAAGCAAGCTTTCGACTACCTGCTTACCTGAAAAAGATTTAGTTTTGAAGAGCGAGGGTTAGACCATGAGGTCTAGTGAGTTCCCTCAAAAGCCACTCCACAAATAATACAGCTTATGTAAAAGCTTTCAATAAAATGATTGTACAAACTTGTTATGAACACACATAATGATCAGCACAGTATGACAAGCTAATGGCACACGCTATGGTCACACACACCGTGACAGCGTAAAAGGGCACACACCGCCTATATATGAAACGAATTCATATATTTAATCATATGGGACACACCCCCATCTCACACAAATGCCATAGCTCGTCCACACGAAGTAGTTTATGTCCTCACAATTGAATCACACTTTTCATATATTTAATCATATGGGACACACCCCCATCTCACACAAATGCCATAGCTCGTCCACACGAAGTAGTTTATGTCCACACAATTAAATCACACTTTTCATATATTTAATCATATGGGACACAACCCCATCTCACACAAATGCCATAGCTCGTCCACACGAAGTAGTTTATGTCCACACAATTAAATCACACTTTTCATACATGAGCAAATCATAATACGAACACTTACCATATAATTATGCATAAGGTTTCCACACTTTAAAAAGGGATTAAGATCAGAAAAACTCACCTGTCGTCCTGATTAATCCTCTTACTGGATTGATTTTCCCTTCAACTGCACCTATAAGGATACACACTACCATGATAAGTCATTTGATTGAACCACACACTCACTCAGTTACTCCTCGGACTAACAGACTACACTACAAGGTCACACAGCCACTTTCCGAAAGGCTTATCCGGATAGCCATACTATCTGGAAGATTCTACCCGGACAATAGGAACTATCCGGACAACAAGACTCTCCGGATGGAACGTTCCGGACACTCCTGGATTCCCAAGGGTTTCCAGGTAACTACCGGGAACTACGCTACCCGGACATCAAGCCGCCCGGACACCACACGTTATCCGGACACCCCCACACTTTCCGGATACAAACCTGACGAGGAGAGGTTTCCGAATACGACAATTTGCGCAAAAATCACAGAATGTGATTGCATTTCGCCCTAAATCCCACCATCACTTCCAGGGACTGAATCCATGTCGATGGCTTACACATTATCCCACTCTAAAACACCCCTTAATCAGATTTAATGAGGAAACACAAGAAACCCACAAAATACAAATTTCCTCTCAAAATACCCACAATACACACAAATCTTAGAGAGAAGTAGGATGAATATTACCTTGATGATTCTTGAGCTTTTCCCAAAAACTCAGCTGATATTGCTACTTCTTCTCCAAATTTTGCCAAGAACTCTTCTCTCCTTGCACCATTCTCTTAGCCGCACCTCACACACACACACACACACCGGATGAATTTGCTAAAATGAGAGAATTAGGGTTTTTCCCTTCCTTTTATACTTTCCTCACTAAACACCACACTTAGACCACACAACTTTCTAAATTCAAAATTCTTCCACAATTTCCAAATACCGACTAAATACAATCTCGGTTATTACAACATCCTCCCCTCAAAAGAATTCCATCCCCGGAATTCCATCATCGAACAATCGAGGAAAACAGTTCCTCAGCTTTCTAACTTTGCGATCTATAATCGCCAACGTTTCCCCCACATAATCTAACTTTCATCCACACGAGTGTCTTCTAACGATACGACCATGCCTCCCTTGGCCAAGCACTTCCTACGATTCAACACAGGGAAAATGTCGAATGAACTTCCCGAAGTTCCTCAGGCATCTTTAGCTTATTCGCCACCTCACCTACACGCTCGGTGATGGCATACGACTTGTCATACTTGGGTCTTAATTTCCCTTTTCTTTCCAAACACACGTCTCTCCACGACGAAGCTCTAAATATCGCACCGACTTCTATATGGAATTCGATCAAACTCCTCCTTCTGCTCACATAAACCGGTGGTGGTCTTGAGCCACGCTTAACCTCTCGTGAAAATGTTCTACCTATCGGTGGTCAACCGTGTGACCTCTGATAATGTCGTTTTACGACATTATTTTGATCCCGAAATCGGTTTGTTTGTTGTAAGTTCCCAAGTAAAATAGTAGAATTTAATGGTTTTAATGAGAAAGTACAGGTTTTTCATAAATGACCGATGATGGAAGAGTTTTGGATCAATTGGAGCAAGTTTACAACAGTCCGGTGCGAATCAGAAGCTGGCGCGACCTTTGGCGCGAGCCAGATAGCGCCGTGGTGCGCGCGGAAAATGAAGAGAAGATTCCAGAGAGTGGCGCGCCCTGTGGCGCGACCCAGCTAGCGTCGTGGTGCACGCGGGTCTTTGAAACCTTTGATGTCCAGAAGATGGCGCGACTTATGGCGCGACCCAAGTAGCGCCAGAACTAGCGCCACACTGTCAGTTACGTTTTAAAGCCCTATTTTCTCATTTTTAGGGTTATCAATCTATCACAGCTTGGGACTATTTCTGGGCGATTTTGGGAGCTAAGGAACGAATTTTGAAGGCGATTAGAAGGCGAGAAACATCCATTAACAAGGATCGAAGGAAGAATCGAGTACGTTCATCGGCGGCTTAGGCTTTTTCAGGGAGTTCTTAGATTTCATTTCGTAGTACAAAACATGTTTACTTTCATTTCTATCTTTACATTTCAGAGTTTTGAAACCCCCAATATGAACTAATCCGTTCATGTTGGGGGGTTGGTTTGAATCATGGTTGGATAATCGTTTAGCTTTACAGTAGGTATGATTGATATGATATAGATGGATGGCACATGTAAGATTGTTCTTAATGCTTGTAATAGTCCGATCAACTGTTATTTGATTTTATGAATCTTTAATCTTTGAGAAAAGTTTTTAGGTTTGATAAATCTTTCATGTCTTGATTGAATTTGAGATAGTGATATAATAATCCATTCCTTGTGGCTTTTAATTACTGATTATTCAATTACTTTTGTTAATATCGAATGATGATACAAAGTGTTGAATGATATTTACTATAGCTTGATAGAGTATAGTGATGGAATGTGATTATGCCTGTCATCGTGAAGTTATGACAATCGTGTCAAATCTGTGAGTTAAGTGATTGTTTACCTGAGGAATCCAACCCTCCAACTCTTTCTCCTATCTGAATTAATTAAGTTTTAATTCGTATTGTAATACACAACAAACCAAACCAATTTGCATTAGTCTAGTTAATAATCTATACAGTTATTGTGGTAGTTGACACCTGGTTCCTTTGGTTCGATACCCGTACCTTATAAGTACTATTACTTGATTCGACCCGTACACTTGCAGTAGATTTAGGGGGGTGTAAACCCGCTTATCAAGTTTTTGGCGCCATTGCCGGGGAACCTGTTTTGTGTGAATATCACTACCAGCTGTGGAAATTATTACATTAGACACCCTGTTTTTATTTTATTATAATCTGCTTTGAAAGTTCATATATTTTTGGGTTTTGAGATTCTATATTCTCTGTTTCATGTTACCTCTTGGTTTATGCCAAGAAGGAGACTATTTGGGGACTTACTACCGATTGACCCGGAAATAGAAAGAACCGCCATAGATCTGAGAAGACAAGCACGAAACAGAATGGCTGACGTCAACATCCACATTAAAAATGATTGGGAAGAGGGGATGCCCATCAACAATGGTCCTCCATTGAACAATGGTCAACCACCTCCAAATGCAAATGCGAACAACAATTCCAATCATGGTCTCAATCACAACGTCAACAATAATGTTAATCATGGCGTCAATAACAATGTCAATCATCCACCGCCGCCACCACAAAGGGTACCCATGAGAAATTTCGCCAACCCGAACATGGGAGCTGCACAACGAGGACCCTATGCACCTCCGATAGCTGCTAACAATTTTGAGATTAAACTGGGTACCATCCAATTGGTGCAATCGAACATGTTTGGAGGTGCACCAACTGAAGATCCCCATGCACACTTGCGCGCATTTGAAAAGATATGCAATACTTTCAAAGTGAATGGGGCTGACCAAGATTCGATCAAGATACGGTTGTTTCCGTTCTCATTGAGGGATTAAGCCACTACTTGGGAAGAGAATATACCACCGGGGTCAATTCGAACTTGGAACGATATGGTTACAGCTTTTCTCAACAAGTTCTTTCCACCGGGGCGAACATCTCAACTGTTATCCGACATCACGCATTTCTCGCAATGGGATCAAGAGTCTTTGTACGAGGCATGGGAAAGATACAAAGCGATGCTCAAGAAGTGTCCACATCATGGGTTACAAGAGTGGATGATTATCCAAACATTCTATGTGGGATTAAATCCTCAGTTTAAGAATGACCTCACAGCTGCTGCAGGTGGAGCCTTAATGAACAAGTTGTAACACCCTAAAAACAGGACCAATTTAAACCTTAAAATTTGTACAAGTCATGATCATAAGACTTCAAACTTCTATAACATGAGGATCAAAATGTAAATGTTTATATACAATACATCTACATCAAATAACCTTTTAATCTAATCATACAACTACAATCAGATTAATTAAGTTATCTAATCCTTTTTCCCAAAAGCATCAAAATAATAGCTAGATCCTCCGTTATCTCTAAGTCTGAGTCTTTCAAAGAAATCCTCATCGCACTCTCCCACCTATGTAACAACCCGAAATTCTAAGTAAGTATCGAAAGTTTGGGGGCCGAAGTTTAAAGAATGAAAGTTGGACTTGAGGGGCCTTAGGGCAATTAGTGGATAGTATGTATGGCCTCAAATCCCTAGGGCAAACCCCCCTTTTGTTCTAAAAATCAGTGTTGGAGGTGTTCTTTGTGTGTTTGGCGGCTAAGAGAGAAAAGAGAAGGAGAAAGGAATTTTGGGGAAGAAATCAAAAGAGAAGAAATCGTCAAGGTAACCCGTTCTAATTTCATCTTCCTTATTGTTGTGTGAATCCTTTCTCACTTGTTCTAGATTCATAAGTCTGAATGGGGAGATTCATTGAGTTTTCAATCACTTTTTTCCTAAAAAGTGGGTTTCTTGGGTTTTGTCTTAATAAATCGATTTAAGAGGGTTAAATATGGATTAAGTGGGTGTTTGGGGTTGGTGAATGAGCCCTTATAGTTGTCTAATCAAACTAATGGCTTAAATCGGAGTTTAAATCGGTTTTAGAATTTCTAAGTTCGAACAACAGCGTTTTCCGGACACCAGCGTTTGAAGGTGTCCGGATATGTTGCATGTGTCCGGATATGTCGCATGTGTCCGGATATGTTGCATGTGTCCGGATAAGTGGTGTGTCCGGAAAAGTGTAGTGTCCGGATAAGTGGTGTGTCCGGAAAAGTGTAGTGTCCGGATAAATTCAGTGTCCGGAAAAGTGTAGCGTCCGGATAAGTATAGCATCCGGAAAAGGGTATCCGGACAATGAGGCTGAGCTATTTACCTGATGTGGATCTTTTGCCTTAGGTGTTCGGTGGGTGTAGCTTGAAGGTGTTTAGGAAGTGCATTGTACGACAATCAATGTGAGTTCCCTAAACCGATTTACGACGCAATGTGTTAATTGTTCTTTTACTGATAATGGTTCACTTTGAGCACGAAAGGTTTACCAAATCGATATGCATTTTTTACATGAAAGCTCATACTTTATTCAAAGAATATTTAGCATGATGAAATGATTATATGGTTTACGAGATTCTAAGTTGTATGAAGTATGACATGTTATGTATGCTATGTGGAGTCGGTCTGCACCGTGGGATCGGTATGCTCTGGGATCCGATGATCCCTTGGACATGGATGATGAGCCAATAGGTTGGAATCTGTTTCCCTCCTATTCGGGTAGAGGGGAGTCTGCTTGGGCCCCGATACGAGGCGAGAGGGGAGTCTGCTTGGGCCCCGATCGCGGCGAGAGGGGAGTCTGCTTGGGCCCCGATCGTGGTGAGTTTATGCGGTCCTCATCACGGTGCAGTACCATGTTTGACGTTATGTGAAGTTTGGTGATGAATTTTATAAACGATTTTCCCAATATTTATATATGTTGTTTCCGGAGGGAATTCACTAGACCTTTCGGTCTAACCCTCGCTTTTCAAACTAAACCATTTTCAGGTAAACAAGTAGTAAGAGGCTCAAGTAAGTGAGTAAGAGCATGATAAAGTACAGATGCAGCTAGAGACAGTGCCGATGCCACTTGTAGTAGCAGTTGTTCTCAGTTGTGTATAGGTTGTTTCCGCCAACCTTAGTTTGGGAATGATGTAACAGAATTTTGGGATCCAGTTTTATTACAAGAGTATGATTTAATGCTATGGTTATCATGTTATGTTCTTGGGATGTTACAAATGGTATCAGAGCCATAGTTTAAGGGATTTAGGTGACCGGACGGGCCTAAACTTAAACTTGGGAGTAGAAATCACAACTGAGAATCAGGAAATGCGTTAAGAGGGCACTAATGTAGATACAAGAAATGCGTTAGGAGGACACTATTATAGAGATAGGACTAATAGGATACTGAGGACTGTCATGTAAGGTAAGTTTGAGATTTCACCTGGCCAGTGAAATTGCGAACTTACAGGTACATGTATGTGCTTAACCTACCTTATTAACCTATCTAGTGCTCATGTCGTGTTCCAGTACGTTAGATTGTCAACAAGATCCCTGAGGGGTAGACTGAGACCCCTTGTTGGGGAAGTTTCTTGAGAGGTCACCTATGATGTGATGTATGTATACATCGTAGAGAAAGAATGTTGCATAGAATGTTATGAGTCGTCTAGAGGTAGCTCTTCGTGGATTCGGAGAGGATGGATGTTGAGTTTGAGTAAGACTCCTGTTTCGGGAGAGTCCCAGTTCTAGAAATCGTGGGATAGATCGGTCGGGATGGTAAGAAAGGATGATGTCGAAATCTTGGAAGTGTCAATGGAGCTTTGAATTCTTATTCGAGCTTTTCAAGGACAGAGTAAATGAAATAAGATACCTATAGTGAAATGAAAGCATATAGAAGTGGAAAGTGAGATAGTTGGTCAAAGCGAAATAGTATGAAAGGGTTGAGTAAGTGAGATGTGGAAAGTGTGTTCAACAAGTTGTTGCGTGACCGAAAGGACGACCATCGGTCGTAGGTGGAGTGTCGAGGATAAGTTGCGTAAGCAAAGCGGTTGACCTTGTTAGAGTGAGTAGCCTTCAATTGCAAATAGAGTCTCATGCATGGCGTTCTTTTATGTAACATGAAGTTTTCACGATTTAAAATAAGAATGTAAATGTCAACTTTGAACAAAATGAGTCAGCTTGTACGAGTGCACGTTTAAAGAAAAAGCGATTTCAGTACGTCGCACATTGAAATGTTGAGGTAAATGATTTGCAAAGTATTCCACACTTTTAATGATAAGTTAGATTGTTACAAAAAGGGTCAAGAAAATGGTTACTTGCAATTCACTTATAACCAAAATGCTTATTGACTTTTTGATGTCATACAATTGAGTGCGAGAACCGACTGGTTTACTTTGTGTCGGTAAATTTATCAGAATTGTCTCATACGAAAAGATTTTCATGCAATATATTACTCTCGTAATAACATTGTTCGGATTGAGCAAGATTGAGGTTCACGGGAAGATGCATGCCAACGGTTCTCGAATCGTTGTGCAGGGTTTTGAAGTTATAAGAGTGATGGGGTCACGGGTACCCGAGTTGTTTCTAAATGTTTTTTACTTAAAATGATAAAATGTACGAAATGATTTATCTATTGTGTTGTCATGCATGAAGGCTATGAACTCACTAGGTCGTAGGATGTTTCATATTAAGCTAAGGAAGAACCCCAAGAGTGGAGAAGTGTCGGTTGTATGAGGGTTTGCACCTTTGTTCGATAACTGGAAGTACGGTTGTCAAGGGACGGTTGTGTCCGGAGGAAGGACTCGAAGCCTTCAAGGTGATGGTTTTTGCAACTCGTTATGAGTAGTGTGAGGAGGAAGAATGAAATGTCTATAGCGTGGGAGTATGAGTTTCGAGGTAAGCTCGTAATGTTGATGTTACATGAGTAGGTTTCGAAAAGAGGGAGGCAAATCATGAAGTTGATTATGATATGTGGAAGGATTAGGTTCCGTAAGGAACCCCTGTTATAAAGTAAGTTAAGAAGGTAGTTACAGGTTGTCAGTTGATGTAGAAGTCGACGGTTGTGTAAGATAGTTGAGGCCGAAGACTTGAACCAGAAGGTTGAAAGTTGATAGAACACCTTGTAGGGGTGCTAAGAGGATGAGAAGTTATTGTTTTGATTAAGCGTTCTTTTTACGAAGCATGGAGGGTTCGTAGAATGATGAGGTATGTAACACGAGCGAAGCTAGTGTGTAGATTCTAACATCCAGTGAGGGACTGTGTCCAGCTTATGTAAGGCCTCGGATTGTAAAGAGCGAGCAAGAATGATTACAATTGAGCTAATTGGGAACTAGGGAGCTATAGTTCAGCTAGAGTGAGAAAGGGCAAAGTAGCGACATAGACTCGATCGTGTATGCGAGAAAATGTGAAGGCAAGTTCAGATTGTGTACGAATGACCATGAGAGACTTGGTCGGTAGTGTGATGATAGGAGTGGTGGATGTACGAACTACTAGTAGCTTCAATTGCCAAGATTTTTGTGTCAGTCGGTAATGTAGTAAGGTGATGTTAGAAAAGTGAAGGATTAAAAGGAAGTCCGTTTGGGATTTCGGGTGGAGTGTACGTTTTGCAACCCCAGTTGTTGAAGTACGTGGTTTGTAAGTTGGTGATTATTTTGACTATTATCAGAATGGAATGTCGGGGCAGAATTGGGTGATTGCCCAGCTGTGAGATCAAGCTTTGTGGTTATGTATGTTGTTAAGTATATTCTTGAAGGCAGAGTAAATGTACAGAAGATGATGAATAGATTAGTCGAGCTGTAGTATAGTAGATGAGAAATCGTTAAAGAATGAAAAATTGTTCCTTATGCATGAGGGAATGATCCTAGAAGGAAATAGTTGGAAATGTTGGTCTTGTTTAAGGAATGACATGATGACGATTATGGGTCGGAGTGGTAGTGTGATCATTAATTGATTTGAAATGTCATGATAGAGGTATAAGCCTTTGGTTGGTTGATAAAATTTTTATAGATTTGTTAGGTAATGACGTTCATTTGTTATTACAGGATGTGTTACAATTCTTGGGGAAGTGTTATTGAGATTAACACACTGATTGTTAAAGAATTATTTAAGGTAAATCTAAGTAAGAAAGTCGGGATGACAGTATATATATATATCTGTCTGATTTTATGATCATGGTGGTTAATCGAAAGAATTGTGGAACCCGAGTTTCGGGGTGTTCCTGAGTTATTAGATCCGTTTGTAATAGAGATTCCAAAGGGGGTGGATTATTAGAGTGAATAGGGGACGTTACTAAGAAACACACTTTGGGGTCGTTGGAAGTTTAAAGAGGATGAGGGTTGTGTTAGTCAAGTGTGGTGGAATAGATGTGAATTCCTGAAAGAGTGTGAGCTGTGGTTTATGAGTGAAAGAATTGTCTGAGAAAGTAAAAGTTGGAGAGTAAAGAATGTGTAGTGACGTCGAACTCTAGTGTCGTTTCAAGACGACTTGTTTGAATACCTTAAGTTAGGACTTTGGTGCAACTGTTTGGTTATACAAGTATGGAGAAAGTGTTATCAGCATGTGGATAGGTCAGGAGAGAGGGGCAAGTAATGTTTGATGAGCAGTGCTCCATGCTAACGTGGAGAGGTGAAGATAGTATGTCGGATTAAGTGAGTAAATTGGAAGTAGTAAATGTGGCAGTAATACCAGAAGGGTGCTGTGTTATGTAGATTGTCAGTGATAAATGTGCGAACTTTTGGAACGAGTTTTGAGGAAGGGATTTGTGTATGATTCTGTGCAGGGAAGAAGTGGATTAGACAACTGAATGAGTTAAGTTAAGTGACCTTGTGAGAAATGTATAAATGAATTGGTCGCGCAGTGATTGAGCTAGTGAGAATAGTATGGTGTGACCATGGTTACTCCTCCCAGTTGAGTGAGGATAACCGGAGTTATGTGTTATATGTCTGAGCGAATGTGGCAATCAACGAGGAATTTATGTGTTTTAGGATAAGTTTAATTTGAGTAGGTGAACACTTCAACGATGGGTTTGGAGGTTCCTACTCTTAGTTGCGTATAAGTGTGGAGTGGTGAAGTGATGAGGATAAGAGAGTTGGTTGACGAACTGTGGTCGAGGTGGTCTGAGTAAGGGAAATGTTGGCCGCTTAGACGATTGTTGGTTAAGGGAAGTAATCTAGGATTGCTTGTATTGCGACGAAGGAACTCTGGGTTGTGAGTTGTCGGGACGTACGGGTTTGGCCTGGTGCCAAGCTGTCAAGTGTGTGTTTGTCTCTTGGTAAGTGAATACTATGTTGTGACGGAGATTGAGCCAGGTTCCTCCTTAAAGGAAGTATAGATGCTTGAGAAGCCTTAGTTAATCTTCTGTTGTCAAGACCGATCGAGTAGGAACTTTAGGCTTCGAGTTAGGGGTACCGTAAGAATTGAAGGAAGTGCACCCATTGTTTATTGTTTCGAATTTAATGAGGTGTTTGTCTAGGTCAGAAGTGGTTTTACCTTGGGGAAGTGTCAGTTTTGGTGTGGACAAGATACCCGCATCTTTTCCCAATAAGGAATTCCGGGGACGGAATTCTTTTAAGGGGGGAGTGTTGTAACAACCCAAAATTCTAAGTAAGTATCGAAAGTTTGGGGGCCGAAGTTTAAAGAATGAAAGTTGGACTTGAGGGGCCTTAGGGCAATTAGTGGATAGTATGTATGGCCTCAAATCCCTAGGGCAAACCCCCCTTTTGTTCTAAAAATTAGTGTTGGAGGTGTTCTTTGTGTGTTTGGCGGCTAAGAGAGAAAAGAGAAGGAGAAAGGAATTTTGGGGAAGAAATCAAAAGAGAAGAAATCGTCAAGGTAACCCGTTCTAATTTCATCTTCCTTATTGTTGTGTGAATCCTTTCTCGCTTGTTCTAGATTCATAAGTCTGAATGGAGAGATTCATTGAGTTTTCAATCACTTTTTCCTAAAAAGTGGGTTTCTTGGGTTTTGTCTTAATAAATCGATTTAAGAGAGTTAAAGATGGATTAAGTGGGTGTTTGGGGTTGGTGAATGAGCCCTTATAGTTGTCTAATCAAACTAATGGCTTAAATCGGAGTTTAAATCGGTTTTAGAATTTCTAAGTTCGAACAGCAGCGTTTTCTGGACACCAGCGTTTGAAGGTGTCCGGATATGTTGCATGTGTCCGGATATGTCGCATGTGTCCGGATATGTTGCATGTGTCCGGATAAGTGGTGTGTCCGGAAAAGTGTAGTGTCCGGATAAGTGGTGTGTCCGGAAAAGTGTAGTGTCCGGATAAATTCAGTGTCCGGAAAGGTTTACCAAATCGATATGCATGTTTTTACATGAAAGCTCATACTTTATTCAAAGAATATTTAGCATGATGAAATGATTATATGGTTTACGAGATTCTAAGTTGTATGAAGTATGACATGTTATGTATGCTATGTGGAGTCGGTCTGCACCGTGGGATCGGTATGCTCTGGGATCCGATGATCCCTTGGACATGGATGATGAGCCGATAGGTTGGAATCTGTTTCCCTCCTATTCGGGTAGAGGGGAGTCTGCTTGGGCCCCGATACGAGGCGAGAGGGGAGTCTGCTTGGACCCCGATCGCGGCGAGAGGGGAGTCTGCTTGGGCCCCGATCGTGGTGAGTTTATGCGGTCCTCATCACGGTGCAGTACCATGTTTGACGTTATGTGAAGTTTGGTGATGAATTTTATAAACAATTTTCCCAATGTTTATATATGTTGTTTCCGGAGGGAATTCACTAGACCTTTCGGTCTAACCCTCGCTTTTCAAACTAAACCATTTTCAGGTAAACAAGTAGTAAGAGGCTCAAGTAAGTGAGTAAGAGCATGATAGAGTACAGATGCAGCTAGAGACAGTGCCGATGCCACTTGTAGTAGCAGTTGTTCTCAGTTGTGTATAGGTTGTTTCCGCCAACCTTAGTTTGGGAATAATGTAACAGAATTTTGGGATCCAGTTTTATTACAAGAGTATGATTTAATGCTATGATTATCTTGTTATGTTCTTGGGATGTTACAACCTACTTCCCGGAGCTTGTACCTGGTAAGAAATTCAACTTTAAAACATTAGGCTTTCGCCTAGTGAGAATATTCAAATCAATTTAAGTTAAAGAATTAAAATTTGCAACAGACCCATCAAACCTGTTCTCGCCCATCTTACCGTAGCACAACTCCTTTCAGCACTGGGAATCTACCCCACTCCCATACTTATGACTAATTCAATCTAGCCATAATGACACCACCAAGAGATTACTCTAAATCATCCCAGATTCAAAGTCAATACTCTTAACTAAGAAATTACAAGTCAAAACTTGCCTATTTCTTAATCCTCTTTTATAAATTGGGAAATCTCTGATCTTCCCTAAAATAATGGAAATCTCCGATCTTCCATTTGAAATGGGAATTACAAATCAAAATCTGCCTATTCCACATTTTATATTTTTCTCACCTCAAAATCAATGGTCCCAATGGGATTTATTATATCGCGATAAACAACCGGGACCCCCGATGATTCAAGGTACACTCAATTACTAAAAATTACATCCCTTTGGTCAATGGCAAGTATTCGGTTCCCATTATACCGTACCCAAGTGCCCCCGATGACCGGATGCCTACTTTTAGCAATTACAACAACACAATACAATAGTATTATAACTCTTTTCAGTGAATATGCATAACACTCAAAATAATACATTCTACATATGTATATATATAAAGAATCTCGATGATTCTAGTATCTCAATTTAGTGACTATTCTCTCTTTGCAATTTAGCACCATTATCAATATAGCATAACTAACTGATCTCTTTATTATAACAAGTCCATTAATTTTCATGCTCAAACACACATTCTACATGTCGATTTCAATATTAATTACTGAACTTTAAAAGAGAGTTAAATAAACTCACCTGATGTGTAGTCACTTCCTTTAATCCTTAAAAAGTCGTAGGGACTCCTGTCTTCACTACCACAGTTTACTGTAATATTCGATATACAAATATATTGATATTAATTCACAAAACAGAACCCTCCTCAGCTAAGAATCCTTAATCTCTTAAAAATCACATCTCAAGTCGCAATGAACTGAAGTCGCAACCACCTATTGCGATTCCAATTCTAAATCGCAACCCACTATTGCGATCCCAACCTAAGTCGCAATCCACTGTTGCGACTCCAAAGCCAAGTCGCAACCAACTGTTGCGATTCCAACCCAAATCGCAACCAACTGTTGCGATTCCAACTTCGAATCGCAATGGTCTATTGCGACAAGCATGAATGTCGCAGCTTAAGGTTGCGACATCTATGATGTTCATCCAAGTCTCAGTCCACTATGTTCATCCTTAAACCCAGATTTTTGTACTTTTAAACCATGTTTGTTTATGCAAACTTGCAGATATGTTTAATATCCCTATCTTAACATATCCAAAAACTCAGATTCTTATAATCATCAAAATTTACCAAAAACCCATCTAAAACTTCTAAGAAAACTTTTACTAATAAGATGAAGAATTTAAATGAGATAATTACCTTTTGATTCTTCAAACCAACACCAGATCATAGAATTCCAAGCAAATCCTTTCTTCTTTCTCTTTTCTCGATTTCTCTATCTCTAACTCTCAGTTTCTCTTTTTCTCTCAAACAAAACCGAAACACACACAACTCACACACTTACACTTAGTCCATAATGACTAGTTAGTTGACACCTCAACCCTTAATTACATGAGTCATAGGACCATTTACCAAATAAACCTCCAACTTTAAAAGAATGACACTACAACCCTCATAATGAAAATCCATTTCAACCAACAACTTTTAAACAATTACAAATTTAACCCCAAGTTAACTTGTAATTCACAAAAACAATATAACAGAAAGTTCGGGATGTTACACAAGTCCTATGAGGAAGCGGTCAAGTTGATAGAGAATTTGGCAGAACATAGCTATTCCACTCCAAGATCCGTTGTTAGAAAAGTCGCAAGCGTGCAGGAAACAGAAGAGTTAAAGGCTATAAAGGCACAATTGAATGCGTTGACTAATCAATTGAGAGGAGCTACTATTCAACCGAATATTCAGAATGTTTATCGTCCCCCAGGTTATAATCAGAGGAAATATGATGAGGGGCAATCTTCAGAAAAGAAGCCGGGGTTAGAAGACATGATGATGAAATTCATGTCAAAGATGGAAGGTGCGGTTGAAGGGTTGGCAAGTACAGTGGGTAATGTGAAGGCGACAACTGACCAGAATACCGCCTCAATCAAGATGTTAGAAAGACAAGTCGGACAAATAGCTGAATCACTACAATCACGGACTCAAGGTCAATTCCTTGGTCAGACTGAACGAATACCAAGAGAGGAGTGCAAGGCTATTTATCTGAGAAGTGGCAAGGAGCTGATCAATAAGCCTACACGAGAAACGTCATCAAAGGAAACCGAGCTCAAAATGCAAGATGTCGAGATCATAGAAGTGGATGGGAAGGAAGCCGGTGAAGAAGGTATGGCGAAGGAAAACCCGAAGGATGGAGAAAAGAAGAAGAAGCAACCACCAGTCAACCCGTATGTGCCACCGCTACCATTTTCGAGTCGAGCAAAGGCACATAAAGATGAGGAACAATTCAAGAAGTTCCTTGACATCTTCAAGAAGCTACACATCAACATTCCCTTCGCAGAGACACTAGCCCAATTACCGACATATCTCAAGTTCATGAAGGAGATCTTATCCAAGAAGAGGGCAGTCGAACACCAAGCTACCATTGCACTTACTGAAGAGTGCAGTGCGATCATTCAAAACAAGCTTCCCCCGAAGCTTAAGGATCCAGGGAGTTTTTCAATCCCTATTCAAATGGGGAATCTTAATTTTGATAAAGTGTTATGTGATTTAGGAGCAAGTATTAACTTGATGCCATTATCTGTTTTCAGGAAACTTGGCTTGGGAGAGGTGAAGCCAACATACATGACCCTTAAGCTCGCGGATAGATCTATAGTGTACCCATATGGAGTGGTAGAAGATGTGCTCATCAAGGTTGGCAAGTTCTACTTTCTGGTGGACTTCGTGGTGCTGGATATTGATGAAGATATAGAGGTCCCGCTGATATTGGGAAGATCCTTCCTGGCCACGAGAAGAGCGCTGATCAACATGGAAGAAGGAGAAATGACCCTGAGGGTTGGCGGTGAGAAAGCGGTGTTCAAAATGTTCGAGAACATACGAGGTCAAGTTGAAGAGGAGCCGGTCAATCATGAAAAGCCTAAGGAATGATCAGACGGAAGGTCGAGCCACGACCGAAACCAAGGCGCTGGGTGGGAGGCAACCCACCATACGGTTAATTTTTTTATTTTTTTTTATTTTAGCAATTTCTTATATTGTGTGTTTTTGCTTTTGTTTGTTGTTTTTTGTGTTTGTGTTTAGTTTTTGATCTCTGAAAGCAATCCTGTTATGACCAAGAGCAAGGCAGCAGAAGAAAGGGCAAAAACGAGTGAACAGTGGTCCGCGCATGCATCCTGAAAGGTATCTACACAACACCTCTTCCCAAACCTCGGTTTCACCAAGGTTTGGGGTCCCTGTTTTCACTTGAACTTTATCGTTGTACGATTCCTTGTGAGAAAACAAACCTAATCTAGAGATTAGGTCTGGGATGGCGTAATTATTTTTATCTGTACCGCTTCGCAATTCTCGTGTTTATCTTGTGTGCTGTTAATTGGTTCCATTGAAGACAATGTGTGTGTCTGGTTTGGGGTGGTTTGTCGAGTCTATCATTTGTTGATCTCAGTGGAATGAACAATCACCCTGTTTATAGTGAGGAATAGGCGACCAGTTTAGCATGATTTAGTGTGAGAGTTCGAAGACACTAATTTTGGGGGGAGGAGTTAAAAAGGATAATATAGCACGAGGTTGGATCTAGGTGAATGCACACACAGAGACATTAGTAGAGCCCATCCGTGAGTTGTTGAGCCATACATCTGCTGATTTCGATTCTGAGAGACTACACACTACTCGATACACTTCTCATTTAGTCTTTTGGTCGTTGTTGTAGTTGATCTCGCTATAACTTGCATCCGTTATCAAAGACATTCATAGGAATAGGAGTGAAGCTTTCGCCTATCTTTGTGAACAAACCATGTGTGAAATCATCAAGTTTTTGGTTGCTGCTAATCCCACTGCTGTTCATAACTCCAAGTACCCAAAAGAAAACCGTTGTACCCCCTTAAATAAAAAAAATAAAAAAAACCCCACAAACCCAGTCAATCAGTCATAAAAGGGTTTGCCAAAAAAAATATATATAAAACTGAGGGGTCAGTTCAGGGAGTTCAAATAAAGAGTTGAGAAGTATGAGCGAAAGAAAACGGGAGGGTCACCCATTTATCAGCAAACCTCCTTCTGAGGATTGTAAAGCCATTGACCTCCATCCGAAAGCAGCAACCATGGCCCATTCAAAGATCTAAGTTCAACATGGTGAGTTTCTAAAAGAGTGGCGAAGCAACATTTCTATGTCCTAGTCTTGATAGTGGATTCCTTCTGAGATCCATTTGTATACAACTGTGCGTTCTTGTTTAAATGTTGTTCATGCATGCTTTGTGAATTCTTGTACCCAACTTCTGAAAGCATGACAACATGTGTGAAACCTAGGGCTCGAGTGAAGATAGAAAACCGTGAGGTAGGGTCAAGGCGAAATCCTCTTTATGTGTGTGTTTATTCTAGGTACACTCAAGTGTGGTGTGGCCCCTGATAACTCCCTTTCCCAAGGTTGTGCTGTTTAGAATCCCATATCTAGGTCTGCTGGGTGGTGTCCATCTCATAAGTAAATCGTGGTGATTGTTGAGTTGACTATAGATCACTAATGATATTCTCGACAAGTCAAAATTGCGATTGTTTGGTTAGTAGTTGAATACTTATTTGTGTCGTTGTTTTGCTTGGGGACAAGCAACGCTCGGTTTGGGGTTGTTGATAATGTCGTTTTACGACATTATTTTGATCCCGAAATCGGTCTGTTTGTTGTAAGTTCCCAAGTAAAATAGTAGAATTTAATGGTTTTAATGAGAAAGTACAGTTTTTTCATAAATGACCGATGATGGAAGAGTTTTGGATCAATCGGAGCAAGTTTACAACAGTCCGGTGCGAATCAGAAGCTGGCACGACCTTTGGCGCGACCCAGATAGCGCCGTGGTGCGCGCGGAAAATGAAGAGAATATTCCAGAGAGTGGCGCACCCTGTGGCGCGACCCAGCTAGCGCCGTGGTGCCAGAACTAGCGCCACGCTGTCAGTTACGTTTTAAAGCCCTATTTTCTCATTTTTTAGGGTTATCAATCTATCACGGCTTGGGACTCTTTCTGGGCGATTTTGGGAGCTAAGGAACGAATTTTGAAGGCGAATAGAAGGCGAGAAACATCCATTAACAAGGATCGAAGGGAGAATCGAGTACGTTCATCGGCGGCTTAGGCTTTTTCAGAGAGTTCTTAGATTTCATTTCTTAGTACAAAACATGTTTACTTTCATTTTTATCTTTACATTTCAGAGTTTTGAAACCCCCAATATGAACTAATCCGTTCATGTTGGGGGGTTGGTTTGAATCATGGTTGGATAATCGTTTAGCTTTACAGTAGGTATGATTGATATGATATAGATGGATGGCACATGTAAGATTGTTCTTAATGCTTGTAATAGTCCGATCAACTGTTATTTGATTTTATGAATCTTTAATCTTTGAGAAACGTTTTTAGGTTTGATAAATCTTTCATGTCTTGATTGAATTTGAGATAGTGATATAATAATCCATTCCTTGTGGCTTTTAATTACTGATTGTTCAATTACTTTTGTTAAGATCGAATGATGATACAAAGTGTTGAATGATATTTACTATAACTTGATAGAGTATAGTGATGGAATGTGATTATGTCTGTCATCGTGAAGTTATGTCAATCGTGTCAAATCTGTGAGTTAAGTGATTGTTTACCTGAGGAATCCAACCCTCCAACTCTTTCTCCTTTCTGAATTAATTAAGTTTTAATTCGTATTGTAATACACAACAAACCAAACCAATTTGCATTAGTCTAGTTAATAATCTATACAGTTATTGTGGTACTTGACACCTGGTTCCTTTGGTTCGATACTCGTACTTTATAAGTACTATTACTTGATTCGACTCGTACACTTGCGGTAGATTTAGGGGTGTGTAAACCTGTTTATCAAGTTTTTGGGTCTCTCTCAAATCATTCCCACATCTAGACTCACGGTTTTGAAACGCGCCAAACTAAGGGTTTCACACACAAATTCATCTTTCTAGAGAACGAATTCTACTGAAGTTAACGTCACAACAACATGCAACCCTTATTAAAATAACGACGCTCAATTCGCCAACCGATCACAAAATCAACCTTGAATATCACCTTAACTCGCAGTTAAGATTCTCTTCAACAGATTACACACTCTTCAACGGATTACACACAATTCTACTATTACTCACCCACACAAAAAATACGTTCAAGGCAGATAACACTGACCACAATCCATCAATCAGTTCACACGCTTTTACCACAACGTCACTCCTATATTACTACCAAGTCCAATCCAATGGTCCCTCACCCCGAGCATTACATTCGACTACTTTCTTCCACTTACTTCTCAAACGTAAAACATGTTTCCAAAGAACGACTCACGAGAAGGTGCACACTCTTGACCAATCACACAAGCTAGCTCTCCTCAACGCTTAAACCAATCACATACACACAAATCCTCTTTCTCATACTTCCACTGTAAATTCATGCACTCGACGGTGACGTTCTGAAAACATTACTTCCCACTTTTTGTGCCACTTGCCACACTTTCTACTTCACGCTTACTCACTTATTTCAATCTACCGTCCCAATTACCTTAGGCTAGCATGGAACATTTCTCATCCAACATTGACCACTACAAATACGCAATTTTAACGGTTACTATGCCTAACCAACAGTTCTACCACTTTTCATACGAGAAATTCAACCAAGTTGATCCGAAATCACACTCAATACTCGAAACGACTACACACTTCTCATTTCTCAAACGATACTAACCCACTCCTTTGCATTTCCTTAACATACAAGGATTAGCTCAACATTCCCAAAGATTTCGTATCTACCACAAAACATCATAAACTAACCAGTCCAAGGGCACACAATTTCCTTCTTAGTTAACCCCCAACTGCCACCTCACTCTTTTATTCTCGGATAACAATACCACACGCCACTTAGACACTCAGGCATTAGCACACACAATTTTGCCACAATTGAACAACTTATAAACAATCGCGAGCACAGATCTCCACTTACGCTCACCCCATATCAATACTAGTCCATCACTTAACCTTACAGCAACTCATTACCACCATGCCTCGCATGCTTACTAATTATAAGTTGCCGCCATCTTATCCACGTAACCCCACACACTAAAGGTTCAATCCTCACGATCATTTGTGCACACACTAGGCCATGATTTTTCCACACCAAACAAGACATAGTTGAAAGAGTTTGCGAAAACATTAAGCAATAATTAGTTTTGCAAATCAGCATCCACACACACTGGAATTTCTGCCTGGTCAAACTAGGGCACACACCCGCCCTAGGGAACAGACCAAGTCCGTTCGAATAGTCCACAAGCAATCACACAATAATAAGTACGCATGCACAATTAACAAACAAGTATCACCAAGCTTTGATTTAGAAAACTCACAACTTTACCTTTCTCTAATCTAGCTGTACTGCAAATTATGACCGTCTACTTCACTCGTTCGAGTCTTTATCCCCAATCGACTCTTCGGAATCCACCTGAGACACGCTCAATAAATCAAACGATAGAACGCTCCTTTGCAAACCAACATGGTCCACGTGTCTCACATGAGTTGCTAACTACTTCATTTGTAAACGACATATCAAACACAGAGGAAGAATCACCTATCCAATTATCAATTCTCCACCTTCAGGATACTCACAAAAAGGTGGTCCACCCTCTTGACAGATTCACACCTTCCCAACCGACCTCCTATCTCCGCGCATTCACCTGACTAAATAATCACACCAGGGTTAACCTTTCAATTTCAAGTCTCCCTACAACGACTCCACACCCGTCGTTGACTTCAACATCAGTGCCTGACAACTAGTCTAAATACAAGTTCTCCTCAACTCCGGCTCCACGCCGATACCGTTTCATCTACATACCACAACGCTACCCTTCGACGTATTTTAACTGCTTCGAAATCACCCGGGACACTTCCCCCGCCGTCAGCCACACGTCAACTTACCAATCAAGAGAAAAGACTACCATCACACAAGCATTTCCACAGTCAGGGACTGAGACTACAGGTAGGCATTGTCCTCCCTAAGCTGTAACACTAAGGTCACAAATCAACCATCAGCGACTCAACCGTATTTTCCGCTCCCGGAACTTTGCACATTCTTAGGCGCGATATCTCTTACTACCTAGCGAGTTCATAGCCTTCATGCATGACAACGTGGCGATTTAAATCGTTTTACACACTCGAAATATTCCACAAAACAAGGTTTGATATGCAAGACACGATACCTCCATAAAGAACAACCACACACACACTGATCTCAAGGATCGCTCGCACGCAACCCATGATATCTCGCAACCTGGTCCATCTACTGAAAGTGTACACATTGAAACTCTCTTTGTGCAAAATTTTAAAATACAGCAAAATCGTCCACGCTGGGATGGTCAACCGACTCTCACACTCGCCGATATGTCAAAAACGTGTTCACATCGTTTTCACCCATAAAACCATACGGTTAAATGTCGTTATGATTTATACAACAAAGTTTAACTCACTCATAAAGAAGTGAAATAATTCATTATTTCTCCAAATTTGAAATTTATCACACCACGTAAATAAATTTATCTTTTCCTTCAAGCACACACTTGCACATGCCAACTCAATTTTAAAATCAGAAGTTTACAAGGCACGCGCACACACTCACGCATTTTGATATGAAGGACTGATGTAATTTGTTTGAAAAAGCAATGCATGACTCACTCTACATTGAAGGCTATTCGCTCAAGCAAGGTCAACCGTTTGCAGTTACAACAGATCAACGCCGACACCCTACTTCTAACCAAACCATTAGGTTCCTTACACTTGATACAACCTTCGATACCTACTGGTACTTCCCCACACACTGGATGTTCCAATCTTACAGTTACCACCTGACCACTAATTTGTAAAATATACGGCTTCACTTCGACCCCAAATAGGTTTACTAACTCTAGTGTTACCAATCCATACATCTAACATCTCTCAACAACCCTTGCCACTCATCCACTAACTAGAGAGTAAGAAAGCACATCTCTATCATCCGATCCTTGAGTTGAAACTCTCAAGATCTCAATTTACCGACATCGGGGACTCCCAGAATAAAGGCTCATCAGAGATTAGGAGCTCACCTCCAATCAATTATTTTTCTTAAGAACCCTAAAGGTTCTACTTCACACGGACACTCACACCGAACGTTCAAACAATGCTTCTTCTAGATAGTATCATCAATCACACCAAGGATGATCTGCACAACACACTAAACTGTTGCCATAATGACAAGGTTAAACTTTACACACAAATCACCACACTCCACACACTACTGTTATTCTCCACACTTAATCCACCACACTCCACACACTACCAATATCAGAATAACGGTAATCAAGCACACCCATGCACCTGTAAATTCATAATGACATTGGCCATATGTGATTTGAATTTACCTTACATGAGAGTCCTCACTACCATCGTCCTACATTCTCAGTGGTTAAGGTCTTCCCTAAAGGCTTCCTATATCTCAGATGTGTCATCCTACTCCACAGTTTAAGTTTAGGCCCATCCGGTCACCTAAATCCCTTAAACTACGGCTCTGATACCAACTGTAACAACCCTCACCAAACTATCATACCCAAAAACTCTATATTTAAATTAAAACGCCAAAAAGGGGCTCAATGTAATACATTAAACAGATTACAACTGGGTTCGCGGAACTAACCCTAACTACAGCTGAGATCGTAACTACAAAATAAAAAGGAAGGCCCTTTAATCCTTCTATATGCAACCTCCGTCTCACGCCTTGCCAACTTCAAAGCAAGCTTTCGACTACCTGCTTACCTGAAAAGGTTTTAGTTTTGTAGAGTGAGGGTTAGACCATGAGGTCTAGTGAGTTCCCTCAAAAGCCACTCCACAAATAATACAGTTTATGTAAAAGCTTTCAGTAAAATGATTGTACAAACTTGTTATGAACACACATAATGATCAGCACAGTATGACAAGCTAATGGCACACGCTATGGTCACACACACCGTGACAACGTAAAAGGGCACACACCGCCCATATATGAAACGAATTCATATATTTAATCATATGGGACACACCCCCATCTCACACAAATGCCATAGCTCGTCCACACGAAGTAGTTTATGTCCTCACAATTGAATCACACTTTTCATATATTTAATCATATGGGACACACCCCCATCTCACACAAATGCCATAGCTCGTCCACACGAAGTAGTTTATGTCCACACAATTAAATCACACTTTTCATATATTTAATCATATGGGACACACCCCCATCTCACACAAATGCCATAGCTCGTCCACACGAAGTAGTTTATGTCCACACAATTAAATCACACTTTTCATACATGAGCAAATGATAATACGAACACTTACCATATAATTATGCATAAGGTTTCCGCACTTTAAAAAGGGATTAAGATCAGAAAAACTCACCTGTCGTCCTGATTAATCCTCTTACTAGATTGATTTTCCCTTCAACTGCACCTATAAGGATACACACTACCATGATAAGTCATTTGATTGAACCACACACTCACTCGGTTACTCCTCGGACTAACATACTACACTACAGGGTCACACAGCCACTTTCCAGAAGGCTTATCCGGATAGCCATACTATCCGGAAGATTCTACCCGGACAATAGGAACTATCCGGACAACAAGACTCTCTGGATGGAACGTTCTGGACACTCCCGGATTCCCAAGGGTTTCCGGGTAACTACCGGGAACTACGCTACCCGGACATCAAGCCGTCCGGACACCACACGTTATCCGGACACCCCCACACTTTCCGGATACAAACCTGACGAGGAGAGGTTTCCGGATACGACGATTTGCGCAAAAATCAAAGAATGTGATTGCATTTCGCCCTAAATCCCACCATCACTTCCAGGGACTGAATCCAGGTCGATGGCTTACACATTATCCCACTCTAAAACACCCCTTAATCAGATTTAATGAGGAAACACAAGAAACCCACAAAATACAAATTTCCTCTCAAAATACCCACGATACACACAAATCTTAGAGAGAAGTAGGATGAATATTACCTTGATGATTCTTGAGCTTTTCCCAAAAACTCAGCTGAGATTGCTACTTCTTCTCCAAATTTTGCCAAGAACTCTTCTCTCCTTGCACCCTTCTCTTAGTCGCACCTCACACACACACACACACTGGATGAATTTGCTAAAATGATAGAATTAGGGTTTTTCCCTTCCTTTTATACTTTCCTCACTAAACACCACACTTTTAGTTCATTACACTTAGACCACACAACTTTCTAAATTCAAAATTCTTCCACAATTTCCAAATACCGACTAAATACAATCTCGGTTATTACAATTCATATATAAATCACAAAGGTTCATATATGAACACAAAGGTTCATATATGAATTAGTTAAAAAAAGTTTATATGTAAATTACAAAGGTTCATATATGAACACAAAGATTCATATATGAATCAGTTAATTGGTTCAACTGATTCATATATGAACATACAACTTAGTTTCATATATGAAACACAAAGGTTCATATATGAATCACAAGATTCATATATGAATTAGTTATAAAGAGTTCATATGTGAATTACAAAGGTTCATATATGAACGTATAGTTCATATGTGAATCACACAGATTCATATATGAACCCAGCTCGTGTTTTTTGTAAAAGTTACGAAATTGCCCTTCTATTTTTGGAACAACCGTAACTTTTGACCGGTCAAAGCCGCAACTTTTGACGAATTATAACCGATCTTGACCGAATGAATGGCCAAGATCACTTCTCTATTTCTCAAAATATTTGCACTTCTTTTTTGAACCTATGGCTATATATATATATATATATATATATATATATATATATATATATATATATATATATTAGGTTCCGGTGAAAAGTGACAAATTTAGTGGGAAGTGGTTATCAACCGTTGGATAAAAATGGACGAACATTAGGATGTGATGCACCGAGATAAAATGTACTAATATGCACCGAATCAATTCTTTTTTAAGCCACAATTCATGCGGGAGTATTTGATTAAAAGTGATCAACAATTTAAAAATATTTCTCACATTTCTCACAAAAAATGACACTCTCACGTGATCCCATGAGTTATATACCTATATGGTAGGATTAAACAAGAAGGGTAAGGCTAAAGGCACCCCTAACCCCTAGATTATCATTATCATTTTTTTGTTTTTTATTCATGTTTGTCCTTTTGTCTATTTTGTTTTTTCTCTTTTTAATTATTTTATTTATATTTTATTTGTAATTTAATTATTAATTTTATTTTATTTTATTTATTTGTATTATATTTTAATTAAAGTAATATTGTAAAATAAGTATTTATTAATGAAAAGCTTTAATTAAAATATAATACAAATAAATAAAATCAAAAAACCAAATTAATATGAATTACTCATAAAAAATAAAATATTGTGTATACGTTAGTTTTTTTTGTTTCCTTTTATTTTACTTTAAAAATTTATTTAAAAATAAATAAAATGTTACTATTTTTTCTAATACATGTATAATACAAATTTCGGATAAAGTTATTAGTAACTCATAATTAATACGAATTCCTCACAAATCTATTTCTCTCTCTCTCTATATATATATATATATATATATATATATGTGTGTGTGTGTGTGTATAAAACGAATTATTATGCAAACGAATCTAATAAAATGTATACGGAATAGGATCTACGACTGTATGAAAAACACATGTACATATATATATATATATATATGTATACACACAATAAAGCATATAAAAAATCATAATATTTATATATATACATATATAGATAAATATTATAATATTGATATATTATAAAAACTCATAATATATAATAATGATATGAACTATATATTATAATAATAATACAAATAAAATATTTTAAATAGTAAATCGTTGACGTCTTTTTTGGGTTTTTTTGTTGTTGTTTATTCTTTCTTTTTTTCCCTTTTTAGGAAAATAAACCGTTGTTATATAGTTATTACTATTTTTCTAATTATAATATATTTATTAAATTAAATTATAACATTGAGTTTTTTAATTTATTTAAATATATTTACAGATGATTACGTCAACCGACGTTACAGATTGTTCATATGGACATGTGGTATACAATATATTGTGGCTAAGGTCTCTCAACACTAACACTGTTAAGTTTGAAAGATTAAAGACATCATGTGCCTTTAAACCCATCATGTGACTTGCACATGATGTATTTAAACTCTAATTTTGGTTCATGTGGTTTATAGAAATCTTTGAAAGTGGTATATGTGGTTTATTATTATTTTTATATTTTTCCTTTCAAACTGATAAAATATAATTATATTTTATTTTTTTAACAATATATATATATATATAATTATATTTTTAGTTTTTAAAGAAAAAATATAAAAATAATAATAAACCACATGGACCACTTTCAAAGATTTCTATAAACTACAGGTACCAAAATTAGAGTTTAAACCCATCATGTGCAAGATTAACGATGTTAGTGTTGACACTACAAAAATAACCAGTATCAGCGAGGGACAAATCCCTCGCTAAAACTCGAATCCGTCGCTGATGGTCGGCGAGTCAAACGGGCGTAGCTGATGCTATCATCGACGGATCAGCGACGGATTAGCGAGGGACTTGTATCAGCGACGGATTAGCGAGAGATTATAATCAGCGAGGGATTAATATCAGTGACGGATTAGTGAGGGTTCTTATTAGCAACGGATTAGTGAGGGGATAGATTAGCAACAGATTAGCGACGGATTTGCGAGGATTCTGCTCACTTTTTAGCGATGGAAATTCGTTGCTAATCCCTCGCTGGTAAATGAAATTCTATATTTCCTGTATTTTATAATACAAAACCTGCCCATAAATTGAAAATAACAAACCGAAATTCTCCAACAAACTAAAAATAACCAAATACATAAAATTTAAAATACCAAATTCATAAAGGCGTTGATTCCAAATTCATACAATTCAACAAAAGGCCTTAAAATGAAGCAACAATCTAACTAGCAGGAGGTCCGGGAGGGACGGGAGGGGGGAAAGTGTATCCTTGTTGCCGCATGAAAGAAGCAAAATGCGTCGATAACGCAACCTGCGCGGCTAACTGGGCAGCTTGATTGGCTTGTTCGACCTCTAGGTCTTCCCTTCTCTTTTGTTCGGTCTCTAGCTGTTAGCGATCCTCCCGCTCCTTTGCCTCCTCCTCCATCCTTGCAATTTTCTCCTTTAACTCAGTTACCTGTAATAGTCAATATTTGACAATAATCAGTTAATTTGTTGGCAATCAAAAGTAATGACATGATACATAACATAACTAAGGTAGAAACAATAATGTGATGTGTACAATTACTTTAAAAAGGATTCAAGTACACCAACCTGAAACCTTTGGAACATCAAATCCTTGTGAGCTGGAGGGACGTCCCTCCAGCGATACCACGGACCACGAAAGGAAGACCTGAATATAGACGCCATCTCGCAGACTGCATCGGTATCTAGAAACCTGCACCATTAAAAAAATTCCACAATAAAAAAGGCATTCATATCATTTTATCATTCTCAGTTGAACCGGTCCCATATATACGTGAACTTACCTCAGGGAAAAAGAAGTAATCTATAAAATATTTATAAGTAGCCCTGATTCGACACGATAGAAACAATTTTTTCATAAGGTTTAAAAGCCAAGTTTTCATGCACAAAACGGAAAAAATAATATTTTTTAACATACCAACGAAGAGGGGTCCTTCCGTCATTATCTGGTACATCAAAATCGGCATGATACTTGGCTACTATTAAATTCAAGAATGATATTTGCCCATATTGAGCTGCAACGTGAAGTGCCTGTAGTGAAGTTCATAATTGAGAACACTTGGAAACAATGAGACAAATACATATAAAGATGATCAAATAAATGATATAAAAAACCTAACTTTATGACATTTGTTCCACTTTGTTAATTATAGGAGTTAGCATTTTCACTTATTTGTGGACTTTGGCTATGTGTTATATTGTAGTAAACATGTTTATAATGCTATGAAAAAAGAGTGAATTTGTTACCCGATACCCATTTACGTCAACACCCTCAACATGAGCGCCATTCTACAACAACACATCTGCTTCCGCTACTGATCCACGAACAGCAGCCCAATGCAATGCCTCTGCCTCACATTGGCAAATTAATTTAAGTGAGATGCAACTGTGAAACTAAATGAGAATGATGATGATGCATTCCAACAATTTCATCAAATTGTGTAATAACCGATATTTTTATTTGAAACAGAATAAGTTGTGAAGGAAGTTTCATAATCTTAAAGTCTAGGGGCTAATTCATAAATTGATAAGAGGGTATAAAAGCTCATTTTTTTGGCTCAAAACCCTAGCCAAATCATTTATCTTCTTGGCGACGGCTGAGAAAAGAGAGAGAGCAAGAAGGAAGAAGGGATTCTTCAATCGTCAAGTTGGAAGGGAAGAGAGAGTTTTCTGCATCATTAAGCTCAAGGTAATTTCCTCCATTCCTTAGTAATCTTAGCTTTTTAGTATCAATGTGTTGTGCAGAGATAGAGATAATTGGTAACTGTTTAACTCATAAGAGTAAGTTTGTTTGCAGCTAAATAATCCTAGTAAGAGAATTAATAGAGTTGGAGTAATCTTTTGATTGATTAAGAGACTTAATAATCGTTGAGATGGATTAATTTTTGGTACCAAATATTAATCAGTCGCATCGCCTTAATTTATTGAGAGGTCCCGGAATTTATTAAGTTCTGGAATAGATGTGATCCGGAACTGGGCTAAATATTGGATCCGGAATTTGGTTATCATTTGAGATCCGGTATTGAAAAATATTAAGTGGATCCGGAGTAGCCTTGTGTGAGATCCAGAATTGGAAAATAAATAGTGTTTCGGAAGTGGGCTTGACATTTATGGATCCGGAATGATGTTGGGCTTAAAATGAAAACAAGATCCGGAATAATCTAAAGAACCGGAATCAAGGTGTTGGACTTAGGATCCGGAGTCCAATTCTCCAAGACCCGGAATGGACACAAAAACCCAAAGGACCAGAAGTTGTTTGGACTCTTGTTCTAGAAATGAATTAACTGGAAATCGGAAAGTAATGTGGATCCGGAACTGTTTATAATTGGGCCGATAAATAGTAGTGGAACCAAATAAATCATACTTGGGCCATGTGTGTTGGTTGGCCCGTAGACCACAAAAATCCGGTATTGGGCTCATAAAAGGAAAGAACCGGATCTGGACCATGTGAATCTGGAAATTTAATGTTGGGCCGTAGAAATGAAATTTTTAGTTTGGGCTTAAATTAATAAGGATTCGGTAATGTTTTCAAAATGGATCCGGTGTTGTTTTATTATGAGATCCAGAATCTTATTATTTTTGGGTTCGGGTTCCAGAGTTAGTTGAGAGTCGGGTTAGATGGAAAATTTCCCGGACTAAGATTTACTTGGGACTCACTATTCCTATTTTTAAATATCATAGGTGTTTCCTTTAAATCTGAAGTGTGTGAGAAGGAATTGCTAAATCGCCAGGTGAGTTCCCTAAACCCTTTTTACACGAAATGAGATGCTAAATATTTTACTGATTATGGTTCCTTTATGAGTATGAATTGTTTACCAACTGTTACGTATGCTTTCCATGTAAAGTATGTTTTAATTGAAGGACTATTTAGCAACATGAAATGATTTATAAAGATTTATAAAGTTTTCACGTTTCATGATTTATGTTGAGCTATGTGTATGTTATGTGGAGTCGGTCTGCACAGTGGGATCAGAGTACCTCGGGATCCGATGATCCCTTGGGCATTTGTGACGAGCTTGTAGGAGGGAATTCGTTTCCTTCCTACTCGGATAGAGGGGGTCTGCTTGGGCCTCGATATGAGGCGAGAGGGGAGTATGTTGGGCCCCCGATCGCGGTTAGCCAATGAGATCCTTGAACACTGTGCAGTACCATGATTGATGTTTATGTGAAGAATGTTAATGAGTTTTATAAAATGATTTTATACTGTTGATATATGCTGTTTTCGGAGGGAATTCACTAGACCTTTTTGGTCTAACCCTCGCTTTTCAAAACTAAACTATTTTCAGGTAAGCAAATAGTAGGAGGCTCAGGTAAGTGAGCAAGAGCAGGATAGAGTACAGATGCAGATAGAAGCAGTGCCACCCATGCTTTTAGTAGTTAGTCATTCTCAGTTGTGTATAGGTTGTTTCCGCCAACCTAAGTTTTGAGACTGATGTAACGAAATTTTGGGACCCAGTTTTGTAATGTTTATGATTTAATGTTATGCATGTTCTGTTTTAGTTTTGGGACGTTACAAATGGAATCAGAGCCATAGTTTAAGGGATTTAGGTGACCGGACGGGCCTAAACTTAAACTTCGGGAGTAGAAATCACAACTGAGAATCAGGAAATGCGTTAGGAGGGCACTATTGTAGAGTTTGGACTAAAAGGGTACCGAGTACATTCATGTAAGGTAAGTTTGGGATTACACCTAGAGAGTGTAAGTGCGAACTTATAAGTACATGTATGTGCTTAAGCTGCCTTATTATTCCAAAGTTGTAGTCTTAAGCTAGCTTATATGTCGTGTTCCAGTAATTTAGAAGGTCAGCAAGATCCCTGAGGGATAGACTGAGACCCATTGTTAGGGAGTATCGCGAGAGATCATTTATGGTGTGATGTATGTATACATCGTAGAGACGGAATGTTGTTTGGAATGTTGTGAGCCGTCTAGAGGTAGATCTTCGTGGGTTCGAAGAGTATGAGTCATTGATTTTGAGTAAGACTCCTGTTGCGGGAGAGTCCCAGTTCTAGAAATCATGGGATAGATCAGTCGAGATGGTAAGGAAGGACAGTGTCAAAATCTTGAGAGTGTCAATGGAGCCCTGACTTCCTAGTCGAGCTTTTCAATGGCAGGATCAATGAAATGAGATATTAATAGAGGATTGAAAACGTGTAGAGGTAGAATGTGAGTTAATTGCTCAAGATGAAAATAGTATGAAATGGTCGAGTACGTGAGCCCATAACCCACTGGTCGAAATTAGAGTGTCAATGATAAGTTGCGTGAGTAAGGCGGTTAACCTTGTTAGAGTGAGTAGCCTTCAATTGCAAGTAGAGTTTCACGCATTGCGTCCTTATATAGGTTACATGAAATTTTCACGATTAAAATAAATGTGTAAATATTCTTTTGGACGAAAATGAGCCAGCGTGTGTTTAAAGGAAAAGGCAATTCGTCGCGCAATGAAATTTTGAGCTTAGCGAATTGCAAAGTGTTCCACTCTTTTCATGATAAGTTAAACTGTTGCAAAAAGTCAAGAAAACGTTTGCCAGCAAAACTTTTATAACCAAAATGAGTATTGACATGTTGAAGTCATATAAATGGGTGTGAGCGCCGACTGTTTACTTCGTGTCGGTAATTTCTTTCAGAATTTTGTCGTATGAAAAGATCTTCATTCAATATATTATTGTCGTAACAACATCGTTTGGTGGAATAAGATTAAGTTTTAAGAAAAATTGCATGCAAACGATCCTCGAGATCGTTGTGCAGGGCATTGGAGTTATGGGAATATTGAGGTCATGTGTACCCAAGTTGATTCCAAGTGTTGTTTATTTAAAAGGATAAAATGTGCGAAATGATTTATTTATCGTATTGTCATGCATGAAGGCTATGAACTCACTAGGTCGTAGAGTATTACATGTTAAGCTAAGGAAGAACTCCGAGAGTGGAGAGGTGTTGGACAAATCAGGGGAGAATGTTTGTAGTTTTGGCATTTGTGTTCAAGAGGAGAAGAGGACAGTGGAAGAGTCGGAAGTGGATCTTCGTGCCGGTTGTATGAGGGTCTGTACCCTTGTTCGGTGACTGGAAATACAGTTACCGAGGGACGGTTGTGTCTAGGGGAAGGACTAGAATTCATCAAGGTGTCAGTATTAGCAACTTGTTATGAGTAGTGTGGTGAGGCAGAAATGAAATATCCTCGACGTTGAATAAGAGTTTTAAGGTGATCTTGCAATGTTGACGTTGCACGAGTAAGTTTGAAATGAGAACGACGGGATGTGTAGTTGATCCTGATATGATGGAAGAACTAGGTCCTGTTAGGAACCTTTGATGACGAAAAAGTTAGGAAAGCATCCACAGGTCGACTGTTATGAGTAAAGTCGACAGCTATTTATATGTTTGGAGTTGAAGGTGTTGTCAAGAGGTTGGAAGCGGAGAGAATTACCACGGTGTGGGTAAATGTAGGAGGTCGTTCTGGAAAGATGTATCCATGATGATGGAACACCTCGTGTGGGCGTATAGATTATACTAATCTGTGAGGGAGTGTGCCCTGTCTATGTAATGGTTTGGAATCGCAAAGAACTAGCAAGAATCGAATATGTTTGAGTTAGTCGAGAACTCGTGAGTTGTTGATTTAGAGTTGGTAAAAGACAAAGTAGCGAGATAAACTCGGCTATTTATGCGTAGGAATAGGAAGGCAAGTTCGAATTGTGTACGAATGACATCGAGAGACATGGTCTACAGTGTGATGATTTGGGTAGAGAATGTACGGGTGAGTAGTGGCACCAATTGCCAAGATAAACGTGCCAGCCAGTGTTGTAGTAATGTGATGTTAGAAAGGGGAAGCATCAGGTGGAAGCTTTTCGAGGATTTCGGATGAGGTGTACGATTTGTTAATCAAGTTGTTGGGGCACGTGGTTTGTAAGTTGGCTTTGTGTTATAGCTATTATCGGAATAGAATGTTGGAATAGCAGTGGGCGGTTACCTAAATGAGAAACCAAGTGTTTTGGATTGTGTGAGTCATTAAGTAAGTATATTTTTGGAATCATTGGAAGTTTAAAGAAGATGATGTGTGGGTTAGTAAAAAATGTGGCATAGTAGATGCGAAATCTTTAAAGAATGCGAATTGTTTCTTATGTGTGAAAGAATTATCTGAGAAAGTAATAGTTGGAGACCAAAGAATGTGCAGTAACTTCGAACACTGGAGTCGCTTCAAGATGACTTGGTTGAATGCCTTAATTTAGAATTTTGGTGCATCCGTTTGGTTATGTATAGTAATGAGAACAACGATTGCAAGCACTCACAATTCTGATTGATCAGGTCAGAAGAGCACTCAACGGTCTAGCATCGTCAACAAAAACTCCAGAATAATGATTGCAAATGCTCAAACGTCTAATTCAATTCAACCAAAGACTGAATTCCAACACCCATCTTCTGAAAATCTTGGCAAACTTGAGCTCTATTAAGCATTGACAGTTGCAATATATGTATGTGACGGCCTAAATATGGGAATGATGTCACACGCGCTTTATGCTAAACACCATAAACAATGCCCCCCTCCTGAGACTAAGCACGGGGGTTCCGCTTGTTACAATTGCAATGGAAGATGAAAGCAACCTAGAGAGAGAATGGATCTCTCTCTAGAACACACAAAAACACCTTGGAGGCTACATTGCAATGGACACACCCTTAAACCCTAATTACACACACTAAACATTATATACCCCTTGTTACATAGTTAAGCCCAAGCCCATTATACTATATCCAAGCCCATATTACTATTAATTACCCCTTTACAAAACTATCTTATAATTAGGACATTTAGTGTCCTAACACATCAGTTTAATTTCAATTCCAAATGAGTATGATGGGAGAGATTAATTTCTTTCTCGGATTACAAGTGAAACAATTTTCAACTGGTATCTTCATCAATCAGTCAAAGTATGTGTTTGACATTTTGAAGAAATTCAAGATGAAGAACTGCACTTCGATTGGTACACCTATGGGTCATCAGTCCAAAATGGTCCTGATCCACATGGTGTTGATGCTGATGTAAAACTCTATAGAGGAATGGTTGGGTCTCTAATGTACCTGACAGCTAGTCGTCCAGATATAATGTTTTCGACTTGTCTCTGTGCTAGATTTCAAGCAAATCCTAAAATGTCACACCTTGGCGCCGTCAAAAGAATTTTTCGATACTTGAAAGGCACTCCGTATCTCGGACTGTGGTATCCCAAGGGAACCGGTTTCGAACTCACCGCATACTCAGATGCTGATCACGGAGGAAGCATGTTGGACAGAAAGAGTACTTCTGGTCATATTCAGTTTTTGGGTGACAAACTCGTGAGTTGGTCATCAAAGAAGCAAAATTGTGTTTCCACTTCTACAGCGGAAGCAGAATATGTTGCCGCTGCGAGTTGTTGTTCACAAGTTCTTTGGATGAAGACCCAACTCATAGACTATGGATTTAAATATGAGAAAATCCCCATTTACTGTGACAGTAAAAGTGCAATCGCTATATCTGCTAATCCTGTCCAACACACCAAAACCAAGCATATCGACATCAGGTATCATTTCATAAAGGATCATGTTGAGAAAGGAACTGTTGAATTATATTTTGTTACAACTGAGTTTCAACTTGCCGATCTCTTTACCAAAGCCTTGGATGAAAAACGTTTCAATTTTCTTGTATCCAAGCTCGGCATGCTTAATATGAAAGTTTAACTTCCATATATTAAACATATAATTGATGGAAATATTTGTATCTTAATCTAGACTTTGCTTCTAGATTAATACACTAAAATTTTCATCATATTCTATTTTTAATATATGTTATTTAAATTGTCATATCCTCGTTGTATTTTATATATTTATTCAATTTGTTCTTCTTTTCTCAGTTCGTTTAATTTGTCTTACTTATGATATGTTATGCTATCTGTATCTGCACGAAAGGTTTGTTCATGATTTCAGGGGGAGTAAACAGATTTCATCCTATGCACAAATCTAGGGGGAGTGTGCTTACACATCATGTGAGTGTTAATCTGTTGTGTTTAACAATTTCTGAGGAGTTAAGGTAAGTACTCTAATTTGTTTTTAAACCACTTGCTTTTAAATGATGAAAATCGTTTTGCAAAATCTTTGCATCATTTAAGGGGGAGTGAAAACCGTGTTTTAAAACCTTTTGTGCTTAATCAATTGGAAGTTGGACATCTTCCAATGTGATAAAATCTTTCTTTTATTATCTGGAAAAAAAAATGTCCAGTTTTACATCAATATCGCTTTCGATTTCACAAGTGGACAGTGAGATGTCGCAGCCTTCTATTGCGACTTCTCAATTAGCTTAAAAAGTATCAAATCGCAATGGTGCATTGAGACTTGGAAGTTTGAACAGTACCAAATCGCAATGGTCTATTGCGACTTGGAGGTTTGAACAGTGCAAGTCGCAATGGCCTACTGCGATTTGACCATGTGAACAGTACCAAGTCGCAGTGACCTATTGCGACTTGGAGAGATGAACAGTACTTTGAACAGTGCAAGTCGCAATGGCCTACTGCGATTTGACCATGTGAACAGTACCAAGTCGCAGTGACCTATTGCGACTTGGAGAGATGAACAGTACCAAGTCGCAATCGCCTATTGCGACTTGGGTGAATGAACAGTATCGAATCGCAATAGTGCATTGCGACTTGGTCAGGTGAACAGTGTAAATCGCAATGGTCGATTGCGATTTCAAAATTGTCAAGTTGTGATTTGTTCATTGCGACTTGATGACACGTGGCTGGTCAACCCTTGGACCAATCAGATTGTGCCACGTGTCACCGGTTTTAAAATCGTATATATATTACGACTTTGACTCTTTTCAAAATTCAAAATTCCTTAAACCCTTTCGAAGTCTCTCTCTACTACTCTTCGATTCAAACTGTTTTATCGAGTTTCTGGTTCGAGGAATCTCTTCACATCATCATCGAGGTATTGTATCTCGATTTCTATTGTCATTCATCCATAAAATGGCATGACATTGTTGATTCTAGGGTTTTAGGTTCGTTTCACTGAATCTGCTTAAGTCGATATCTGTTGTTGTTAGATAGCAATTTTAGGTGGTTAGGGTTTACTTGCGAACGTATTTCGAGTCTAGTGGTAGTGGTTTTAACACCTTTTGTGCGAAAAACAAGATTTTAGGGCCTGAACACTTAGGATTTTTCTGTGTTCATCGAAGTCGCAGTCAACATGTACTCAAACATTCATCCGAATCGCAATGGTCTCATATTCAACCAAGTCGCAGTCGTTCATTGCGACTTGGGGACAGAATCGCAATCTTGCATTGCGACTTCATAATGTCCAATCCTCTTCCCATTGCGATGTCGCAGTGGTCAGTGACCTGCCACTTTTAGTTGATTGCGACTTGGCCAACACTTAGAAACTTTTTTGAAATTTTTTCTTTTCAAGGCAAACTCGATTTTGGTCCGATTCTTAACTGTGTACTATTCCAGATGGCTGATCAAGATGACTATGCTTCGGATGATAATGCCATTATCCGTTCGCATCGTTCGTCACTTCCGTCAGTGAATGCACATGACCTTGACGAGGAGATTTATCCGTCGACGAGCCCACCTGTGCAATTTCTAGACAACAATCATCATCTAGATCTTGCAGTTCGCTTCGAGCATCCAATCATCACCGAGATTATCAGTCATCATCCGGTAATGACTGCATTGACAAAGGTCGAGCTCGTGCCTGCAATCTACCTCAAACAATTCTGGAGTACGTTAACCTACAGACCAACGGATCGAGTACCAAAGTTTACAGCCAAGGTTGACCACTTTGATGTCCGTTTCACTCTTCGAGGCCTTAAACGATCTCTAAACCTACCCAGTGAAAATATTCAGGATCCGATTCCTGAATCTCAGCTTCTTGAGGACATTCGAAGTCTGGGTTATCAACCTCCACCGAATCTTCCACTGACTGGTTCTTCAACGTTCAGACGTAACTTACTACCACCACTCTACTATTCAATATGCTCAATCTTCAACAGATGTATGACGTCAAAGCATACTGGGTTAGATAAGACCAACCTAGCAACTCTACGCATGTTCCACGCATTCGTCTTTAACCACAACATCGACTATGCTGTCTTGATCTGGAATGAAATGATTGAACTTGCTGCCGATCAGCTAAAACCGAAGATGAGACGTTCTTTCGTCCCATTTCAGCGGTTCTTCCAGATCTTGATACATCAAGCCATGACAGACAACGCCGAGATCCCACGTCGTGAGCAACATCCCCGAGGGCCAAGCCAATATATGCACGTTCTTCGAATGCCCAAGGCGATGGATTTTGCTCATACCGCCGTTCTTCGAGAAGACCTACTTGCCTATGCTGACCAACAGTCCAGGGTAGTTAGGCAGTATAGAATAGATAATGCATTGCCGGTCCAGCCAGAGCCGGAGGGACCTACCCACGATGCAATTCCTTTAGGCGGTGAGGGTCTAAGAGTTGAGGGGGTTCAGGAACAAGGGGGTGTTCCTGAACAACGAGGGGTGAGGAGAACAAAAAGAAAGAGTGTCGGGAGAAGAGTACGGACTGTTGGCCAAGCATCCTCTTCACGACCAGCTCAACCACCACCTCAGATTCCTCCAGTGAACGTATTTGATGACGATGTAACCTGGGATGAAACTTATGTTGCTGCATCATCTCCCGATGATGATACAGCCAATCCAGATGCCCAAATAGAACCTTTCATTCCTCCCCACGATGATGATGATGATGGTGATGACGACTTAGGACATGATCCTTCAGCGAATTTGATTCCGAGACATATGGGCAAAAGGCCACGTGTTGTGAGTTCGGATACTGAGTCGACTCGGCACACCGGATTTCTCGACACTGCTACTGCTGCTGCGGGTCCTTCAACCATAAACGAAGAAGTAGAAGAAGAAGAAGTAGTAGTAGAACAGATAGGTAGTGGTGAGGAACGAGGGAGAAAAGAATTGAGTGAAGCTGTGACAGGGACAAATAAAGTTTTAACTATTGTCCCTTCCCAAACTGTTACAAGCCGGGTAGCCACATTATCTACCGACGTGCGTTCGTCGCCGTTGCGTATTGAAACAAACATGGTGGACCCAGCCATGCATAGCACAGCCCCACTCAGCCACTCATCGGCATCTCAGTTTGCCGATGTTTCACTTTCCACAGGGGATTTAGCTCAAAGTCTATCGGCGACACACTCGGTGTCTGCTGGTATTGAATCAGGTAGGCTCCCGCCCCGGCCACCGCCTTTTGTTCCACGCACATCGAGTCTAGGACCTTTTGGAACTACTTCTATTCCTAGGACACCGATGATTGTACAACACCAAGTTGGAGACTTTCGTGTCCCAACCGGAACGCCCAGAGTGTCGTCGCCATTCGTTGGTGCTTCACGAGGACCGGGCGGAAGACCTGTCATTGCTAACACCATGCCAGCTTTGAACACAGGCAGTACGGTTGCTTCAACCGCTACTTCAACCAGTAACCTAAGTGGTCTGGGTGTTAGTCCCTCTGATGCTGAACGTGTACGGTCCTCTATTGGACCGGATAACCTTGTAACAGTGCCCCTTTTGCAGCTTGCCATCAAGTCCTTGAGCAACTCCTATAAAGCTCATATGGCCGAAATGAAAGAAGAGATGAAAAAGTTGTCTCAAGATGTATCCAGCGCTGTTAAAGGAAAAGGCATTGCAGATTCTACCACGACACAACCTGACCCACAATCTCAACCAGTTCCATTACACCAGATCCCAACCGACCAGCTCAAATCAGAGCTGTTAGCCCGACTATTAGCCCAAGGCGACTCCAACACTGCCGAAGAAGTGGATCTTGTTTCTTTACTGCGCCAACAATCACAACCTCAACCCCAACCTCAATCGTCAACATTCTCAGATGGGCTAGCTGCACTAAACACTCAGTATGAGAAGCTAACTAATGCTATCTCAGATATGACCAACGCCCTACTGAATGGATATAAGGTTCTTGCATCACGGGTTGCAGTTGTTGAAGATAGGTGTGGCGTTCAAGCTGAAACCTCCCAGAAACGAAGACATGATGATCAGGATCCGCCTGATCAACATGAGGGGGAGAAGAGATCTACAGCAGTTGTTGAATCAAGTGGGACAGCTGCTGGAATTGTTCATGGCTCAGATCAGCCAACTGGCGAACAGGGAACAGGTGGAACGGATACTGTGATGGAGATAGTGGAAGATACAGTAGTTCTAGCTGATGTCATAGCTGGGGTTGAAAAGCCTGCGGCTGTTGACAATAGAACTGAAGTCGTAGAGATTGATTCAGATGCAGAACCTGATCTTCTAAACTTCCAGATCAAAGAAGAAATGGTTGCTGCCTTAGATGAGCTTGAATGTGAGACAGATACTGGGGATCAGAATATGGATACAGAGTCCGAAGAAGATGTCCCGGCCGTGCAAGAAAATGCTCCATCAAACGTCGAATCTGCAGGTTCAAGCTCAAGTACTCTAGCTCCACATGCTCCGATAATACCGGATGGTAAAATTAGAGATCGAGTACTTGAAGCTGAACTTCGTTTTTTCCAAGCTATCGTTGATGTTGAACCTAAATATGTAGCCACTGGGGAGAGAGTTTCAATCCGAACTCCCTTCCTAGAAACTTTAAGGAAAGAACTTTACGTGCGGAAAGTCCAGCGAGTCAACTTGGAAAAGGTATACGGTATTGAAAATTGGCCATCACTGAAGAAGGTCGAATTCCTATATGTATTGAAGAACAAAGACAGAGGATCAGAAGAAATCAAGTCAGACAACATGATAATGAAGATACTCAAAGTTGAATCTAAGAAGTTGTTTGACGTCTTCTATCCAGAGTTCACCGTCTTGAGATCAGATGGGTCTGAAAGCATATTTTCTGAAGCTGATTTCAAGAGTCTGCGGTTGAACGATCTTCTAAGTCTTCTCAACCTTCTTATTGAGCATCCAGAGCTGAAGAATCCTGAGAACAGAATACCTTACAGAGCTGCCTTCAGAAGTGTGAAAAACTTTATAAAGAATATTCTCAAGTTCTCGTACCTCACTGATTTTCAGATGGGCTTGGAATCCTTTCAAGCGAATGTGAACCTGAAAAGACCTAACAGACGCCTATCAGATATTCAAGGTATCCCAGCTTACACCGTGCTGAGCAAGCCAGAACTTGGAGTTGTCTACATTGATACCGACTCAAAGAAGAAATTTTTGCGAGTCATTGAAATGAACAAGTTCTGTGAGGGCACTTTGAAGATCATCTCGGTTCATCTGGAAAGCAGGCTTCGTCTGGATGCCAATGGAGAAGTAAAGCTCTCTGATAAAGAAAAGGGTTTGATCGACCAAGTGCTGAAAGCCATATCTTACCGAAAAGACTACCGTCTGGAACTGCGCCGATTCGAACACATCTTTGGTCTCCGTAAACGTACTGTGAATCCAGTTGATGTCTAATTTCATTGCCTCTACTTGTACAAAGGGGGAGAATCTTAGTGCCTAAAATTCTAGTTGTACTAAGTAGAGGGGCCTATCTTGTAATAGGGTGATTCTTTACCCTAGGTATATAATGTTTACTTACTTTCCTTATTAGGTCTAGCAATCACAAGGGTCACCTACACACACTAGCCACACACACTTAATTTGTTCTTCATTGTATTGTGTGAGCTTTGTTTGAATCATTGAATATAGAGGTGGGCATTTTATTGTTATTGCATTGATTACTTGTTTCTGGGATCACAATAGAACTGCGCCGATTTATTGTTTGAACATTTTTATGATGACTATTTTAACAGTGACAAATCGTCTTCATCTGTAAATGACAGGATTCAAGTTGTAACCCCGCCAATACAAACTTCTATGTCAGGTCCTTCACCGGTATTGACTACTCCAAATACTGGTTCAACTACTCCTGTAATTTCTCCAAGGAACACATCAACAGATTCTCCACAAGCTCGACAACAAATATCTACAAGTGGTGCTTCTTCATCTGGAACAACTTCAAATGACAATTCTACCGAATCAGTTCCCGAGGCTGTGCCGATTGTCAATTCTGACAGGCAACCCGTCTCAAATCAGGAACCGACACTAACAATCGAGTTGAACTTTGATGCGGATCCTACCCTTGTAGACCCCAATGATGGTGCTGTCACTCTCCATCCACACTCTACTAAGTGGACACGCAGTCACCCAATTGATCAGGTGATTGGTCCCTAGCTAATCCCTTTAAAGCCCAATATAACCCTTTAAACCCGATAGGTCCATTAAGGCCCAATGAATCCCTTTAAAAGTTAATAAAACCGAGAAAAGCCGAGTAGAATAGATTAAAGTCCAATAGATGCTTTGTGGGTTACAGTGGTTCTTAATTAACTATTGGGCCTTTTAAAGCCCAATAGACTCCTTTAAAGCCCGATAGATCAATTAAGGTCTAATTAAACCCTTTAAAGCCCAATAGAACCATTTAAACCCGATAGATCCATTAAGGCCCAATAAAACCCTTCAAAAAGACAATTGAATTGATTAAAGCCCATTAGAACAGATTAAAGCCCAATAGATGCTTTAAAGTCCAACATAACCGATTAAAGCCCAATAGAATTGATTAAAACCCAACAACACCCTGTATGACTTGTTACATGTTTGTATGCAAAGTGTGTATTGCATATATATATGTGGTGTATTGTGGTTCATATATCATTCATATATACACATGCATGTATATATATAACACATATATACATCATATGCGATTTCCAAATATCACACATTAACTATATATACATATAACCCATATATATATGAGAAAACAAGAAAAAAAAACTCAATCCCTTGCTAATCCCTCACTAATTAGCGAGGGATTAATCACAAACCCAATCCCTCGCTAATCCCTCACTAATTAGCGAGGGATTAATGAGAGGTTAATCACAAACCCAATCCGTCGCTAATTAGTGAGGAATTAGCGAGGGATTGGGTTTGTGATTAATCTCTCATTAATCCCTTGCTAATCTGTCGCTAATTAGTGAGGGATTAGCGAGGGATTGGGTTAGTGGTCAATCCCTCGCTAATTAGTGAGGGATTTTTTCTCTCGCTAATTTTCATCAATAATGCCCAGTTTTCTTGTAGTGTGAGGAACCCTAGCCACAATATATTACATACCACAAGGATAATATCCATAATAAACATAGAATGAGTACCATAGTAAAAAAAAACAGAAAACCACATGACCAAATCCACAATTTACTCTATAAATAAATAAAAATGGAATATAATATATGTCTATATATGCAGATATAGAAGTAATATATATATATATATATAATAATTATTAGGGAAATTAATTAAAATACCCTAAGTTTGAAAGTGACTTACCAAAGTACCCCAAAAAATTAATTTCTTACCAAAATGCCCTCTTTTTCCACGATAGGATCCCGCGATCGCGGACAGGGACCAATTGTGAAAATTTTTGCAAGAAATATTTACACTTTCAGTCCCTGGCCCCCGCGATCGAGGCCCGCGATGGCCCGCTATGGGGACTGAAAGTGTAAATAATCTTGCAAAAATTTACACTTTCAGTCCCTGCCCGCGATCGCGGGCTCCTATCGCGGAAAAAGAGGGCATTTTGGTAAGAAATTAATTTTTTAGGGTACTTTGGTAAGTCAATTTCAAACTTGGGGTATTTTAATTAATTTCACTAATTATTAATGTGAACTATAAATATTATAATATAAATATAAATTAAAAACATAATATATGCATTTATATATACAAATATAAAACAATAATAATAAAAAAATAATATAGTAAATTATGATTTTGAAGTTTGATGAATCTAATTAATTACACAATTTTCAATGCATTCATCACCCCCTGTTAGGGGTGCCAATAGCAATGCCCAAAAAGAATAAACTAAATAAATAAGTTAAAGAACGAAAATCAGCCGATTATTTTTTAAATCTTGTCTTAAATAAAATTGTCTTAAAAGTCGTCCAAAAATATTATTAGGGGTGCCAATAACAATGCCCATATATATATAATTCATTTATTTCTATAAGATTTATTAATGTATTTAATTAAAATATTTATTTGTGATCTTTTTACAATTTTCGTGATTTAAAAATGATTAACTTTTACTTAAATTTTTTACTTTTTATAACGTCTAAAATAATCAGTGATTTAATTTTTCATTTAGAACATTATTTTTATCAATATAATTTAGTTAAGATATTTTTACAAAAAAATATATTTTAATAGAGTATTTTATAGGACCAAAGAAAAATACATCATATCTAAAAGTGTTACAAAAAGTTTATAAAACATCTTTGGACGTTGTAACAAGTTCTTTAGAATATTTTTCAAATGAATAGTGCTATTAACTATTTTATAGCACTCTATTTGAAAAAGTGTCCTATAAACACACGTGTTCTAAAAATATGGGTTTACAGAACACTTGACATAAACGTCCTATAAAATTTAATTAATATGTCACTTTATCTTGAAAATGTTCTTAAAACGTTGTTGCGACGCTTAAAAGCGTCCTATAAAGTTATTGTAACACTTTTAGATATAACTTTTTTTGTTTGTCTTATAAACTAAAGTCCTATAAAACACTCAATTATGACGTTTATTTATTTTATGCGTCCTATAAACTCAAATTTGTTGTAGTGTATCCACAATTAATCGACTTTTTTTTCCAAAAACAAATTGCTAACTTTTGTCAAGATATTATATGTGATATTGATTATAGTAAATTTGAGTGGAAAACAGATATAAGTTATCTACATCAGATGTAATATATATTTGTAGATTATTAAAATCACATGTGATCTTATACATATAAAATGCATTATGCTACACATCACATTTGATTATGTTTTTCTTATTTTTCTTTTTCAGTGTAAAATTTGAACTAATTTATATTTAAACTTGTAGGTTCATATGTGATTCAGTTAATTAGTTTATATATGTGAATCAGTTAATTGGTTCACATGTGGGCAAATTAACGGCTTTACATACGAACATATAATTTATATGTAAATCATACAGGTTCACATATGAACTTGTTTGCCGTCTATTATAAAGTTACGGAACTATCCCTGTATCTTCTATTTAAAAACTTGACACAAATTTCAAACATTTAATTGATATAATAGTTTTGTTTTCGACATGTGCATATTACATATAATGTAAAATGTATTGATATGATTCGATACCGTCTGAACATGATCTTGAAACTTGGGTTTATTTTTAAATGAATTTTTATCATGTGATTGTTATATAATTAGTGACATAAATCACGAGTAATATCAAAGTTTTGTTTATTCAAATATAAACTATTAAGCAAATAAAATAATATAAATGATGATTTAGGGGCCGTTTATCAAACGCTTATCCGTGCATTGTCAGATGTGATAAAAGTGTTCTCGATACTATAATCCATCATATGCGACACTACAAAATAAATGACTTTTACCCACCAAAAATCACCCAGGGAATCAGATGAGACAATACTAATGGGTTCGGTAGAATCAGATATTTTCAAGAAAATACTAATGAATCACCTAGAGAATCACAGGATAATTTGTCACTGAATTGAATTACCACCAACACCTTACCCACCAACTTTTCTGACGATTTTGTGACGAATCACCATTTAGCGACAGATTTCCCAGGGAAAAGTCATCAGTCAAAAGTCTTTCATTTAGTAGTGCGATACAAAATCAAACGGGGACGGCCTTTGGTGTGACCTAGGTCGCGGGCCAAGTCATCCGCACATCACCAAGTCCTCTCACGTGTATTTCGTGTGTGATTAGGGTTCATATTTTCGTAAAATGGAAGTGTTATCGTTTGAACCTCCACCTAAGGATGCTCAAAATTCCGACCAACCCAACTTGAAGAAACCCAAAAGAAAACTCAAACTAAGGTAACCCGACATAGTTGATACAAAATTAGGTCAAACCGCATATATTAGGTTGGAATTAGATTAGCGTAATTTGAATCCAACCCAACCCGATGAACGCGATGTCATTTTATACTATATATTTAATATGATTCTTAAATTATTGATTAATATATGTATATATTAATTTAAAGTTATATTACAATTTCAACCGTAATTTTATTTTCTTAGTCACATGAACCTTCAACTTTTTTTTGAGTTTGTTAGTCTTTTTGGTATATTCTTATTTTTATTTTTACTTCGTTCAAACACAAATGCTTAGCTAGATTGTAAAATAACATACGAAAGTTTCAACCTGACCAACCCACACAGATTGGGTTGTAGTGGGTTGGGTTGGGTTGTAATTTTGATTGGGTTGTGTTGGGTTGAGATTTATCAAACCGCAAACATTGGGTTTGGTTGTTCAATCACCTTCAACCCAACCCATGTGCAGGACCTCTGTGGTGGTGGTTGCAGGTGAGGCATGGAGACAGAGAGTCGAAAGGTGCTCCATCTGCCCCGTTGCGTTTTCATGACCACCACCTGTGATTTTACCACCACTATCACTTTCACACAACTATTTCAAGTACAAGTTTCATGAAGAGACGCTTCAACAGATTTAGATTTTTTTCTAACCCCAAGATATTTGGAACAAAAAATTTTCATTAGAAAAAGAACTGGGTTTTCGTATCAGCGGTTATTAGGACATTGGGGATTCATCGGGGCAACGTGGGGGAAGGGTTAGCCGAAACGAGGTTCAACGGTGGGGAGGGTTTCATCGGCTTCCTGCTTCATCAGAACAAAACAAAACAAAAGCTTGTTGGCATCATTGATTATTACTTATAAGTATCAAGTCGTCTGCACACCACTAGGCCCTTTCACGTGTATTGTCACATGTGATAAAAGTGTTCTCGATACTATAATCCATCATATGTGACACTACAAAATAAATGTCTTTTACCCACCAAAAATCACCCAGGGAATCAGATGTGACAATACTAATGGGTTCGGTAGAATCAGATATTTTCGAGAAAATACTAATGAATCACCAAGAGAATCACTGGATAATCTGTCACTGAATTGAATTACCCACCAACACCTTACCCACCAACTTTTCTGACAATTTTGTGACGAATCACCATTTAGCGACAGATTTCACAGGGAAAAGTCAACAGTCAAAAGTCTTTCATTTAGTAGTGCGATACAAAATCAAACGGGGACGGCCTTTGGTGTGACCTAGGTCGCGGGCCAAGTCATCCGCACATCACCAAGTCCTCTCACGTGTATTTCGTGTGTGACAAGGGTTCATATTTTCGTAAAATGGAAGTGTTATTGTTTGAACCTCCACCTAAGGCCATCCGTAGCCGGGAGCGGGCTCCTGCGGCTTTGGCTGAGGTGACACCGCCGGGTTAGGCGGGTTCCGGTACACCATGAGTCGGGTTCGTGCGGGTTGGGCACCCCGGGCTCCAGCGGCTTCCCCAACCCGGGATACCCGCACCATTTAATTTTTTTTAAAAAATTTTATAACAGATCCGTTTTTTAACGGCTATTTTTTTTCAATTTAAACACTATAAATCAACCTCAATCTCATATATTTTTCACACCAAAATTTAAACACTCACCTCAATCCTTAAATATTTTCTTTCATTTCTTTCAATCCGATATAAACTTTATGGATTCGCCACCCGGTTCATCGTCCGCTTCTTCATCATCCATTGACACCGACGAGGAATTCGGTCAACTATTTGATCGTTATGCAGATTTGTTGCGAGAAGCTGTAGCTAGACGGTATGGTAGCACCGCCTCATCGTCAAGAAGACCGAGGTCCGGGAACATAGAAAGAGGTCGGGTAGATGCTAACGACCAGCTTTTGCGGGACTACTTTGGCGAAAACCCGGTGTATAATCCGGATTTGTTTAGACGGCGGTTTAGGATGAGCAGGCAACTATTCGAACGGATAGTTCAAGATTTATCGGGAGTGTATCCGTATTTTACACAACGGATTGACGGACTACGCAAACAAGGTTTCTCTCCGATACAAAAGTGTGTATCCGTTGTTCGACAATTGGCGTATGGAGTAGCTTCCGACGCACTTGACGAGTACTTGAGGATGGGAGAGAAAACGTCACGAGATTGTCTGCACACTTTCTGCACAGGTATTGTTGAACTCTATGGTGACAAATATTTACGCAAGCCTACTTACGATGATATTCAGAAGTTGTACCACGCGCATGAAGCTAAACACGGATTTCCTGGCATGCTCGGCAGCATAGACTGTACTCATTGGGCGCGGGCAAATTGTCCGAACGCATGGCGAGGTCAATTCATGAGAGGTGATCATGAACATCCGACAATCATGCTAGAATCGGTGGCCTCCTAAGATCTATGGTTCTGGCACGCATTCTTTGGTGTTGCCGGTTCCAACAACGACATCAATGTTCTCAATCAGTCGCTCATCCTCAACGATGCTATGACGGAAAAGCACCCGAGTGCCCTTTTGAGGTTAATGGAGTCACCTACAAGCACGGATATTATCTAACGGATGGGATAAACCCGGAATGGGCTACTTTTGTAAAAGTGTTTACGTGCCCACATGATGCTAAACGAATAAAGTTCAAGGCCGCACAAGAATCGGCACGTAAAGATGTTGAACGAGCTTTTGGCGTGCTTAAACAACGTTGGCATATACTTAAGTACCCGGCACGCGGATGACATAAGAATAAATTGGCGAATATTATGTACGCTTGTCTCATATTACACAATATGATACTCGAAGACGAAGGCCATGCCATTTGTGCCGATGGAAACGCCGTGGTAGCGGATGAAACACAAATCACTGAGGCACAACGCGCGACAAATGTTCGAGAAGTCAAAAACCGAGAGACTCATAATAACCTTCGGTCGGATTTGGTCGAACATATTTGGCGTATCCGACTTCCCAACAACGACGACGAGTAGATTTTTAATATTTTGTAATTTTGAATTTTATTTTGTAATTTTTCATTTTATTTTGTAATTTTTAATTTTATTTTGTAATTTTATTTTTATTTTTATGAATGTTATGATTTTTTATTAAAAAATTAGATGAGGTGGCATGTGGGTTCAAGAGGTTCAAAAGGTTGGGTACGGGATTTGTGGGTTCAAAAAGGTTCAAGAGGGTTCAAAGTGGAAAGCTGATGTGGCGCTGAGGGTAAGAGGGTTGTGAACCCTAGGCTACGGATGGCCTAAGGGTGCTTAAAATTCCGACCAACCCGGCCAACCCAACTTGAAGAAACCCAAAAGAAAACTCAAACTAAGGTAACCCGACATAGTTGATACAAAATTAGGTCAAACCGCATATATTAGGTTGGAATTAGATTAGCGTAATTTGAATCCAACCCAACCCGATGAACGCGATGTCATTTTATACTATATATTTAATATGATTCTTAAATTATTGATTAATATATATATATTAATTTAAAGTTATATTACAATTTCAACCGTAATTTTATTTTCTTAGTCACATGAACCTTCAACTTTTTTTTGAGTTTGTTAGTCTTTTTGGTATATTCTTATTTTTATTTTTACTTCGTTCAAACACAAATGCTTAGCTAGATTGTAAAATAACATACGAAAGTTTCAACATGACCAACCCACACAGATTGGGTTGTAGTGGGTTGGGTTGGGTTGTAATTTTGATTGGGTTGTGTTGGGTTGAGATTTATCAAACCGCAAGCATTGGGTTTGGTTGTTCAATCACCTTCAACCCAACCCATGTGCAGGACCTCTGTGGTGGTGGTTGCCGGTGAGGCATGGAGACAGAGAGTTGAAAGGTGCTCCATCTGCCCCGTTGCTTTTTCACGACCACCACCTGTGATTTTACCACCACTATCACTTTCACACAACTATTTCAAGTACTAGTTTCATGAAGAGACGCTTCAACAGATTTAGATTTTTTTCTAACCCCAAGATATTTGGAACAAAAAATTTTCATTAGAAAAAGAACTGGGTTTTCGTATCAGCGGTTATTAGGACATTGGGGATTCATCGGGGCAACGTGGGGGAAGGGTTAGCCGAAACGAGGTTCAACGGTGGGGAGGGTTTCATCGGCTTCCTGCTTCATCAGAGTTATGCGTGTATAATATATATGTGTGGAGGAAGGATCATTCGAGAAGTTAAACATTATGCGAGAATGCGAGAAGTGTGATATCATATTTGATTACACGACATGTGGATCTGTTTAATCATATATGATTAAACGTCTATGTATTGACAATGTAACATGTGTTTAATCATATATGATTAAGTTTGTGTATCATATATGATAACACACTTCTCGCATTCTCGCATAAGGTTTAACTTCTCGTTTGAACCTGCCCATATATGTGTGTGTGCATGTATTTGTATATTGTATATATGTGTGTATATGTAAAGGACCTAGTGACTAACATTTTTGGTCCTTGTGGATTTAGAAAAAGACAAAAAAACGTCAATGATAAAGAAATAATTAATATTAAAATATGGTAAATGAATAAAAGTACAATTTACCCTTGAGTTAACAGAGGTTAGTGGTCGGTAGTTTGGTTCAAAAACTTAGTCATAAGAAAACGATAACCATAGGGACACTCTCCATAATTTTCCGAGTTTAAGGACTCTAGTCATAATTTTTGACATATCACAAGGACCAGATTCGTAATTCACTCAAGGAATAATATCTTTTTTTTTTAATTCATCGAATATTTTTAATGATTTCATAAAATATACAAAAAAAATATTGGATAAAAGATTGATAAATATATTTATGTAAATATATTGATTAATAATTATCTTATTTGTGAAATCATATATGGAAATAAAAAATAAATCTATATGTAGAACAAAACAAAAGTTTGTTGGCATCATTGATTATTACTTATAAGTATCATGTATTATGACCCAGCAACAATGATCCCATGCATCATTTCTGAGTATCTCTTGGGAACTCCTTTCTGTCTTCTTCTTAACCCCCCCTAAGTATATATCTATATATATATATATATATATATATATATATATAGACTTGAGATCATGTGAGACCAGACTATTTTCGTAAGACCGTGAGACCAAAAAATTTACACTAAACCTTCACAGCAAAAGACTGTGAAGGTACTGTGATGGTAAACCTTCACAGTGTTTTTGCTGTGAAGGTTTGTTGTTTTTCTTACCTTCACAATGAATCACTGTGAAGGTTTAGTGTTAATTTCTTGGTCTCACGGTCTCACGAAAACAGGTTGGTCTCACGTGAACCCAACCCTATATATATATATATATATATATATATATGTGTGTGTGTGTGTGCTCTTAAGAGGGTGAGCTCCATTTTAAATATATATTCTAAAACCTTATAAATTGGTCCCTGTAGGTGGCACACTTTTTCAGAGTAGAAACACAAACACAAGAAACCCTTTAATCCAATCACCATGAAAACAATCATCTTCTCTCCCACCACCACCACCTTCCACCTCTCCTCCTCTCAGGCCACCCCTTCTCATCTCCTTCTTCCCTCCACAGGTTTTTCTCTAATTCTTGTATCTATCTGTATGTCTATATATATATAAATGCCGATAAAAGCCGTTAGTACTGTTGTATTTTTTGACTTATTCTGGTTTTCTTTATCGTATTCGTGTACTGACTATATAAAATCACTAATGATTTTGTTCGTTCTCGTGTTCTTTTAAATAGTTGTTGTTCTCGTTTGATCCTCCCCTTATATATGTATACGTTAAAGAGATTGCGGGATTCAAGTGCAAGATCTTTACTTACGATATCGAATATACAAAGCCCAGATGAGATTTTTTTTTTGTGTTCAAAGATTGAATTCTGTGTTGGATTTGTGAAAATATCTTTGGCATCTCTCTGTGCGCATGTGTTGGATTCCACTGTTTTTGTGATTGTGAGTCAAATTGAAGCAGTAAAACTGATGATCATCCATTATAACTTTATTCCTTTTCTGCTTTGATCTTAAGCATTTAATTTATAATTTCATATATTAATAATATCTTCACTTAAATATATTCTTAAAAAATGTCCATATCTTGATTTATCTTTGATTAATTATTTGTTTTCTATTGGTCTACAGGCAGTGTTGCTCTTAAAGGTAGCAATTTCCAATGCAAAGCCGTATCAAAGTCTCGTACACAAGGTATTTTAATATTAATTTTTTGAGAAATTACTCGAAATGGCCAAAGTTTGAATTTGACTTACCAAAATATCCAAACTCTCCATAATTTAACCAAAATACCCAAGAAATCTGTGATGATACCCCACGATCGAAGACTCCTATAAAAAGTTGCATTCACACCCTTGAAATGTCCACCATCGAGATTGAAATCCTTGATTTGGTCCGCGATCGAGTAGGTAGAGCCCGCGATCGAGAATGTGGAGGCCGCGATCGAGGATTCAGATGGCCGTGACCGAGAAGTTTTTGTTCGCGATGTTGTTGGTTTGGTCCTCTAAGCTTGGTTTTTTCATGAGTCCATGATCACGGGGTATTGTCGCAGATTTTTTTGGATATTTTGGTTAAATTGAAGAGAGTTTGGGACATTTTTTTAAGTGAGGACTCCAACTTGGTCCATTTCAATGAATCACTCTATTTTTAATGTTAAATTTTTTAGTGCAATATAATTATTTTCATCATTAATTTACCATAAATAAAATTACCTTTTTTTGATATACAATAACAATTTTATTAATTATTTAATGGGTTTGTTAAACTAGGTAAGTAATTCATAAAAATATTTTAACAAATTTGTTTGTTAGAATAAATAAAATAATGTATACTTTTTTAAAGTTATTTTTTAAATAAAAAAAATACTTTCAATAAATATTTCGTATCTTGTGTGGGTACTTGTGCAGAATACCTTGATGTACTTCAACAAAATGGTTTGCCATTTATCAACTGGCAAAATGACATCGTGGAGGATGACGTGGATGCCGATAAGGTATTACTTCGATTTATATATATATATATATATGACCTATAGATACATTTCCGTAGCTATAGATTTTGTACTAATTCGTGTATGATTTATTGATCGGAATCCGAAGATTTTGTATTCTAGCGATGAGATCAAGGGATTTGTCGAGAAAATCAAAGGAATGTTGGATTCGATGGATGATGGAGAGATAACTGTGTCGGCTTACGATACTGCTTGGGTTGCACTCGTGCAAGATGTTAACGGAAGTAGTCGCCCTCAGTTTCCGTCAAGTTTGGAGTGGATTGTTAAGAATCAACTCCCTGACGGATCGTGGGGCGACCATTTGATCTTTTTGGCGCACGATCGGATCATTAATACGTTGGCGTGTGTAATCGCTTTAACTTTTTGGGACGTTCATCCCACTAAATGCCAAAAAGGTAATGATTCTTTATGGTATATATGTAAATAAAGGGAAAAAAATGAAAACACAAGTTCTTTTTTCTAGAAGACACTAAATACGTCACTAAATTTACCTTCTAAACCTGAGTATAAAAGATTGATTAGATGACAACAAGATATCATATAAATAAAATAGAATTATTAACCGTAGTAAAAAGTTGTCAAAATTTTTATTACTTTTTATTGCCTAAAACATTTTTACGAAGAACTATAATAATATAACATGTAAAGATGAGTATCCCGTTGGATTCATACAGGAGTGGAATTTCTGAAAGCTAACATAAGCAAACTTGAGGACGAGAACGAAGAACATATGCCGATCGGTTTTGAAGTAGCGTTTCCATCGCTTATCGACATTGCAAGGAAGCTCAACATCGAAGTCGGAGAAGATTGTCCGGTTTTGGAAGAAATCTACGCAAGACGGAACCTGAAGCTCACAAAGTCAGTACTTTATAGTTTACTCACCGTTAATGTTGATCTTTTTTTAAAACGGAAAAAAAAAATCCGAAGACGATCCTAATTAATGATTTTTTGTGACGAAAAGGATACCGAAGAACATAATGCAGAAAGTGCCCACAACTTTACTTCATAGTTTGGAAGGAATGCAAGATTTGGATTGGGAAAAACTTGTAAAACTTCAGTGCAAAGATGGATCATTCCTCTTCTCACCATCATCCACTGCTTTTGCACTCATGCAAACTAAAGATGAAAAGTGTCTTCAATATCTCACAAATGCTGTTACCAAATTCAATGGTGGAGGTGTGTTTTCATGGTGGTTTAATCATGGATTACTTCTGTTTTTCTAAAAAAAAATTGTTTCTAATTGTAGAATCTTATCATCTTTTTGTTTATGATCATGATGTAGTCCCGAATGTGTATCCGGTGGATCTTTTTGAACACATTTGGGCCGTTGATCGTCTTCAACGCCTTGGGATTTCTCGTTATTTCAAGTCCGAGATCGAGAATTGTGTCGAATATATCCACAGGTATGCAAATTGGGATTTCTCGTTATTTCAAGTCCGATTTCTCGTATGTACTACCAATTAAGGAGAAATTGACTCAAATAGCCTTTTGACATTGAGAAATTGGTCTCCTAGCTAAATCTCTTCTAATTTTGCACAAATAGCCATTGAGTCCGCAATCTGCATCCGCAATCCGCACTCCACACTCCAGGTCCGCAATTACGGACTTATGACACGTGTCGACTCCCCAGCAACCGTAATCTGTCCGATTTTTCTTAAAAAAAATTGACCCACGTCCGCAATTACGGACCTAGGTCCGCAATATACAGTTTTTTTCTTTTTTAGAAAAATTGGTCAGATTTGTACTTTTTTAAGCTAGGTCCGCAATTGCGGATGCGGATTGCGGACTCATTGACTATTTGTGCAAAATTGGGAGAGATTCGGCTAGGAGACCAATTTCTTAACGTGATTTGGCTAGTTGAGTCAATTTCCCCAATTAAATCACTAGAAATATCTTCTTTGTTCTGAATTGGCAAGGATCAATCGAAACTTCAGGTATTGGACTAAGGATGGGATCTGTTGGGCGAAAAACTCGAATGTACAAGATATTGACGACACTGCGATGGGATTTAGGCTTTTGCGAATGTATGGTTACGAAATTTCTCCAGGTTAGTTTTCATGAACTTATGTATGTGCTCGAAAATTCAATATGTTGACAACGTTTTTAGTGACGAATTCAAGATTAACAAGTGCTTTTGTGACAGATGTGTTTCGACAATTCGAAAAAGATGGCAAATTTGTGTGTTTTGCCGGGCAATCAACACAAGCCGTCACCGGAATGTTCAATTTATTTCGGGCATCGCAGATGCTCTTTCCCGGAGAGAAAATCCTCGAGGATGCCAAGAAGTTTTCGTATAATTATTTGAAGGAGAAACAATCGACAAACGAACTTCTTGATAAATGGATCATCGCCAAAGACTTGCCTGGTGAGGTATGCAAATATCGGTGTCAGAATAAGGGCATGTTTGTTAGCAGCTTAGTGAGGTTCAAAGGACTCACATCTTATGCGATCAGATAAATGACTATTTGGTAGTGGTTTAATGATATAGAAAGTGGCTTATTTATAAAGCTTTTATTTTAGGGAAACTATATGCAGAAACCCAAGTTTTTTTCTAAACTCATCTTTCCATCTATGAAAAAACTTGTCCAAACAAAAACCTTCCAAAATCTATAGAGACAAGTTAACTCATACAGGTTTATCCATACAAGACCTAATGGAAAATCAACCAATCAGCCCGTATATTTATTTTACGTGAAAAACTATATCATTTGCGACACACATTTATATAAAATTTATGATAGCATTATTTTTGTTCACCTCAGCTAGACTTTGACCATTTATATTCGATATATATATATATATATATATATATATATATATATATATATATATATATAGAGAGAGAGAGAGAGAGAGAGACTTGAGATCATATGAGACCAGACTATTTCTGTGAGACTGTGAGACCAAAAAATTAACACTAAACCTTCATAGCAAAAGACTGTAAAGGTACCGTGATGGTAAACCTTCGCAATGTTTTTGCTGTGAAAGTTTGTTGTTTTTTTTACCTTCACAATGAATCACTGTGAAGATTTAGTGTTAATTTTTGGGTCTCACGGTCTCACGAAAACATGTTGGTCTCACGTGAACCCAACCCTAAATATATATATATATATATATATATATATATATATTAGACACTAGTCCAATGGGGTTTCACATATTTCTAACGAACTTGAATCACAAATCAACAGGTGGGATTCGCACTAGACGTGCCATGGTACGTGAGCTTGCCTCGACTTGAAACAAGATGGTACTTGGAACAATACGGAGGCGAGGATGACGTTTGGATCGGAAAGACGTTATACAGGTACTACTACGATATTACCGCGTAAACGTATATTCAAATATAGAAAAAGGACAACTTTTACGAACAACGTTTGATTTTTGCAAATGACACCTACCGAAACCAGATTCTACTATGAAAACACTAATTACATTCGACAATAAATATATAGCAAAAACAAATAAGTTTTTTGCTTCTCAAAATATTTAAAGTTCTCATTTTAAACCCGGCTTTATTTATATAAACTATATATAAAACAGTAAGTATATATATATAGAGAGAGAGAAAAGTTCAAACGAGGAGCGTAACAATTTACGAGAAACGCGAGGAGCACCTTCACTACTGCCGAATCACATGTGATTCACAACTGATCGGGGGGCTTCCGCCCATGTAGTGGATCACATGTGATTCACAACTAAAATCATATGTGATTAAAATTCGGACACGCGCGGTTTGTCCCGCGGTTTGTGTAGTGAATCACATGTGATTCAGTATATGGGCGGTGCTCCTCGCGTTTTCTTAAATTGGTACGCTCCTCGTTTGAACCCATATATATGTATATATAGTAACATGGAATACTTTCCTTAAAATTTCTGCACAATTTTGGCATATGCTGCAAGCCTGCAACACATGCGTTTCTGTTTGTCCCTTTACAAGCAATCAAACATCGGTACTTGTATATCTTCTATGTTCTGAATTGGTATAACCAACAATTTGTGTATTCTTCTGAATTCATATATCAGAATGTATAAAATATCCAACTCCGAAACAATCCCCATGTAGATAATATACATTCTTACGCATATATATATATATATATATATATATATATATATATATACACACACTTATAGATACAGAAGGAGGTTAGAGAATAAGAAAACAGTCAAATCAAGTGTTGTGATTTTAGTGTAAAATCAAGTGTTGTCATTTTACAAGTGATTTTAGTGTAAAATCACATATAATTCGACCGTTTTCTTGTTCTCTTATTTTGTTACTATTCCTATAGGGCCAGGCTTAAGAGAAAAACTCAAAAAAACGGAAAACTGAAGAAACACCCTGGTAGCCCTTCATCTGGATGCACTTGTGCATACAAGTAATTTGTAACATGCACAAATGCATGATGCACAAGCGCATAAAAACAAAAAAAAACATAATTTACCTATATGCACAAATGTATACCGTCCAGATGAAGAGCCACCAGGGTGTTCTTCAGTTTTCCGTTTTTTTGAGGTTTCCCTTTAACCTCCCTATAATATATATATATATATATATATATATGTACAAAATCATATATGATTCACGTACAAAATCATATATAATTACGCGACTTTTCCCGCCACTTTAAGTCGCGGCCAAAGTCGCATGTGTCCAGTTTTTGCAGTTAATGTAAAATTACATGTGATTTTGCACATGATTTGCTGTTTTTTGTTTTCTTAAATAGTTAGCTTTCTCGTTTGAACTTTGCGCTCTCTCTCTCTCTCTCTATATATATATATATATATATATATATAATTTTTCATCTGGATGGTAATATTCAACTTGCGGAAAACCCTACAGGATGGGAAACGTCAGCAACAACACCTATCTTGAAATGGCTAAAATGGATTACAACAATTGTCTCGTTATGCATCAACGCGAATGGAACACTATGCAGCAGTAAGTTTGCCATTTTTTATTTATTTATTTATAAATAATTCCAGTGAAAATTTATAAGTTTCGTTTTTAATGATTTAAATGAACATATATAAACCTGATAATAATTAAACAGATGGTATGTGGACTTCAATATCGGACGATTTGGAATGAGCAATATCACAAGTCTTTTGGTCTCATACTACCTGGCTGCAGCCAGCGTATTCGAGCCAGAAAGGTCCAACGAGCGAATAGCGTGGGCTAAAACAACCACATTGGTCGACGCCATCTCGTCGTTCTTTGATTCACAGCAACTCTCAATCGAGCATAGAAGAGATTTCGTCCAAGAGTTCAGAAACACGCCATCGTCTCTCCATGCAGCCAAGTGTGTTTAATTTTTTCGTATTTTTGGGGTGCAAAAACATTAGTGACGGACCGTTTTGGGCGTCGCGATAGATTCTCACGATTGCTAAATTTTTGTGTCGAACGCAGATATGGAAAACCGTGGCATGGGTTGATGGTTGCACTGCAGGGAACACTACACGAGCTCGCGTTGGATGCACTCATGGCAAATAGTAGTGACATCCATCCACAACTTTACCATGCCGTAAGCTCGATATATATGTGTCACTTATAAACGAAAGACTTTTACCTATGAATTTTTGTCCGGGAAATCTGTCGCTAAAGTATGACTCGTCATAAAACCATCACAAAAGTTGGTGGATAAATTTTTTGTGAGTAATGCATATTAGTGACAGATTACCTAGGGATTCTCGGGTGATCCATGAACATTTTCTCGAAAAACATCATATTCTACCAAACCACTGATATTTTCTGAGCAATCCCGGGATAATCACCGGAAATTTCCCTAGATAAATTTTGTGGGTAAAAGTGATTTGTTTTACAATGTATTGATATGATTTTAATTCTTTGTGTCACTTCAGAATTCACTACCGATCGTGTTGTTTAATTTTGTCGTTTGGAATTAGTGGGAGATGTGGCTGACGAGGTGGCAAGAAGGAGCGGATGCGATAGAAGGACAAGCAGAACTGATAGTACAAACAATGAACATGATCGCTGGCCGATGGACATCGAAGGAACTCTTTGCCCATCCTCAATACCGACGGCTTTCGACCATCACCAATAACCTCTATCTCGAAATATCCTGTTCCAATAACTCCAAGGTACACACGAATTAATTTGCTTATATTACTCTCGTTTTAAATCCAATCAAGATTCTTTCGTCATTTATTCAACTGACAAAACAAATTATCTTTCAATATCGTTAGAAGAATCGTAGGATCAACGGTGAAACTGCGAACGCAACAAGAGAATCCCGAATGCAAGAGCTAGTGCAACTTGTACTCAGCAACTCACCCGATGACGATCTGGATCAGGATCTGAAGCAGACGTTCCTAAGCATCGCAAAAACTTTCTACTACAAGACCTACTTCGATCCGGAGACGATAAATGTCCATATCTCCAAAGTATTGTTCGAAAATGTAATCTAGAAATATTGAAAAATTAAATCCCATTATAAAATCTTATTAGATAACAAATATTCAAAAGTAATATCAATGAAAATAGTATTAAATTTATGATCTTTTAAGATATAGTTACGTGAACCACAAGGTTTGTGGCATACTGGTTAAGGCCTTGGGGGGATGTGGCTCAGAAACCCATCAACCCCGGGTTTGAATCCAGGCGTTGGCAACTTGTGGCCACTGAGGACTTATCTCATGGATGTATGCTTAGCAGTCAATCAGTGTCAGGGATTAGTCTAGGCAAACCCTAAGATACCCTTTAAAAAAAAAGATATAGTTACGTGACAAACAAAGTAAATTAAAATAAGACCAAACCAAGTCTCTATTGGCAAAATTGGAGCAAGAAGCTATATTTGGAAGTAACCCTTTACCATAATGGAATGTCTTGTAGTCAAATATAGAAGTAACTTTTGTTTAGAAAAAAGGAAAAGAATTGAAATGGATGTGCATATAAGTTGATGAGACATGTACTTAACATCCATCCATGAAAGTTAGTGGATGTATGCATGGGAGAGGCACAAATGCTATGATTTGGTGGCACTATTATGATGGATGGGGGCATGTGTCTTTTAAGAACACATGCATCAAAAGCTTCTTTTACTCAAAGTGGTAGATGATGAGATCAAAGCAAATCTAACCCAACCCAACCATACATTGTGATAGAAGTTGAATGTGTCCCCTTGCCATACATGATCACATCATATACAACCTTTTTTTAAGGAAGAGTGTCATAGGTTATGCCTAGACTAATCCCTTAGTAAATTATGAATGTAAGACATCAGTCCTGATTAAATCTCAGTGGCCACAATTATTGTGTACGCCTGGATTAGAACCCTAAGCAGATGGGATATTCCACCACATCCCTCAGGGCCTTGACCAGTACGTCACAACCATTGTGGTTATCATTTATAACTAATGTTCTAAAAAACTCGCCGTACAGCCGCCATGGCGCGTCATGGCACCAAGGCTTGTGTCTCACGCCACGTTAAGCTCGTGGCACGCCATGACCTAATGCACACTTTTCGTAACGCGATATTTGATTTTTTCTTTACGTTTTTAATGTCTTATTTGCAAGTTTTTTGATATATAACCTAATTTAACTTGCTTACTACTATTGGCTCATTGAGTAACACTACAAAACATATGTTTTTATATATAATATTATATACGAATTAGAACTTTGACGTCATAAGTCACGCCTTAAAAACGCCATAGCTTCGCCATGGCTCCTAAGGCTTGAGGCTTGGCCTTGCCGCCACGCCTCACGCCATTTAGAACCTTGTTTATAACCTTTATGTTGCATGAATTTGTTTAAGACCCCAAGTTTAAATCTTTACTTTTCATGAATTGGTTTTATTTTGGTTTTATTTTGTATGTTTAATATGATTTGATTGATGATAATTATCGATACTGATATTTCAAGAATCGTGTTGATTCTTAAATATGTGAAACGACTAAAAGTTATGCATGAATTTGTACCAGATCACAAGTTTAATCTTTGCTAACCACAAGGGTTGTGGCGTACTGGTTAAGACCCTGGGGATGTGGTGGAATATCCCATCTGTCCAGGGTTCGAATCCAGACGTACACAACAATTATGGCCACTGAGGTTTAATCAGTTACAGTCATAATTTGCCAAGGGATTAGTCTAGGCATAGCCTAGGACACCCTCCCCAAAAAAAAACTTTAATCTTTGCTTTTCATAGGTTGGTTAATTTTATCTTATATGTTTAATATGTTTTGGTGGTTGATAACGATACTGATATTTCAAGAATTCAGTTGGTTCTCGAACAGACGAAACGATTAAAGTTGTTCTATATTAAACTAGGGGTGAACATGGTATGGTACCATGTTTTTTTCCATATACCATGTACCAACCAATTACAATTGGTACACAAAATCTTATACCATGTACCAACCAATTATACTTGGTACCAACTAAATTGGTACCAACTTTTTTCGGTTGGTACATGTTGGTACGGTTTTGTACCAACATCTCAAAAATTGAATTATGAATTAATTAGATTGACATCTTTACCAACTAGATCTAGATGCACTAATCACGTCGAGCATTAATAGCATGTTGATATGCGTTGTACCATTTATCATTACCTATACAAACATTCAAATAATCTTCATATAACACAAACATTCACCAGTAGTCTAATACAAGCGACAATTAATGAGCGAGAATGGACCATGAAGAGTGGAGGTGTAGGCAAGTTATCAAAATTGTTAAGGATAAGCGAATGAATTCAATCAAGTTCTATATATCAATTTGTATTACAATTTAACAAAATGTAAAACAAGATGATTTAAAATTTTATAAATCAAAATATGTTGTATTATTATTTATACTTTAATTAATAAATAATTAAAAAATAAGTCGGTACGGTACGGTATTACCGTGGTACACGACTTCTCATACCACGTACCAACCAAGTTTAAATAGTTGGTACGGTATACCAACCAATTAGGTTGGTACCAACTAAATTGGTACCATTTCAATTGGTACGGTTGGTACGTGAATTGGTTGATTTGTCTCGGTACAAAATTGACACCCCTATATTAAACTATTCAGATATCATTGTATATCATATGTCTAGTAAAATTCTCAATGACTTGTATAAAAGTTTTCTTGGATATGGTTCTTTTTGAATCTTTCTCATGGGTTGTACAATATTTGTTGTTATAGAAACTAATTAAGAGCAAAGTACTTGTTAATGTGTTGTTTAACTACAATTTAATCTTAATTATTAGATTAATTTATAAATAATATTATATACCAACCAAAAATGTTTAATTAATAAATCAAATTTTGTGTGAGCAAATGTCTTTCGGATCTTTCAACTTTGGAGATATCAACTTCAATCAATTTCAAGATAGAAGCTTTTTTGCTTTTGTGTTGAGTGAAAGGATCTTCCTTTATTCTTTAAAAATCGGGAGACTTGTGTCCAACTATTTGCCACGACATCCGTACATTGTGTCATGTGATTAGGTGGAATGGTTTGATCAATATTGATGTTATATATACTTTTGCATCACAACTAGAAATAAAGTGGTTTATTTAATAAGTTTCTAAAAGGAGAGCTTTATGCAGAAAACCAATTTTTTCAAACTTGCCCTTTCCACCTAAAAAACAACCTCGTTCCATTGATGACAAAAAACGCTTCATACAAAAAAATTCTCAATCTATACAGACATATTAATCCACACAAACAGCTTATTCATACAGTACTTAATGGAAAACCAACCAATTACAGCCCCTATGTGATGTTATGATTGAGTAATTAGGGTTAAGTAGAGATAACTTCGGTATTTGAGCAAAAGAGGTTGATTACAGGTAACCTCGACCGGTCCACACGAAACATGCCCCTAGCTAGGAACCACATGCAAAGAGGCATTTCAGAGTTGATTCAGCGGTTGGGGCTAATGAAGTGGTTCAAACTCGTCTCCTGCAAGATACGAACTTGAGCTTGTTGTGTATTTGAGCAAAGTCGATCGTTCCGCCCCTTTACCAACTGAGATACACGTCCAAGAGTAGATCCGTATGGTTAATGGCCCTGGCCGAAATTGAGAGCGTGATTTGAAACAAAGGTTGATCAAAGTTTTTTATTCCAAGTGATGCCACTATTTGACCATAAAAAGATATAACACAATCATGATGTCTCTATTGGTTAGTTAGTTGTATTTCCAAGGAAAGGGCCTAATAAGGATTTTGCATATTTGTTTTTAAAACAAAAGTTATATGCAAAAATCATATATATGCGTTTTACCGATGGACAAATTCATCAAATGCGTTTTACCGATGGACAAATTCATCAAATCCGCCAGAAATAGGCAAATCAAAAAATGACTTAAAAATCTTAGGGGCCGTTTACCTAATCACTTATCTGGGTAAGTGCATACCGTAAAACTCAACACTGTCATCTATTTTCCGGGTAAGATTTTAGTCCACCAAAATGGCATCGTATACAATAATTAAGCCGGTAAGCGCTAATCGTGGTAAGAGTCGTCGCACTCACTTACCGGGTAAGACTCTCGGTCCTTGCTTTCGACTTTTGGTCCTTGCTTCCGCTCTTACCGGGTGAGATTCTTGGTCCTTGTCATATTCATCCGGTAAGCTAATGTGACTTGGTAAGCACTTACCCGGGTAAGCGTTTTGTAAACGGCCCCTTATTTTGAGGTTGAGCATGTCTTGTTTCTTAAGCATATATATTTAGAAAATATATTTTAAAAAAACAACGCTAAAAAATATTGTATTGCTAGAGGCTGAACTTTCAATCTATAGAAATTTTACGGATTTCCTACAAAATACATTATAAGATTTTAGAAAATATTTTTTTAATTAAATTAAAAATCGGTAGAAAATAATTTGTAGTTTGCGGAAGTTTTCTCGACTAACAATGTCTTTGAAAATATTTCCAATTCAGTCGGAAATGGTCATTGGAAAATAATTCCAATCAGGACAAGACATTTTTCGTTGAAAATGTTGTCGGTGAAAGTCTCGTTTTAATAGTGTTGATATGAAATACTGTAACATCCCCAAAACACAACAGGACATACTTGTCGTTAAATCAGATCATTTAAAAAATATGGGTCCCAAAATTTCATTACAACAATCTAAAACTTAGGTTGGCGGAAACAACATATACACAACTGAGAATAATCTAGCTTCTACGAGAGGCACTTGTACTGTCTCTAGCTGCAACTGTACTCTATCTTGCTCTTGCTCACTTACCTGAGCCTCTTACTATTTGCTTACCTGAAAAGGTTTTAGTTTTGAAAAACGAGGGTTAGACCATGAGGTCTAGTGAGTCCCCTCCATAAACAGCGTACATCAACATTATAAAATCATTTTATTTAGAACAGTTCACATTCTTCATATAATCATCATTCAAGGTTCAACACAGGGTTCAAGGATCGCATAAGCTACCTCGATCGGGGCCTAACGGACACCCTCTCGGCTACACCGGAGTCCAAGTGGACCCCCTTCTATCCGAGTAGGAAGGAAACAAATTCCAACCTACAAGCTGACCACATATGCCCAAGGAATTATCGAATCCCAAGGTACCCTGATCCCACTGTGTAAACCGACCTCACATAACATACACATAGCATAATGTAAATCACAAGCGTGAAATCATTCCACATCATTTCATATTGCTAAAAGCCATCCTTTAAAATAAACGTACATTTCATGGAGAACATGCTTAATAGTTGTAAAACGGTTGATGCTCGTAAACGAACCATATCAGAAAAACATTCAACTTTCATTTAAGTAAAAATCATGTAAAATAACATGGCATTTCTACATAATCGTTTTCTTTGGAAAACACGTAAAATCATGTATTTTAGTTAGAAAAACTCACCTGATGCGTTTAACATCTTGCCTTACTTTGTTTCTGACTTACAACCGGTTTACCTGAGGAATGGATGAGATATAAACAGCTCAGACCCTAAACCAACTTTCCTGACACTATCCGGACTCAACTTACCAGATACTCTGCTTACCGGGTACCCTACTTACCGGGTACTCTGCTTACCGGATCTCACACTTACCGGACAACAACTTACCGAATAACCAATACTTACCGGAACCATTACTTACCGGATAACATATACTTACCGGGTAACTCACACTTACCGGGAACAACCTACCGGGTAACTCATACTTACCGGGTACTCTCCCGGTAACCTTCCTCACAAGGAGCTTACCGGGTACGGCGCTGGGCGATTTTGGAGACAAAATCTCACTCGAAGCCCTCTTAAACGGAACGATAATGCAATAACCGACTTCATAAACATTATTAATCCATTTCCTACAATTCTTTGCTACTCAATCACGATTAGAGTGCTTAATCCCTCTCTTAAAGTATCATTTATAACTTTATGTTGGTCCCGAAGGGTTATACAAGTTTGTAGAAGGGGGGGTTGAATACAAACACACGATTTTTACTTTCTAAATTGTTTATTGATAAATCTTAAAACAGTTTACAACTTGTTGCGAAACAAGATTAAGGATAAACCTAATCTAAACAAGTTAAGAACACTAAGTTTCTTGCACTAGAAATAAGATAGAGAGGAGATAAGAATATTACGAATAATATTCTAACACTAAGAGAGAAAGAAGAAGATGGCCGAGCTTGAGCACTTCAATTCTGAAGTAGGGTTCTTCTTATATACTGCATGCATTTAATGCATAGCAGTGTTACTTTACACGTGGCAGCAGCTGAGTGGTTGCATGTTTTGACCTTTGTAGACAACCTTAGTAGCCACATGGTGCACAGTGTAGAATCAGAGTTTGTTGTACGATTCTAGACAGAAGGGAGGTCCGTTCTGACATTTCGTACGGAGACGTGCAAGGGGATAGACAAAAGTAACTTGTAGAGTAGACCTCATGATCAGCGTTCGTTGAACAGTTCTTTATCAGCGAATGATAAAACTCAACGATTGCTGAAGTCTTCTACTTGATACTTCACGTTGAGTGGACAGGTCTTGATTCGCTGATATCCGCATCAGTTCATTAGTAGACTTGTCGCTGGTTCTTGGGCTTGATCTTCGACTTCAGCGTAGAACCTTTGTTGACGTGAAACTTGTCTTCAGGGATCATAAGTAAACAACTAAACTATCAGCGATCATCACAGAGACTGAACAAGCTCAGAGCTATTGGATGAACAGTGTTCGCTGAATGTATAATCTAGAGAACGAGAGTTCCTATCAGCGGTACTATAAAGTCCTAGTACTTATCAGCAATAGTGAAACTCTAATACATATTGTTTACTTACAATTTTCACTAAGTGTTTAAGAGAGGGTCATTATCAAATCACTGAGGGTTTGGATCAACAATCTCCCCCTATTTGATTATGACATAGCAACAAAGAAAATTGTTAAGTATGAAAACATAAGGATAAAAAGAACTCATAAAATATTTGTCCCTTTTACTGTTTTCTGTGATCTTCTAAGTACTGATGGAGTAAAGTACATTCGCTGAAAATTTTCTTTTAACTTCGTATAAGATTACAGAGGGAAGTAGAAAAATTACAGGTACAACAAATTTAAATTACAAGTACAAAAGAGGTAAGCTGATAAAGATAGAAGAAATACAAGGAAATCCTATCAGCCTTTAAAAGGTTCTTCCTTAATGAGAAGTTCATCAAGGGTCTTTGTTGTGGGTATCATCCAGTCAGGGACCGTTACTCCTTGATCTCGTTTATTCTTTGCTTCAGCAAAGATTAAGGGCTTGAGATATCGTGCCTGAAGATCCCGTCTGAATTCACACCAATAGATGAGATCCGTGAGCTGTTCAATGGGAGTGATGGGAAGCTCAGAGACACGTTGAAAACGTTGTCCTTCATCGTAGTCTAGAAAGAAGATACCATAAGGATTGCTTATGAATTTACCAGGGACGAAACGTTCACCAGGAGGCAGAGAGGTATCCAGCGCTGAGAGATCAGGATCAGGACCAAGTACTTCAATACGTGAAAAACCAATACCTGTTTCGTTCCGGATAGGATGACCTGAATCTGATGGTTTGGACTTTTTCTTAGCAGAGGCCTTTGTTCGTTGATTCTCAAGAGGAGGAGGAGGAGGAGGAATATCCACAGCAGAAGAAACCAAGTCGATCTGAGAATTTATGATTTTCTCGACATGGCTCTTATATTGTGAGCTAGATCGCCGAATAGCTATTCGCATCTCCAACCATTCAGAGAAACCGTACTTATTGATCGTAGCAGCGTAGATGTTTTCCTTGGTACCGTTTTCTCTGAATAGATCGACCTTAACAACTGGAACATCTATGGTCATTTTTCCTCTGATGAACACCTTGTGAATTCTGGCAGCCCGATATCGATAGTGCAATCTTTCTTTGCACCATTTCAAGGTAGAATCAGATACCTTGGTCTTTTCTTCAACGATCTTCTGGGCGTCTTCCCATAACTGACGTTGGACATCGATGGGAGTTCTTTCAGTTTGGGGTCATTCACCGATTCTTGGGCAAGCTGGATGGCGAGGGCCTTATCTTTTTCTTCAGCTTCCTTCTTTTCGACGAGTAATCTTGTGGCTCTAAGATGATCAGCGAATTCTTTCTTTGATAACCTGAACTTTGTGGAAGCAGGGACTTTGGAGCGAGGGAGGATGATTCGCTGATTGTAACACCCCAAAATAGGGGTTAACAAAAACTTCCATAAAACGGAAGGGTGGTACTCATTACTAAAGTAAAAGTGTTCATAAACATCATTACTAAACCATTAATACAAATATTTAGTTAATGTATAACTACCAAAAGACTACTAGCTTGTTTGCTCAAAACTATAGCAATCCAAGATCCAAAAAGGATGTCGGGAAGTTCTAATGTAAATCTTCCAATTCTTTAACCTTCCAACATCAATCCCGAGCTCACACCCCGTACTAAACCTTCTTGAGTCCGGAACCACTAATATCTGTAACACATAAAACACATAGCAAGTGTTAGGCTTTTAAAGCCTAAGTGAGGTTTACACATAATACATAGATTATAATCATAACATGTAGGAAGAACAATTCGGTACATTCACAAATTGGATTCCATGGAGAAGGCCCATATCGCTACCCGGTTACATCATAATTGAAGATATACCTTGATTGATACCCCACGGTATTGTCACAAGGCATAACACAACGGAAAACCCCACGGTGTCCGAAGGTATGAACAAAATACATTTACCCCACGGTATGTATGATTATATCCTCCAATGCCTACCAGGTGCTCCTCCAATTAAGTGAATACCAAAAATGTTAATCCAAATAAGATTCACAACATATTAAGCACTTTAACTCTGGTCTAACCATTTATCATAATCAATACTACACCCATGTAGTTCACATACATCCACATGTGTTAATTCCAATTCCATTTAGATTCAATAATAAACCACCATGTTTACAAATCAAGAATAAATCCATTTTGACCATTAAGCCACCAGTTCATCATTAAGACGCTTATTAAGCCATCATGTCAATTTCACATATTGATGATATATACACTCAAACCAAACTCTTACATCAACATTCATCATGTCATACTAAGTAGTAAACACCATTAAACCATATTAACTCATTTAAAACCCATCTTGTTTCCACCTTAACCATTAAGAACATACAACTCAATATTTTACCTTAATAACACAACATCAAGAATAGAATTGGTAAATAAGTATAATAAGAACATTTAATTACAGATTACTCACCTTTAGATCTTCAATTTGTATAACCTTACTTGAAGACTTGAGCCCTAATTCTCCAAATCAAGATACTATGAAGATTCCAAGCCCTAATTGATGTTTAATGGAGTAAGATTCATCTATTTGTTACATGAATTGAATTAGAACTAGGAGATGAAATTACCTTAGGTTAGATAAAGGAAATTCGTCTGGAGCAGAGGGAGTTCGTTTTTCTTTTGAGTTCTAGTAAGAAATGAGGTAAGTAGTGACTAAGGGGTGAGTTTAACCCTCAAATTGGCACGTCAGGTATTTGGCGCCAGTCGTCGGCGCCGATGGATCGGCGCCACTCCATTGGCGCCGGCTTCTGTTTGCCAAAACCTCCAACTTCTACTAATTAGGCCGTAACTTCTTCGTTAGAACCCCGTTTTTACACCGGAAAGTACCGTTAGGCTCGTATTCAAAATACCCATCTAACTAATCCATAAAATCTACTATTCCACTATATCATCTATTTTTCATAATTTTACTTAAAGAATAAACTTACTGATTTCTATCGAGAGTTATCAAATAACAAGTAAAAATTACAGAAGTTACTTAAAATGTTAATCATAATCTAAAAAGTCAAAATATTAATAAATATTAAACTTACTATTACTTACGAGGATTTTCCGGGTGTTACACTGATCCTCGAACTTCTTGATCATTTCTTCTCTCCTTTTCTGATCCTCTTCACTTAGCTTTTGAGGAGCTAAGGAAGGTCTGTTTTTGTGAGAGAGAAGTTGTTCTTCAGGTTCATCGGTCTCAGTGATTAAATCCAAGACTGGGATTATATCTTCAGCTCTTGTGGCTGAGATTATTGTTGGTGCAGTAGTAGGGACTTCAGCTGGATCCTCAAGCAGGGGAGAGGACTAGCTGAAACACAGCAATCGTTTATGTAAGATTATGGGAAGAAAGAGATAGAGAAAAGAATGGGGTTTAAGTGTATAGAGGTTTTATGGATAGAAGGATTGAGATTGAGAAGGGATAGAGGAGAGATGCAGAGTAAGGGAATAGAAGATATTGTACCTGACAAACTGGCTTTATCTGAAGGATGGCCAGATTGCCTTCTACAACGAGGCCTTTGTTTTTGCCTTTATCAGCTTCAGACGCTGCAGGCTTTGTCGTAGTCGTCTCCCCTGATGGTTCTTTTATCGAAATCCCTTTCTCAGGGACCTTCTTGGGCTCAACAAAGAAGAAGTCATCATCATCATCATCATCGTCATCATCATCATCATTTTTATGAGTTGATGATGGTTCGTCGTCAGAGATGTCGACAACTTCATCGTCTTCATCTTCTTCTTCAGATTCGACATCATCAGCGTAAGGTTCGGTAACGTCAGCAGCAGCTTCAGTTTCCTCATCGAGTTGCTCCCCCTAAAGAACAGTGGGATTTTTCTCGGTTCCCTCAGGGTTCTTAACTCCCTGAGGTTGTTCAGCAGCAGTAGTAGAACTCGTCTCCCCCTCAGCTAGGGGAAGGTCTTCAAGAGATTTCTTCTCCCCCTCAACATTATGGGGAAGGTCTTGATTCTTCTCCCCCTCTTCCACATGATGGATGGGGGAGGACACAACATTCTCAGCAGCAGCAGCATGCATTGGGTCCCTGTCTTCCAGGCCAGAGATCCCAACACAGGTTTCAATCTTGCTTAATCTGTCTTCTAGGCCAGATATAGCAGGATTGAGTCTTTGAATATCTTCTCGATCTACCTGAGTAAAGTGCGAGGGAGCACAAGTAGCAGCATTCAGGCGATCGAGGATTTGCTGCAGTAGATTGGTGGCAGTGCTGACATCTGTCCTTAAGAAGGACACTTCTGTCTTCAGCGTTGTGACTTCGCTGGATAGGTTAGTATGGGAGAGGTTGAGATTGTTGATGGCAGTAGAGTTTTCAACAAGAGCAGCAACAAAACTTGCAATGTTGCCATCTATCTTCTCCAGATCAGCACTGGAGGCTTTCTTATCAACAACCTCAGTCAGCTTTTTCAGATTTTCTCCAGCGTCTGTAACCGCTGAAGAGTTGGTGGAGAGAGTAGTGGTGAGAGATTCCACCTTAGTTTCCAAGTCTTTCAGGGAGTTGTTGATATCTCCCAAATTAGGACCTGAAAAAGTTATTAACTTATGAACAGAGGAAAGCTCAGAAGTTTGGGGTTGAAAGAGATGAGTGTTTGGAATTATGTGTATACCTGCAGGTGGGTTGGTGAAGTTGTCGAAACCTTGTAACCCTGAATGATATTTCATGTCGCCTTCGAGAGTGCCTTGGCGCATGGAGGTGCCTGCAGATCCTAAGTTTGTTTCCATCATCGCATGTAGAGTATCAGCAGCTGAATCATGAACGATGACGTTGGTTCCTGAGAACGGTGGGAAAATTGGTGGAGTGTCCAAAGAAAAAGTGGGAGGAGTGAAGGATGAGAAGATTGGGTGGGTGCGGGGTTCAGCGTTGGATCCGCTGACAATCACTTCAGTCTGTAGAGAGGCTGAATGAGGTGGGTTCAGTTCCAAGTTTATAACCTCAGTGGTTAGAGACACTGAGGTTTGGATGGAAGGGGTGGCTTGAGCAGCTGTGGCAGAGCGTACCACTGAACTATCCAACAGCTCTTTAGAGAAAACCGTGGAGTCTTCAGCATGTGAATGCTTGGAGGGTTTCTCCTTGGTTTTCTTGATTCTTTTGGAATCAAGTTGGGAAGATGAGAGTTTCCTTTTACGAGAAGGAGTGGAGGGTGCAGCATGGGTATTAGCGGTGGGGATTTCCACTGAAGTAGCTGCAGAAGTAGAAGAAGGAGGATTGAGAAGAGGTAAGAGAGTAAAGAGACGTACCTCGTTTGGCATGGGGCTGAAGTCGAGTACCTTAGGGCCAACCTGAGAGAGTCTCAGATCACCCTCTTTTGGGTATTTGTCCCCTAGTCCTTGTAGAAAGACGGCGCTGATGAATCTGGGATATGAAACCCATGATGGTCTATCAGCCATATCTACTCTGAACGCAAGATCGTCGTAGATGATCGAGGCCCAGTCACATAGAGACCTTTCAGCAATGCATAGCTTATTGCTTGCTGAGGTTGAGCGGCTTGATCAGAGGAGCCGGACTTCGCTGTCATGCAGCTTATCAAGTGGGCGAAGATGAAGTTCATCTCGCTGGGCATCTTTGATTTCTTGATCAGGGTCAGCTTCTTCTCGGGCAATTTATCCCTCCATGTGTCCCATGTGTAACCCATTGCATCAAAGAAGGCAATGATGGCTTCTCTATCAGCATGGTTTTTGTGGTTTGGCAGAGGGACAAAGCGTTTTTCTTTCGTAGCTGTGGGTAGGTTGAGTGCACGCCTGATAATGGCGGGGTTGATTTTGGTGGTGCCAAATTTGGTGTCACAGAGAATGACATTAAGTAGTTTCTCAGGGTCTTTGGATGAAGGAACCTGAGCTCGTCTGGCAGTATACCAGAACTGAGATAGAAGGAATTTATGGGCAGGGGGTACGGTAGTGAGGGCTGTAGATAAGCAACAGGTTTTGAGAAAGTTTACAGCATCATCCAGATGACTGACTTGCTTTTTCGGAGGAAAATCGAAAAGCGCATAGAGATTGTTGTTGTTGAAAGTGACTTTCTCAAGCGTGAACTTGACCTGAGAAGCCTTGATGAGATTCAGTTTCTCAGCAGCATGTAATTTCTCAGTAGTATGAGCAGCAGTAGAAGATGCCATTTCTGTTAATCACATATAAACATGAAGAAGAGATAAAGAACAATGTCTTAATGTGGAAAGATTTTCCAATAAGATGTTTTTGAGTTTTGTCCATTTCATTCAGACCAAATATGTCTTAATGAAGATTAGGGTTTTTCTAGTTTTGACAAAAAGAGACAAATACTAGTGAATGTCTTATTTTTCCAGTTTCCTCTTTCTTAAAAGATAAGGATTCTGGAAAAACATATGAGGTTTCAAGTTTAAAGATTTTGAGATGTAAACTTGAAGAACAACCATGAAGGTTGTGTTCATAAAACCATGAAAGAAATGATTTCATTTTTAAAAGTTCTTTTGTTTGATCTTGTAGAAACAATGAGAAGATCAGAAACAAGTTAAAACAGGTAAATAATAAGAATATTAACCTTGTTGTTGAAGAAGAAGATGAACAGTTTCTGGAAACAAGAGTTCAAGATGCAACATTAATTCTTTTCTTGTAGGAGAAGTTGTTCGCGTAAAGGAAAAATATAAACTCGAAATGGTTTATATAGTGAGAATAGAGAGAGAGAGAAAAACTAGAGCGGGAATGTTTTTCATCATGACACGGACACGTGTTTGCATTTGATTGGATGAGAAAACGAAACGTGCAAACGTGTGTCAGAAAAAGAACGTGCCAGGGTTTATCCGTTTGATTACGTCACAAACGTCCTTTCATATTTTAGGATGTCTCTGAGGTTTTTGAAAAACTCAGGGACATTTTGAAAACATGAATCAATGAATAGAAATATCAGTGTTAGGTTTTGAAATTTCAAAGTATTGCTGATAAGGAAGATATATTAAGCGATACAATTTGTTTTGAAATCTTGCATTCATTTGCGAACGTCAGCGAGTAAAGAGAGATCATACCTTAACATCAGCGAGTCAAGTTTGTTCAGAGAGAAGATGATAGAATGGGTTATATAAGTTGGTTTTATCCTGTCGCTGATCAAATGCGAACCAATGAAGATTTTATTCTTCAAAGTTCAGCATTCCAAGCTCGCTGATGAGAAAGTTGAATCTTGTCTCATCAAGAGGTTTGGTGAAAAGATCAGCTAACTGAAAGTCAGTTGGGATCAAGTGAAGTTCTATATCACCATTCATCACATGATCTTTGATAAAATGATACCTGATTTCGATGTGTTTGGTCTTTGAGTGTATCACTGGATTGTTGGCTATAGCGATGGCACTAGTGCTGTCGTAATAGATTGGAATTTTCGAGAGCTGAAGGTCATAGTCCAGTAGTTGATTTCTCATCCACAAGACTTGAGAACAACAGCTTCCAGCAGCTATGTACTCAGCTTCAGCGGTGGAGGTGGACACTGAGTTTTGCTTTTTACTTGTCCAACTCACCATCTTTCCACCTAGGAGCTGACATCCTCCTGTGGTGCTTTTCCTATCCATTTTGCAACCTGCAAAATCACTATCTAAATAGGCGATCAGATCAAACCCTGAATCTTTGGGATACCAAAGACCTAGGTTAGGAGTACCCTTAAGGTAACGAAAGATTCGCTTTACAGCGATAATATGAGATTCCTTAGGTTCAGCTTGATATCGTGCACACAAATAGGTTGCGTACATAATATCAGGTCGGCTAGCTGTAAGATACAGAAGAGAGCCGATCATCCCACGGTACGTCGTGACATTAACAGGTATTCCAGAAGGATCCTTGTTTAGTGTCAGCGGTGGTGCCATAGGAGTTTTCATAGCTTAACTCTGAGTTAAATCAAATTTCTTCAGCATATCTTTAACATACTTTCCCTGATTAATGAAAGTTCCCTTTTCATTTTGTTTTATCTGAAGACCAAGGAAATATGTTAGCTCACCCATCATACTCATTTTATACTCTGCTTTCATTCTATCAGCGAAACGAGTACAAAGGTCAGGGTTAGTAGAACCAAATATAATGTCATCAACATATATCTGAACAAGAATAATATGACCTTTTACTTTCCTGAAAAATAGAGTCTTATCGATTTTACCACGCTCAAATTGTTCAATATGGAGATAAGTAGAGAGAGTGTCATACCATGCACGAGGAGGTTGCTTTAAGCCATAAAGTGCCTTATCCAGTTTATAAACATAACCTGAATGCTTAGGATCTGAGAATCCTGGAGGTTGTTCCACGTAGACTTCTTCATTCAGCTTTCCATTAAGGAACGCTGACTTGACATCCATTTGATACACTTTGAAGTCTTTGTGTACAACGTATGCTAAGATAATACGAATGGCTTCTAGTCTTGCCACTGGAGCAAAGGTTTTGTCATAATCTATACCTTCCTCTTGTCTGTATCCCTGAGCAACGAGTCGAGCCTTGTTGCGGGTTACAGTTCCATGTTCATCCAACTTGTTTCGATAGACCCATTTAGTGCCTATCACTGACTTGTCGGATGGACGAGGAACAAGCTTCCAAACTTTGTTTCTTTCAAATTCAGTCAGCTCTTCTTGCATAGCGCTGACCCAGTTTGGATCTTGGAGGGCATCATCTGTTTTCTTTGGGTGAACACCAGCGTTTGGATCACCAAGAATTTGATCAATTGGGTGATTAATAGTCCATCGCTGAGCAGGAGCATAAGTCGTTGACTCAACCTGAACTTGAGGGGCTGAAGATGAGGCTTCAGCAACTTCTGGTATATCAGTCAAGAAAGGAGTAGGTGCGGATGTCATTACATTCACTGATTGCTGAGAAGTAGATGGAATGTCTGAGACATTTGTTTCAGAAGCAGGCATAGTGTTTAGAGGAACAATTGAGACCCATGAAGTTTCAGCTTCACTATTCTGCATGTTTGGGATGATAGTAGGACCATCATCTTCAATGGTATGAGTATGAGGAGTGGGATTGTCTTCTGAATCACCAAGATGAGAAAACATCCATTGATTCAGTTCTTCAGTATCAGCAGAAGGTCTAGAATTCGCTGAACGGGATTCGTCAAAGGTGACGTGAATAGTTTCTTTACAGTCTGTCTTCTACGATTGAAGACTCTGAAGGCTTTGGAGATTGAAGAATATCCAAGAAAGATTCAATCATCAGCCTTAGGATCAAACTTTCCAAGGGCATCTCTGTTGTTCAGTATGAAACACTGACATCCAAAGATGTTAAGAAAGCTAATTGAAGGCTTTCTCCCATGAAAAAGTTCATAGGCTGTCGTATTGAATCTTTTGACTATCAGCGACCTGTTTTGCGTAAAACAAGCAGTGTTGACAGCTTCTGCCCAAAACTGAGTAGGCAGGTGAGAATCGCTGAGCATTGAACGTGCAGCTTCAATGATAGTTCTATTTCTTCTTTCAGCGACTCCATTTTGTTGCGGTGTTCTCACTGAAGAGAAGTTGTGAGAAATACCCTTACTCTCAAAGAAGGAATCAAGAGAACTGTTTTTGAATTCAGTCCCATGATCACTCCTTATTGAGCGAACGGTCATATTGTTCAGGACTTCCATTTTCCTGACAAAGGTGATGAGTTCTTCAGGGGTGTCACTCTTAGAACGGAGAAACATTACCCAGATATAGCGAGAGAATTCATCAACTATGACCAGTGTATATTTCTTTCCAGCGATGGATTGTTTGTTAACAGGGCCAAACAAATCCATATGGAGAAGTTGTAGAGGAGATGACACTGAGGAGACTTGCTTTGACTTGAAGCTTGCTTTGGTTTGCTTGCCTTTTTCACACGCTGAACATAAGGACTCTTTGGCGTATGAGTGTTGAGTTAGACCAGTAACTAACTCTTTAGAAGATAGAGTATTCAGTGTCTTGAAGTTTAGATGAGAGAGCCTCTTATGCCATAGCCAGTTGACATCAGATGAGGCTTTTGAGAAGAAACATGAGTTCTCAGTGGTTGTTGAGTCCATGTTTATTACATAAACATTTTCCAAACGATAACCGCTGAGAGCTATCTTCTCCTTTTTGTCAGCGACAAAGCAGGATTCCTTAGTAAAGATTACTTTGTTATCCATGTCGCAAAACTGACTGATGCTTAGAAGATTATGCTTCAGCCCTTCAACATATGTGACTCTTCTGAAGGTTGTTGTACCATTAGAGAGTACACCAAACCCTCGGGTATGTCCTTTTCCGTTTCCACCAAAAGTCACAGAGGGACCCTTCTCTTTCTTATACTCAGTGAGCAGGTTCTTCTTACCAGTCATGTGTCTAGAGCATCCGCTATCGAGATACCAGATACCCTTCTTAACCTGCAAACAAAGGAAGATTAGTTTGACTTGGGCACCCATTTCATCATGTGTACACACTTGTAAGTGGAGGTAGATGGAATGGAAGGTTCAGCAGTCTTCGCAGCATTTGAAGATTCAGCTTTGTCAGTCTTCACTTTGGTTAATTTCTTAACCTCAGTGGTCTTCTTTGCCTTGGGGGCAATAATCTTCACCTTAGCTATCTTTTCAGCTTTGGTGGTTGTATGGCACTTACTAGCAATATGATTCGTAAGTCCACAGTGATAACATTTCCTATAACTAAAAGTAGTCTTAGGACCATTTGCATGCTTAGCCGTTAGTTTTAAATGAGCAAGGCTAGCACAAAGTATACCTTTGGTATTAGAAATGAGAGGAACTATCAGTTCTTCAGAATTCTTACCAGTTATATCCACTTTAAGTCTAGGAGTAGATCGCTGAATAAATCCAGAGATCTTGTTCTTAGAAGTAGAGGGATAAGTCACTGAAGCTTTAGAAGCATTCAGCTTAGGTACAAAGGTACCCTTCTGAGGTTTTTGGTTAAAAGCAATTCCTTTACCTTTGTCTTTAGAGACTGAGTTAGGTTTTGGATAAACAATTTTCTCTTTACCTTTAGAAGTTAAGGTAGAGATTTCCTCAGGGATGAGAGGTTTTGAAGAGGAACACTGAGAAGAGAAAGTGTCAGGGATAGAGGATACGAACATTCCAAACTTAAGCATGGAACGGTCAGTGGTTGGTTCTAGAGTTTCATCTTTGTAACCAAGACCACGTTTATCACTCAGGGGAATCTGAGACTTAATTATCTCAGTGATCGTTGTTGAGGATTTATACCATCCATCAACAGTAGCTTTTTCAGCTTTTAATGCAGCGATAGCTTCTTCGTGCTCGATTTTGACTAGCTGATTTATATGAACTTGATCTTTAAAATCTTCTTCAATTTTAGAAAGCTTTTCTATTTGAAGGTGACATTTTTTAAGCTATTCAGCGAGATCAAGGTTTTGATTTTCAATAACAGTTTTGCCATTCATGGCTTCATATAAACTTCTGGTCAGCAGATCGATTTTTCGAAGACTATCAGCTTCATCAATATTTAAAATATTGGTAAAGAAGGAAGGTGATACCTTAGTAGCAGAGGTTGAAGTAGAGGGAATGTCAGACTTTTCTTCCTCATCTTCAAGTTTGGCCATGAGACAGAGATTGGCTTCATCATCATCTTCGGAGTCAGATGATTCTTCTTCATCGGAAGCAGCCCAATCATAGTCAGCCATCAGGCCTTTGTCTTTCTTCTTAAAGGTTTTGAGCTTTGAATACCTTTCTTTCAGCTTTTTGTATTTTTCATCTCTAGTCCTGGGAGTAAAGTTTTTCTTGGGAAAAGCTGAGGATCTAGAGACTTTCTTTGACCTGCACTCGCTAGCAAAATGTCCTATCTTTTCACAGTTATAGCAAGTAGCAGTAGCCTTATCAACAGGAGTTGATGATCTTGGCTTGTCAGTAATAGCAAGAGGTTTGTTCTTTCTGAAATTTTTCTTATTGGCGAATCTTCTGAATTTATTAGAAAGGAGAGCCATAGATTCATCAAGATCTGAAGAGTCGGGATCTGATGAACATTCAGAGTTAGTCTCCAACTCAGTGATAGTGATAGTCGATCGCTGAGTGGTAGGTGACTCTGAGATTAAAGCAATAGGGGTGCTTTTGGAATCTTTTACAAGATTCTTCTTAAGATGACTCGACTGCTCATGATTAAGCATCGTGCCATATAAGGTAGAAAGAGTCATGGATTTTAGATCCTTTAATAGCTTGAGACACATTGAATAACTGTCCCAGCTTTCAGGTAAACTTTCTAAGAACTTTGTCAGTACTTCAAAGTTAGAATATTCCTTACCAACAGTTTTTAGATCTATTATTAAGCAGTTAAAACGTTGGTGTACTTCAGAGAGAGATTCATTCTTACCGCAAATGAAGCTTTCGTACTGTCTTACCAGGTTGATCTTACGTGAGTCCTGGACTTCAGATGTACCTTCATACTGGCCATAGATTGTGTCTCACATGGCTTTGGAGGTTTTCAGGTTCATGACGGAATGGTAGACTTCGTCAGGAAGGGCCATGGAAAGAATGGATATGGCTTTAGTGTCGATAGCCACTTTCTTCTTATCTTCATCAGTCCACATATGAATTTCCTTGGGAACCAACCTTTCTGGAATAGCAGCTCTATTCTCAGCGGCTGGAACTTCAGGATCAATTCTAACAGGAATATATGGGCCGTTTTCAAGATAGTAAGGCATAGTAGGGTCTACACCTTCTAAGAAGAGAATCATCCTATTTTTCCACAAATTAAAGTTATCTCTGGAGAATCTAGGGGGTTTTGCAAGAGAACCGTTGTCAATATAGTTAGTGTTTGTGTTGGTGGCCATTTTAAGAAATAGCAAGGAAGAAGAGATTAGTATAGATAAGATCTTGTTTATGAGATTAAACAAATCTGCTCTGATACCACTTGTTGGTCCCGAAGGGTTATACAAGTTTGTAGAAGGGGGGGTTGAATACAAACACATGATTTTTACTTTCTAAATTGTTTATTGATAAATCTTAAAATAATTTACAACTTGTTGCGGAACAAGATTAAGGATAAACCTAATCTAAACAAGTTAAGAACACTAAGTTTCTTGCACTAGAAATAAGATAGAGAGGAGATAAGAATATTATGAATAATATTCTAACACTAAGAGAGAAAGAAGAAGATGGCCGAGCTTGAGCACTTCAATTCTGAAGTAGGGTTCTTCTTATATACTGCATGCATTTAATGCATAGCAGTGTTACTTTACACGTGGCAGCAGCTGAGTGGTTGCATGTTTTGACCTTTGTAGAATACCTTAGTAGCCGCATGGTGCACAGTGTAGAATCAGAGTTTGTTGTACGATTCTAGACAGAAGGGAGGTCCGTTCTGACATTTCGTACGGAGACGTGCAAGGGGATAGACAAAAGTAACTTGTAGAGTAGACCTCATGATCAGCGTTCGTTGAACAGTTCTTTATCAGCGAATGATAAAACTCAGCGATTGCTGAAGTCTTCTACTTGATACTTCACGTTGAGTAGACAGGTCTTTCTTCGCTGATATCCGCATCAGTTCATTAGTAGACTTGTCGCTGGTTCTTGGGCTTGATCTTCGACTTCAGCATAGAACCTTTGTTGACGTGAAACTTGTCTTCAGGGATCATAAGTAAACAACAAAACTATCAGCGATCATCACAGAGACTGAATAGGCTCAGAGCTACTGGATGAACAGTGTTCGCTGAATGTCTAATCTAGAGAACGAGAGTTCCTATCAGCGGTACTGTAAAGTCCTAGTACTTATCAGCGATAGTGAAACTCTAATACATATTGTTTACTTACAATTTTCACTAAGTGTTTAAGAGATGGTCATTGTCAAATTACTGAGGGTTTGGATCAACACTTTCATGGCAAGAACCCTCAAAACCCACCAAATCTCAGCAGAAAACTAAGAACAAGAAATGAAACAGAATATTTCCTGCTACGATTTCGTGTAGGATCGAACCCCAAATCCACTTTCTCTTTCAATTTTGTTGATGGATGAAATCCTCTCTTCAATTGCACTTGAACACCAACAAACTCTTTCTCTTCTCTCTATTCTCTCCAGTCGCCAATCACCACCAAAATGATTGGAAAACTAGGGTTTTGAGCCCTATTTGTATCTTTCACAAATTGCACAAAGGCCCCTTAACTTAACTTTAAATTCTTAGACTTTAGCCATTAAACTTTCAATACATACTACAAATATCAACTTAAGTAGTATGGGATGGAACCCTACATTGTATATGTGTTTGCATAATTAAACATCACAATTATTCTAGTGTATCGCGTCTCAAGACGATTCTCGATAAAAGTGAATCTGGAAGCAGAGACGGGCCTACAACGTTTTACAAGTGGTGGTTACATTTGATTATAAGAAAAAAAAATATGGATATTTTTCACAAAAAATCAATACTGGTTTGGTGTTTAGTTCATTGTTTTTATATGTGAGGTCTTGTGTTCAACTCTTTTAGGGTGCATTTGATACGCAGACAGGATAAACAGGATAAGATGGGAAATGATAGAACAGAACATGACAAAACAACTGTTCAGCGTTTGGTAGACAGAACTGAACAGAACAGAACAAATAACGTTAGATAAAATATTATAAATAAAATTTAAAGAATGAATAAAATATAAAATAGAACGTGTATTTGATATTTTAAAAGAGATTTATATTTTATTTTGATGTTATATTGGTAAAACGTAAGTCTGTTCTAGCTTGTTCCATGGGATGAGGTGGAACAGGCATGGTCCACTCTGTTTCTGTCTGTTCCACATAAAAGTTCTGCCAAACATGAAACAGTGATCCCTGTTTTGTTCTGTTTTGTTATGTTATGTTATGTTCAGTATACCAAACGCACCCTTATTGCACTTTTTTCAGAAACATAATAAATCTGAAATTCAAAATTAAAACTAAGAAAATGTCACTAAGAAGACTCAAACTCGGGTCTAGAGTGGAAAAAAGTCTTGAAAACCAACTCTATCAAAGTAAACTTATGTCCTTGTTGCAATTTCAAAATATATATGATGACACACAACAAGTTGATACGACACTTTTCATGACCCTATAATTTTTTACACTATGACGAAGGAACGAAACGGTGGCATGGACCCATGTTTGGAAGCAGGTCCAAACCACTCTAAATATTTTCCTATCATTTCTCAAATCTTTTATTTTCCATATTTGTGTTTAAAATGATTTATGTTTTGCTGGTTGTATTTTGTTTAATATTTAAAAAATGTAAATACAATTAAAAAAAGCCTATTCACCTGCAATCCCGTAGGTTGTCTAACATATTGGTTCCAAAATAACCCATTAAGACCATCTCTAACGGGGTCACTAAATCTTACACTAAACACTAAATTTGATGTAAATTACACTATTCACGCCTCCAATGGGGCCTTTCACACTAAATTTAGTGTAATTAATATTATTACACTATATTTGGTGTAACACTATTCATTTACACTACTTTTTGCACTACTTTTACATCACTTTTAAAATATAGTGTTAACCATTGGAGAAGAATATTTACTATTAACACTAAAGTTTACACTATCTTTTACACAACTTTTGAAATTTGGTGTAAAATATAGTATGACCCATTGGAGATGCCATGAACCCAAAAAAGCGAACATGGAGACACTATGAGCAATTAAAGACATTGGAAAATGAGATTCGAACTAATAATGTTTTATCAATATAAGAAAATTTTGACCTTGTTTTTATAAAACTTTTTCTTTATTAAATATGAGTGTTCGGATCAACGACTAATTCCAGGGTCTTAGAGAATAGATGAAGAAAATTCTAGTGACATTACATGACTCGAACCTGTGACCTCTGATGAGGATTCTCAAAAGTCCAATTAACCTTATTAACAATTGAGTTAATCCCACGAGATTTTTATCTTCTGTAATCGAAATTGTGGGTATTCATTTTGGTGCTGTCTATGGCAAATAATTTGATAAATTATAAACATTTGACGATTTCGATTTAAAGGAATTTTTATGTTTTTTTATCGATTTCCAGAGTTTTTTTCTGGTTTTTGGTTGATTACAAGGTACGGTTGCACCTTTTTGAAGTTTCCAAAATAATACGGTAGCACCTTCCAAAACGATACGGTTGCACCTTTCACGAACTTAAAAATTTGTATCCTTCGCCGGAGAAATACGTGCCACCGTATTCCATACACTAAGTCCGCCCATGCCGGAAAGAGTCATGGCAATGAAAGCTTTCATCATCGGGGCCGTATTTGAAATATATTATGTACTAATAATTTATATGGTATGTAAGAAATTATGTTATTTGATGAACACGCAAAATGTGATCAAATTATTATATCACGATCAACTACGAAAAACGGTGGCGTACAAATACAATGATCGAATTTATCATGAAAACCCAAATTGCACCAAAGTTGAAGAAGTTGTAAATCAACTCGAAAAATTAACAAGCCACATCAAGATTCGTAGAAAAACGTTTCTTTGGATGCATGCCATGAGAAACATATTTTACGAATCATTTCGAGTCACGAAAATTTGGAGTTTTAATCTCGAAATATTAGCGGTAAATATAAGTGATTAAAATTCTAAATCATGACATATTCTACAAAAAGTAAGTCTTGGTTTTTTTGTATAAAATTAGGTTTTATAAAAGGGAAATTAATTAAAATACCCTAAGTTTGACCATGTTTTACTGAAATACCCAAAATTCTCCCATTTTGCAAAAATACCCTAAAAATCCGCGATGAGAGCCCGCGATCGCGGGCCAGGGACCTTTCTGACACTTTTTTAAACTTGCAGGGACCATTTTTGAAAAATGGAATCCCGCGATCGCGTGCTCATCCCGCGATGGGGTTATTTTTGTGACTTTTCAATTGCAAGGGACCATTTTTGAAAAATTCCAGGGACCATTTATGAAAATTTTGATATTTTTGGCACTGTTCACCCCATTTCGTCCATTTTTACGAATTTAAAATGAAATGTTACACTTTCAACCCCTATACTTATTTACTAAATTTACTTTATACCTTTTACTTTCATTATTTTAATTTTACATTTAACACATATAATCGTTTATTAACTAAAATACGTTAAAAAATACGTTTTAATTTTAACAAATTACACCATTATAATCGTCTCTTCGATACGTTCGAAATGAGCCCAATCTTGAATTTTTTTGGATTTATATATTTTAATATATATCATATACAGTTATACACTACATAAAAAAAATATTTTTTATATTTAAAATTCATACTCTTATAGTTAATTATTTAATTTATGGTACATCTCTTATTTTTTTTTCAATTTTGTTTTACACTCCTATCGCATTAACATAATAATCATATATTAACTAATTCATTAAATCGTTTTAAATTATTATTATTTGAATGTGTTTATAGATTTCGTCTGAAAAAGTTGCCTGCATGATTCCACTGAAAAAGTAACTGCAATATTCGTCTGCTCTTGAATAAAGGTCTTTCATTAGGCAGAAAATTAGTCTTTAAGTAGTCAAACATAGCTAATTAATGATAATTTAGATCAGATTTATATGGTACTATCAAATGCAAGTTTCTATAATATAGATATTGTTCTACATTACATGATACCAATTTTTGCATCATATGAATCACTTTCAGACAACAAGAACCAATACCCCAATAATCAAGAAATAAATGTTTGTTCATCCAATAATCTCTGTATTAGGATTATCGCAAGTTTCATAAACCTACTAACTAGGTGTTGGAAATATGGGTTTTACTAAACTTTGGACGCATTTAAATTTATATATATGTGTTATATATAACTAACTTTTAGTAGGTTTATGTTCTTCTATATGAGATCTTCGAAATGATATATAATGCGTCCAAAATAGAGTATGTATGAAAGAGATATCGATACTCAAAGTTGAGTAAATGGATGAAATTAGCAAAAACCAAATGAAGTAAACAGTAAGTCAATCACAATACTTTAACAAAATAAGTTAATACTAAAAATAACAATTATTTAATGTTACATAAACAACCTAACGTGGCCCTATTAGACAATGCGCATAAATTGACTCCGCCATATGTCGGCGGAAATCCATTGCCTCATCGTCGGTTTCGTTAGGGGGTACCCATATCTCCTCGTTATTTATCAACTTTTGGACATTACGGCATACCCATACACCGCAATCCGCATATAACCCAGTCTTACGTCTATGATCCCCGATCAATGAAAAGAACGTATATAGTTTTGTTTTAAACGATTGCATCTGCTCTGTCAATTGTTGTTTGCAGAGACCATCCTTTTCGCTGTCATATAGGGTCATGACCATAGTGTCTAGTTCAAACACTCCAAGCAGCCAATGTCTGGGATGCAAGCATATGGGGATGTACACCTGAAATATTACAATATATGTCATATATGTTATTAAATAAAATAACAGTAAAACGATTTGCATACCCTATCGAGGAGAGTCCAAGAGGTCCCTTCCGAGCCATTGCATATTTCGATCACGGAGGCGGGACCTTGATGGTCCATCAGTATACACTGAAAGAACATAGTGTGCATGATGGTCCACCTCGTGTCTACACCACGATGTTTTTGCAACAGGCTAACCCAAGAATCGACGTGCTATGCATAAAAAATAGATGGTTAGACATGTAATATAAATATATTTGATTATATATGACTATAATTTAACTTCATACTAACCGTATCGTCTAAGTCAGAGTTCACAGGGTCATCCGCAAGAAATTTTTCAAAAAACGAGGGGTTGATTTCTAAGCCCCCGTAAGGGGTGAATGTCAAGTTGGGGAGGAGACCAGTCCGGCACATCCTCAATATTTCTGATGCCGGTTGAGGCTCCGGTGAAGGCACCTTTCCCTTTTTCTTTTCTCCCTTCTTTCCCCCCGCTTTCTTTGCTTGTTTTTTAGCGGGCGGTGGTGTCGTAGATCCTTGTTGGCCAAACGGGTGACGAAACCATTGTGAAATTTTATGCGACCACTTTAGAGGAAGCGGGGTCACCTGTGGTGGTGGATCTACAACATCCATCGAGTCATCGTCAGGCTCCGAGAAGTGCTCCGAGAAGTGATCCTGGATAATAGGAGACCCCGTCTGAAAATTACGTTACTCAATGTTTTAAGTACAATTTAGGAAATGTTCACAATTAAACCAAAACTACCAAAATAACTTACAGTATGCATTTCCGGCCTGTAATAGTCATCGGCCGAACCGCCAAAGATGTTTATGATTGTTGTGGTGGCGAACGACGGCATGTGCTGTGCCCCCGACATCCCGGCCTGCGTGACATTGATCATTAAAATAGTTACAAAATTAGGATTATCGATATATAACTATAATGGTTACTCAGTGTCACTAACACTCTCCGGGATAGTCGAATATGATGTGGTGGCGAACGGCGGCGGCATCTGCGAGGTGTATGCCCCCGACATCCCGGCCTGCGTGACATTGATCATTAAAATAGTTACAAAATTAGGAACAAACATATAACTATAATGGTTACTCAGTGTCACTTACACTCTCCGGGATAGTAGAATAGGATGTGGTGGCGAACGGTGTTTGGGACATCCCGGCCCCCGACATCCCGGCCTGCGTGACATTGATCATTATAAGAGTTACAAACTTAGGAACAAACATATAACTATAATGGTTACTCAATGTCACTTACATTTTCAGGGAATGACGGATGGGATGTGGTGGCAAACGTCGCCTGTGCCCCCTGTCCGAACGGAGCGGGGATCGGTGTCGTACTCGATAGCTAAAACAAATTTAGAACGTAATATTAATATACAAACTAAATAAACGTGGCCAACAAATTGAATTAAACACTAACATTGACAGCGCTAAACTGTCTGTAGACTTCCTCCAGATAGTGTACACGTGTCTCTAGCGGCCCGTGGACGTAGTCCCACAGGACTTCATGTGAGCCACTATGTGGCTCGTAGGAAGGGGCCGCCTGATATGGATTGTAGGAGGAGGAAGGGGGCGCCTGGTAGGAGGAGGAACTGGCCGGCTGGTAGGAGGAGGAAGGGGGCGGCTGGTAGGAGGAGGAACGGGCCGGCTGGTATCCACCGGAAGGGGGCCTGTCGTCGTCTTCCTCATCTTCGTCAGATGTGGAAGTAGGGGGACGTCAAGCCCTTTCCGCCTCTGCGTCAATAAAGGCCACGATGTCTCTGTACCAATCTGTGCCCATCTCGTCGACAGTAGGCACAAGGCGATCGAAAGGCAAGAGTGGCTGCTAAATATATGATAAAACATAAAAGAAATTAATAAGCGGGACTAACGTATGCAAATTGTAAACATAGTAAAAGAACTTACATTTCTAGACGCATTGAAGAACTGAAACCAAAGCGACCTACTTAAAGTAACACGCTTGTCCCAACGGGTTCCCCTAAGTACTCGATCGTCGCGCTTGACGAAATATCGGATTGATGCGGGAAACATCTCCAAGATCCATATCTGGAATTAGACAAGAAGAGCAAGTACGTAAAAAGAAAAGCCAAACAGTTTGTATGTATTATTAACAATTGTTATACTACGTATCTAACCTTGAAGGCGTATGTAAAACCACAAAGATTCATCTTTGCATGTCGATCAACGCGTCTGGCTATGGCTCGGTGCAGAATAGAGTAGCAATGTGTCCAGATATGGCTACCCCACGGGTAGCTGTTAAACAGCTCAAGGTCATCGACGGCCCTAAGGACCGTCTCGAAAGCATACTGGCTATACTCACGGCCCAGGAAGCCCATATCCACGATCACCACCAAGCATACACGGACAACATCGTCGTCGGTTAGGGCACTAAGGCCCTCTTTCATCATGTCCCGGGCTGCCTTCAGCTTCAAACGAGATGCTGAAATGCCCCAAACCCTAGGAACGAAGGAGCAGTCTTCTAAGGGAGGAAGGGGGGGAGCCTCTCCAAAACGTAGTCCTGTAATTAGACAGAACTCACGACGCCCAAAATGCAATTGAGAGCCGAAGAAATCAAAAAGCATCTCCTCCGGCTCAGCGTTGGCGTCCTCGACCTCCAACTGTAGAAACATGTGTACTAGCGTAGGGTCGCCACCAGAGTAAGACGCATCCATCCATGGCCCGAACGGTGTCCCTCTATAGATGGTCTCAAGGGTATCCGCGCGATCACCTAATCCCCTAAAGCGGTTTCTTAAGTCCTCGATGTAGGAAACTTTGCACTTTAGCGTCAAGTCGATGTTAAAGAAATCCCTCTACATAGTCATTCACAGATGTTATAGTTAGTGTTATATATAGATGTTGCGGTTTATTTTATTTCAACGTATCATATTGTTATATATAGATAAAGTGCGGTGGTATTTTATTTCAACGTATAATAGTGTTATATATAGATAAAGTGCGGTTTATTTTATTTCAACGTATCATATTGTTATATATAGATAAAGTGCGGTGGTATTTTATTTCAACGTATAATAGTGTTATATATAGATAAAGTGCGGTTTATTTTATATCAACGTATAATAGTGTTATATATAGATAAAGTGCGGTGGTATTTTATTTCAATGTATAATAGTGTTATATATAGATAAAGTGCGGTTTATTTTATTTCAACGTATCATATTGTTATATAGAGATAAAGTGCGGTTTATTTTATTTCAACGTATCATATTGTTATATATAGATAAAGTGCGGTTTAGGGACCCTAGTTGTCATTCTTAAAAGTTTAGGACCTAATTGGCATTCTTAAAAGTTTAGGGACCTAAGTTGTCATTCTTAAAACCGTAGGGACCTAAGTTGTCATTCTTAACATTTTTTATAAAAAACACATTCTTAACAATTTTTTTATAAAATGTGTTTTTTTATAAAAAATTGTTAAGAGTTTGTTTTTATAAAAAAATTGTTATAGTTTTATGGTTTTATGTTTGAATGTGATATTTGTATGTTATAATGTGTATGTTGTTATAGTGTGTTTTTTCATATAAAAATTGTTAAGAGTGTTTTTTTATAAAAAAATTGTTAAAAGTGTGTTTTTATAAAAAAAATTGTTAAAAATGTGTTTTTTTATAAAAACACACTCTTAACAATTTTTTTATAAAAAAATGTTTTTATAAAAAATTGTTAAGGGTGTGTTTTTATAAAAAAAATTGTTAAGGGTGTGTTTTTATAAAAAAAAATTGTTAAGGGTGTGTTTTTATAAAAAAAAACACATTTTTAACAATTTTTTTATAAAAACACACTTTTAACAATTTTTTTATAAAAAAACACTCTTAACAATTTTTATATGAAAAAACACACTATAACAACATACACATTATAAGATACAAATATTACATTCAAACATAAAACCATAAAACTATAACAATTTTTTTATAAAAACACACTCTTAACAATTTTTTATAAAAAAACACATTTTTAACAGTTTTTTTTAAAAACTGTTTTTATAAAAAAAATTAACAATTTTTTTATAAAAAAACACATTATAAAAACCATAAAACTATAACAATTTTTTATAAAAACACACTGTTTTTATAAAAAATTGTTAAGGGTGTGTTTTTATAAAAAAATTGTTAAGAGTGTGTTTTTATAAAAAAAACATTGTTAACAATTTTTTTATAAAAACACAATTTTTTTATAAAAGAACACTCTTAACAATTTTTTTATGAAAAAACACACTATAACAACATACACATTATAACATACAAATATCACATTCAAACATAAAACCATACATATCATGTTAAACATAGAACATATTCAAACATAAGTTATAAACACTATAACAACCTACAAATCATATATCTTAACTTAAAATAACATACAAAAAATAACAAATAACATAAGGAAAACATACCACAGAGGTAATACGAGACATCTTCACAAAACCCGAACGCGTATTCCACACGACAAAATTGAGAGAGTGGGAGAAAATTGAGAGAGTTTGATTAAAAATTGAGAGAGTTATTAAAAAAATGAGAGTGGCCGGTTTTTGGTCCCCCCCTTTATATAGTGCGGCCGAAGTAACATTTAGGATTTAGGGTTCGTCAAAGTGATTTTAGGGTTAACCCTGTGCCGACACGTGGCACAGGAGCCCGCGATCGCGGGGGGTCAAAGAAAGTCAAACGCGGGCAGGGACCAAAACTGCACACGCGGGCATTCTTGAGGGGGGAAAGCTGGACCGCGGGTATTCTTGAGGGACCAACGCGGGCAAAGTGGGCAAACTTTGGACACGTGTAGCCCGCGATCGCGGGGGTCAACGAGAGTCAAACGCGGGCAGGGACCAAAACTGCACACGCGGGCATTCTTGAGGGGGGAAAGCTGGACCACAGGCATTCTTGAGGGACCAACGCGGGCAAAGTGGGCAAACTTTGGTGACACGTGGCCTGGAGCCCGCGATCGCGGGCTCTATCGCGGATGTTTGGGGTATTTTTGTAACATGGGAGAGATTTTGGGTATTTCAGTAAAACGTGGTTTGACTTAGGGTATTTTAATTAATTTCCCTTTATAAAATGCAAATATTCTTATTAAAAGTTGAATAATGGAGTCATAAATATTTTTGAAATTGTACACTTTGTTTTGTTTCATTTTTTGTTTTGGAGTCTGACAAATGGAAGGAAACCAAAATATTGCAAGTATGGCATAATTTTAGAGGAAAGGTTTTGAAGAATTTTTGACCTCTAAGACCTTCAAAGCAATATGCTGCTTTTACGCTCAAATACAAATGAAATTCATGCTCAGTTCAACTTAGCAGGATCTATCTTTTATGCAAGGTTTTCACACAAGATCATACTCCTTTCTAAAGTGTCATATCAACTTTGCAATAACATCTTTCACACACATGCAAGACCAAACTCATTTTTAAAGTAATAAATTATAATATAAATAATATAGATAATTATAATATAAATAATATAGATAATTATAGATAACTAAAATTTTACTTTTGTTTTCTTTACTATACATACATCACATCATAAAGGATCTCCCACGATACTTCCCCAACAATGGGTCTCAATCTACCCCTTAGGGATCTTGCTGACATTTTAGATTACTGGACCACGACATTTAAAGTAGCTTAAGACTACCGCTTCGGAATAATAAGGCAGATTAAGCACATACATGTACATGTAAGTTCGTGATAGGCGGGTATCACACCCCTAAATCTATAAGTGTACGTACGGAAGTACGAGTATTGAATCCATAGGAACTAGGAACTGAGTATCACAATTACTATAAAAACTATTAACTGAACGTCGCAATTTTGAGAGGTTGGTTTATAAACTACTTAATTGCAAACAAAACTAAATCAAACACACAAGCAGTAAACAGCTTAAGAACTTCAGATAGAGAAAACAGTTGAGGGTTGGAAATCCTAAGACTTTCACATACAAACACTTGACTCAAAACAGTTACCAGTTATTCCGTATAATGAATACCCAATATTGTAAAAATCACCGTTGTTCTCTTTCGAGCAACTACGGGTTTTATCTTGAAAAGCACAAGTTTATCTCTCGATCGCACCTATGGAATTCAAAATACATTAAGCTCAAGATTTTAACAGGACTAAGGCTTACTCGGTATATCTCTATCCCTTTCTCACCTTAGGCATGCGATTCCTAGTTCTAGTTAACAATTAATTCTCTCGAACTTAATTGAAAACAACAAAACAATTGAAAGCTCGCTAGACTCACAAAAGCATTAACAACCAAATCACATGCTTCATTAAGATAGGAAAAACTGATAAAAGTCACTAATCACATGTTTGTACACGTAAATCGAATTCATTCCAACCCCCAACATCTAAAGATTAGTTCATGATGTTGGGGGACAAAAACGCAAGAAAAGGGGATGAAAAACTGTATGTAAACATGATTAATGTGAACGTGAAAGATGTAGTGATAAGCTCCCTTCTCCCGGCTCTAATCCGCGTCGCGTCGTGAATTCCTCCTCGTTTGATCCTCTCTCGTGGCTTCAAAAGACGTGAAAAGTCTCCCAAAATCGCCTCGAAGCTGCTCTCGTTCGTCCTGTGAGAGCGTGCGAAGAATGACCTAAAAACTGGAAAAACGCCAAAGTATAAAACTGGAACAGGGGGTCCCGCGACTTGTCACGCGACTTGCAAGTCGCGTGACAAGTCGCCCGCTTTTCTTTTGGCCTCCGGGTCAGAATCGGGTCCTGGTTCGGGCGCGGGTCTTGGGCTTGGATCTCAGGCTTCCGTTGGGCTTCGTTTTGGCTCTTTTTGGGCTCTTTTTAGCTTCTTTTCTTGATGGTTACTGCCTTTTAATTAACCTGCACATTCCAGTAGATAAACCGTAAAATAACGCCAAAAAGTGGTGTTATCAGTTAACAATTACACTGGCCAGGTGTAATCCCAAACTTACCTTACATGACTGTCCTCGGTACCCTATTAGTCCTATCTCTACAATAGTGCCCTCCTAACGCATTTCCTGATTCTCAGTTGTGATTTATACTCCCTAAAGTTTAAGTTTAGGCCCGTCCGGTCACCTAAATCCCTTAAACCTGGCTCTGATACCAATTGTAACAACTCAGTCTAAATAAAGCGTACATGGCATTTAAATTTAAAGAATTACAATACTGGGTCCCAAAAGTTTCATTACATCAGTCTCAAAACTTAGGTTGGCGGAAACAACCTATACACAACTGAGAATTTACTAGTTTCTATAAGTGTCAAAGGCACTGGCTCTATCTGCATCTGTACTCTAATCCTGCTCTTGCTCACTTACCTGAGCCTCCTACTATCTGCTTACCTGAAAAGATTTAGTTTGGAAATGCGAGGGTTAGACCTTGAGGTCTAGTGAGCTCCCTCCTGACAGTTCTCAAAATCAGTTAAAAACAGTTTATAACTTTCAAATATCTTTGCATAAAACTTTCACATAACTTTTCATAAAACTTTCACATAAAACTCTCACGGATAAATCCGCTCCCGTAAATGGCACCCTGAAGTCACTCAAGAGTGACAACGAGTCAGTCTCACGCTGCCTTCCTGGATACTCCCTTCCATGGCATAAACGGGTCACTCCTCCCAACATGAGCACTGGCGGGTCTACCTCCCGACTTAGCCAGTTTACGTCTAACACAATGTATGCATACATCTCATATAACTTTCAAACAAGTAAAAATCATGTAAAATAACATGGCATTTCTACTCAATCACTTACTTTGAAAACACGTATAAAATCACGTATTTTAGTTAGAAAAACTCACCTGGCGCTTTAACAATTTCTCCTCGCAAAAACTTCAAATTTTACGAGGAACACCTATGTTGATAAAGTTATAAAAATAATGAGTCTCATGCTAACTTTAATCTCGAACAACTTCCTACTTACTTAACTCACAACGAACTCTAGAATCTGGACCCAAAATAAAATCCGGATCCTACATTTACTAAATAATTTCGGGTCTCACAATTTATACTGGATTCTTAAACTAATTTCCAAATTCCGGTTCACGACTTCAGCCCAATAATTAAATAGTTTCGGCCCACATGACTTTAGTCCAAGATTTAAGCAAATTTTGGTCCAATTGGCTTAGGGGTTGTTTGGCAGTTGCTGAATGGTTTGGTGCAGAATGATTAAGTGGTCAGAATGGTTAAGAGACTTTTATGATATAGTGTAAAATGAAATATGGTTGCTTGGTATTTGTTTAAAATGAAATCCGGGTGCTGAATGGTTAAGGGTGGCACAAGATGCTAAACCATTCAGATGGTTTTGGAACCATTAAGAGGCACACTTTTTTTTGCCAAACAAGATACACCTCTGAACGATTCAGAGGTTGCCTTTTAATGGAACTGTTAAGAGGTAAACAAACAGCCCCTTAGTCCAAGATTTAAGCAATTTTGGTCCACTTGGCTTAGTCCAAGATTTAATCAATTTTGGTCCACATAACTTTAGCCCAATAATTTAAACAAGGCCTCAGCCCACGTGACAAACACCAATAATTTAAACAAGGCCTTAGCCCACGTGACAAACACCACCGGTCATTACTCAATTCCGGTCCTTTGGTTTACATTTCCGAATCTACTAAGCTAACTTCCAATTCCGGATCCAAGCTACAATACCGGATCTCTTTAAAGGTGTGGCCCAAATTTCCGATTCCCACATTTTTAGATAAATTCCGGATCTTTTCTAAAAATAAATTCCGGATCTTTTAAAAATAAATTCCGAATCTACATTGGTCAGCCCAATTTTAAAAGTTTCGGATCTCACTTAATAATTTACATTCCGGAACCCATTTCAAATTTCGGATCCTCTCGACTTATTTCAATTCCGGATCCACTTTTTGGTGGATTCTGGATCTTATACAATTCCGGTTCTAACATAGGAACCAACTATTCCGGACTCTCGCGAATGGCAAATTGCGATACTGATTAAAATTTAGTATTGGGAATCAATCCATTTTAAATCGATTAATAGGTCCAATCCCCCAAACACAATGGTTATTCTACTCTATTAAACTGCTTACGATTAAATAACCCCTTTAAAGCGTCCTTTATAAATTTTCCAACAAAACTCACAAAACTCAAACCCAGTAACAATTTCTTAGCCAAAGGTTTAGAGAGAAGAGATTACCTGATACGAAATTTTGTAGAATCATACTCCAAAATTACACTTTCTTTTTCCAATTTGTGGAATGATGATGCCTTCTCTCTCAATATGCAATGGAGATGATTTTTCTCTACACCCTTCTCTAAGCCGCCACACTCACCCATAAGATGAATAGTTCTAGGGTTTTGAGCCAATTATTGCGGTTTTTATACTTTCCCCAAATTTACACTAAAGACCCTCTATTGCAAAACTTCATATTATAACCACACTTCTTGCATCTTTCCTCTACTTTGAACACGGTTATTACAACACTCCCCCCTCAAAAGAATTTCGTCCCCAGAATTCCATTTTCAAAACGATTAAGGTACTTGAATCTCATAACGACTTCTACTTCCCAAGTCAACTTCTCCTCAACGTTGATATCCTCTAAAGGAACAGCCGCATCTGTTTCTGCCAAAATGCCACTATTTGTAACATCTCGAATTTCCGTTGTATTATTTTGTGAATAATATTAACCATAAGGGTTAAGTTTGTAATTTGGTTAAAGTAAAGTTAATTGGAGATATTAACTTGAGGGTTCATTATGTCATTTCTTTAAAGTAGGAGGGTGTTTGGGAAATGAGTTATGACTCATCTGATTTTTTAAAAAGGATGAGGTGTCACACAATTAGTCATTTAGTGACTAATTGTGTGTTTGTGGGAGGATTCGGTAAGCAGAGAAAGAGATCGAGAGAAAGAACGAAAGGGAGAAAGAAGAGAAAGAAGGAATTTTGAAATTGTGGTAAGAAATTCTGTTTTATACCACTTAATTCTTCTTATGGATAGAAATTAAGCTTGCATTTTCATCTGTTCAGACTTGGTTTAAGTTGAGAAAGTGAAGTTGGTGAATAACACAGTGTTCAGAAATCATCCAGGTGAGTTTATTCGTCTCTCTTTAAAATTCAGCAATTAATGTTGAAATAGATGTGTAATATGTGTGTCTTAACATGTTAGTAGAACTTAATTGATGAGTAGATTGAACTGATTTTATGTTTTAAATCGATTTGAGGACTTGTTGAACGGACAGTACGCAAAACCTTGAAAGTCCCGGTACTTGAATGTCCCGGTACTTGAAAGTCCCGGTACTTGGAAGTCCCGGTAGTTGGAAGTCCCGGTAGAGGCAAATCCCGGTACTTGTGAGTTCCGGTGAAGTCCCGATACATGTGTTGACTACCGGGAGTTGGGGATACCGGGGGTTGGGGATACCGGGAGTTGGATAAAAAGAGTCAGTTTACAGATTTTGGTAATAGATCTTGGATATGAACTTAAGAATATAATAGTTAAGGTATCCAGAGACTTTGTATTATCTGTACTATTCTAGAAGTTGGAAAATATAGTTTCGTTAATCGTGGAAATGTGCGATTTAAGAATTGACATATATCTTGTGTCACTTGAACATATGTACTTTAAATAGTATTATGTTAGGTTTATAGACTGCGCTAGTATGATGCTAGGCAGGAATGTATTAAGTGTAATGGATCCATAGGCACTAGTTTGATATAAACACATGGAATTGATGTGAGTAATCGTGATTCCAGTATGTGTGTTAAATGAGGAATTGATGTGAGTAATAGTAATTCCCATTTATATGAATTAAGGAATTGATGTGAGTAATCATAATTCCTGAGTGTATGTTAAATATGGAATTGATGTGAGTAATCGTAATTCCTATTTTGCATTATTGGGAAATCACGGAATTGATGTGAGTAATCGTAATTCCTGATTTCTAAGGAGGAATAGAGATTGACATGAGTAATTGTAATATCTACTTCCTTTCTAATAAATAGGCATGTGTAATTGCGATTTATTAGATTAGAGCATTGATCTAGAATCTGGAATTGATTCGTAGTTGGCTCTGGTTCGTGGTAATATGACTTACTGAAGGTTAGTCATAGTTTTGAGTTTTGGGTAGATTCCCGTTGTTGAGATTGAGCACGTGTACGGTAAGATGGGTGAGAATAGGTTTGATCTATCTGTTGATATTTTGATTGTTAAATTTTAATTTGATTTGAATATTCTCACTAGGCGAAAGCCTAATGTTTCAAGTTGAATTTTCTTACCAGGTACAAGTTCCGTGAAGTAAGCGGGGACGTGTGATGAGGACTTTTGGAAGGTATCAAACTTGGAGATGACAGAGGATCTAGTTATTCTTTTGATATTTTGGGACAGATGATTAGATAACCTAGTTATTAACTGATTATGGTGTAATGATTAGATTAATAGGTTATTTGAATTAGATGTTTGTTGTATATAGAAACCTTACTAATGATCCTCTTGTTATATAAGTTTGAAGTTTTATGATCATAACTTGTGAAAATTTTAAGGTTTCAATTAGCCCTGTTTTTAGGGTGTTACAATATGGTATCAGAGCAGTAGTTTAAGCGAACTAGGTATGATTTTGAGATACGTAGACTTAAGTTGTGATGAATTAAGTTATGATTCGTGAGGTATGGGTAGAATTGCTAAGACTGGGTAGTCATAAGAGTCGACGGAAATACGCGAAGTTAGTACTGTAACGATGGTAATGAGAATTCTCATGTATAATATGTTCGCAATTTCAATTAGCTACTGTTATTATGAATATATTATTACACAAGCATACTTGTTCCTAATTGTTACAGTGACTAATGAGCGGTAAAGTACGTTTTGTATGTCTAGTTTGTATAAACCATTTCTGATGGGTATTCTTTTGTGCTCATCCAGAATAATGGTAAATACACCGCCGAGGTCTCGTAATTCTTCTGTGGATAGGACTTGGTTAGATGAGACGGGAGAAAGACCAGCTGGAGTAGGCGGAGTTTATGAGACGCCACCAGATTTTCTTTCTTTAGGAAGAGTGCGTAACCCGGCACATAGAGGGGGTACCAGTACTGCTAATCAAACACCACCGGATTCAGGCATGGAAGGGCGGATAATGGATAATGTGACCAGATTGATGAATGCATCAACGGAAAGACAAGCTGAAATGATGAACACCACTATGGGAAGACAAGCATAAATGTTTATGAAAATGTTCAATGATCGAAGTGCGGAACCGAGGCGAACAGGAATTGATTTCAGTGTGATAAATCCAACTGGTAACCCAGGTCTAGAAACTGAAAGAAGGGTTTATAGTAATTGCTCCTACAAAACCTTCTTGAGCTGTAAACCACCGGAATTCAAAGGAGAAGATAGCCCAGTAGCGTGTATGAATTGGCTAAGAGAAATTGAACAAGCTTTCCGAGCTTGTGAGTGCTATGATGAAAAGTCAAAAGTTAGATTTGGATCACAGATGTTACGCGGTAACGCATTATCATGGTGGAACGTGTGGTCAGCTTCAGTGTCGGAAGCAGTTCTGAATGCCATGACTTGGGAACAGTTCAAAGCAAAGATTCTGGAGGAATACTGTAACGAAACTGAAATGGATCGAATCGAGGAAGAGTTTAGGAATCTCAGGAAGGGCAATATGACTGTGAGAAAGTATACAGAATCTTTTATGGAAAAGCTTAACTTGGTGGGGCATGTGGCTCCAATTGAGAAAGATAAAGTCAAGGCTTATTTGAAGGGTTTACCGACAGATATGATGACGAGGGTTCGAAGCTCGAGAGCTTCTACTTTAAGAGAAGCTATTGAAGAAGCGAAAGTAATAGAATAAATGTATGATAAAGACAAAGAAGAGAAAGCGCATGTAGGCGAGAAAAGAAAAGGGGAAGTTCGATCGGAATCATCGTATGTATCAAGGTCCTCTTCTGATGGCCTGCATTTAGAGCCTCGTCAAGAACCGAATTGGTGTTCGAAATGTCGAAGTAAACATTTTGGTCCATGTCAGAGGACCACGTTTGAATGTTATAAGTGTGGGAAGAGTGGGCATTCTATGAATAATTGTCCTATTCGAGGATCTACGTGCTATGAATGCAAACAACCTGGCCATTACCGTCGGGATTGCCCGAAGTTGAAGAAGGAGGGAGATCAAAGTAAGAAAACAGATATTCCAAAGCCGATGGGCCGAGCGTATCATATGACAGCTGAAGAAGTTAAAGAATCAAGGGACATCGTTTCTGGTACATTCCTCGTTAACTCCATTCCTACGCACAGGTTAATTGTTGGTTTTGTACAAATCGTTTGATTACTAGTTAGTTATATCAGTTGAGATTTTGATAAGAGGATAAAGATTTGATAATTATATAATTACTCAAGGAGATTTGCAAAATTTTCAAGTTGGGGAGCGGGTAATGTTGAAAGGATATGAGATTCAGAAAATGTGGAGAGTTGAGTTCCAATTCTTTCGGGATCTTTATTCATGATTAAGTGATTGTAGAAAGATCAATTAGAAAGTGATGAATTAATAAGAAGTGGATATGTCAAAGTACTAATGTGACTTTAGAAACGGAGGATGTCATGAGGAATAGATATCCCCATTTGTTTGCTTAGCCTTGATTTCGGGGACGAAATCATTTCCAAGTTGGGGAGTATTGTAACATCTCGAATTTCCGTTGTACTATTTTGTGAATAATATTAACCATAAGGGTTAAGTTTGTAATTTGGTTAAAGTAAAGTTAATTTGAGATATTAACTTGAGGGTTCATTATGTCATTTCTTTAAAGTAGGAGGGTGTTTGGGAAATGAGTTATGACTCGTCTGATTTTTTAAAAAGGATGAGGTGTCACACAATTAGTCATTTAGTGACTAATTGTGTGTTTGTGGGAGGATTCGGTAAGCAGAGAAAGAGATCGAGAGAAAGAACGAAAGGGAGAAAGAAGAGAAAGAAGGAATTTTGAAATTGTGGTAAGAAATTCTGTTTTATACCACTTAATTCTTCTTATGGATAGAAATTAAGCTTGCATTTTCATCTGTTCAGACTTGGTTTAAGCTGAGAAAGTGAAGTTGGTGAATAACACAGTGTTCAGAAAACATCCAGGTGAGTTTATTCATCTCTCTTTAAAATTCAGCAATTAATGTTGAAATAGATGTGTAATATGTGTGTCTTAACATGTTAGTAGAACTTAATTGATGAGCAGATTGAACTGATTTTATGTTTTAAATCGATTTGAGGACTTGTTGAACGGACAGTACGCAAAACCTTGAAAGTCCCGGTACTTGACAGTCCCGGTACTTGAATGTCCCGGTACTTGAAAGTCCCGGTACTTGGAAGTCCCGGTAGTTGGAAGTCCCGGTAGAGGCAAATCCCGGTACTTATGAGTTCCGGTGAAGTCCCGGTACATGTGTTGACTACCGGGAGTTGGGGATACCGGGAGTTGGATAAAAAGAGTCAGTTTACAGATTTTGGTAATAGATCTTGGATATGAACTTAAGAATATAATAGTTAAGGTATCCAGAGACTTTGTATTATCTGTACTATTCTAGAAGTTGGAAAATATAGTTTCGTTAATTGTGGAAAGGTGCTGTAACACCTCGAAAATTTCATTGTAATTTATAAAAGGTAAGTTGTATTTTGTTTAAAGTTGAAGTTTATTGAGAAACAAAACTTGAGGGTATAGAATGTCAATTATTAGAAATTAGGGGTTTAATGTGGAAACATGCTTATGACTCATTAATTTGAGATGAGGTGTCCTATTATTAGGGACTAAAATTAAGTACGGTGTATATAGTTTTGTAAACTGAGAATAGAGAAAAAGAGAGTGAGAGTTCGAGAGAAATAGAACAGAGAGATAGAAATCGAGAGAGAGAAGGACGAAAGGAAGAAGAAAGAAAAGAAGAAGAAAGGAGTTGATTTGGGTAAGAAAATCTGATTTCTGGGTTAACTTATTCATCTCTATAGAAATTAAGCTGTATTATATTGTTCAGGACTGCTCATTAAGCTGATGATTAAGCTGCTGTAAGTGATCAGTGTTCAGAAATTCTCATTAAGGTGAGTTTATTCACTCTTATTAAAATTAAGCAATTAAAATTGTTATAGATATGTTATACTTGTGTATAAACTCAGTGGTATGGTTTAATTAAGAAATGATAGGCTTAATGAGTCAAATTGGTAAGCTGAATCAGTAGAGAAGACGATGAACAGTACACTTTGCGCAAGCCTTGGCTGCGCAAAGTGATGGAATTCGCAAGTGTGGCTTGCGAGTTCTGAACTTTTCGCAACAGTGGGTTGCGAGTTCTGAACTTTTCGCAACAGTGGGTTGCGAGTTCTGAACTTTTCGCAACAGTGGGTTGCGAATTCTGAACTTTTCGCAGCTTTGGCTTGCGAAAAGTGTAGCTTTTCGCTACAGTGGCTTGCGAAAAGTTTTGGACTTTCAGTAGTAGTTTGAAGCTTTTATGTGGAATACAATCTGATATTTATATGCTATTTGTTATATGATTATAACTCAAAATTTGATACGAAAACCATATTATGAATAATTTTAAAGAACTTATTTATGAGTCCGATCATATAGTTAACATTTGAGATGTTGATCCCCGAGGCTAATTTGCAAAAATAGGGATAATTGTTGTAATTAATATTCTGTATATAGATATATAGAATATATGATATATCGTACATCTTTAGTATACGATAGAAAGGGTGATGATACACAGTTATTGTGTTACGTTGGCTAGCAATATTCATCCGGTCGTGGGGGCATTTAGTACGGTCTAATGGAAACCGTTTACTAGCCATTGACCATTGGGATGTTATTTCTAGTTGTTGGAGTGAATCTTGAATCATCTGTGAGGGCCCTTGTTGTTAATCGCGATATAGAAATAAAATTCCATTTGGGGGCCAGTGTTTCAAGGTGGTGAGAAAGTGAAATGTGGAATAGGCAGACATCGAGTTTGTAATTCCCATTTCAGACGGAAGATTTGAGATCTTCAATTTTAGGGAAGTTCAGAGATAGGCATAAAGTAATTTGTAATCTCTACTTCCGGACTAAGAAATAAGCAGGTATAGAAACTGTAATTTCTTTGGATGGGGAGCTACTTATAATCTGGTATGATTTATAGTAACTCTTGTTGATATTATTACGACTAGATGAATTAGTCATAAGGATGGGAATTGGGTGGATTCCTGTTGTTAAAAAGAGCTTTGGTACGGTAAGATGGTTGATAACAGGTTTGATATATCTGTTAATATTTTAGTCGTTAAATTTTAATTTGATTTGAATATTCTCACTAGGCGAAAGCCTAATGTTTCAAGTTGAATTTTCTTACCAGGTACAAGCTCCGGGAAATAAGCGGGATGTGCGTTGAGAGCATTTGGAAAGACTCAGAATTGAATTAACAGAGGGTCTAGATATTCTTTTGGTGCTTTTGGGGACTGATGATTAGATAACCTAGTTAATTTAATTATGATGTTTGATTTGATTAATAGGTTATTTGATTTAGAAGTTATTGTTTATAGAAAACCTTGATGTATGATCCTCTTGTTATATAAGTTTGAAGTTTTATTGTCATAACTTGTGGAATTTTAAGGTTTAAATTAGCCCTGTTTTTAGGGTGTTACAATATGGTATCAGAGCAATAGTTTAAGCGAACTAAGTATGCTGATGAGATACTTAGACTTAAGCTGAGATGAATTAAGTTATGACATGTGAGATTTGGGTAGAAATACTAAGGCGGGATAGTCTTAGAGTCAACGGAAATTCGTGAAATTAGTACTGTGATAATGGTAACAAGGATTCTCATGTATGATATGTTCACAATTTCAATTAGCTACTGTTATTATGAATATATTGTTACGCGAGCATGCTTATTTCTAAATTGTTACAGTGACTAACGATCGGTAAAGTACGTTTTGTGTAGGGGTATGTGCATAACCATTTCTTATGGTTATCCCTTTAGGTTATAGTAGAACGATGGTGAATATGCCACCAAAATCCTTTGGAGGACAGATCGGTAAATGATTGGGGGTTGGAAGGACAACCTGGAAATTGGCGGGACTCATGAACGTCCGCCAAGGTAACCTTTAATAGGTGATTGATGTGTATGGAGATAGAATATAAGATGTTTGATCAAGACGAAAATAGTATGACATGGTTGATACGTGAATTGTGGAATGCATATATAGCAAACGTCATAAGGCCGAGAGGGCGACCACCGGTCGGAGGTAGAATGTCAATAATAAGTTACGTAAGTAAGACGATTGACCTCGTTGAGTAATTAGCCTTCATTTGCGAGTAAAGTTTTATGCATGGTGTTCTAGTGTGTGTTACATGAATTTCATGATTTCAAACCAAATGCATAAATAACAGTTTTAGACAAGGTTGAATTAGTATGTGCAAGTGTGTATTTAAAGAAAAGGCAATCCCATTTACGTCGCACAATGAAATTTTGGAGTTGTTACAAAATATTTCTTACTTTACATGAAAAGTTGATTTGTAGCAAGAAACCGTTGGCCAGCAAAACATTTAATAACCAACAGGAGTATTGATCTAATAACGTCATATAAATAAGTGGGAGAACCGACTAGCTTAATTCGTGTCGGTAAAACTTTTTTCGAACTATTGTTGTATGAAAAGATTTTCATTTAATATATTCCCGTCGTAACAACTTTGTTTTGGTTGATAAAGATTGAGTTTACGGAAATTTAATATGCAAACAATTCTCGAGATCGTTGTGCAGTATATTGGAATCGTGTAAATGTTGGGGTCATGTGTGCCCAAGTTATTCCAAATGTTGTTATTTAAAATGAGAAAATGTGTGAATTGATTTATGTATCAAGTTGTCATGCATGAAGGCTATGAACTCACTAGGTCGTAGAGTATTACGCTTTAAGCTAAGAAAGAACTCCAAGAATGGAGAAGTGTTGGATAAATCTGGGGAAAAAGTTTGTAGTTTTGGTAATTGTGTTAAAATGAGAGATGATCAGTGTGAGAGTTGAAAGTAGACTTTAGTGTCGGTTGCATGAGAGTCTGTACCCTTGTTCGCTGACTAGGAATACAGTTGCCGAGGGACGGTTGTGTCCGGAGGAAGAATTAGGTTCAGGACCTTAAGGTTAAGGAAGTGTCGACATGTCAAGTATTGATTTTGAAGTCGATAGTTGTGTAAGGTGTATGAGACCTTTCGTCTGTCATTGGGTGCGGTCTGGGTGTGTCCCGCGTATGCCCGTGCGGACAGGAACAAAGACTGTGAGCGGTACCGGTATGCTGTTATGCAAAGGGTATGCGCAAAGCAATTATTATTGTGTACAACATGGTTAAGGATTTTGAGTGATTGACGAATAAATCACTAATGAAAGAAGTCTCGAATTATTGTTGCACAAGCGAAAGATATGTAGTCAAAAGCACGCTTTTAAATATTTTTGTGGATGTGCAATATTTATGAGGTATTACGTTTTAAAAATGTGAACATGTGAGTTGGGGGATTTTGGTAAATCCGACCAGGTAAAGTTTTTTTTAAGAGTGGTAAAACTTTGTTTTGGGGCCGATGGCCAATTAAGGGATTAAAAAGGTAAAGAATTGGGTAACAATGTATTTTGGTTTATGTACTCGTGTGCGTGACACATGTTTAACCAAACGTTTATTTTAGCCTTAAAGGCTTGATTGATATTCAAATGAGTCTTTTGAATGTTTGTCAGTTTTAATGACTCGAGATGGAGTCTTGGTTGTGTTATATGCTTAACTGCATTCTATTTGAATAAGTGTCGGTCTTAAGTGTAAAGACTGTTTGATAATTTCGCGTTTTTAATACCTTTGGAACTAACGAACCTTGGCAAAGTATATACATTGTGAAGTATATAAGAATTGCATGTACCTATATAAATTGACTTCGTTGGGAAAGTAGCAATGAAGGAGTCATAGATTTATTATGCCTCGGAACATATGTTGCATAATGATCATTGATCCTTGGAGTAGATGGCTCGGTTTTGAACTCAGTTGAGTCTTAAGAGCATTGACCCGATTTAAAGAGCTCGTTGTAGGCTTGGGTTGGGATTACATGGATTGTATTAAAATAGAAGTTTGCATGAGGTGAATGTTTTGAGTATTCTTTTGGATTTAATTATTGTTAAGTCTTAAATCAGAAGAATAAAAGTTGAAGGACCACTTTGTAAGAGTGTTAAGATTATGAAAGACTGTTGTGTTATAGAAGTGTTTTACTTGCGATGTGGATGGTTTGCAAAGGAGAAAGTATTAGGCACAAATGAAGTGAGGTATGGAAAATGTTGATCTGTGAAGGATTGTACCGTGTTTTAGTATTGGTTTGGAATCACAAGGAGCTAGTATGAACGAATAAGTTCAAGTATTTAGCAAATCGAGAGTGGTAGTTTAACTAAAGTTGGGGAGGAGATATTTAGTGAAATAAACTCGGTTAATATGTGTATGAATGATTGTGAGAAACTTGGTCTGTGGTGAAAGGCTATGTGTGGATAATGTACGATTGAGTATTGGTATCAACTGCCAAGATAAATGTGTCAACTAGTATGTATTATGAAGTTAGAACTAGGAAGCATCTGATGGAAGTCTTTTCGGGGATTCCGGATGAAAAGTACCACTTTGTCATTAAAGTTGTTGGGGCATGTAGTTTGTAAGATGGAGTAGTGATATGACTAATATCGAAACAGAATGTCGGAATGGTATTGGGTGTTTACCCAAAGTGATTTTGATTGTGTGAGTTGTTTCCTATGATAGAAAGATGGGACTTAAGAATGTAATCATATTGCAGGTTCAATAGAGTTATCACTTTTGATGTTCAATATTTTGGTGTTTGATTGTATTGTGGTTGTGCGATGAGATAGTGATGTGAGGAAGTGATAGCATTCTATATCGAAGAAACGTATAAGTCATGGATGTAATAATGGACTGCCGTGGTTGTTGAAATATTTAATAGTAACGAGTATGCTTAATTTACAGTGTACGTGGAAAGTTCAGGTAGTACATGTTAATGTTATTTTGAGACCTGGAGAGTGAGTTGGGATGATGATGGGGTGAAAGGAAGACTCTTGTTCTTCTCAATCCCATTGGTTTTAGGTGAAGAGAATACGGTAACCATTAAGCTATAGTGTTGGAGTCTTCAGTAGATGTAAAAGAAATACATCGAATGCAGTTCTCGGTGTTACGAGGATTTGGCTAGAGATCTTAACTGACGTTTTTAGAGAAACTGTCCTTTTGGACTGTAGCTGTGTGGTGGATATTCCGTGTAAACAAGAGAGAAATGATAACGGTATGCTAGACTAAGAAGTAGTCAAACATGGATTTGATGATAACAATTACTTTAAGAGGATTGGTTTACAGGTATATCATTTGGATCTTCCGCCAGAATTGGGAGGGGTACATAATACCTTCCAAGTATGTTATCTTCGGAAATGTTTGCCCGAAGAGGAAGATGTGATTTCACTCACTGATGTGAGAGTAGATGAAAAGAGTCGCGGTGTGGAAGAACCAGAGGCAATTTTGGAAAGATCAGTTAGGAAACTACGTCGTGGTAAAGAAGTAGCTATGTTAAAAGTTCAGTGGAAACACCACCTAGGTAGTAATGTAACTTTAGAGTCGAAAGAGAGTATGAGGGATAGATATCCTCATTTGTTTACCTGACTTTGATTTCGAGGACGAAATCATTTTCAAGTTGGGGAGTATTGTAACACCTCGAAAATTTCATTGTAATTTATAAAAGGTAAGTTGTATTTTGTTTAAAGTTGAAGTTTATTGAGAAACAAAACTTGAGGGTATAAAATGCCAATTATTAGAAATTAGGGGTTTAATGTGGAAACATGCTTATGACTCATTAATTTGAGATGAGGTGTCCTATTATTAGGGACTAAAATTATGTACGGTGTATATAGTTTTGTAAACTGAGAATAGAGAAAAAGAGAGTGAGAGTTCGAGAGAAATAGAACAGAGAGATAGAAATCGAGAGAGAGAAGGACGAAAGGAAGAAGAAAGAAAAGAAGAAGAAAGGAGTTGATTTGGGTAAGAAAATCTGATTTCTGGGTTAACTTATTCATCTCTATAGAAATTAAGCTGTACTATATTGTTCAGGGCTGCTCATTAAGCTGATGATTAAGCTGCTGTAAGTGATCAGTGTTCAGAAATTCTCATTAAGGTGAGTTTATTCACTCTTATTAAAATTAAGCAATTAAAATTGTTATAGATATGTTATACTTGTGTATAAACTCAGTGGTATGGTTTAATTAAGAAATGATAGGCTTAATGAGTCAAATTGGTAAGCTGAATCAGTAGAGAAGACGATGAACAGTACACTTTGCGAAAGCCTTGGCTGCGCAAAGTGATGGAATTCGCAAGTGTGGCTTGCGAGTTCTGAACTTTTCGCAACAGTGGGTTGCGAGTTCTGAACTTTTCGCAACAGTGGGTTGCGAGTAGCTTTGGCTTGCGAAAAGTGTAGCTTTTCGCTACAGTGGCTTGCGAAAAGTTTTGGACTTTCAGTAGTAGTTTGAAGCTTTTATGTGGAATACAATCTGATATTTATATGCTATTTGTTATATGATTATAACTCAAAATTTGATACGAAAACCATATTATGAATAATTTTAAAGGACTTATTTATGAGTCCGATCATATAGTTAACATTTGAGATGTTGATCCCCGAGGCTAATTGGCAAAAATGGGGATAATTGTTGTAATTAATATTCTGTATATAGATATATAGAATATATGATATATCGTACATCTTTAGTATACGATAGAAAGGGTGATGATACACAGTTATTGTGTTACGTTGGCTAGCAATATTCATCCGGTCGTGGGGGCATTTAGTACGGTCTAATGGAAACCGTTTACTAGCCATTGACCATTGGGATGTTATTTCTAGTTGTTGGAGTGAATCTTGAATCATCTGTGAGGGCCCTTGTTGTTAATCGCGATATAGAAATAAAATTCCATTTGGGGGCCAGTGTTTCAAGGTGGTGAGAAAGTGAAATGTGGAATAGGCAGACATCGAGTTTGTAATTCCCATTTCAGACGGAAGATTTGAGATCTTCAATTTTAGGGAAGTTCAGAGATAGGCATAAAGTAATTTGTAATCTCTACTTCCGGACTAAGAAATAAGCAGGTATAGAAACTGTAATTTCTTTGGATGGGGAGCTACTTATAATCTGGTATGATTTATAGTAACTCTTGTTGATATTATTACGACTAGATGAATTAGTCATAAGGATGGGAATTGGGTGGATTCCTGTTGTTAAAAAGAGCTTTGGTACGGTAAGATGGTTGATAACAGGTTTGATATATCTGTTAATATTTTAGTCGTTAAATTTTAATTTGATTTGAATATTCTCACTAGGCGAAAGCCTAATGTTTCAAGTTGAATTTTCTTACCAGGTACAAGCTCCGGGAAATAAGCGGGATGTGCGTTGAGAGCATTTGGAAAGACTCAGAATTGAATTAACAGAGGATCTAGATATTCTTTTGGTGCTTTTGGGGACTGATGATTAGATAACCTAGTTAATCTAATTATGATGTTTGATTTGATTAATAGGTTATTTGATTTAGAAGTTATTGTTTATAGAAAACCTTGATGTATGATCCTCTTGTTATATAAGTTTGAAGTTTTATTGTCATAACTTGTGGAATTTTAAGGTTTAAATTAGCCCTGTTTTTAGGGTGTTACAGGTGCGATTTAAGAATTGACATATATCTTGTGTCACTTGAACATATGTACTTTAAATAGTAGTATGTTAGGTTTATAGACTGCGCTAGTATGATGCTAGGCAGGAATGTATTAAGTGTAATGGATCCATAAGCACTAGTTTGATATAAACACATGGAATTGATGTGAGTAATCGTGATTCCAGTATGTGTGTTAAATGAGGAATTGATGTGAGTAATCGTAATTCCCATTTATATGAATTAAGAAATTGATGTGAGTAATCATAATTCCTGAGTGTATGTTAAATATGGAATTGATGTGAGTAATCGTAATTCCTATTTTGCATTATTGGGAAATCACGGAATTGATGTGAGTAATCGTAATTCCTGATTTCTAAGGAGGAATAGAGATTGACATGAGTAATTGTAATCTCTACTTCCTTTCTAATAAATAGGCATGTGTAATTGCGATTTATTAGATTAGAGCATTGATCTAAAATCTGGAATTGATTCGTAGTTGGCTCTGGTTCGTGGTAATATGACTTACTGAAGGTTAGTCATAGTTTTGAGTTTTGGGTAGATTCCCGTTGTTGAGATTGAGCACGTGTACGGTAAGATGGGTGAGAATAGGTTTGATCTATCTGTTGATATTTTGAATGTTAAATTTTAATTTGATTTGAATATTCTCACTAGGCGAAAGCCTAATGTTTCAAGTTGAATTTTCTTACCAGGTACAAGTTCCGTGAAGTAAGCGAGGACGTGTGATGAGGACTTTTGGAAGGTATCAAACTTGGAGATGACAGAGGATCAAGTTATTCTTTTGATATTTTGGGACAGATGATTAGATAACCTAGTTAATCTGATTATGGTGTAATGATTAGATTAATAGGTTATTTGAATTAGATGTTTGTTGTATATAGAAACCTTACTAATGATCCTCTTGTTATATAAGTTTGAAGTTTTATGATCATAACTTGTGGAAATTTTAAGGTTTAAATTAGCCCTGTTTTTAGGGTGTTACACTATTCCAGCTCGCTCTAAAATGACGAAAATCAACCCCTTATCGTCGGTATTTCTTGCACTGTCGTCAACATCTCAACTTCCAACATCTGCTCGCCAAAATGAAGGCGTGCATCACGCTATGAATTCTCCCAAAATCTCATCTGACACCAAAAGATCGTACATTATCTATCCAACTTCCATAACTTTGACGGTTCCAAAGACATAGTCCACTTCACTTTTCTTCCAAATGAACCATTCCAACTATGGCGTCTTTCGCATCAGACTGCCCCTTTCCTAAAATCGAGGTTCAGAAGTCTTAAGCTTTTTAGTCCAATCAACTTAGTTCCACTCGGTTGTTCCAACCGTTTGGATGGGAAACATAACCGTATTCCATACTTCAGAACCGCCCTCGGTGAGTCACCACTTTGCTATCTCATGCTATCTCGTCCCAAATACTTGTAACCTCTCTGATCACGATACTCGCTTAAATACCACCTGATAAATCCAGGGCCGACCGCACCTCAATTTTCTCGCTTCGGTCCACACACCGAGACTCACGGTTTAAAACACGACTAAATAAGGTCTCTTCTACATCCTTACTTCCTTAAAAGAAGGAACTTGACGGAATTCCCCGCCACAAAAACGAGAATCATTAACCGGGAAAATTCACTCACTGACAACTTGGCGTAAGGTCAACCTTGTACATCCCGACAAACTCACACCCAGGAGTTCCCTCCTCGGGGTACATGAGATTTCCTAGATTATTTCTTCCAATCGACATATGACCAAGTCGATCACACTCCCTTCCCGAATCACATCGGTTACAGCTCGACAACTAATTCATACGTTCTCACCACTTTATCACTCCACACCGATACGTAACTAAAAGCAGAAAACCTCCATGATCCCTCATCGAAGTGTTCACCTATCCGAATTGAACTTATCCTGGACACACATCAATTCCCCACTGCTTGCCACAAGCGTTCAGTCATATGTAACATATCTTCGGTTACCCTCACTCAACAAGGAGGAGTAACCATGGTCACACCATACTATTCTCAATAGCTTAGCACTGAACGACCAGTTCGTTTGAACATTTCTCACAACATCACCAACTCAACTCGTTCAACGGCCTTTTTCCACTTCTTTCCCGCACGAAGACACAAATCCCCTTCTTCCATACTCTTTCCAGAAGTTCGCACAATTACTGATGTCACTCTACACACATTACTCCACCTTTTTCGGTGTTACTGCCAAGCTTATTGCTTCTAACCTACTCACTTAGTCCGACATACCATCTTTACATCCCCACGTCAGCGCGGAGCACCGCCTTCCAAACATTACTTGTCTCTCTCTCTTCCGACCTTTCCACATGCTGATAACATTTTCTCATTAAAAACATAACCAAACGGTTGCACTCAAAATTCTAACTTGAGGTATCTAACCAAGTTATCTCGAATTGACACCGATGTTCGAAGTCTCTACACGCTCCCTGATTTCCAACTGTTACTTTCTCGGATAATTCCTTCACACATCAGAAACGCTTCACATTCCTTAAATATTTCGCATCTACTACACCACATTTTTTACTAATCCATCCATCGCCTAATTTAAACTTCCAATGATTCCAACAATTTACTTACTTAGCAACTCACACAACCAAAAACACTTGATTTCTCATTTGGGTAACCACCCACTACCGCTCCGACATTCTATCCCGATAATAGCCATATCACAAAGCCAACTTATAAACCACGTGCTCCAACAACTTGATTAACAAATCGTACACCCCATCCGAAATCCTCGAAAAGGCTCACATCTGATGGTTCCTCTTTCTAACATCACATTACTACAACACTGGCTGACACATTTATTTTGGCAATTGATGCCACTACTCATCCATACATTCTCCACCCATAACATCACACTGCAGACCAGGTCTCTCGTGCACAGTTCGAACTTGCTTTCATATTCCTCTGCATAAATAACCGAGTTTATCTCACTACTTTCTCTTTTACCAGCTCTAAATCGACAACTCACGAGTTCCCGACTAACTTAAACATATTCGATTCTTGCTAGTTCTTTGCGGTTCCAAACTATTACATAGACAGGGCACATTCCCTCACAAACCGATATAATCTATACGCCCACACGAGGCGTTCCATCATTATGGATATATCTTTCTAGAACGACCTCCTACATTTACCCACATCGTGGTAATTCTCTTCGCTTCCAACCTCTTGACAACACCTTCAACTCTAGACATGTTAAATAGTTGTCGACTTTAATAACAATAGTCGACATGTTGATGTTTTCCTAACTTTTCCGTCAACAAGGGTTCCTAACAGAATCTAGTTCTTCCAACATATCATGATCATCTACACATCCCGTCGTCCTCATTTCAAAACTTACTCGTGCAACGTCAATATTACAAGATCACCTTAAAACTCTTATTCGACGTCGAGGATATTTCATTTCTGCCTCACCACACTACTCATACTGAGTTGCTAATACCAACACCTTGATGACTACTAGACCTTCCTCCGGACACAACCGTCTCTCGGCAACTGTATTTCTAGTCACCGAACAAAGGTACATACCCTCATACAACCGACACTAAAGTCCGCTTCCGACTCTTCCACTGTTCACCTCTCTTCTTGAACACAAATACCAAAACTACAAACATTCTCCCCTGGTTTGTCCAACACCTCTTCCACTCTCGGAATCCTTCCTTATCTTAAAATGTAATACTCTACGACCTAGTGAGTTCATAGCCTTCATGCATGACAACGCGATAAATAAATCATTTCGCACATTTTCTCATTTTAAAGAACAACACTTGGAAACAACTTGGGTACACATGACCTCAACATTCTCATAACTCCGATGTCCTGCACAACGATCTCGAGAATCGTTTGCATGCAACTTTCCGTAAAACTTAATCTCATTCAACCAAAACGAGGTTGTTACGACAGTAATATATTGAATGAAAATCTTTTCATACGACAAAATTCGGAAAGAAATTACCGACACAAAATAGACCAGTCGGCTCCCACACTCATTTATATGTCATCACATGTTAATACTCATTTTGGTTATAAAAGTTTTGCTGGCAAACGTTTTCTTGACTTTTTGCAACAATTTAACTTATCATGAAAAGTGTGGAAAATTTTGCAAATTGCTAAGCTCGAAATTTCATTGTGCGACGTAAAGGGAATTGCCTTTTTCTTTAAATACACGCTTGCACATACTGACTCAATCCCGACCAAAAATTGCTATTTACGCATTTTCTTTTAATCACGAAAACTCACGTAACACACACAAGAACGCAATGCATGAAACTCTACTCGCAAATGAAGGCTATTCACTCAAACAAGGTCACCCGTTTTACTCACGCAACTTATCATTGACCCTCTACCTTCGACCAATGGTCGCTCTCTCGGCCTTGGAATAACTTGTTGTACATGCGTTTCACGGCCCACATACTCAACCATTCATACTATTTTCGTTTCGATTAATTATCTCACATTCTACCTCTACACGCTTTCAATCTAATACTGATATTTCCCTTCGTTGATATTGCTACTGAAAAGATCAGCTAAAGAGTCCGGGCTCTAATCCTCTACTCGCTCTTGAATTGACACTTTCAAGATCTCGACACTGTCCTTCCATACCATCCCAACTGATCTACCTCTAGACGGCTCATCATGTTCCAGATATCATTTCTTCTACAAAAAGTATACATACATCACATCATAAAGGATCTCCCACGATACTTCCCCAACAATGGGTCTCAATCTACCCCTTAGGGATCTTGCTGACATTCTAGATTACTGGACCACGACATTTAAACTAGCTTAAGACTACCGCTTCGGAATAATAAGGCAGATTAAGCACATACATGTACCTGTAAGTTCGCAATTACACTAGCCAGGTGTAATCCCAAACTTACCTTACATGACTGTCCTCGGTACCCTATTAGTCCTATCTCTACAATAGTGCCCTCCTAACGCATTTCCTGATTCTCAGTTGTGATTTCTACTCCCCAAAGTTTAAGTTTAGGCCCGTTCGGTCACCTAAATCCCTTAAACCTGGCTCTGATACCAATTGTAACAACCCAGTCTAAATAAAGCGTACATGGCATTTAAATTTAAAGAATTACAATACTGGGTCCCAAAAGTTTCATTACATCAGTCTCAAAACTTAGGTTGGCGGAAACAACCTATACACAACTGAGAATTTACTAGTTTCTATAAGTGTCAAAGGCACTGGCTCTATCTGCATCTGTACTCTAATCCTGCTCTTGCTCACTTACCTGAGCCTCCTACTATCTGCTTACCTGAAAAGGTTTAGTTTGGAAAATGCGAGGGTTAGACCTTGAGGTCTAGTGAGCTCCATCCTGACAGTTCTCAAAATCAGTTAAAAACAGTTTATAACTTTCAAATATCTTTGCATAAAACTTTCACATAACTTTTCATAAAACTTTCACATAAAACTCTCACGGATAAATCCGCTCACGTAAATGGCACCCTAAAGTCACTCAAGAGTGACAACGAGTCAGTCTCACGTTGCCTTACTGGATACTCCCCTTCATGGCATAAACGGGTCACTCCTCCCGGCATGAGCACTGGCGGGTCTACCTCCCGACTTAGCCAGTTTACGTCTAACACAATGTATGCATACATCTCATATAACTTTCAAACAAGTAAAAATCATGTAAAATAACATGACATTTCTACTCAATCACTTACTTTGAAAACACGTATAAAATCACGTATTTTAGTTAGAAAAACTCACCTGGCGCTTTAACAATTTCTCCTCGTGAAAACTTCAGATTTTACGAGGAACACCTATGTTGATAAAGTTATAAAAATAATGAGTCTCGTGCTAACTTTAATCTCGAACAACTTCCTACTTACTTAACTCACAACGAACTCTAGAATCTGGACCCAAAATAAAATCCGGATCCTGCATTTACTAAATAATTCCGGGTCTCACAATTTATACTGGATTCTTAAACTAATTTCCAAATTCCGGTTCACGACTTCAGCCCAAGAATTAAATAGTTTCGGCCCACATGACTTTAGTCCATGATTTAAGCAATTTTGGTCCACTTGGCTTAGTCCAAGATTTAATCAATTTTGGTCCACGTAACTTTAGCCCAATAATTTAAACAAGGCCTCAGCCCACGTGACAAACACCACCGGTCATTACTCAATTCCGGTCCTTTGGTTTACATTTTCGAATCTACTAAGCTAACTTCCAATTCCGGATCCAAGCTACAAATATCGGATCTCTTTAAAGGTGTGGCCCAAATTTCCGGTTCCCACATTTTTAGATAAATTCCGGATCTTTTCTAAAAATAAATTCCGGATCTTTTAAAAATAAATTACGAATCTACATTGGTCAGCCCAATTTTAAAAGTTCTGGATCTCACTTAATAATTTACATTCCGGAACCCATTTCAAATTTCGGATCCTCTCGACTTATTTCAATTCCGGATCCACTTTTTGGTGGATTCCGGATCTTATACAATTCCGGTTCTAACATAGGAACCAACTATTCCGGACTCTCGCAAATGGCAAATTGCGATACTGATTAAAAGTAAGTATTGGGAATCAATCCATTTTAAATCGATTAATAGGTCCAATCCCCCAAACACAATGGTTATTCTACTCTATTAAACTGCTTACGATTAAATAACCCCTTTAAAGCGTCCTTTATAAATTTTCCAACAAAACTCACAAAACTCAAACCCGTTAACAATTTCTTAGCCAAAGGTTTAGAGAGAAGAGATTACCTGATTCGAAATTGTGTAGAATCAGACTCCGAAATTACACTTTCTTTTTCCAATTTGTGGAATGATGATGCCTTCTCTCTCAATTTGCAATGGAGATGATTTTTCTCTGCACCCTTCTCTAAGCCGCCACACTCACCCACAAGATGAATAGTTCTAGGGTTTTGAGCCAATTATTGCGGTTTTTATACTTTCCCCAAATTTACACTAAAGACCCTCTATTGCAAAACTTCATATTATCACCACACTTCTTGCATCTTTCCTCTACTTTGAACACGGTTATTACATGTAATAGTTAAACATTTCATATCTTTAAATATATAAAAGAAAAACCCAAAAGGTAATGAGTTGGCACCATGATACTTGAGTATTCTCAAATAGTGGATTGTGGTTTAGTCATGCAAAATATATAAAATTAGAAGGTGTCATGCAAAATTAAAAAGAAGTTGATGATTGTTGGAATAAAGTTTGATTATACAAACATCAATAAATATATTTATATAACACAAAGATATAACATATCATGACATGGCATGAAGCCATAAGATTTTAGTATTTTCAAATAGTGAATTGCGATATATTAGAAAATGAGAGTGTATATAATAGGAGAAGATGTCATTGGAAATTAAAAGGAGATTAATGATTGTTAAAACGAAGTTTGTTTACAAACACAATTAAACAATCAATAAGGCACAATCCAAAGGCCAAAAGCCATAAGATTTTAGTATTTTCAAATGTTGAATAAAACAATGTATACATATATATAAGAAATAACCAAAAGAACTTGAGGTACCGAAACGTCTTTTGACCAATACCTCAATAGATATTTTACAAAACATAACATAAATATTTATATAACATATGTATATATAACTATATATAAATAGAAAAATCTTTATATTTTCTATCTTTCTTTATTTATATGTATGAACAAAATAAGCAAAGGTATTTGAAGTGACATTGTAAGATTTTTTTTCTCAAATCTTGCATTATGGTATTGTTTTAGTCATCCCACATCCCACATTGATGAGGGAATGCTAGATTGGACTTTGGAGAATGGAATAGACTACAAGTAATGATGAAAGAAAGTTATATATAAAGTTGAAACGAGTTAGGTAATCTCACATTGATAAGAAGATTAACAATTTTATAAAACATGTTAAGATATATTGGCAACAAGAGAGGATTCATGTTTGTAGCAACTCATAGATAGTCATATGGTTGTGTGGTGTGTCGTTTGAGTTCTAAACAGTATAACAACAAAATTATTACCAATAAATATCAATTTATTCGTAAATATTTCTCGCTACCCGCGCAACGCGTGGGGCCCACACTAGTATATATAAAGGAGAATGTAGGAAAAAGAGTTAACGATAAAGTTTCTTTCATATTTATCTTTTTTTCTCATAATTTTGAATTATTTTTAAATTATTTCAATAGATTAAATGCTAAATCTTTTCATTTTCTTTTTTAATTTAAATTAAAAATCATTTGTACTTTCATTTGTAAACTAACAGTGATTATAAATTAAAACTTTTATCAAATTTTCTAATTTTTATTTAATTTTTATAAATTAGACTTAAATTAAAATTAGTTTTTTTTAATTTACATGATGAATAAGTAACTTAGTAGACAAAGCTAACAATGTTTATAAATATAACTTTGTTTTAATAAGCTAACAATAATAGTAAATCAATATATATATATATATATATAGGTGGGTTCAAACGAGAATAGAACATGTTTAAAAGAATAAAGGGTCAAATCTCAGTCCCTAATAAGAAAAAATCAATGGTTGAAAAAGGCAATGGCATTTTATGTAATTAATTAAAACCATAAACCCATTCCATATGTGGACAATATATCATAAGGGTAAACTTAGATTTTTTTTTTACTATAACTAATATATAGGACAAAAGACAGGAGATGTCGAGATTTATATTGATAAGATTACTCCATTCCTAAAATCAAGGTAATCATGCTCCTATAATTTTGTATGAACACCTACAATCTACCTAGTAATTTGTTAGGGTGTTTTTAAACGTCTTAACAAGATTTCTAGGACAATTCAAATACAAAGCGTCACACTAGCTATTTTATAAGACTCTTTTGAGAAGTGTCGTGTAAACCATTTTTTATACGACACTTGATTTATAAAACACTTTTTCAAATAATGTCCTATAAAATAGCTAGTATTCTATAAAAACGTCCAAAAAACTTGTTACCATGCTCAAAAAAACATTATTTTTTGGTCATATAAATTAATTATTATAAAACGATTTATTAGAACGCTTAGAAATTTTTGACGTCTTATAAATAGCGTTTAAATCTAGCTTTATAACTCTTGTCTAATGAAAAATCAAGTTATACATGCCCCAAAAAGTTTATACATATTTTGTAAAATTTCAAGTACTCATTTGTACTTAAAAATAAATCACATCTGTTATTCATCGATATTAATTATTACCGTAAGTGGTTTACTTTTAACCGTAAGTATAGATCCATTCTACCTTTTGCAAAAGGAATAGTGTGTCCTTGAATGTACATTGTATAAATTGGTTCGTATTCTATCATTAAAAAGCATCATATCATATACGTCGTCATAGAGTGGATCACCAACTTGGCTACTCTATTGTTCTCGAGTACACCTCGAGGATCCACTATATGACGACGTGTTTCTTTCTCCCTTTTACATTTCCGCATTAATGTTTGTATATGAAAAAAGTTTACAAAATCGATATTATTCTACCAACAGGAAATGTTTGGGGGTGTGTTATTCTTTTTTAGCCTATGCTAACGACACTTTTCTTTATCTTTTTAGTCCACTACGTTTATGCCAAGCTCCCCTTGTGTATCAAGTTATGAACTACCGAGCATGTCCCACAGGGATGGACCCAGGAATTTTTTCATACGGTTTTTATCGAAGTGTTTTTCATCTTTTTACCAACGTTCAATATCGTCCGATGTGTTTTTAGCCAAATTCCGGCGTTTCGAGAGATTTTTAACGTTTTTTGCTTGATTTCGTTGGGTTTTTAAGTTTTTTTATCGATTTCGAGAGTTTTTTTCGGTATTTTTGTTGATTTCAAGAGATTTTTTCGGTTTTTTTGGTTGAATGGGTATAAGATTTGGGCATTTTTACCAGTTTAGGTGCACCACTTATAGTTTTCAAAATAATACGGTAGCACCTCCTAAATCGTTACGGTGACACCTTCACAAAAACGAATTTTTTTACCCTTCATCGGAAAATTGTTACGATGGCACGTACCACCGGGTGCCCCTCATGGGGTCCGTCCCTGATGTCCCATTCCCAATATTTCCGAATGTAGGGATCAAAACCTACACACGGATAATATATTACAACACAACCCCTTCTCTCTCCCTCTCTCTCTCTCTCACTTACTCACATACGCATACACACACACACATATATATATATATATATATATATATATATATTAAAATGGTTGTAATCGGTAATAGTCATATTATTCTCTGTGTCCGAATGTCTCCCCTCTTTATGTAGGTGACTATTATGCTTTCGTCAATATGCAATTATACGTCTCTTTCGCAACTTGCAGCTCACTTTTTCGCTTTATTCCTTTTTGAAAACAATACAATCGTTCGAATTTATATGCTCAAACAATTATTACATCTATTTAGAAATTAGATTATATCATATATTTAACGTAAAAATTGGACAAATGGCCATAAGTTCATAATTATTTTGGGAAAAAATTGGATAAATATGGCCATATTTAAGGGTCATATTATGCCTACCTAACCATATGAAAGGCATTTAATTTTACGTCACGTTTCATATATGTATGTATATGTGTAATATATATGTTAATAACTTGATATTAATATGTGTGTGAATTTGAGATCGTGTGAGACCAAACTATTTTTGTGAGATCAAAAAATTTAACACTAAACCTTCACAGCAAAAAGGTAATGTGATGGTAAACCTTCACAGTGTTTTTGTTGTGAAGGTTTGCTGTTTTTCTTACCTTCACAATGAATCACTGTGAAAGTTTAGTGTTAATTTTGTGGTCTCACGAAAACAGGTTGGTCTCACGTGAACACAATCCTATGTATGTGAGTGCATATATAATTGTAAATAACACAGTGAAAACATTCTATATTTATTCATAAAATGAATTATATTTCAAATAGAAATCGATAAACTAAACGATTTTTGAGAATATTGTTCTTTTAATTATGATGTGGTCATGTATTTTTAAGAATATTATCCTTCTGATATGTTTAATTGCTTAAAGATTCATATACAATAACACATCTCGTAAAATTATATATCTGACCTGATTTGGGATCATGTGATATCAGACGATTTTCGTGAGACCCATGAGACCACATAAATAAAATTCAACTTTCACAACAAAATACATTGTTTTGTTGTAAATTTCTCATTGATTTTTGTACATTCATAATGTTTTTTCTGTGAAATTTTAATGCTATTTTATGATATGAAAGACCTCATAAAAATAATTATGTGTCACATAAACCTAACCTTTTTTACCTCTAATACTATTATCAAAATAGGGGTAGTTTCATTTGCAAACTACTTTTATTTTGCAAACCGTGCAAACCATCGATTTCATTGGATAAGTTGATGAAATTGATTCATGAAATTGTGTAATTTGATGAAATCGGTTCATATTATTCTTTTATTGATGAAATTGTTTTATATATAGTTGTGTTTTTCATGTAAAAATGAAAAAGTTTCATCAAACTGAGAAAAATACATGAAATATTTTCATCAGAATGAGAAAAATACATGAAACTATATAAAAAATACAAATATATGGAATAATTTCATCAAAAAAGAATTATATGAAACAATTTTATCAAATTAAACAACTTCATGAACCAATTTCATTAACTTAACCAATAAAATTGACGGTTTTCACGATTTGCACAATAAAAATGGTTTGCATTTGATCTATCTCCTATCAAACTATATAGCTTTATTCTCCAATTTATTATGATAATTTGTCACTTTTTGTTGTCTTTTTATTCTTTTATGATTCTTTATCTTACAATTGCATATCTTTATAAATTTAGTAATTTATAGTTTTATTCTTTACATGATATGTATATATTTTAAGTTATATATTAGACTGCAAAACCTTTTTTCTTTCAAAAGCAAATTCAATAATTTTTGAAGCATCTCACATATGAATAATCATTTAATTTTCACAAGTTTTGGTTAAAACTATTTATATTTTATATATTTATTATTTAATAATCATTATAAAATGTTTTATAATATTGATTTATGATCAAGATGTTTCTTTACTTTTTTGAAGGAATTTTTTTTGGCAAGATAACAATTAATAAAAATACTCCATATTAAATATAGATGCTTCTTTACTCATTGAATTATTTGTATTGGTTTTTTTTCCAACATATATTAAGGAGAAATGGTTAATTAATCGATGTGGGACTCTTAACACCGACATTATTATCTTTCTTTTTAACTTGTAGGATATCTCGAGGCCGCATAAATTCCGTTATGAAACAAATGAAGGGGAGGAAGAACCAGGATCATACTTCATTAGCGTCGTATGTCGGAAAAGCATAGCCCAACTATGTTAACAACAAACAGTCAAGGAGCAATGAAGGTTCTTGTCCTTGCTTCACATCATTTCATAACTAAATCCATATCGTTTCATCTCGAAACCATATTAATCATATATTTTCATATCGGAATCATATCCATCCATATCAAAATCAATATAAAGTATATACATCGCAAGTATTTGAGAAAATTAGTATAATCATCTCTACAAACAAGTAGATATGCATAAGGCCTGAATCTTTTCAGGTCTAATCCAATGCCTCTCAAGCCTGTTTTCCATATGCAAAAAATAGACTTGGACTCGAGCTTTGGAAAGGACGGATGCTTTGAGCCGGTCTTAACCCGACCTTTGGAAAACAATTGGCTTGATTGGGCTTTTAAGTTTGGGCTCAAGCTTGCTAGGCTTGGAAAAAAAAAATTAATCAAAGCTTACGACTTAGGTTTGTTATTTAGTAGCTTAATAAGTTTAACGAGACTCCACGATAACTATTTAGTAGAAACTTAATGATATACAAAATGGCTTATTCAGTAAGGTTCAAGAGAAGAGCTTTATGCGTAACGGCAAGTTTTTTCCAAACCTGACCTCCCAATTAAAAAAACGCTTCTTTCATCTATGAAAAAACTCTTCAGAACAAAAACATTTCCAATCTATACGGACAGATCCAAACATCACTTAATGGAAAACTAATAAAAAAAACACCCCAGTAAATCAAATCCAGTTAGAAAATATAAATTATTTTCAACACTTTAAGTGTACAAAATTTCCTATAAGTTAAAATGTGAGTATTTAAATACAAGTCACATAAAAATTTCCATGTAATGCTGAACATGTAATATATAATTTTACATACATTTAAGTTGGTAAAAATGTATAAACATATAAACACTTCAAAGCTAATTTTTTTCTTCCAAAAACCAATAAATACAAAATAAATGCATATAATTTGAAGGATATATAAAACCCTCTCTATAGTTTTACTTAGATTTGTTGGTTTGATATAATATATACTTTATAATCTTCCCTATAAATTATATCAAATGAACAAAAAACTTAAAATAACAAAATAAGATAACAAATAAAATCCATTGCTTAAACCACATTTAACCCTTATTAGAACCCAAACCCTTGAAATATAAGAAGCTACCATAGAAATGATAAGGTTTTCTCAATGGACAATAAGAAATCAACATCTCCAATACCCTTATCTAATAGTTTGAATCCAACAATCAAAAATGGATTACCAAAATCCCCAATCACTCTAAACCCATTACCAAGAATAAAGATGAAGGGGGTGTTTGGTTGGGGGTATTGAGGGGGTAAGGATTAAGGAATGAGAATTATAATGAATAATGTGGTTTGGTTTGATATAATATAATAGATTCATTACCACAAATCTATTAATTTCTATTCCTGACCAAATTGGGGGGATGAAAATCTTATTCCCGCTTAGTAATTGTATCCCTTCATCTCTTGATGTGAATGGAATATATATTTTTTATTTTCATGTTGGAGGAGACATATTTGTATTTAAAATATTATATAAAATGATTTTTTTATTGATTATATTGGTTTAACCGAACAAAATCAATGCAATGTTCATTCCTATTCTCATTCAGTCATTCTACTGCATTCCCATTTTTTAAAATGAACCAAACACCCCCGAAGTGTTAAATGCTTACCTTGGAGATGCATACCCCTAAATCCTTGAGCAATGCTTCCTCACCAATACCTTCAATGAAATACCCAACTTTCTATCAGGATTCTCTTTTCTCTCTACTCTTCTACACGTTAGTGACACAAATGAAAGGTCTTATTTCTTCTATTTAGCCTCAGGTTTCTACATTCACAAAAATTGCACTTAACTCCCTAGCTTTCCATAGAAATTAGATTATATGGACAATTATATTATGTTTTTAGTCCCTGCGGTTTAGAAATAGCACACTTCGTCCCTCTAATTTGTAATTCATTGTTATTTTCGTTCTTATAATTTATCGTTGTTTTGATCCTTGTGATTTACAATTCTTTACTGTTTTGGCCCTTATACCTAAAGGTAGGAATTAGTCTAGAAACGAAAATAACAATAAATTGCAAACTGCAAACCATAAGGATGAAAATCGCAATTTATAAACCACGTGAACAAAAAATCAAAGTTATTAACAAACCACGGGGACGAATATCCTAGTTTACTCTAGTTTTTAAATAGATTTAGAATAAAAAAAAACTCAAAAGACTTGTGCATGATGAATGATTTGATTTTGCCTTGTATGATCCAATTGAACATAAGGCCATCCGTACCCACAGCGGGATGGGCAGCGGGATGGCGAGGGGAAGCTGCGGGATGGACTACGGCCCGGGCGGGGTTGGCGGGGCGGGATGGTATCCGGGGATGGGATCCCGATCCATCCCGAAGGGTTTTTTAAAAAAAAATTTAATTAAATTTTAAAAAATGTAACCGTTGAACAGCTCTTTGTAAAAAAAAAAATTTATTTTTCTCAATTTAATCCCACTATATATTTAACCCTCAACCTCTTATTTCTCACACCTCTCAAATTCTCTCAACCTCTTATTTCTCACACCTCTCAAACTCTCTCAAACACTCTTCCATTCTCTATATTTTAAACAATATGGATTCGCCACAACCCGGTTCACCAACCGCATCATCATCATCATCAAACACTCTTCCATTCTCTTATTTATCTTATTTTTATTTATTAAAAAATATATAAATATTTTTATTTTGTTAAATAATTAAATGTATAAATAAAATAATTAAAATAAATGAGGTGGCAAAAGGGTTTGAGGGAATGGGGTACGGGTGTTTAGGGATTGTTAGGGATTGAGTGAGGGATGAGAGAAAAGCTGATGTGGCGCTGATGTGGAGTGGAATATTTGAAAGATTCCCTCCATGGGGTACTGATGGCCTAAATCGAATCCATTCAAAGTATGTGGGAAAAGACAATTAATAGATCAAGAAATTTATTTAATTATGAAAAATCATTCATTTATTTATAGCAATTTATATAGACGCTACACTTTTCATTCATATTTTTACAGATATATATTGTTTGGTTTTGAAATATGACTTATGGTCGTCAACTTCAAGCTTCTTTTCTCCTTGAATTCGAGGTGATACAGTTAACGATCTATATATTATCGGTATTCGAATTTTGTCTAGCTTATATGGTTGCGAACCAACCGACTCGAGTCTCCTCCCTACTCTTGAGCTTATTGGAGTTGGAGCCTCGTTTAACCTACACCAAATAAGAGCTAGAAATGTTAAACTTTTTGGTACACAAATGATTAATGAATGTCGGTTAATATTATGTGAAAATATGTGGAATCTCATTAGATTATTCTTCGAAAAAAATCCCTCAGTAAATAAAGGTGGTTCCAACACACACACAACACACACACACACACATATATATAGTGTAAAAAATGGTCTAAATCTAGCTGATGTGGAGCTCTAATAATCCACTTCTTGTGTTAGATTATAAAAAGTTGGATTACTTACTTGTTGCAATCAACATTAGGGTCAATTAAACCTGCATCAAGATCTACATGACAAAGTTGTGGAACCTCTTGAGCATTGGTCACGTTTATCCCCATCACAACGGCAGCCTGCTTTAAGCATTGGCACACATATGTTCGTTCTTCAGGAGTCGTTTTCGTAATTTCGCTCAAACTTTGAGCACTTTGGCAACACGGATCATTGATCTGATCGATTCCCATCAAGAAACCTTGGCAAGGCAACATCCGAGCCACCACTTCTTGGCAAAAAATGGCGTTGGCGCCATTCATAGCCAGAAACAACAACATTATTAACACCCAAATTGAAGACCCACCCACCATTTTATAATTCACTCTTTTTAATGTTTTAATTGCAATATTAAATCGTTGCTTAATTTTTTTGGTGTAATCAAAGTGATTGATGTAATTTGTAGTGAAATGATAGTGTATAAATAATGTGAAGTTAGTAAAAAGGAATTGTTACGGAGAAAGTATGTTGCAATGTTGATAAAAGTTGTGATGGTTCATGAAAACTTGTGTTACACGATAACGGAAAATCATAATAACTTTGTTTGTTAATGTGTGAAACGTTAGTCGTAGCTTGTGATCATATGCATTTAGCCATATATGAAAGCCAGATAAATGTGACTGGATTGCTTGCCGATTTGTAGGATAGGAAATACGTATTGAACACGCGATTTACCCTCATGATGATTGTGAGACTAGTACGGTGGAGTGGCGTAATACCCAATTTATAACATATGGTTTTCCTTGGATATAAGAAAGGAAAACAAATTCATTAAAATTATAGCATAAAATTTTCCTAGTAAGGTATCTATGTGTGTGTATATATATATATATATACTAGATAAGTACCTGCGCGCGATGCGGCGCGAAGTATCTCAAATCTAAAGTCGAGAATTCGAAAAAATAATTTTGTTTCATGTTCATATTTATACGCTTTTAAATCGCATATCAGATATATAAAATTAAAGGTCAATATGGTTAATTGGTCAAAAAAATTAGAGAAAATAATATAATCATGATTAAGAAAGTATAAATAATTAAATATACTATACTAAAATATTTGCATATTTATATTTTTGAAAAATGTTTGAACTCATAATCCTAAAGTCAGTTGCTAAGTGATATCTTTTTTTTCAAGTAAATAAATCTCTTATGATAACTCTAAGGGTGTTATCAACAGAATGAAATTTGATAGAATTGTTTTGAAGTAAAAATTGATATGAAATTGCAAAAAGAAAATTACGGCAATTTGGTGATTATTTGTATCAAATCTCATACCAATTTAAACAAATCTCATACTAATCACGACACATTAATTCGTATATATTTATGATATTTAATAATATAATTAAATCCAAAAATATTCAATATTGAGCTCATTTCGAAGGTATTGACGAAGCGATTACAATGATATAATTTGTAAAAAATAGAAATATTTTTTTAATGCATTTTAGTTCATATACATTATTTATGTTTATATGATAAGAGTCTAAAATGAAAAATAAAAAAGTAAGATATTAAAAGTAAACTACATACATAATTATAAGGGTAGTAAATGTAACGTATAAATTAAAAAAATTGAATTGATGAGAGATTTAAGGAGGAGTGAATGTGAACTGCGTCCAGATACATGTTTAGGCATGGAAATATTGAAGTCGGCTCACCAGAAGATGACACATGGCATGCTAGTTACTTATTTATTATATGTATAGATATCCTTAAATATAATAAAAGTTAAGTTCATATAAACTTAACTTTTATTATATTTAAGGATATCTATATGTATATGGGGGGTCATTCAAGGGAGAACTCAATAATTTGTGATAACTGTGAGATCCAATCTCAACCACAAACTAAAGGATAAGTTAAGAAATTTATATATTTGGAAATTTTGACTTAAAATTTGAATATAGGACATTTTAGGTATTTTAGAAAATTTATCTCTCCTCTCTCCTCTACCCTCTTCCCTCTCCCGTGAACATTCCATTGGGTATAGTGTGATACCCACTCTAATACCATATGATACACGATGTAATACACTGTGATGTCGATTGATATCCACTGTGATACCCCCAAATACACGATGTAATACACTGATACTGACTGAAACCCACCGTGATACCCTAAGATACACGATGTGGTACACTGTTATAGCCAAACAGGTGATACGCTATTGTGATACATTTAGTAAAGGCACAGTGATACAATGTGATCTACTATTTAAAACCCATAGGCATACTGTGATATGATAATCCATCGTCGAAATCTTCAGCGTGATCTGTGTTGTGATGCATCGTCGAGATATCGGTGTCATATGTGGTGCTACAAAGACGGGGAGAAGTGAGACATTGAAGTCGATTTCAATAAAGGGAGGCCATCGAAGACGTTAAGGAATATATGGGAGGCCATCATAGAAGGTAAAGAGAGTGGGGGAGGTCGTTGTAACTGGTGAAAGGGGTGGGGGAAGGTCGTCGCCCGTCAGACCTGGAACCGACGGAGTTGCAATATGGGTTCCTTCGAGATCCGAGTTCTAGTGCCCCGGGGAGATCGGGGTCATAGTACATAGGAGAAATATGGGCTATGATAATGTCGTTTTCCGACATTATTTTGATCCCGAAGTCGTTCTGTTTGTTGTAAGTTCCCGAGTAAAAATAGTTGAATTTAATGGTTTCTATGAGAAAGTACAGGTTTTTATTAATAATTGATGTTGGAAGAGTTTTGGAGCAATCGGAGCAAGTCTACAACAGTCCAGTGCAAAAAGGAGAAAAATCAGATTTTTGGACCAAACAGTGCTCTGCGCGCCTCCAAACGCGCCCACAAACGCGCAGGCTTATTTTTGTAAAACATTCCAGTGCGCTGCGCGCCTCCAAACGCGCCCACAAACGCGCCAAAGCCCTGATACGTTTTTAAAGCCTTTTTCTGCTTGGGTTGAGGGGGAATCTTAGTTACGTTTGGAGACTCTCTCTGGGCGATTTTGGGAGATAGAAGACGGTTTTTGAAGAGAAGAAGAGGGCTAGAAACATCAAGATACGAGAATCAAAAGGCGAATCGAGTTCATTCATCGAGGGATTAAGCTTTTCAGGGAGTTTTAGATTTCATTTTTCTTAGAACCAAACATGTTTACTTTCGTTTTTGTTATGTCGTTTCTGAGTTTTGGAACCCCCAATATGAACTAATCCGTTCATGTTGGGGGGTTGGTTTGAATCATGGTTGGATGATTATTTAGCTTTACAGTAGATACGGTCGATTTGATTTTTATGGATGAAACATGTGGGTTTGTTCTTAATGCTTGTAATAGTCCGATCAACTATTATTTGATTTAATGAATCTTTTAACGTTTGAGAAAAGTTTTGAGGTTTATCTAGTCCTTCATGTCTTAGTCGAATTTGAGATAGAAATATGATAATTCGTACTTTGTGGTTTTTTTTAATCACTGTTTGTTCAATTACCTTTGTTGAGATCGAATGATGATACAAAATGTTGAATGAATGTTACTATAGCTTGATTGAGTATAGTGATGGATTGTGATTATACCTGTCATCCTGGAGTTATGTCAATCGTGTCAAATCTGTGAGTTAAGTAATTATTAACATGAGGAACCCAACCCTCCAACTCCTTCTCTTAGTTAAATTAATTAAAGTTTTTAATCGTGTTCCGATATTCAACAAACCAAATCAATTTGCATTAGTCTAGTTAATAATCCATACAGTCATTATGGTACTTGACACCTGGTTCCTTTGGTTCGATACTCGTACTTTATAAGTACTATTACTTGATTCGACCCGTACACTTGCGGTAGATTTAGGGGGGTGTAAACCCACCTATCAAGTTTTTGGCGCCGTTGCCGGGGAACCTGTTTTGTGTGAATATCACTACCAGCTGTAGAAATTATTACATTAGACACCCTGTTTTCATTTTATTTTAATTTGCTTTGAAAGTTCATATATTTTTGGGTTTTAAGATTCTATCTTCTCCGTTTCAGGTTACCTCTTGGTTTATGCCAAGAAGAAGACTGTTTCGGGAATTACTATTGATTGACCCGGAAATAGAAAGGACCGCCAGAGATCTAAGAAGACAAGCACGGAACATAATGGCCGACAACAACATCAATGTCGGGGAAGATTGGGGAGAGGGGTTGCCCATGGGTAATGGTCAACCAATTCCAAATGCGAATGCAAATGCGAACAATCAGAACCACAATAACGCCAATCACGGTCTCAACAACGTCAATCAAACGCCAACAATAATGTCAATCACGGTATTGGCAACAACTACAATGTTAATCATGGCGTCAATGACAACGTCAACAATGGTGTCAACAATGGGATCAATCATAATCTCAATCACAACGCCAATCTTGGGATCCATCATAATGTCAATCAACCACCACCGCCACCACAAAGGGTACCAATGAGGAATTTCTCCAACCCGAACATGGGCACTGCACAACGAGGACCATATGCACCTCCGATAGCTGCTAATAATTTTGAAATCAAGCTTGGTACCATTCAATTGGTGCAATCGAACATGTTTGGAGGTGCAGCGACTGAAGACCCCCATGCACACTTGCGCGCGTTTGAAAAGATATGCAATACTTTCAAGGTAAATGGGGCGGATCAAGATTCAATCAAGATACAATATTCCCATTCTCATTGAGGGACCGAGCCACTACTTGGGAGGAGAATTTACCACCGGGGTCGATTCGAACATGGAACGATATGGTGACGGCTTTTCTCAACAAGTTCTTTCCACCGGGGCGAACGGCTCAACTGTTATCCGATATCACCCATTTCGCCCAATGGGATCAAGAGTCGTTGTACGAAGCATGGGAAAGATATAAAGCAATGCTCAAGAAGTGTACACATCATGGGTTACAAGAGTGGATGGTTATACAAACATTCTATGTGGGATTGAACCCTCAATTTAAGAATGACCTCACAGCTGTTGCAGGTGGAGCCTTAATGAACAAATCCTATGAAGAAGCGGTTGAGTTGATAGAAAATTTGGCAGAACATAGCTATTCCACTCCAAGATCCGCTGTTAGAAAAGTTGCAAGCGTACAAGAAACAGAAGAGTTGAAGGCTATAAAGGCACAATTGACTGCGTTGACTAATCAATTGAAAGGAGCCGCCATTCAACCGAATGTTCAAAATTCTCAAGACTATCAATCGCCGGAACAAGTCCAGTTCGTTCAGAATCAAAATAATCGGCCGAGGAATGACCCATTCTCTAACACCTATAAAGAGGGATGGAAGCGACATCCTAACTTTTCTTGGAGTCAACCTCGACAAGGCCCAGCTAAAGAAACAATGGGACAGCAGCAACAGCAGCAGCAGTATGGTAACCATTCTAACTCTTCGAATTCTTTTTCATCTAACAATGTTTATCGTCCCCCAGGTTACAATCAGAGGAAATATGATGAGGGGCAATCTTCAGAAAAGAAGCCGGGGTTAGAAGACATGATGATGAAATTCATGTCAAAGATGGAAGGTGCGGTTGAAGGATTGGCAAGTACAGTGGGTAATGTGAAGGCGACAACTGACCAAAATACCGCCTCAATCAGAATGCTAGAAAGACAAGTCGGGCAAATAGCTGAAGCACTACAATCCCGGACTCAAGGTCAATTCCCTAGTCAGACTGAACGAATACCAAGAGAGGAGTGCAAGGCTATTCATCTGAGAAGTGGAAAGGAGTTGATTATAGACCCTACCCGAGGGCCATTGACTGATGACACTGAAGCTGAAGGTACTGAAGTGGATCCCATCAAGGTAGAAGAGGTTGAGGTAGACGAGGAGATAGAGATTGAAATGTCGAAGAATATAAAGGGGAGGAACAAGAGTATATTCCATCAATGCCGACAAGCAACCCATATGTGCCACCACTACCTTTTCCGAATCGGTTGAAGGCACATAAGGATGAGGAACAATTCCAGAAATTTCTTGACATTTTCAAGAAATTACACATCAATATTCCATTTGCGGAGGCACTGGCAAAAATGCCAAGTTATCTCAAGTTCATGAAAGATATCTTGTCCAAGAAGAGAAAGATCGAGGAGCATGCCACGGTTGCACTTACTGAAGAGTGCAGTGCTATCATTCAGTACAAGCTTCCGCCGAAGCTTAAGGATCCAGGGAGTTTTACTATCCCTGTTCAAATAGAAAAATCTAATTTCAGTAAGTCATTATGTGATCTTGGTGCAAGTGTTAATTTAATGCCTTTATCCATTTTCAGGAAACTTGGCTTGAGGGAAGTGAAGCCAACGAACATGACACTTCAACTTGCAGATAGATCGGTGAAGTACCCTTATGGAATCGTGGAAGACGTTTTGGTAAAGGTTGGAAAAATTTATTTTCCAGTTGATTTTGTAGTTCTAGATGTGGAGGAAGATGTTGAGATACCGTTAATCTTGGGAAGACCATTCTTAGCCACAAGCAAGGCTTTGATAGACATGGAAGAAGGGGTAATGACTTTTAGAGTTGGGAATGAGAAAGTAGCCTTCCATGTTCTCAAGAGAGTAGAAGATAGAGGTGAACCAAGAACGGGGCAAAATGGATCAGAAAATGGTAAGAATGGGAACACGCATGTGGAGGGAATCAGGAACAATCGTATGTGTGGGAGAGTCAATTCCGCAAGCGATATCGATCCAAATTGAGAGCCACACAGTCGTGCCACGACAGAAAATACGGCGCTGGGTGGGAGGCAACCCACCATAGGTTAAATCTTAATTTTTATTTTGGTCAGTTTCTTATTTTTGTGTGCTTTCTTTTGTTTTGTGTGTTTGTGTTTAGTTTTTGTGTGTTTGTGTTTAGTTTTTGATCCCTGATAGCAATTCTGATATGACCAAGAGCAAGGCAGGAGAAGGAAGGGCAGAAATAGGTGAACAGTGATCCGCGCATGCATCCTGAAAGGTATCTACACAACACCTCTTTGCAAACCTCGGTTTCACCAAGGTTTGGGGTCCCTGTTTTCACTTGAACTTTATCGTTTTATGATTCCTTGTTGAGAAAACAAACCTAATCTAGAGATTAGGTTTGGGGTGGCGTAATTACTGTTAGTTGTACTGTATCGCTATTTCGTGATTATATTTTGTGTGTTATTTGTTTCCATTGGGGACAATGTTTATATCTGGTTTGGGGTGATTTGTCGAGTCTATCATTGGTTGATCTCAGTGGATTGAATAATCACCCTGTTTATAGTGAGGTATGGACGACCAGTTGAGCATGATTTAGTGTGAGAGTTCGAAGACACTGATTTTGGGGAAAGGATTTAGAAAGGATAATATAGCACAAAGGTGAACCTGGGCGACTGCACACATAGAGACATTAGTGGAGACCACCCGTAAGTTGTTGAGCCATACACGTGCTAACTTCGATTCTGAGAGACTACACACTACTCGATACACTTTTCATTAGTCCTTTGATCGTTGTTGTAGTTGATCTCGCTATAACTTGCATCCATTATCAAAGACATCCATAGGAATAGAAGTGAAGCTTTAGCCTATCTCTATGAACAAACCATGTGATAACTCATCAAGATTATTGGTTGCTGCTAATTCCAATGCTTTTCACTACTCAAGGTTCTCAGTGAAAACCCGTTGTAACCCCCTCAGTAAAAAAAACCGCAAACCCAGTAAATCAATCATAAAGGGTTTTGCCAAAAAAAAAGAGCTAAATAAAACTGAGGGGTCAGTTTAAAGAATTTGAGTGAAGTGTTAGGAAGCCCGAACGAAAGAAAGAAGGGAGGATCACCAAATATCGTCATAAATCCTTTGACCTCCACCCAAAAGCAGCAACCATACCCATTTAAAGATCTGAATTCAGCATGGAGAGTTTGTAAGGAATGGCGAAGCAACGTTTCTATGTCCTAGTCTTGATAATGGATTCCTTCTGAGATCAATTTGTGTACAACTGTGCGTTATTGTTTAATTGTTGTTCATGCAAGCTTTGTGAATTCTTGTACCCAACTTCTGAAAGCATGACAACATTTGTGAAACCTAGGGCTCAAGCGAAGAGAGAGAACCGTGAGGTAGGGTCAAGGCGAAATCCTCTCTGTGTGTGTTTAGTCTAGGTGCACTTAAGTGTAGTGTGGTCCCTGATAAATCCAGTTCCCAAGGTTTTGCTGTTTAGATTCCATAGCTAGGTCTGCTCACTGTTCGTCCATCTCACAGGTAATTCATGGTGGTTGTTGAGTTGACTAGAGATCGCAATTGATATTCTCGACAACACGAAATTGCGATTGTTTGGATTGTGGTTGAATGCTTATTTGTGTCGCTATTTTGCTTGGGGACAAGCAACGCTCGGTTTGGAGTTGTTGATAATGTCGTTTTCCGACATTATTTTGATCCCGAAGTCGTTCTGTTTGTTGTAAGTTCCCGAGTAAAAATAGTAGAATTTAATGGTTTCTATGAGAAAGTACAGGTTTTTATTAATAATTGATGTTGGAAGAGTTTTGGAGAAATCGGAGCAAGTCTACAACAGTCCAGTCCAAAAAGGAGAAAAATCAGATTTTTGGACCAAACAGTGCTCTGCGCGCCTCTGAGCGCGCCTCCAAACGCGCCCACAAACGCGTAGGCTTATTTTTGTAAAACATTCCAGTGCGCTGCGCGCCTCCAAACGCGCCCACAAACGCGCCAAAGCCCTGATACGTTTTTAAAGCCTTTTTCTGCTAGGGTTGAGGGGGAATCTTAGTTACGTTTGGAGACTCTCTCTGGGCGATTTTGGGAGATAGAAGACGGTTTTTGAAGAGAAGAAGAGGGCTAGAAACATCAAGATACGAGAATCAAAAGGCGAATCGAGTTCATTCATCGAGGGATTAAGCTTTTCAGGGAGTTTTAGATTTCATTTTTCTTAGAACCAAACATGTTTACTTTCGTTTTTGTTATGTCGTTTCTGAGTTTTGGAACCCCCAATATGAACTAATCCGTTCATGTTGGGGGGTTGGTTTGAATCATGGTTGGATGATTATTTAGCTTTAAAGTAGATACGATCGATTTGATTTTTATGGATGAAACATGTGGGTTTGTTCTTAATGCTTGTAATAGTCCGATCAACTATTATTTGATTTAATGAATCTTTTAACGTTTGAGAAAAGTTTTGAGGTTTATCTAGTCCTTCATGTCTTAGTCGAATTTGAGATAGAAATATGATAATTCGTACTTTGTGGTTTTTTTTAATCACTGTTTGTTCAATTACCTTTGTTGAGATCGAATGATGATACAAAATGTTGAATGAATGTTACTATAGCTTGATTGAGTATAGTGATGGATTGTGATTATACTTGTCATCCTGGAGTTATGTCAATCGTGTCAAATCTGTGAGTTAAGTAATTATTAACATGAGGAACCCAACCCTCCAACTCCTTCTCTTAGTTAAATTAATTAATGTTTTTAATTGTGTTCCGATATTCAACAAACCAAATCAATTTGCATTAGTCTAGTTAATAATCTATACAGTCATTGTGGTACTTGACACTTGGTTCCTTTGGTTCGATACTCGTACTTTATAAGTATTATTACTTGATTCGACCCGTACACTTGCGGTAGATTTAGGGGGGTGTAAACCCACCTATCAGGCTACATCTTCGACGTTACATATCCGTTGTGATCTGAGTTATATATTCGGCGTTACATCTTCGACAGTTACGGGTTACAGTTGTTTGACCATCGTTTCCAAAGAAGTTACTTGGTGGTGATCATGGTGGCTACGAGTGGATGGTTTCGACCGTACCGGCCATCGATGGTGATGCATATAAATATGAAGCAGAGGAAGAGATGGTGTTGTGGTTTGATGACGTAGGGTTGTCGAATGAAAGAGATGGTGTCTACGTTGTTGCTTTTCATATTACCTAAATACGTGAAGAAGAAGCAAGAAAACGCAGATCTCACGAGCCATAGAAATATTCATGATGTTGAATATTTTTTGCAGGGTTTAGAAAGAGAGAGAAGGAGAGAGAAAGCGAGATACCAATCTATCCTAAAATCATAGAATTAAAATAAATAAAATTATCTATGAGTTTAAATCATATCAATTTACTAAATTAACCTTTAGTATTTAATTAATAATAAAATAAATAATCTCAAATGATGGTTCATATTAGATTTTACATTACCACAAACTACTTAATTCTCATTTAATTAGGTCTCTATATGTATATACACAGAGAGACATACATACATAGGGGTAGACAAACAACGTATATGTTAAATAAATGTCGTTACAATAAGTTGTTTGAGTGAAGTTGTGCATTTTATAAATCATCTTGTTAATTTATTTATGAAGTACTTGAAGTGTCCATATCAAATAAGTTTAATTAAAGGGTATGATATCATTTCAAAATTATTATATTAGAAAACAAGAGTAAATTACATTTTTTGTCCTTGTGGTTTGTTAAAAACTGTAACTTTTGTTCTTGTGGTTTAGAAATTACGGTTTTAATCTTTTTAGTTTGTAATTCATTGTAATTCTCGTTATTAAAAATTGAAACATTTGTTCTTATGGCTTAGAAATTACAATTTTCATCTTTATGGTATGTAATTCATTGTTATTCCCGTTATTATGATTTATAATTTATTATTATTTTAGTCTATGTGGTTTATAATTCTTTATTGTTTTAGTCCCTTATATTTAAAAGTACGAATTAGTCCATAGACGAAAATAGCAATAAATTGCAAACTATATGGACGTAAATCACAACTTGTAAATCACATGGACAAAAATCAAAACTATTAAACAAACTACAAGGACTAAAATTGTAATTTACTCAAATAACTAACTTCTTGAAGTTATCCAACTTCTTCCATAAATTTGTTAGGTCGGATATCTAACTTTGTGTAAACAACTTATAATAACATCATATTTGCATGCTTCATGTATTCACATGTGATCATCAACAAAAAATCAGGTTGCTTCAAAAATACTAAGAACAAAATAGTATTATCAATTTATCATTGTTTATTTTAAAATAATTTGGATTTTGTGTTTTTCTGTCAATGACGGAATTTTGACAAATTTATTTCTTCAAACAATTATCATCTTTTTCATTAAATATCGATATCATAATGTATCATTTTAACTTTGTACTTTTAATAATTGTAAACCCAAAAAAATATTCCCGGAATTTTCGGTAAGTTGATTTTTTTACATTATTAACTTACTTATTGTTATGATTAATTTTTAGGGATTGACTTTAGTTAGATCGCCTTTCTTGAGAAAAATAGCCGATTGGTTAAGAGGTAAAAGTCACTGTCGGTACATGTTGGGCGACTATGCCCAGCATAGTCGCATGTTATAATCGCCGAAGAGAAGGGGTTTGCGGTACAAAATGGGGCGAGAATGTCCCGCGACTATGCCATAAAGCATAGTTGCACGCCACTATCGTAGGAAGAAGGGGGTATACAATACGTTTGGTGCGATATTGTCCTGCGACTATGCTCTTCAAATGAAATTTCCTCTCATTTTTGGTGTCATACTCGCCGCACACCACTTGGGTTTAAATAGTGAGTTCTGATTTTATTACCTCATTAACCAAAATCAGTTCTCTTCAAATGAAATTTTCTCTCATTTGGATGATTTCTTCACCACCCTTCTTCCCCCTCATAAATTCTAAACCTAGGGTAATAACTCCTCATCAAGGTGGTTGTTGGAGATACTTGCAAGTATTTAAGGCAAGAGTTATTAAGTAAGCTTGTAGATCAAGAAGGGAATCATGTGTTCATCCATTCTAGAGTTTCACCAAAAACCTAAGTTGTGAGTTCATTCTACCCTTTTAAACTTTATGCAAGTCAAAACTATACATTTTGAATTCCTAAACATCTCCTTGTTTACATTTTATTGTTTAAGGGCCTTTGACCTAACTTTGATATTTTGGAGATTTTTAGGGTTTTTACCATTTTTAGATATGATGATGAGTTCTATGATTTGAGACATAAAATGTGATTTGTATGCATATTTGTGGTTAAATACTTGAATGAAACCATTTTGGTTACATTTAGGGTTTTCACTATTTGGAAGTTTACTTGGTAAAAGTAGGTTTTGGAGAAGGAAACAAATGGATTGTTGATTTTATTAACAATATTTATTTTAAAGTTGCATAACTCTTGGAAGCCTAATTGTGAACACTTTATGTTGGTATTTGAAAAATGGACATTTGATTGCTAAAGTATGGTTTTGGTTCATATACTATTATATATGCAAGGAAACTATATGTGTGATTATAGTTTTGTCACAAATGTAATTGTAACAAGCCTTATTACTATTGGATCCATAGATATAAGAGTCGGCTCAATTGTTGGGATAACTCTCGTTTGTAACTAATTGAGACATTAGGTCACCGGAGGCACTTGGTACGGTTATGTAGAACCGGATACTAGCCATTAACCGTAAATGTAATCCTAGTGAATGAGTATGATTATGATCATCGGGTGCCCTCCTCCGCATCTAAAGTACGAGTAGGAGAGCTCGTGGCCATTGATCCTAGCATGAACTCACTAACGTGGAAAGTAGCTTACTTTTGTGTTCAGCTACAATCCTTGGAAAATCAGGTTTCCCATCATCGCAAGATGAATTTTGGACCGTATGGTTCATTCTATGTCTTATGTGGAAACAAACATGCTTTATAACCTTGGAAAACCAATTATTCTTGTTTTATACATTATTGTATTATAAATGTTTGTTCTCACTAGGCGTAAAGTCTAACACTTTTTCTTAAACGACATGTATATCAGACTCCGTTAGCTGTGGGCCTTCCAAGTCTTGAGAGACGGGCAGTTTCCCTTGGCGGTACCTTTCGGAGATAGTCATTTTTTGACATATGACGTAGATACTTTTGATAGAAGCATTTGGAAGATGATAGTGTGTTACAACTGAAGTTGCTGCTGAAGATGATGGGACTGAAGCTGTCGAACAGTCCGAAGAGCTTAAGACTAAAACGAGATGTTCCAAAAGAATCCCGGTAATACCCGGTTGGCACAACGATTACGTGATGGGGTGAAACTCTGTCTTTGTATAGGATTATTATTAATAGGTGGATAAGCTTAGCTTGGTATTTAACTTATTTATCTTATTTACTAGTTTGTAGGTGATAGAGTTTAAATAGGATCCCAATAGTGTAGTTATATATAGGTATGCTTTCTTTGATTCAATAACAGATTACTTTTGGTTTAATCCATTCTCTTCTTCATCTTTTATTGCTGGAGTTAGCACTAACTCGAAGAGTGTGGGTTCAATATACCCGTTTGATCGTAACAAACTGGTGCCTTCATTGAGAGAAACCATAAGAACAATTTACTCATGGCAGGGGAAGCTGAATTACGATTGTTGATGAAACAACAGATCGATATGTTAACCCAAAAGATAGATAGCGTGGCCACGGAATTACAGGCGGCAAAGGCACGAGGACCGATGGGTGCACCGGAAACTGATCATACAGGTGCGATCCTGAGATCGATGCGATTAGATGTGCCACGTTTCAATGGTACCGAACCAGAAGCCTGGATTTTTTCATTGGAGGAGTATTTCAATCTACATGGGACCCCGGCTGATCAAAGAAACCGAATTATAGGGTTTAATTTGGATGGCGATGCGGCTGAGTGGTTTCGATGGATGCGTCGAAATAACCTGATTACTACATGGGACAACTTTTTGGAGAATGTACGCACTCGGTTTGGACCCTCAAAGTTTGAAGACCCATAAGAAGCTCTTTCTAAACTACTTCAGTGTGGCACGGTTGTAGAATACCAAGCCGAATTTTAGAGGATGATGGATCGTGTGACCGGTATAAACGAATCCTTACTAATTTCGTTTTATACTTCGGGTCTGAAACCCCATTACAACGAGAGTTATTGGTCGCCAAACCAACCACGTTGGGAGAAGCATTTGCATTAGCCCGTATTTCTGAAGCCCGGTTTGAGGATAATTGGTCTTCTCCGCCTACCGCTAACTGTAGCCGACTACCAGGAACCAATCACACACTTCCAACCACCACCAACACGACGCTTACTGCTGCTACTATCACCGGTAACTCAACTTTCACTCGTCCTACTTTTGCACCTCCAAGCCAGACTAAAACGCCTCTATTACCAACACCGGTCACCAACACAAAACCCACCCCGACACTTCCAATCAAATTGATTTCACCTGCAGAAAGGCAAGAAAGAATGAGCAAAGGGTTGTGTTTTAACTGCGACCAGAAATATACAAAGGGGCACAAATGTCCAGGACGGTTTTTTCTACTGATGACCTCAGATGACACAGAATACCAAGAATTCGAACAGATGACCGAGGTGGGGGAGATGAATGAACCATTAGAAAGCGGGGATGTGTCGATCTTGAACTCATTGGTTAGCCATGGCAGCCCACGTTCATTACAATTATGGGTTATAATCGGCAATAGTAAAGTACACGTACTAATAGACAGCGGTAGCACACATAACTTTGTGCAACCAAGTGTCGTAGAGAAACTACGTCTACCGATTCAGACAACCAAATCCTTCAAAGTGTACATCGGCAGTGACAATACCCTATTATGTGAGAATGTGTGCTCCAAAGTTACCATAAATATGCAAGGCCTACAGTTCGAGATGGATCTATTCGTGTTACCAATGAAGGGGGCATAAATTGTCTTAGGGATCCAATGGTTACAAAAGTTGGGTAAAGTAACCCATGATTATTCGAAGCAGTCCATGGAATTAGAGATAAGCGGGAAGAAACATGTATTACATGGAGACGAGACTTTTCGAATGAAAAAAATGAGTTTCAATCAGATGCAAGCTCTAATGGACAGCGATGAGGTATATGGGATATATGAGGTGCATTCAGTTCCAACGTAGGCGATCGACCGAGGCGAAAGGACAAGAGGAAAACCATCAGAATTGCACCCAGACATTAACACGTTGATTGATCACTACCAAGATTTGTTCAAAACCACTACTACACTACCCCCACATCGCCTTATTGACCACAAAATTCATCTACTACCCAACACTAAGCCGATCAACGTACGACCCTATCGTTACCCACACTATCAAAAAGGTGAGATGGAGAAACTAGTGGTCGAAATGTTGGAGCAAGGAATCATACGGATAAGCCAAAGCCCTTTTTCTTCCCCGGTTCTCTTGGTGAAAAAAAAGGATGGAACTTACCGATTTTGTGTAGATTATAGGGCTTTAAATGCAGCTACCGTTAAAGACAAATTTCCAATTCCCACAACGGATGAGATGTTTGACGAATTAGGGGGAGCCAAGGTATTCAGCAAGCTAGACCTAAGGGTCGGGTATCATCAGATACGTGTTCATGATAGAGATATCTATAAAATGACTTTTCGCACTCACCAGGGACACTATGAGTTCCTCGTGATGCCATTTGGGCTCACCAATGCACCATCGACGTTCCAAGCAACAATGAATCGAGTTTTCACACCTTATCTTCGAAAGTTTGTCATCGTTTTCTTCGATGACATATTAATATATAGCGATTCAATTGCGTCTCACGTGGAGCATTTGGGGCATGTTTTCCGGTGTTTGCAAGAAACCCATTTTTTGTGAAGATGTCGAAATGTGTATTCGGCACCGAATCAGTGGAATATCTGGGACACATCATCTCGGGCCAAGGTGTGGCAATGGATTCTAAGAAGGTAGAAGTTGTCAGGGGGTGGCCAAATCCGAAAAATCAACGACAGGTTCGTGCTTTCTTGGGTCTCGCCGGGTATTATAGACGATTTATTAAAGGATATGCCACAATAGCTGCACCGTTAACCGATCTTCTACAAAAAGATGGATTCAAGTGGGGTGAGGTGGAAGAAAAGACTTTCAATGAATTAAAAGACCTGCTATGTAACGCCCCATTATTAAGACAACCAAAATTTGAAGAACAATATATAGTGGAAACCGATGCGTCGGTTGTGGGGGTCGGTGCAGTATTGCTTCAAGGTGGACGCCCTCTTTGTTATTTCAACAAAAAGTTAGGACCCCGAATGCAAGTCGCGTCTACGTATCAACGTGAATTGTTTGCAATTGTTGAAGCCGTATACAAATGGCGCCAGTATCTACTAGGGAGTAAATTCGTGATTCGAACGAACCACAAGAGCATTAAAGAATTAATGCAACAAGTGGTCCAAACGCCTATTCAACAACTCTATGTTAGAAAGCTCTTGGGATTTGATTTTTTCATCGAATATAAGTCGGGGAACACGAACCAGGTAGTTGATGTCTTATCACGAGTACACGAAGAAGATGAGTTGATTTACTCAGCTTTTTTGGCGCTGAGTAAACCCGTCATCGGTCTGCTGGAAGAACTACGACAGGAGAACTTGTCCTTGGAGGAGTTGCGCAAACTGAATGAAAACATGTCCCAAGGTAAATTACCACCAGAGTTCCAACAACACGAGGGCATTTTGAGTTACAAAAGTCGTTATTTCATTGGGGAACATTCTCAACTTAAGCAAAAGCTACTACAAGAATTCCACGAAACGCCAAGTTATGGACATTGTGGAGTAAATAAAATGATGGTTAGTCTGTCCGCATTATTTTATTGGAAAGGGATGCGAAAGTCAGTAGAAGAATTCATCGCCCAATGCATAATTTGCCAACAAACAAAGTATTCCACTCAAGTTCCGGGAGGACTTTTACAACCGTTGCCAACCCCGACTGCAGTTTGGGAAGATGTGACCATGGATTTTATAACGGGGTTACCTCCATCGAAGGGAAATTCGGTCATACTTGTAGTGGTGGATAGGTTCTCTAAGTATACCCATTTTGGTGCACTTCCTACTCATTATAACGCAAAAAAGGTTGCTGAACTGTTTATCGAGATAGTGATCAAGCATCATGGTTTTCCAAAGACCATCGTATCCGATCGTGACGCCATATTTCTCAGCAAATTTTGGAAGGAGTTATTTGAATTAAGTGGCACACAGTTAAAGCATAGCACATCGTACCACCCTCAAACAGATGGACAATCTGAGGTAGTCAATAGAGGCCTAGAGCAATATCTACGTCGATGGTGCTCGAACGACCACAACAATGGGCATCGCTACTTAACTGGGCCGAATATTGCTATAATTCAAGTTACCACAGCAGCATAAAAATGTCGCCATATCAAGCCTTGTGTGGTAAGATACCTCCATCATTAATTCCATATGTGCAAGCGGCGTCTAAAATCGCAGCGGTCGAAGAGACGTTAATGGAACGAGATGTCTTGATGCGCTGACTAAAGGTGAACTTAACAGCCTCAAAAACTAGGATGGAAGTGATAGCTAATCGTAAGCGTCGGGAAGTCGAATTTTCCATAGGAGATAAGGTATTAGTCAAGGTACAACCATACACACAGATAACAGTTGCTTCTCGACTGTCGAACAAGTTGGCCAAGAGGTTTTATGGTCCATTTACTATAATAGTGAAAATTGGGGTTGTGGCATACAAACTCGACTTACCCGCCTCGAGTCGTATTCACCCTGTATTTCATGTGTCCATTCTTAAACCATTCAAAGGGTCCAACGTGAACATGGTTGAAGAATTACCGGTCGAGTTGAAAAACGGACAGCCGATCGAACGACCTCTAGCCGTTTGCGGTAAGCGACATGTGATGAGAAACGGAAAAATAGAGGTACAAGTCTTGGTTCAATGGAACGGAAGTTCATCGGAAAATGCCACTTGGGAATGGTTACAAGAGTTTCAACTAGCTTATCCTCATTACCACCTTGAGGACAAGGTGAATTCAGAAGGTGCGGGGAGTGTTACAACTGAAGTTGTTGCTAAAGATGATGGGACTGAAGTTGTCGAACAGTCCGAAGAGCTTACGACTAAAACGAGATGTTCCAAAAGAATCCCGGTAATACCCGGTTGGCACAACGATTACGTGATGGGGTGAAACTCTGTCTTGGTATAGGATTATTATTAATACGTGGATAAGCTTAGCTTGGTATTTATCTTATTTACTAGTTTGTACGTGATAGAGTTTAAATAGGATTCCAATAGTGTAGTTATATATAGGTATGCTTTCTTTGATTCAATAACAGATTACTTTTGGTTTATTTTAATCCATTCTCTTCTTCATCTTTTATTGCTGGAGTTAGCACTCACTCGAAGAGTGTGGGTTCAATATACCCGTTTGATCGTAACATAGTGACACTCGTGTTTAATCTAAGCTTTGTGTAGTGTAGGTTAGATTAATAGGTTGTTATATATCATTTTCATCCTTTTTAAGATGTAAACGCTTATACTATTTCCCTTTTTCAGGTGATTCCTTTTATATTAGAAGTCATGTTTATATCAATATTCAGGTTTAATTTTATCTCTATTTTTAGGGGTGTTACACAAAATATTTTGTGAAATGTCTTTTTATAGATTCTTTTATGTGAATTTTTTTAGTAGGGGTTGATAAGTGAAACTTTTCATGATTTTTGATAACTTGCATAAGGGATTTATAAAAAAAATGTAAAAATTTATATAGTATAATTATAAGTGATAGATGGTTTTCATGATCCCCCTTTTTTCTATTTTACAGTTTTTTTCTGATCCCAACCCTACATACATATACACATAATTATTTAGGGTCAGGTGAGAAGAGAAGTTATGGTTAGAAGCAAAAAAGATATCTCCACCCTTGGATGCATATTATGATAAGATGCACTCAGATAAGATGCAATGTGATGCACCAGGTCAATTCTCGTATAAGCATAATTCATGGTTATGTTTGAGTATTCATGGGTTAATTTTTTTTATTCATAGAATCTGAGAAGCATGAGTTGTACTAATTGTCCTCCACTTATTTAGAAAACCAAAAGAGACTAAGGACATGCAAATTAGCAGCGCAAGAACATTTTAATCACCGATCCTTTCTTCAAATATAAGAGCATATCTACAAACACAAGTGGTAGAAGAAGGGGGTAAGAGGAAGGAGAAAAAAAGTTAGTAGTCATAGCAAACAAATTAAAATGCCAATATCATTGTTACAAAAAAAGAGGTGCACTTTGGGTTGACCAAAAAGCTAAAAAGCAGAATTGGGAAAATGGAGAAAATAGGGATTTTGGGCTAATATTTTGCTCCAACAGTTTCCCCAAAACTATCCTTAAAATGGAGAAAGTTGGAGAGAGAATGTTTTTTTCTCCAAATATGGAGATCACTCCAAAAATGATTACCAAGTGAGAGGACCAATAGGAAACTTTGAAAATAAATATGTAGAGAGAGAAATAATATTTTAATAGATGAAAGAAATATTCTAATATTTTAATTAATGTTAGATTCTCCAAAATGGGGAAGCTGTTGGAGATGAATGTAATTTTTTTAGGGATTTTGGCTTTTGGTTCTCCATTTTGGAGAAATTATGGGGAAGCTGTTGGAGATGCTCTTAGTTCAATTTATGCTCGGTAGAAATATAGCTTTGAATTTTTGAAGAAAAAACAAATGCATTAACTACTTGCCGTTAATTCACGCAGGACCTAAGACAATATGGGGAAGTGGCAGTGTTAGTGTTCTTCATAGTCTACTAGGCATATGCTGATAAGTTTGAGCAATTGAACTCTGATTCACACTATTTTAAGTGACATATAAGTAGCGTTACTCTGTTATTTTGAACTTCTTGAAAGCAAATGCACCGGTAAACACCATCATCTTGAAAAAAAAATGTGAAGCAGTGTGACCTAAGACAAAACTTAGGGGCCGTTTACAAAACACTTACCCAGGTAGTGTTTACCAAGTCACGTTAGCTTACCGGATGAATATGGCAAAGACCAAGAATCTTACCCGGTAAGAGCGGAAGCAAGGACCGAGAGTCTTACCCGGTAAGTGAGTGCAACGACTCTTACCACGGTTAACGCTTACCGGCTAAATTGTTGCATACGATACCATTTTGGTGGACTAAAATCTTACCCAGGAAGTAAGCGATAGTGTTGAATTTTGGGCACAATGATCACCTTGTCACCCTTGATCATGGGTGGACCCAGTGTTGCGCATACGGTGGCACGTGCCACCGTATCGTTTGTCCGACGAAGGGTAAAATTTAGTAACGGTATGAAGAGTGCAACCGTATTATTTTGAAGGGTGCAACCGTATCGTTTTAAATGGTGCAACCGTATCAAAAAAACTCTTAAAATCTCCCAAAATTTCCAAAAAAACTCTTAAAATCAACCAAAAATCCCGAAAAGTTCTCTCGAAATTGATTTTTTTTTAAGTTCCTCGAAATCAAGAAAAAAATTAAAAAAAAAATCTCAAAGCAATCGGGCGATGTGAAAAAATTTTAGGTTCGTCAAAGGTGCCACCGTAAGAAAAAAATTATTGGTCCGCCTATGCTGCACGAAACTATCATTGCAATAGCTTGAACACCACATGCATCGCTAACTTATGAGTGATTTCCAGTTAACTCAAGATTCTTCTTTGAAATTTGGAATGAGTGATATCACATTTCAATCAAGTGGATGACATAAACTCACGGATTTTGGTTAGGCTAAATGGGGAAATTGACCAAAATAACCATTTCACCATCTCATCTTCAACTTTTAACCACACATATTAACTTTCTACAAAAATAACCAGAATCCTACAAGCCTGACACCGCAAGGCTTGCGGTGTCAGCTTTTTCTGACAAAACGCAAAAAAAAAAATTAAAAAAATGACAAAACCGCAAGGCTTGCGGCGGCTTGCGGTGGCTTTGCGGTGTCAGCTTTTTCTGACAAAACGCAAAAAAAAGATAATTTTTTTAAAAAATTACAAAACCGCAAGGCTTGCGGTGGCTTGCGGTTTTGTCATTTTTTTAAAAAAATATTTTTTTTTGCGTTTTGTCAGAAAAAGCTGACACCACAAGCCTTGCAGTGTCAGGCTTGCGGGATTCTGGTTATTTTTGTAAAAAGTTAAGTTAGGTGGTTAAAAGTTGAAGATGGGATGATGAAATGGTTATTTTGGTCAATTTCCCGGCTAAATGCACCCATTGATTTGCTAAATGCACCCAAAAAGGTGAGTTGACACCCTTTTATTCCGTGCCCAATCATTTTTGATTTAAATATATATATATATAATATAACTGTTAGTCCCAGATGGCTAACCAAGTATTGTAGAAAGGGGGGGGGGGTTGAATACAATACTCAAAATTTTCAAAATTTTAATTCTTTATATTGAAAATCTTTCAACAAGAATTACACATAGAAAACTTAAGACTGTTGCGGAAAAGAACAGATAAACTATTCTAACAATCTTACACAAAGTATACTAACAAAATAACTAAGAACACTTAGAACAAAGCTATAAAGTTTTTCAAGCAAACTGGAAATTCTTGCACTTAGAGAAATCTTCCAGTTTGCGTAGAATATCAAGAGCACACAGTAATCTTCAAAGTCTCTCCAGATGTTGATAATTTCTGCATGGAGAGGTCCTTCCTTTTATAGAGACAAGGAGTGTGCAAGCATTGAATGCTTGGGACACTTGTCATCTTCATACTTGTTGAGGATGTTGACTTCTGAAAAGTTGAGATGTCCTTGTTACCTTTTACTAGGTACTGGAAATAGGACTCATGCATGAGAAAATAACTTTATATGGTAATGGATAATAAGACAAAATGTCACTTTATCCATGTAGAAAATATCTTCTCAATTTGTCTTCTAAAGATTGCACCACCGAAGGCAACCTGAGATATGTGACATTATCTTTGAGATATGTGACATCATCTTTGGGATATGTGACATCATCATTGGAGAAAGCATCTTTGAAACTTCTTTGAGATCCCACCGATGATAGCCTTGTGATATGTGACACATCTTTGAGATATGTGACATCATCTTTTGGATATGTGACATCATCTTTGGAGAAAGCATCTTTGAGACTTCTTTGAGATCCCACCGATGATAGCTTTGAGATATGTGACACATCTTTGAGATATGTGACATATCTTTGAGATATGTGACATCATCTTTGGGATATGTAACATCATCTTTGGAGAAAGCTTCTTTGAGACTTCTTTGAGATCCCACCGATGATAGCCTTGTGATATGTGACACATCTTTGAGATATGTGACATCATCTTTGGGATATGTGACATCATCTTTGGAGAAAGGCATCTTTGAAAATTCTTTATATTGAAAATCTTTCAACAAGAATTACACATAGAAAACTTAAGACTGTTGCGGAAAAGAACAGATAAACTATTCTAACAATCTTACACAAAGTATACTAACAAAATAACTAAGAACACTTAGAACAAAGCTATAAAGTTTTTCAAGCAAATTGGAAATTCTTGCACTTAGAGAAATCTTCCAGTTTGCGTAGAATATCAAGAGCACACAGTAATCTTCAAAGTCTCTCCAGATGTTGATAATTTCTGCATGGAGAGGTCCTTCCTTTTATAGAGACAAGGAGTGTGCAAGCATTGAATGCTTGGGACACTTGTCATCTTCATACTTGTTGAGGATGTTGACTTCTGAAAAGTTGAGATGTCCTTGTTACCTTTACTAGGTACTGGAAATAGGACTCATGCATGAGAAAATAACTTTATATGGTAATGGATAATAAGACAAAATGTCACTTTATCCATGTAGAAAATATCTTCTCAATTTGTCTTCTAAAGATTGCACCACCGAAGGCAACCTGAGATATGTGACATTATCTTTGAGATATGTGACATCATCTTTGGGATATGTGACATCATCATTGGAGAAAGCATCTTTGAAACTTCTTTGAGATCCCACCGATGATAGCCTTGTGATATGTGACACATCTTTGAGATATGTGACATCATCTTTTGGATATGTGACATCATCTTTGGAGAAAGCATCTTTGAGACTTCTTTGAGATCCCACCGATGATAGCTTTGAGATATGTGACACATCTTTGAGATATGTGGCATATCTTTGAGATATGTGACATCATCTTTGGGATATGTGACATCATCTTTGGAGAAAGCTTCTTTGAGACTTCTTTGAGATCCCACCGATGATAGCCTTGTGATATGTGACACATCTTTGAGATATGTGACATCATCTTTGGGATATGTGACATCATCTTTGGAGAAAGGCATCTTTGAGACTTCTTTGAGATCCCACTGAAATTGGAGGGGTTGAATACAATACTCAAAATTTTCACAATTTTAATTCTTTATATTGAAAATCTTTCAACAAGAATTACACATAGAAAACTTAAGACTGTTGCGGAAAAGAACAGATAAACTATTCTAACAATCTTACACAAAGTATACTAACAAAATAACTAAGAACACTTAGAACAAAGCTATAAAGTTTTTCAAGCAAACTGGAAATTCTTGCACTTAGAGAAATCTTCCAGTTTGCGTAGAATATCAAGAGCACACAGTAATCTTCAAAGTCTCTCCAGATGTTGATAATTTCTGCATGGAGAGGTCCTTCCTTTTATAGAGACAAGGAGTGTGCAAGCATTGAATGCTTGGGATACTTGTCATCTTCATACTTGTTGAGGATGTTGACTTCTGAAAAGTTGAGATGTCCTTGTTACCTTTTACTAGGTACTGGAAATAGGACCCATGCATGAGAAAATAACTTTATATGGTAATGGATAATAAGACAAAATGTCACTTTATCCATGTAGAAAATATCTTCTCAATTTGTCTTCTAAAGATTGCACCACCGAAGGCAACCTGAGATATGTGACATTATCTTTGAGATATGTGACATCATCTTTGGGATATGTGACATCATCTTTGGAGAAAGCATCTTTGAAACTTCTTTGAGATCCCACCGATGATAGCCTTGTGATATGTGACACATCTTTGAGATATGTGACATCATCTTTTGGATATGTGACATCATCTTTGGAGAAAGCATCTTTGAGACTTCTTTGAGATCCCACCGATGATAGCTTTGAGATATGTGACACATCTTTGAGATATGTGACATATCTTTGAGATATGTGACATCATTTTTGGGATATGTGACATCATCTTTGGAGAAAGCTTCTTTGAGACTTCTTTGAGATCCCACCGATGATAGCCTTGTGATATGTGACACATCTTTGAGATATGTGACATCATCTTTGGGATATGTGACATCATCTTTGGAGAAAGGCATCTTTGAGACTTCTTTGAGATCCCACTGAAATTGGACTTCCATTGGTGGGATTCTTTGGCCGAAACAAAAAGAGATTTCGGTGGAGATATGTCCACCGATGTGTGAGAACACCATCGGTGGACAATGACTTGTATGTGTTGAGAAAAGATCTTTCACTTCCACAATGAGAGAATCTTTAATCTTGACTTTGGTTGATCTTTGACTTCACCAAACATTTGCTATCTTGTACAAGTCATTACAAAGAACCATGCGTCCAAAATTTCTCTAAGTATAAAATGTTTTTCAAAGTATAAAAGGAGATCATGAGGTCATCTTCAAATCTTGATGACCCAACAATAACATTTTTGATTTAAATATATATATATATATATAATAATATATATATTATTTGATATATATTATTTATTTGTTTTATATGTATATATATATTGTTATTCTTTTTATTTAAATATATATATATATATATTATTATTTTGTTATATATATATATATATATATATATATATATTATTATTATTATTTTGTTATATATATATATATTAGAAATATTATGTATATATATATATTGTTATTCTTTTTATTTAAATATATATATATATTATTATTATTTTGTTATATATGTATATATATTAGAAATTACGTTCTTATCTATATTTATCTAATATACTCTTTTAAAAATAATTTTATTTACGTTTATTCTTGAATATTTAAGAAGTACAAATCTTAATACATCGTGTACAAGTTTAAAAGTTTTAAAACCTTCAACGTTCAACATGATAATTAAAAATAAAATTATTTTTTATTTTTAAATTACATTTTATACCATTATAATTAGTTATTTAATTTACTTTATCTCTTCTTCTTTCATTTTTATGTTACATTCTTATCATATCAACATACATAAACTAAAATAATTAGAAAAATAAAAAATAAACATTGAGATTTTACATATAAATAAAGCATAACCTAATGTTTATTACATTTTTACTTATTCTAAAATAACATTATCTGTAGTACAATTAACACGTAAAAGACGAGTGTACTTCTGTATTCGATCTGTATACAGGGTAGCCCATGCAGCAGCACACGAATAATTGTAACACGAATAACTAAAATAATTCGAAATGAGCCAAATATTGAATTTTTTTGATTTATATATTTTAAATATAAAAAATATTTTTTATGTAGTGTAAATGATATATATTAAAATATATAAATCAAAAAAATTCAATATTTGGCTCATTACAACCGTATCGAATAGACGATTATAATGGTGTAACTTGATAAAATTAAAACGTATTTTTTAACGTATTTTAGTTAATAAACGATTATATGTGTTAAATGTAAAATTTAAATTATGAAAGTAAAAGGTATAAAGTAAAGTAAGTAATAAGTATAGGGGGTGAAAGTGTAAATATCAAATCAAAATTGAAATGTTACACTTTCAACCCCTATACTTATTTACTTACTTTACTTTATACCTTTTACTTTCATAATTTAAATTTTACATTTAACACATATAATCGTTTATTAACTATAATACGTTAAAAAAATACGTTTTAATTTTAACAAGTTACACCATTATAATCGTCTCTTCGATACGTTCGAAATGAGCCCAATCTTGAACGTATTCTCATTGGGTACGTTAATGATAACCATTATGTGAACTTAGATATGGCAGAAGGATACTCGTTCCCTACTATTTGTACCACATTTTTATTGATATTAGAGTAAAGAGTAAATTACAGTTTTGGTCCCTAAAGTATGTCAAAAATTACGAAACTGATCTTTTAACTTCAAAAATTATCTTTTTGGTACATGTGGTATGCATTTCGTTACGAAATTGGTACGATTGGTATGGAAATTGATTGGTTTGTCTCGGTATAAAATTGACACCCCTATATATAAACAAAAAGAATAATAATATATATATATTTCTATATTTCTAATATATATATATTATATAAAACAAATAAATAATATATATATTATATAAAACAAATAAATAAATAATATATATATTATATAAAACAAATAAATAATATATATATATATATATTATATAAAACAAATAAATAAATAATTATTATATAAAACAAATAAATAATATATATTTTTATATTATATATTTAAATCAAATAATGATTGGTTCGGAATTAAATGCAATCAACACCCCTACTTTTTGGACTTTTTGGGTGCATTTAGTAATTTTGGGTGTAATTAGCACCCCCCGGATTTTATGTAGTGTTTAAAGAAAAAGCAAAAATAGAATAATATACGAGGAAAATATAAGACATCCTTTATTTTTTTACTCTATAATTAAGAAAAAAGTAGAGAATTACATTCGAGATGCCCTTAGACCATCTACATCCCTGCAATTCATTTACACTTTCAATTGTGTCACATCAACTTTTGCAATTACCTTCTACACACATGTAATCCACCTACACTTTCAAAAGTGGTCCCACTACAATATTTATTAATTACTTTATAAATTATTATATATAATTTATTAAATATTGTAATTTAATTTATTTAAATAAATAGAAAATGAGAAGATGGGATGATGTGGCCTTGCAATGACAATTGCAAGTGTTGCAATTGGCTTCTGACGTGGCTTTAAAATACTGACACCAAGACCTTTTGCAAGTGTGTTTGAAAGCCCAGGATCGGTGGTCTTAGACCATGAGTACCGCCTACCCACGAACCCACTGAACCCTGATGCCACCTCAGCGCCACATCAGCTTTTCTCTTTCATACCCTTCTTACCCTAAAGTGAAGTACCGCCTACCCACGAACCTACTGAACCCTGATGCCACCTCAGCTTTTTTAATTCTTTTATTTATACATTTAATTATTTAACAAAATAAAAATATTCATATATTTTTTAATAAATAAAAATAAGATAAATAATAAAAATAAAAATTCATAACATTCATTAAAAATTTAAAAATTACAAAATTCAAAACACTAAAAACTAATATTAAAAATTATGTAATTTTCTAATTCTCTCTTTCTTCGGCAAAGTAGCCCTCAAAATATCTCCCTCAAGGTGATCATCCGGGTCTTGTTGCGGTGTATCCGAACTCCTCGATCGGTTACGACGGGATGTAGGTGTGATGTTTGAATTCATGATGGAAGAAAGTATTGAATTTGGTGGAAGAAGGTATTGAATTTGAGAGAAATGGAAGAAAGTATTGAATTTGGTGTGAAAATATGAAGGTGGTAGATGTTAATATATATAGTGTGTATAATTTAAAAAAAAATTTAAAAAAATAAAATAAAAAAGAGCCGTTTAACAACGGTAATATTGAAAAAAAAATTAATTAAATTTTCAACGGGTTTGAACGGGTTCCCGATACCTCCTACCCGCCCCCTACCCGATTACCCCGTAGTCCCGTACCGCCCTACCCGCCTACCCGATGAACCCGCCTCTCGAACCCGGCCGTGGTACCCGATGGCGGTACGGCCTTAGACATAAATGTAGTTTTTTTATAAAAAAGAAAAAGAAAAAAATTTGACTTTTGATTCTTATCCTGGAAGAGAAAATTTGGGAATATGATTGGTGTTGGAGATACTCTCACGGTAATGTTTCATTACATTAATCGAAATTACAGTCCATGGTGAAAAAACAGGGTTTTGTTAACTCCTTCTTCACCACTCGTAATGGATACCCTTCACCTTCGTGACGGGCTTTCCATGGCCAAACGTCCTTGCTGTTCTGAACCTTCCACCATCAAAATTCCACTGACGATGTTATCGGAACCCGACGACGATCACTTTGACAACGATGCGGTGTTGGAATCCTTCTTAGGTGTCTCGGATTTCAACTCAATCAACACCTCTTTCGACAGTTTAATCGAATCTAGGTCATCTGATTCCGATCAAAACGACTTGATCCAACGCGCTCTTCACCTCGGTTCTGTTCTCCTCGAAGCCGGAAAACGATCCGATCGTAAACGATCCTCCTTTCACAACGCGATCGTATGGCCTCTTCCTCCTGATCTCACGATCAAGGTAGTTTTGGATTCTGTATCGATTGTGATTTGATTGTTTTGTTTGATTTCAATTTTAGTCAAATTCGATCGGGATTGATGGAGTATTAATGATGATTTGTAGGTTTTTGCTATGCTTGATACGCAGAGCGTGTGTTATGCTGCGGCTACGTGTTCGTTTTTTCAAAAGTGTGCTGCGGATCCTTTGTGTTTTGCTAATATTGATTTAATTACGTCAGTTCCCAAGGTCAACAATGCTGTAGTGTCTTCGATGATCCGGCGATCTGGAAATGCACTTCAGTAAGCTCGCTTTTCTGTGTATCTGTTGGTGTTATGGTGTATATAATGTTTTATATCGTCAATATTTGCTTGTTATTCTGTGAGAAGCCATACATGATTGTGATTACTTAGTATCATTCTAATTTAAAATGGATCAAATGGATTTAGATGCTCTAGGACATTCATGCATCTTTTTGTTCCCTTTAAAATGTTAATATCTGGTCCTAGACAAATAGTTGCAATTTTTTTAGGGGAAATCCCTAGAACGAAGTTGTTATAATTATGATTGAGAAAATATAAAGCTAGAAGGTTGAACTGGATACACATATGATATTGAATACCCTAACTCGCTAAAGTATTGAGAGATTTTGAGTGTGATGCATTATGTGTATTAGTTGCAATTTTTCATTGATATTTCCATAACTGTATACTGCAATATGCATATACTTACAACTTTATATTTGTTCTGTTACTTGAAGGTCTATCAAGCTTGGTGTCCTCCCACCCTGTACATCTCCTCTTTTCTGTTCATCTGAGCCATTAGTTTATAGTATTAGGAACTCTACTGATGCTTCAGGAGTTTCATGGAATGATAAGCGATCCAGACAAGGAAAAGAGTCTTCAATTCTAACAAGGTCCTGCTTGAATTCTTTGAGTGGGGATGGTGATGCACCTGGGTATGTTGTGATTATATTTTAATGAATTGATCAATCCTCTTCATATTGGTTTTATGTTTTGACGCTCTTTTGTTTCTCTTCAATTATAATTGGTAGGGCTCGTTTGAGAAGATTGCACCTTTTCAATATTGAAAGGATGGATAATACAGCACTCCTGGCATCATTATCATCTTGCCCTTATCTGCTTGATCTAGAAATCGTGGGCCTGTAAGTCCCTTTTCTTTAATTCTTTTTATCGAGTATGCTAGTCATTGAGAATCAGACAGTCTGGATGCTACAGATTTATTATCTATAGTGTGCTGGTGCATCGAAATACATGCCTTTCTATGTATTATTTATTATGCACTGTAGTTCCACTAATTTTTGAATTGGATGTGAAATGTAGAGATGGAAGTAACGGCAGACTCTTACTTAAGTCCCTATTTGACTGTATTATATGATAAATAGCAAAACCTTAGAGTGTGTTGAAACATTGCAATATAGTTCCACTAACTTGTGACCTTGTATGTGAAGTGTGTAACTCCACTTATCTCAAAGCTATCTTGAGTATCAAGGCCTTAAACCCTTTTTTATAAATATATAGAACTTGAAGAAAATTGAAATTTCTTACCATTTCTGTTGAGAATTTGGTTTTTCACGGTTGCAATCACTTGGATAGTTCTTGGATTGCGTATATATTGCACTTTCCAGAAACTTAGAATTCCTAAGTAATCCCCCTCATAATGCTTGATGACACTAAAATCACCAACAAGTTTGAAGTAAATTGGTTTACAAACTGAATAAAAGTTGCTCTGTTATAATTCCTTATCCATATATATATATATATATATATTAAATGTTTACACCACGAATAAAATTGCTTTTCCTTCTTCTATATTGTAGCTCAGCAAAAAAGTCCCACATCTCCAACAGTACGTTTATCCCTTCTATATCCTGTAATACATGATGCTATTTCCCATGGGCTAAGAAAAGAAAATATTTGTTAATAGGCATGTTGAGTTGAGGCATACATTGGAATCAGTAAGCAAGCATTGTCCCATGATAGAGCGTTTGGTCTTTGAATCTTCAAAAACAGGTATCATTCCGTTTCATGTTTGTTGTAAGTTTCATTTGACGAAGGATCGTGTGAGAAGTTGAGGTTAACGTCAGAAGCGTGAGAAGTGGATCCGGTGCATCTCATCCTAATGTGCTTCCATCCAACGGTTGATAACCACTTCTCACGTTAACGTCAACTTCTTACCGGAACCCAACCCAGTTTCATTTTTGGCAATGCGAGTGATTGTAGGATAATTTTGATTACCATAAACAGGTAGAGATGATGGTTTGAAATACCCAACCTGCAATGAGTTTGTGCGTAATTGCCCTAACATAATTACTCTGGCACTAAAAGGATTCAAGTTGCAAGACTACAAGGCTCGTATGCTGGTGAAGGTATGTTTCTGGAACTATGTTATGATGCAGTGTCCTGTTGATAAATTATTTTGTATTTGCGAATGGGTTCTATTTCGCTGATGTGTTGACCTATAATTCAGGGGCTTCGCAAATTGAAGTATGTGGACTTTTCTGCGTCTTACTCATTCACTGGTACCTTTTTGAGGTTAGTGCCCCAAGTCTCATGTGAATAATAAAACTTAGGCAAATTAACAAAAATAGCCATTTCAATCTTATACATTTACCTCTTAGTCATTTCTCTTTCAAAATTTCCAAAAGGTCACTACCTCCACAAGTAGCAACCCTTCAACTTGCGGAGGTGTCAAAACGTTTAAAAAAAACTTAACATGGTCGGCAAGTACAGGGACCAAATCTATAAATTAGTCCAAACATTTTGGAAGTAGCACTTGTGGACCAAGTAGTCTTGTACTTGCGGACCATGTTCATATATATATATATATATATATATATATATATATATTTTACTTTTTTTACCCCACCGCAAATTGAGGGGTTACTACTTGCTGAAGTAGTGGCTTTTTTGAAAACTTGGGAGAGAAATGGCTAAAAGGTAAATTTGTACGGCTAAAATGGCTATTTCTATTAATTTCCCTACAACTTGTATTTCAACCTGGGTTCTAAAATGTGTGTCATGGCGTAAGACGCACCTCTGTCGTTACGATAAGGCCTATAACGTTTGTGTAAGTGTAACTCACGCATCCTTCGCCTTGAGGCGCCGTTGCATGTGTCTTTTACACGACACGACTTTTTCAAAAATAATTTTTTTATTTAGAAAAAATATTATTTTTTTATCTTTTAGCTTTCATGTTTTTATAATTTGAACTTTATATTTTACACCTTTTCATATTTATCTAATCACATCAATCGTAGTTTCATGGATCCACACACGTCTCGGACTCACAGTGAAAACGAAGTTATAATACCCTTCCAAATTCTAATTTGAATGTTAGTCTATTTTTATACTAATATATACGATTTTTCGTCTTATAATATGAATGCAAAATTTTAATATCAATATCACATTGAATAATAAATAGAAAATATATATTTATATATCACGCTTTGAAAAACGTCGGGTCTTTACCGTGCCGTGTAAGGCTTGAGGTTTGACCTCGTCGCTACACCATGGCTCACGCCATTTAGAACCTTGATTTCAACTAGTAAATGATACTCCCGTCATCCCTGAATTAATTTCCACAATGAAAATGACACAGTTTTAAAAATATGTAATTATTACTCCTTTTTTTAAAATTAACTTAATAACAATTAACGCTTATTAATAGAGGGAGTAATGATTTCTCCATCTCATAATTAACGGTAGAATTGGAAAGTATTTTAAAAGGGTCATCACACTTATCCTTGGACAAACTAAAATGGAAATGTGGACAATTATTTTGATTTGGTTGTGATCCTAATTAGAAGTTTGGATTGCAGGAACCTTGGTTCGAATGGTGGTGGAAATCGTTTGGAGGTCATGGTTTTGAGAGACTGTATGCATCTCAAAGATGTATGGATTACATTGCTTTTTTAAGTCTCACCCTCTTTCCCTTCCTCATCACATACTCAAATCTAAAATATGTCCTTGGCAGATTGAAGTTGAGCGCTTTATGGGAGCTGTTCTTGCAGGAGAATTCAAGCTCTTTCGGCATCTTGTGCGTAAAAAAAACATGTCCTCTATGTAGATTTACTACGTTCTCTACAATTGCTGCTTAAATTTGTAGTGTTTTAAGGTTTTTACAGATTTCAGCTCCAGACCCCTTACAAAATGACCTATTTTTTGCAGTTTTTTTTAAGAACACTTGCATTGAGACCCACAACTAAATGAAAAACACTTGCATTGTGACCCACAACTAAATGAAAAACACTTGCATTGTGACCCACAACAAAATAATAGACACTTACATTGGGACCAACAAAAATTTGCGAAAAAACCCTTCATATCACGGATTTTTCAAACAACTGCATTTAGCAAAAAACTTGGATTTTGCGAAATGGGCGGTTGTTTTATGCGGGTTTTGAAAAATGGGGTGTCATTTTATGGTAGGAAACTCTCAAGAGCTGTATCTTTTTTATTAACCCTATTTGGTTTATGTCACAACTTGAAATCCTGACGATTTTTATAAACAGGACATATCCAACCGTGAAGGTCTAGCATCTGATGGTGACTGGTTTCATAGATGCTATAGTGCAAGGTATGGTTGTTTAATGGGGTAATCCCTAAAATGACCAATTTTTATCATAGTTGTACAAAATGACCATCCAAATCGTCAAGGGTGCGTTTGGTACACTGGACAGGACAGAACAGAGATCACTGTCCCATGTTTGGCGGGACTTTTATGTGGAACAGAGTGGAACAAGCTGGAACAGGCCTGTTCTACCCCCACCCCATGGAACTAGGTGGAACAGACTTATGTTTTACCAATATAACCTCAAAATAAAATCTAATTCTCTTCTAAAACATCAAATACACGTTCTATTTTATATTTTATTCATCTTTTAAATTTTATTTATTTGTAATTTATCTAATGTTATCTGTTCTGTCCAGTTCTGTCTACCAAACGCTGAACAATTGTTCTGTCCTGCTCTGTTCTATCATGCCTGCATACCAAATGCACCCCAAAGGAATTCGTCATTGGTGGAATGACACGTGTCACTCTGTCATCGGTTGGCTATTTCAGGAAATCGCCAAGAACCTCATAATTTGGTGATTTGCATGGATTTTTTCACATCTTTTTTAAGAAAGTGGTCCAACCTCTGAGATTAATAGGAAAATCGCCAACGATGAATTCCTTTGACGGTTTGACCAGTCAAATTATGCAAATGTGAAAAAACTTGGTCATTTTGGGGAATACCCCCTTGTTTAACTTTAATGTTTATCATATCCTACCACTAGTTAAAACATTGTATATAAATTCTCCTAATAAATTTTTTCGGTATTTCGCAGTTTCGTTCCCATAAAGCAATTATTGGAAGAAAGGCCAAATTTCCGCCTGGTGGCCGAGTTTCCGAAAGGAAGGTAGGCATGTCACTGGTTAATCACTATATAGGCTCTTTTTGGCTTTAAAAAGTACGCATTAAACTTCATAGCACTCGTATCTAAAAGCTGCAGTTACGTTGACGTTGAACAACCGATGACGAATGATTTGAACAGTGACGTCAGCTTACCTTATCAGTTGGGCAGCCATGCATCTGATGGATCATTCCTCATGAGCACATCAGATAACAGTTCTGATAGTGTTCAGGGTAGTGATAATGAGGATGGTCCAGAAAGCAGTTTTGTAACTTATGAAGAAAGTTCAGATGAGGTTGACTTTCTCTCTGGCTGAATTAAGGAGGAATATCAAAATATCTATAATGAGGTACCTCCCTGGCTGAATATATATACATACATATAGGTGGAGATTTAAACGAGAACACATTTATTTTACGAAAATGTGAAAACATCCTTTTATCACATGTGAGAATACACGTGGACCTGGTGGTGTGAGGGCGACTTTGTGTGCAACCTAGGTCGAGCCAAAGGTCACTCGCGTCTCTGAGTTAGTATCATATGTGTTCGTCCACATAAATAGGCACTCGCATATTTTCGTAAAATGAAGGTGTTCTTGTTTGATCCTTTCTATATCTATATGTCTAAATATATATATATATATATATATATAGGCATGGGATCATGTGAGAGGTGTCATTTTTGGTGAGAAGTGTGAGAGCATACATTTTTTCGAGTCAAACTTGTTCAAAGTTAAAAACTCATTGAGCTCGAGCCTGGTAATATGTTTTCAAGTCGAGCTCGAATAACTTGCGACTCGACTCGACTCAGCTCGTCAACACCACTACTTTCGCCAATCCCGTCTTGTTATGACCGTGTACCAAACGCACCTTTAACCACGAACAATCTTATGCCATAGCCAGGCTTTTTTTTTGGAAGGGTGTCCTAAGCTATGCCTAGGCTAATCCCTTGGCAAATTATGACCGCAAGACATCAGCCCTGATTAAACTAAGTGGTTACAGTTGTTGTGTACGCCTGGATTTGGGCAGATAGGATTTTTCACCACATCCCCCAGTGCCTTAACCACTACACCACAACCCTTGTTCAAATCGCAAGGACCAGTCTCTCGATTTTATTACTGTCTATGGTTATAGTGTTGTAACAGTAACAGTAGCAGTCATTTTGCCAATTCAGGGAGATCAAGCTGGTAAAAATGGTGAATTGAGGAAATTCTTTTGCACGAAGAGATAATTTCCTGTGAAACACCACTTTCTTTGCTGCATCAGATGTATGTAACGTTTACAGTTGCATCTTGCTTGATCATCCGAAACGTTATCCGAGGACTCTTTCTTATATAAACCCTCTCCCGGCCATAGGCATGATCTGTTTGCCCCCGGCTAAAATAAATTCGAAGTATATAATATTTATATATACAGCAAAACTCACACCCACTCGGTCACTCCTCACCTTGGGCGAGACTTGAACCCGTGAACTCCAAGGAGGTTGGGATCTACCAGTAACCCAGATACCGTTGGGTCTTTGAATCCCTATCTCTTTCTTGTTTATGTACGCACTTTGTCATTGGGGCTTTTGGTAAGTCCACTTTTTTCTTGTTTTGCACGTTTATTGTCTGTTAATGAAAGAAGGAACTGAGGCCTGAAATGTGGTGTTGCAAAGCAATGAACGTTGGCAGTAAACGCTTATAAGTACTTACCATATCACTTTACCTTATCGGATGAACATGCAAAAGATTGAGAATCTTGTCCGGTAAGAGCGATGACAAGGACCAAGAGTTTTACCCGGTAAGTGAGAGTGACGACTCTTACCCGGTAAGTGCTTACTTGATAAAAGTATTACATATAATGCCGTTTTAATGGGCTAAAATCTTACCCGGTAAGTTAAACTTAAGTGTTAACTCTTACCGGGAAGCGTTGGATAAATGGCCCCTTAGGTTCGTGGAGGTGTCAACATGACGTGATCCTATGTGAAAGTTCAAGTTTCAGAGAACTTGGTTTTGGTTCGCCAGAGAACCAACAACAGGCTGGGTCTTTGGTGTAATGTTAGTAATCATATTTGACCAATTGGCTCTTTGTTTTTTGGGAAATTGACCTAAATAGACATTTCAGACCAACAAATCGGTCTCCCTAGTCATTTATCTTCCATTTTGGTCGAAATGTCACTATGTCTGCAAAATCTAGCGGACCTAGCTAAAAGATTAAAAAAAACGAATTTGGTCAATTTCTCTTAAAAAATGCAGACTTGGGCCAAAAATATGCGGCGGCAGTGACATTTTGGTAAAAGTGAGAGAGGAATGACTAACTGACTAAGAGACCAATTTAAGGGTGTGATATAGCTATGAGTCAATTTCCCTTGTTTTTTTATACCATGGTATCGATACCTTGAATCTTTCTAATCCATGAGATTCATGTAAAACGTTTCTGGTTCGCCAACTTCAACTCTTCCAAGAGATGGGTATATTCTAAACTTTGGGGGATAATCTTAATCCTAGATTGATGTAGGTCTTCCCGTCTCTTCCATGTTTATCAAAGCACTAGATGCTATGCATGTTGCCTCTAACGTTGTGTTCTCGAGTTCTTTTTAACGAATGAAATTGAGGGAAAGAAATGAAAGTTGGCGGAAGGAAAAAACATTGTGTTTTTGTAAGTGGAAAATAAATAAGGTATATCTGTAAAATGACATTTTTTCTTTCCTTTCTCTTCGGCTCAGTATCATGGAACTTTAGTTTCTTTCCCTCCTTTTCATGCCCTCTGAACAACAAGAAAAAAAAACTTTTCTTTTCTTTCTCAAATAACGTAAGTCATGTGAAGTCGTGGTATGGGTGAAAGCAGGTTTTTCTTTGCAGCCGATAGCACTCGGTATTAAATAGAGATGCACAAAAAAAACGGTCAGAAATAGCCTGCCTGTGCCTAGCAAGCTTGGGCTTAGATCTAAAAAAAACTTGTAGTCTGGTGCCCCAGTTTAAAAAACCCAAGTCTTTTTACTTGCTAAAGAAATGGGTTGGAAGGCCCAGGCCTTGTAAATCTCCAAGACCAAACGCATTAGATCTTCTTGTGTGCAGTGTGTCCCGCTTTTTTTTAATGGTAGAAGGGATCAATGACTTGTAAGAGCATCTTCAACAGCTTTTCTAAAATTTCTTCAAAATGGATAATTAAAAGTTAAAATCTCTAAAAAAGTTTACATTCATCTCCAACAGATTTTCTATTTTGGAGAAAAAAACAATGATTATAATATTGAAATATTGTATTCATCTATTAAAATATTATTTTTCTCTTTAAATATTATTTTTTAAAAATTTCTATTGGTGCTTTCACTTAGGAATCATTTTTGGGATTAACTCTATATTAAGAAAAAAAACTTCTACTTTCTCTATTTTGGAGATAGTTTTGGGGAAGCTATTGAAGCAAAAAAACAACCTAAAATCCTTATATTCTTCATTTTCTCCAAAATGGAGAAGTTGTTGGTGATGCTCTTACTACTCATGGATGTTTGGTTGGCTTCTACATATCTCGACTAATCTAATAAGACCCTATAGTTAACAGCCGGGAAAAGTGGTCCTTCAACAAGTTTGTTATCTTAAAATTAATTCAAGGGAATGAAACAGAAGTTTAACTTCTTTTTCTTCCGAGAAAAGCAAAAGGAAGAGAGGCATGGTGTAAGTTATAAGTAGGGGTGTGCAGAAAGTCAACCGATCCAATCAGAATCGACCGACCTTGATTGGATATCCAATTGTAATTGGATCGGATCGGATCAAAATTTTCAACATCCAATTTGGATCGGTCGGTTCTTTGATGACAGTCCAGAACCGACCAAAACAGAACTGATTCACCATCCAACCATCTATTCAATCATCATCCAACCAGTCATCCAATTATCATTCAACCACCCATTTGGTTATCATTCAACTACCATCTAATACATTATAATTCAAAGTTTCAAAAGTAAAAAGTTTTTATTTTTAAAACATTATAATTTAAAAACTTTTGTAAAAAATAAAAGCTAAATTTTTTAGAAAGAAACATAAAAACATTGAATGGATCCGATCCGATTCGATCCAATGGATATCCAATGAGAATATCCAATGGATGGAACCGAACCGATCCAATCATCCATTGGATTGGAAAAATCCAACATCCAATGGATGATTGGATCGGTTCGGTTGGAAAAATCGGACATCCAACGGATAATTGGATCGGTTCGGTTCCCCTCACATCCATTGGATGTCAACCAATGAACACCTCTAGCTATAAGGGTATCTTTAACAAAAAATTTAAATAAAAAAATGAAAGATTTTGTGGTCTTTTAAGTTAATTTTCTTGTTCTTTGTGGGTTTTTAAAAGGGAAATTAATTAAAATACCTCAAGTTTGACTTTGTTTTACCAAAATACTCTAAATCTCTTTCAGTTTGCAAAAATGCCACAAATTTTCGCGGTGGGCCTCGCAATCGCGGGCCCACACCCACGTGTCACAAAGTTTCGGTCTGTCTCGCGGTGGTTCCCCGCGATGGGCCCGCGATAGGCCAAATTTTTTTCATTTTTGGTCCTTTTTCTACGTGTACTGTTCTTGTGTCTTTGGATGAAAATGAGAAAAAAAACGAAAATAATGTTCTTTTTCCACGTGTATTGTTCTTCTGAACTGAATTTCATCCAAAAACACAACAAAAACATTTTCATTTTCATCCAAAAACAGTACACGTGAAAAAGGACCAAAAATGAAAAAAAATTGGCCTATCGCGGGGAACCACCGCGGGACAGGGACCAAACTTGTCACCGCGGGCATAGTTGGGGGGCTCCGCGGGACTTTTGGTCGAAACTTTGTGACACGTGGGTGTGGGCTCGCGATCGCGGGGCTCACCGCGGAAATTTGTGGCATTTTTGCAAACTGAAAGAGATTTAGGGTATTTTGGTAAAGTAAAGTCAAACTTGGGGTATTTTAATTAATTTCCCTTTTTAAAATGGAGAGAGATGGTAAAAATGTCAAGAATTTATCAAATATGATTTTTAGTGTTTCTAAAAACCTTATAACTTAAATGTCTATATATTTATTGAATGAATGTATTAAATAATTTAATATTATTAACGCTTTTTAGAGGGCTGATGTCCTAGTTTTTAAAATAAAGTTGTTAGAGTTGAATGAATTTCTCTTCAAAAATATTGATTTCCCATTTTTATTTGAAAGGAATTTTAAGGAAAAGAACAGTTAAAGTTTTGGGATCATACAATTGTTTACTTTTAGTACATATCAAACAATCCTGTTCCTGACTTATTTTAGGCCATGGGCGAGATATAAAAATGGGATCTTGATAACTACAATTTTTTAATATATTGTTGATATCATCAAAAATATCATTGAATTTAAGAAATACTTCCCAATATTTCTATCGCAAGTTCAATTGATAATTATTTCTAAAATAATATTATCTACCACGTCATTTTTACATAACATCGTCAAAATGTTCCATCATCAAAGACATCGTATGATTCGGAGTCATTTTAAGTAAATGACTGAAATCATTTGAGGTCACTATATTGACGATTCGAAGTAACATTTTAAGTAAATCAACATAAATTTTACATGTTACCTGGTGTTAAAGGTTTTCATTATCATTTTAAACTTTTAGAGTTGAAACAAACTTTTTTTAAAACCATCAATCTTATAATCAAAAGTTCATGTTGATGTTATAATTTGAGAATCTATTCTCGTTTTAGAGATAAGAGAATACTTAAGATTGATGCACTTAACATTAGATGATAAAGAGTCAATAATGTATGGAAAAAAAAGGAAAGTTTTGAAATCCTGAATATAGTTATAAGTTTGGTCGTCTCATATAGTTGGTAATTGTTTTCTATAGGTAAGAGTTTTCTTAGTTAATAACAAGAACTCTACTATATTCTAACACAAAAATAAAATTTATGCGAATGAAATAAACAAAAGATTATGTGTAAGTTGAGTAATGGAGTATATAGCAAGGTTTCTAGGTAAAAATAGTTTTTAAATATTAATACTAGATAAAAAAAACTTACAGAAATAATGAGCAAATGAAAGAACAATTACTTTTTATAAAATGTATTGTCTAATGTAAATAACTAATACATATTTGGGCTCTTAATATAATACTAAATTCTTTTTTGGTCCTATTATATACTATATTTTTTAACTATTATTATTAGGTGAGAGACATTGTTACTTCTTTTATTCGAAAATAAATGTTTACAAAATGTCATTTTAGAAATAGGTAATTTTTTTTTTATTTAAATAACAATTTTAATAGAAGAAGTGAATTAGTGTGGACTTCTCTATTTCTTTTCAATATTAAATGATAGATTAAGAAAGTATTTATTTTTTAAAGTACAGATTTATTTTTATATAAACTGAAATAATTGTGTAGAAAATTAATTATTTTTAGCAAAAACAATTAGTTCTACTAATTTAAAGCAAAACAAAACAAGAAAAATGTATATATAATTGGTAGGTACATTAATAAAAAGGGAAATTAATTAAAATGCCCTAAGTCAAACATTGAGTTACCAAAATGCCCTACGTTTTTTTCATTTTGCAAAAATACCCTAAATACCCGCGATGGATCCCGCGATCGCGGGCTAGGGCTGATGTGGCACGTATTTTGGCCACAAATGCCCCGCGGAGCCCCTCAACTTTGGCCGCGGTGCACTTTTGGTCCCTGTCCGCGATCGCAGCCCGCGATGGCCCGCGATGGACCAAAAATTTACACTTTTGGTCCCTGAAAATTTACACTTTCAGCCCCTGTACTTAGACGAATATTTCATGCTTTTACTGTTTTTTCCACAATTATTGTACTTTGAAGACCGATTTGTGGTTGAAATTCATTGGCATGTTTGAGATTTCATCCATAAATATCAGTGAAATGCAATTCATAATTCACACCATTCCATCCTTCTTTCTTGCTTTCTTTCACTTGCTTTCTTTCATCAGTAACCAAATGGCATCGTCATTTAACCCATCGTCTACACCTGAAGGAATACCACCTAGACTCAAGAAGGCGATAGCAGCAAAGGAAAAGGAGATAGACCAACTGACAGAAGAGTGGAAACAGATTATCGCCAGGAAGAAAGTCCACTTGACAAGGATCGAAGTGGAAGAAAAGGAGATCAAAAGGATGAAAGGGGATATTGATAAGTGCGATTTTTATATATTTTTACGTCAAATATTCCCTACAATTAGTGTCAATTTTATGCTTAAAGTACCCCTATTTGTTTGTGTTTAATATTTTATTGTTTGTATTTATATTTAAAAGAAAATAAAAAAGAAATATAATAATGTTAATGTTGGTTGCCATGTGACAAAAGGAAAAAAGAAACTTAATTTGCTTTGGTTTGTTTGGCAGGAAACAAAAGAAAAAAAAAAGATTCATTTTATTTGGTCCTTGGTTTCGGTCCAATGATGGCCCAGCAGCAAAAACAAAGAAGTAAAAGAAATGTTTTGAATAGCAAGCCCAACGTTAGAGCCCATAAGAAATGAAGAGAGAAATAACCAGCTCTTTCCCTCACGTCGGCAAGATGCAGCAAACAGGCACATACGCGGCTTCCACCGCGGCCTAAGCCGCGCGCCTCAGAATCAGATGGCATTCGATTTTGGCGGTTTCTTCACGTGAAGGGTTTAAGAGAGGGTGAAAACTGTCATGGGGGGAATCAATTTCAGAAACGAATTTGGGGAAGAAGAGAGCAAGAAGGAGACTAATTTGGAGCATTTCACTTCATCAATTTCACTAATCCTTTGGTAATTTCTTTTTAGTTGTAACCCTAGTTTTCATTCCATCATTAGTTTGATTAGATTTTGATGGTTACACTTTGAGATTCCATTGTAATCGTTTGGGACAAACCTATTTGCTTGATTTCCATTTTTAATGTCAATTTCGTTTGGTTTTTCAATTAACTTGATCAATTAGTTGAACCTCTTATGAAAAATTGTTAGTCAAAATATTAGATACGTAATTGTCTTTTGGTTTTGATGAGAGTAACAATGGAACTCTTTGAATTCAATAAGGTTTTCAAATTGAGTTCTTGAAATCTTGCAATCAAGGTTATAATAAGCCGAGCTTATGAGCTTATTGCCTTGAGTTGGTGTTTTTCTAGTTCGATAAAGCTAATCACTTCTAAAGAAATTAAGAGCTTATTTAATTTCTTATTTGTGATTAAGATCCGGTTGAAGAGCTTATTTTAATCAGTGTGAATTAAGGAAAAATATAGGTCGTTAGAGCTTGTTAACGACTATAATCAACTTAGGTTCGTTCTTTATGTTTACGTTCTTGGAATCAATGATAGGTGTCATCATCTTAATCGAAATTAAACTAATGTTGGTTTTATTTCACTGTTTATAATTAATTTTAGTCGCATTTTTAGTTTAGTTAATCAAATCCAAACCCCTCCCCCTTTTTTTTACTTAACGTGTAGAAGTTGAAATAATTGTCACGACCAATCCCTGTGGATTCGACCTGACTTACCACTATTACAATTTATATTGTATTTTGGGACAGTTAGAACTACTTATTATTTGACGGTCTCGACGCCCGTCAGATATAAAAGATAGGGAGGCTTGTATTCGTCGAGAAAAAGAAGAAATTCACCATTGTACGCAAGACTTCGCAATTCTTCAAGCGAAGATAAGCGATAAGCAAAGTTGGATTGATCAAACTAAAGCAATTTTTCAGTAGGTGGTGGTACGGGTGTTGCTTTAGTACTTTGTTGTTTTGTATTTTTTTTACTGTGTTGTTGTTTGTATTCTTTTTGTTTTTTGTATTTTTTTACTGTGTTATTGTTTTGTATTGTTTTACTGTGTTGTTTGTATTTTTTTTTTTTGTATTTTTTTTACTGTGTTGTTTGTATTTTTTTGTTATTGTTAATTTCTCTGAAAAGTAGTTTTTAAGCCGCTGAACCACGGTTAGATTGGATACATCATGCAAGGTCAAGTCAGAGGTTACCTCATTCGGATAAACAAACATGGGGTTTTGTTTGTTAATGATGCTAGTTTTGGTAGCCGTACTCTATCCATGTGGGCCTACTCCTCTTGTAGAATATATGACAACCCTCAACTCATTTGCTAAAGTGTGTGCGGGTTGTGGTACACAATGGCCATACGTGGTTGCAAAAGCAGAAAGATTGAAGATGAAGAACATGTTGGATGTAATACAAACTAGTTGTGTTATCAATGTTCATTTAAAAACATATGTATGTGTGTATATATCTAATATGAATATATTTATCATTTACAAACTAGTTGTGTTATCAATGTTCATTTAGAAGCATATGTATGTGTGTATATATATCATTTACAAATCAGTGTTTAGATCAACAATATCATATGTGTTTGTTCCATATGGTTCAAGCTGTGACGGGCCCGGGGTGTGACTGACAGAATGTCTCCTTGGCACGGTTGAAGGGCGGGATTTGAACACTCTCCACGAGTGTGTCCTACGCATTGGCACCGAGTACATCTTCGTTGTATCGAACTTTCACCACGTGATGGACGTCGGTCGTTCTTTCTCGGTCTCCCGGCCCTGTTCTTATCCATTAAAGGTGGATAGCATGGGGGAAGCGGGTCGGGTGGATACACCCATGCTGCAGGGGGTCCAGCTGGGTTTATTACCTCCACGTATGTTTTCCGGTAATATTCGGACGTGAGGAAAGGTACAGTCAAGTCGCTGCAATCTGTACGACTCATATATCTTGCTGCAGCGATGGCATGGCCGCACGGTAACCCAGATTTATCCCATTCGCGACACGAACAAAGGTGGTATTCCATATTCACAATCGCGTGAATATAGTTATCATGCACCTCGTACTTCCCATACCCGATTGCTCTTACCGGCCATGTCGCCGAACGACGCGCCCTGTACTGAACGATATTCTCCGCCGTTGGTGTGAGTGCATTTTGCATCTCAGCTCCTTTTAGGCGTCGAATTTGGTACCACTCTTGTTGAAAGGCCCGAAAGTAGTCCATAAGATTAACAATCGGACATCTAAGCGCAAAACGGGAGAGTGCATTCACAGACTCTGCACTATTCGAGGTCAGAATGTCATACCGTTGTCCAGGAAAATGGGCCGCGGACCACCTCTCCGGTCCAGCTTCGTCAAAGACTTTGGCTGCTTCCTTGGCACTGTATCGTAGCATATTCATGTACTTGTTAAACTCCCGATCCGTATATGCTCTGCATGCCGCCCAATAGACATCCTTGTAGATGGTAATACGTTTGTCCTTGGATTTGGCGTTCATCTCCAAATGTCGACAGCATATGGCGTGAGGGGCGTTTGGGTACATGGCAGAGATTGCGGCGCTTATGGAAGGAGCCCTGTCAGACATAAACACCAACCCTTGCGGGTCTCCGATAGCTTGTCTCAACATGGACATAAACCAAGTCCACTTGTCCCCGGTTTCAGACTTGCCTACGCCGAAAGCTACTGGAACGATGGAGTTATCCTCGTCCATGGCAACCGCCAGGAACATCATACCCAAATAACGGCCCTTTAAATGGGATGCGTCTACTATCAGGACACGACGTAGATTTGCCAGAAATGTGCGGATCTGCAAAAACATAGGTGGTTTTCATTTGTAAATGTTATAGTTTATAATGTGTAAACATATGACGTGTTAAAATACGTACCGCGGGTCCAAGGGCCACGAAGCACATCTCAAACCGTCCACGTGAATCGGTCCGTAGTTGCGTGATAGTACCAGGGTTTTGCAGCTGCAAATTATATAAATATGTCGGGAGTCGTTCATACGACTCCTCGAACGTGCCTCTCACCATAAACAGTGCATGGCATCGCGCACGCCAAGCTTGGTGGTAATCAATCATGACGCCGAACTGTCGGTGAACGTCGTGGACGATGTCCTTTGGACGCAACGACCTGCTAACATCAAGAAATTTGTTTTTCAGGATCGCACCCAAAGTCTTTTTGCCGGCTTGTTTGTGGTGGGGATTAAGTTGCGTCCTCGTACACGTGTGTACGTCGTGCAACTTTCTAATCATTATCGCCCCTCCTTTGGGACCCGTGTGAATCGCGTACAACCTCCACTCACACTTATCTCTGGCACATTCAACTGCGTATCTGCTTTTGTCAGATTTCCGCGCTTGACTTTGGAAACCCTCTTCCAAGAACTTGAGTCCGATCTAACTTGCCAAGAGATCCTTCGAATCGAATATCTGACCTGCTTTTAACCTTTCACTGCGAATATAAGGTGTAGGTTCGTAGGTTTGTGTCTGGGTATGGGAGTCTGGAAGAATTGGGGGCATATCAAAAAAGTCATTTATCTGACTACATGATTTTCTACTAGGGGTATATTCTTCGTGATCATCATTATCGGTGTCTGATCTGTCTATTTCAGAATTACCCGTTCTGAAAACGTGGGTTTCGTCATCAGCAACTCCAGCAGTACGCCCTTCGTGTGGTTGTGGTGGTTGTTGTTGTTGAGAATCAGGCTGCTCTATTTGGAGGTCTTCGTCGTCGTCACCGTCGTCATCACCGTCGTCGTCACCGTCGTCATCACCGTCGTCGTCACCGTCGGATACGCCGGGATACACAAAAAGTAATGGGGGCCTTTCTGAATCGACTGCAAGGTGCAGAAAAATAGAGATATCCCAATCGTTGGATAAATCCACAAATGACCCATCGCCATTTTTAAACACTAACTTGCAAACATCAGAAGAGTTGATTCCACATTTTTGCATAGCGTATGCAAGAAATTTCTGATAAGTATAGTTTACTGACACTTTTACACCATGCTTAGATTTATAAGCAAAATTCCACTCATTGTTATCTTGCTCCCATTCACCATCAAAACAGAAATATAGCTTAGCTTTTGCAACAGATGAACTCATTTTTTTAGTAGTATCTCAAACACAAAATATTGCAGAAAGAAATCAAGAAAGAAGTATGAAATCGGTTTGTGGATTATGGATTGCATTTTACATCTATTTATGAATGAAACAACCAACATTGATGACAACCAATCTCTCATTTCATCCACAAACTGGTATTCCAAAAACACTGATTTAACATTGATGAAAACATGCCAATGAATTTCAACCACAAATCGGTCTTCAAAGTACAATAATTGTGGAAAAAAACAGTAAAAGCATGCAAGATTCGTCTAAGTACAGGGGCTGAAAGTGTAAATTTTCAGGGACCAAAAGTGTAAATTTACAGGGACCAAAACTGTAAAATTGGCCCATCGCGGGCCATCGCGGGCAGGGACCAAAAGTGCACCGCGGCCAAAGTTGAGGGGCTCCGCGGGGCATTTGTGGCCAAAATACGTGTCACGTCAGCTGGATCCCGCGATCGCGGGATCCATTGCAGGTATTTTTGCAAAATGGAAAAAATTTATGGCATTTTGGTAACAGTTAGTCAAACTTAGGGTATTTTAATTAATTTCCCTAATAAAAAATAGTTTATTATTAAATCCTGTAAGTACTTGTACTAAAAACAAAACAAGAAAAATGTATAAATCACAATGAAAGTTACTAATTGCGAATCTACAAGTAATAATTATGTAAAACAAGGCATGTTTAAAATATTTGTGAGAATTAGAAGGTAAAATCGTCTATTTGAATTTTAAACAATTTAAAAGTAAATAGTGTTTGTATTTTTTTAGAATATCAAAATATGAGTATTTAGTTAACAAATATAATACTTTCAACAACTTAAAAGACTATAATAATTTGATTTCATGTATAGAACACATAATTACATAAACATTTTATTTAACATCGAGGGTGTTTGGCAGTTGCTGAATGGTTTGGTGCAGAATGATTAAGAGGTCAAAATAGTTAAGAGACTTTTATGATATAGTACAAAATGAAATATAGTTGTTTGGTATTTGTTTAGAATGAAATCAGGGTGCTGAATGGTTAAGGGTAGCCCAAGATGCTAAATCATTAAGAGGGTTTTGGAAACATTAAGAGGCAGACTTTTTTCTTGTCAAACAAGATTCACCTCTGAATGATTCAGAGGTTGCCTCTTAATGAAACCATTAAGAGGTAAACAAACAGCCCCCTTCGTAAAGTTTTATAGGAATAATGAAAATATCTTTTTTTGAAAAACATTCATCGTATATAACAATCAGAGTCTTATAAAAATTAAATAATAATCACTATATAAAAAAATATTTGAAAATTAATCTTTTTAAAACATAATTAAATTTTAAAAAAAGTTTAAAAGGCAGATAAGTATATTATACAGAATGAAAGGAAGGTCCTCTTGCTATTATCTCGTAGCTATGTCCTAAAATGGCTATTGAAGTGAGGGATATAAAAATTTCCCGAAAGATCTTTAAAAAAGTCCGAAGGATCACAAAGGGTGCGTTTGGTACACTAGACAGAACAGAACATGGTCTACTGTTCCACGTTTGGCAGGACTTTTATATGGAACAAACTGGAACAGGCCTGTTCTACCCTCGTCACATGGAACAAGCTGGAACAGACTTATGTTTTACCAATATAACCTTAAAATAAAATCTAATTCTCTTCTAAAACATCAAATAAATCTTCTATTTCATATTTTATTCATTCTTTAAATTTAGTAAGGATAAATTGAGGAAATTAACCAAAATAGCCTTAACAAACAACAAAAGTGAGAAAATAGCCATTCTCTCTCCCGGTTTACCAAAATAGCCATGGGTCCGCACTCGGACCCGACCCGATCCAGTGCGGTCCGCGCTATAGCCCAAAACGACGTCGTTTCATTTTTATACTGATTTTTTTTAAAAACTCTGGTGCGGCACCGCAAGTGCGGACCCTTATGAGCAATTGCGTACCAACTGTGAATTGAATTTGTAATTTACATTTTTAACACCTATACTTATTTACTTACTTTACTTTATACCTTTTATTTTAATAATTTTAATTTTACATTTAACACATATAATCGTTTATTAACTAAAATACTTAAAAAAAATACGTTTTAATTTTAACAAGTTACACCATTATAATCGTCCCTTCGATACGTTCGAAATGAGTCTAATATTGAATATTTTTGAATTTATTTATTTTATTATATTTAATATATACTACATAATTTTTTTTAATATTTACAATTCATACCCTTATAGTTAATTATTTAATTTATGGTACATCTCTTATTTTTTAATTTCACATTAACATACATAATTACGTTAAAATATGTTAAGGAGTTCGATAAATATATATACGTTTTAAAAAACCGTTTTAAAAAATACGTTTTAACATATCACATTAACATACATAATTACGATAAAATATGTTAAGGAGTTCGATAAATATATATATATATATATATAATCCAAATAATTTGATGATTTAATCAATTAGTTAATATATGATTATTATGTTAATGCGATAGGAGTGTGAAACGAAAATTGAAAAAGTAAGAAATGTATCATAAATTAAATAATTACCTATAACGGTATGAATTGTAAATATTAAAAATATTTTTATGTACTATATATGATATATAATAAAATAAATAAATCCAAAAAAAATCAATATTGGGCTCATTTCGAACGTATCGAAGGGACGATTATAATGATGTAACTTGTTAAAATTAAAACGTATTTTTTTAACGTATTTTAGTTAATAAACGATTATATGTGTTAAATGTAAAATTAAAATTATGAAAGTAAAAGGTATAAAGTAAAGTAAGTAAATAAGTATAGGGGTTGAAAGTGTAAATTTCAAATTCAATTCACAATTAGTCCGCACTTGCGGTGCCGCACCAGATTTTAAAAAAAATCAGTATAAAAATGAAACGACGTCGTTTTGGGCTATAGTGCGGACCGCACTGGATCGGGTCGGATCCGAGTGCGGACCCATGGCCATTTTGGTAAACCGGAAGAGAGAATGGCCATTTTCTCACTTTTGTTGTTTGGTATGGCTATTTTGGTCAATTTCCTGATAAATTGGCCAATGTTATATGTTATGTTCTGTCCAGTTCTGTTTTACCAAACGTGGAACACCTGTTTTGTCCTGTCCTATTTTGTCATATCCTACCTTGTCCTGTCCTATCATGTTTGCATATCAAACGCACCCAAAACAAACACAAAAGATGACAACCTTACTCTGTCACCCAACAAGCAAATAAACGAGTAGGACTAGAACTGGAGAAAAAGGAACCACAAAAAGAAAAAAAAGAAAAATATAACAAGAAAACAATCTTAACAAAAACAAAAAATCTCGCCCCAGTGTATCACTTACATTAATTTTTATTATTTTACTTCCTATATAACGAGTGGATTGGGTTCTTATGAGAAGTGTTAAATTTGGCGAGAAACGTGGTAATTGATTAGCAATCATTGGATAAGAAATGGACAAACATTAGGATGAGATGTACTCGAACTAATTTTATCCAACTTAGAGTATCTCCAACAACTATGCTAAAATGGAAAAAAATGGGATTTTAGCATTTTTGAACTCCAACAGATATGCTATCATCTATGCTAAAAATAAAGAAAAGATGAGAGATTGTAAAAATCTCTAAATAGATGGTTTTCTTCCAAACTAATCACTACCTCTAAAAAGCAACTTTTATTTTCCCAACTTTCTATATATTGAATATTTTAGTAATATAATTAAATAAATTAAATATTTTAATAAAATAATTAATAATAGAGTTGCTAAAATAACCTCTTAGAAGTTGGATGCAAATTTTTTAAAGATTTAAAGTTTTTTAATCTAATTTAGATGCAGGAAGTAAGATATAGGAAATTATTTTGGAAAATACTCCACACCCACCCACCCACCACCTATAAATACGATCCAGATTTATTTCACTACTCTTGTTTATTTTATTACCCTTCGAAACATGGGTAGCAACACCAACACCAACACCATCCAACCGCCCCCACAATACGCCCCCTACCGCCTCGTCAAAACCTTAACCGGCCACCAATCCGCCGTCTCCTGCGTCAAGTTCTGCAACAGCGGCAAACTCCTCGCCTCCGCCTCCTTAGACAAAACCCTAATCCTCTGGAACGCCGATAACCTAACCCTAATCTCCCGCCTCATCGGCCACTCCGACGGCGTCTCCGACCTCGCCTGGTCCTCCGACTCCCACTACATCTGCTCCGCCTCCGATGACAAAACCATCCGCATCTGGGACGCACGCGCCGCCGAGTGCGTCAAAACCCTCCGTGGTCACACCGACTTCGTCTTCTGCGTCAATTTCAGCACCCAATCGAACCAAATTGTTTCTGGATCGTTCGATGAAACGATTAGGGTTTGGGATGTTAAAACTGGGAAGACTAACCATGTTATTAGAGCTCACTCGTTGCCGGTGACTTCCGTACATTTTAACCGTGATGGGTCGTTAATTGTTTCCGGCAGCCATGACGGTAGCTGTAAGATTTGGGATGCTGCAACTGGAACGTGTTTGAAGACGCTAATTGACGATAAGGTTCCGGCGGTTTCGTTCACTAAATTCTCGCCTAATGGGAAGTTTATACTTGTGGCTACCCTCGATGACACTCTGGTTAGTTAATTTGTTTATGAAATTGGGTTAAATTTTGTGCAATTGATCTAAGGGTTGTTTACTAAACGCTTACTCTGTCAGCACTCATTTTTGCCTTAGGGGTTGCTTGTTTACATATTAATGGTTCCATTAAGAGGAAACCTCTGAATAGCTAAGAGGTGAATCTTTAGATTCGCTTATTTTTGTTGGATAATTTTGTATTATCTTACAACTCCTTATCTGAGCACTTGTTTCTCATGTTAGGCAAATTAGCTGATAAACTAGTGGTAAAAATAAATTAGTTGATAAGACAGACACAATGTAAAATGCACTAAAAGGATTTATTTAAAAATTAATTGGAAAACCATAAAAGGCAGAAGATGAAAAAAAAAACCTAGAGCTTATAGAAACACTACCTAAAGTAGCTTCTAGAAAAACCAAACATATGGCTAACCAAACCGGGCTTTTTCTAGCACACTCTACTATTTGAACCCCATAGGTTAAATAAACCCCCTTTGAGAAAACGTTGGTGTGTGGTATGAAATTGGTCTTTTTGGGAGGGGGGGTCATTTTGTCTTGCCATGTTTTCCGTTTTCTTGATACGAATGGGTGCAAGTGTGGGGGGGTATTATCGAACCTAACAAAATTATAAAGATTCTGATAGCAGAAATCAGAGGAGTGTATGAAATTGAGGCGAAAGATCGTGTGAGAAGTTGAGGTTAACGTGAGAAGCGTGAGAAGTGGATCTGAACCGTTGGATCACTTTTAATCAAATGTCCTCCCATGAATTGCGGCTAAGAAGGGAGTTGATCTGGTGCATCTCATCCTAATGTGCGTCCATTTCTCATACAACGGTTGATAACCACTTTTCACGCTTCTCACCAGAAAGCAACCATGAACTCGAATGGGTGGGGATGTGTCTCTTAACATTTTATTTTCTGTTATTGTGAATGTAGAAGCTTTGGAACTATTCAACTGGGAAATTCTTGAAGATGTATACAGGTCACGTGAACAAGAAGTATTGCATAACACCCACGTTCTCCGTCACAAATGGGAAATACATTGTTAGTGGTTCGGAGGATCACTGTGTCTACATTTGGGATTTACAGGGGAAGAACTTGCTACAGAAACTAGAAGGGCATACGGATACTGTTGTTTCCGTAAGTTGCCACCCATCCGAGAACATGATTGCTTCTGCAGGGCTTATTGGTGATGGAACAATTAGGATATGGGTTCAGCCAAGTTAAGCCGGTGTCAAGAAGATGTATAGTTTGATCCAAGATTTCTTACAGCAAATATGATTGCTTCTAAGAGGAGGGTTCGTCTCTTATGATCGTTCCCATCTTTGCTCAAGTAAATGGGGTTATACCCCTTAATGTAGAAAAGGCTTGAAGCAGTTATTGCATGGAGGTTCTATGGCAAACATTATGTATTGAGTTGCTATAAATCTAAGAAGCTAATTTTGTACACACCAGCAACTTTTAGACCTGAAGCTGGCAGATATGCAACCTAAGAGCACCCACATGGGGGTTGCAAATTGAATTGCAAATGGAAAATTTGTCACACAATGAAAGCCACCTAGGATTTGGCTTGCAACACTTGCAATCCATATTGCAAGTCCCACGTCAGTAATTGTTTTCATTTTCTATTTATTTAAATAGATTAAATTATAAATTATATATTAAATGGTTTATTAAATGGTTTTCATTTATTATGTTTATATTTTAATTAACATTAAATTAAAATAAAGAATTTTATATATTATGTTATATTAATTAAAAAATAAAATGTATATAATAATTTATAAAGTAGTTAATAAATGTTATAGTGGGGACCACTTTTGAAAGTGTAGGTGGATTGCACGTGTGTGGAAGGTAATTGCAAATGCTGAGGTGGCACAATTGAAAGTGTAAATGAATTGCAGGGATGTGGATGGTCTAAGAGCATCCTAGTCATGACTCTGTCACATCAGCTTTCTCTCTCTGCCACATCAGTTTTCTCTTTCCTACTTATTTTATAAACCTCTCACTCTCAATCATAGACCGGCTCATGGCTAATTTAATAAAAAACAATAACTAAACTTTAATTATAATTAAAAGACAATAATTAATAATTAAAATAAAAAAAATCACAATAATAAAAATTTACAATAATTGAAAATTACAATAATTGAATTAAATTTGTTTTTTAATGAATTAAACTAGTTAAATTTGATAAAATAAAAAAAATATAAACTAATTAAATCAAATTTTAATAAAAAGTTAATAATTAATTAATTTATTTTTCAATTGATTATTAAATTATTCTTTAATTAAATAAATTATTTATTTAACAATATATTAAAATATGTAATTATAAATTTATAATGCATCTGGCAGCAATATTATGTTGAATAGTCCATTAGCACACTAAAGTCAAGAAGCACATTGAGATATGTCTTGAAAAAATAAGGAGAAAGTGTAATTAATGGGTGGGTAGGTTTGGTGGCAGGACACTTGCACCGCTCCTTGCAGAAGTAGCGGTATGCCAAATCAGCTAATCTCCAATGCAGAGGTTTTTGTTTGTACCGGTACAATGATGACATGAAGGTTTAAAAACCCAACCATTGGGATGCTCTAAGAGCATCTCTAAAAAAAGACAGTATTATTATAACTCAAAATCTCTAAAAAAAATTAATTCCAACTCCGATAACCATATTATTTTAGAGATTTTTAGAGATTGTAGCATTAATTATATTATTAAAATAACAATATATTAATAAAACAATATTTCTCTCTCCTAAGCATTTTTACTTCAATGTTTCTTATTGGTGGAAAGATTAAAATATTATTTCTTTTTTTAAAAAGTTAGTTTTAGAGATTTCTTCAAATTTGGTTATTTTTATATTATTACTTTTAGGCATTCAGTCTTGTTTATTTTGCAGGCTAAACTGCTATGGTTAATTACTTATGCTTGTTTGCTGCAGAGTTGGTTCATTAGTAGTGCATATAACTAGAGGTAGTTTTTACTGCAACGGCATTGTTGATAACTTAAAAAATAGTTTGCAATTTACATACCAAAATCAACTCTCTCCTGCTTGTCGTTTGATACTGGTTTCCAGCAAAAGATTAAGGGCTGTTTCTTAAGCCGAAAGTGTCTTCAACGCCACTAGTAACTTTCTTCCTTCGCTCGGCAATCATTTCCGTATATGCCTGAAGACAAAGAAAGAAAGCAGTGCCCTTAGAATCTCAACACCAAATTCTTTTCTTTCGCTTAATTGAGTTAATTCTCACACTGGGATTGGGAGTAATGAGTTTTTCTAAGTTGTCTGTTTGTACCTTTGGGTAAGAATAGAGAAAGATGTACCACCAGGTGCCGATTAAAGTGGCGGCCACCGAAGTAGCCAAGACATTGTGCAAAATTAGCCAGCTGCCGCCAATGATTGAAGTTCCCGTCAGGGTTATTGTCCATGGTTGACACCTAACAAACAAATTGAACCAAACAAATATGGGTTTCAAAAGTTTCACATAAAAAATATCATGTTTGTCATGTCTAGACTTCCCCAATGATGATGGGAAATAATGCAACGCAGATGGATCAACAAACGTCTAAATACGCAAAGGATAACGAGTTTACAAAAGTGGAACTTGGAAAATAAGAGAAAACTCGTACAAGTAGAAATAAAACTCTAAAATGTTTAATTCATAATCAATAATCTATTGAAAGATAGAACAACGAACCATATTTATAGTCTAAACTAACTAGGAGACAACTATGGGATTTAAGTATAAACCTAACTAATCCTAAACCAAGTAGGAGTGTAGCTCAGTTGGCAAAGGAGTGTCGTGAATTTGCGCAAATCCTAAACCAACTAGGAAATTATTTGAATAATAACTAAAAGGAAACTAAGAATAATCCTAAATTAAGTAGTTTTTTAAAACAAATAAATGCTAAAATAGAGGAAAGGATTGTAAACAATAAAGGAAGCGATTAACGAATCTCGTCTGAGAATGTACATCGGTGACTGGCCATGCGACCTAAGTCGCGTGGTTGGTCGCGTGAACCACTGTTTCTTGCTTTTGCTGTAGGATTCTGAGGATCGAGACCGTTTCTTTTTTTCCCATTGATCCGTGACAAAGTCTGTCAACTCTCGGATCCATGGTACATCAGGAAAATGGAATGCAGTCCTTGAATGGAATGAGGAAGAAGTATGGGTTGTTTATAGACATCCTTTACAAACCATACATACATTTTGTGATATTCACACATTCAATAAATCCTCTAATCTTGAAGGAAGACTGAAGAAATCATACTTTCTTACGATATATTAGTTGAGTCACATGTATTGATCAATGAACCCAGTTGAAATGCAGATATGCATGTGTTGAAAGCCTAGCATGAACCTATAATGTCATATAAAGAAGAAAGATTTCCTATAGGTAGTTGGGTTTTGATATCAAATAGGATCGATATTAATAATATGTCTATGAAATGACCGCAGCAAATACCTTGGGTGTTACATATGGACCTAATTTGAGTAAAAGGTTTATGACCAGCAACCCCTACCTGCCCCACACGGAACCCGCCCCCTAGGAAATCACATGTGAGAAGGCATTTTTGCGCTGGACTCAGCGGTTGAGGCTAGCGGAGGGGTTCAAGCCCATCTTCTGCAAGATTCGAACTTAAAACTGAGCAGGACACTCCGTCCCTTTGCCAACTGAGCTACACGTCCGAGGGCAGATATGCACCTAATTTGATCAAAAATGATCCATAACATCAAGGCAGTCGAGAACAGTAGTCCCATGATCTTATCCTTTTGCTAACTGGTATTTTTAGACATGTTTCTTTCGTGTACTTGTACTAACCGTAACAGAAACTTCCAAATCATCTAATAAAATTCTAGCAACGTCTCTATATTTAGACTAATAATCATACCATATTTTTCCTATTGTGCACCACAAAGAACTACAAAATCATAAATTTCTAGCAACTTCTGCAAATACAAGTAAATCGTTGAACTGTTGAATTTTTGTTTCCTATTGTGATTGTGTAGGGAAGACGGTGGAAAGTTTGACACGTATTTCCCCTTACGACTCGTAAGGTTCTCACGCAATTGTAGCTGTGAATGCTTAAGAACTTCTCAAGTGTCATTTATACAAACAGCTAAAGCTCAACTCAAAAGACAATTAGATTGTCGAATAACAGAGATGCAGATCGAAGCATTGATTTATCGTTTTCTTATCAGGTTTTGAGATCAACTTCTCGATGCAACAATAATTTCAATGAATCTAGCTCAACAACTACAACAAAATAAAGGAATTAAGAAGAAAAAGTAACAAAAAAGTGCGTCAACATTTACCAGGAAGATTTTGTGTTCAAAACGCAATTTTAGATGTCGAATGCTAACAACTTCTCAAGTGTCCTTTTATAGAAACACCTAAATCTCAACTCAAAAGACAAAAGCATTGCCGAATAACAGAGATACAGATCAAACTATAGATATATCATTTTCGTAATCCAGATTCGAAATCAACTTCTCTAAGCAACAATAATTTCAATGAATCTAGCTCAACAACGACAACAAATAACGAAATTAAGATTTTAGAACAAAGGAAATAAAAAGGTGAATTAACATTTACCAGGAAGGTTTAGTGTCCCAAACGGAATCGTACTCCAGAGAGAGATGATTGAGATATCCATCCATGTCTTCCACCACACCATCCTCATCAAGGAACCTTCTCGAGTTCGATTTAGACTCCTCCTCCTTTGGTTGTCCGTTAGACGAATTGCTACTGTGAAGGCGTAGGGTTTTATTACGAAAAGGAGATGTTCGAAGACTGAGACTGAGTTCTGACCGGAAAACGCCACCGGAGCGATTGGATTCCGGCGAAGCAATTACAGGCGGAGGAGCAGAGCAAAGAGACGAGAGAGAGATAGTTATCATTATCGCCTTTTTCGTTTGAATGTGCTTCTGCAACTGTAAATTGTTAGCCTCCCAAAAATGGTGAGAATTTGCAAATTAGAAGGAGAAAACGCCGTCGTATTGTATGTAACCAGAAAGTAACATGTCAGCCCCTCAGGTTTATGTCATTACCCAAAACAACCACTCGGATTTTAAATAACGTCAAGATTAGGCAACCAAATTTATGTAGGCTAGTATATTGTAAATATGACAACCATGTTTTTAGGGGCCGTTTACAAAACGCTTACCCGGGTAAGTGTTTACCAAGTCATATTAGTTTATCGGATGAATATGGCAAGAACCAAAAATCTTACTCGATAAGAGCGGAAACAAGGACCGAGAGTCTTACCCGGTAAGTGAGTGCGATGCGACGACTCTTACCACGGTTAGCGCTTACCAGGTAAATTGTAGTTAATGGCATTTTGGTCGACTAAAATCTTACCCTTAAAGTAGGTGATAGTGTTGAATTTTACCGGTAAACACTTACTCGGGTAAGTGATTAGGTAAACGGCCCCTTAGTCACCAAAGTTTTAGAAGTTACCAACAAAAGACTTGATTTAAGATGTTGGTTGTCAATTTTTGCCTTTAATTATCACTAAGAAATGATAACGAAACTCTATAGATATTATTTATTAGAGATGTACAAGATCTGGGTATTTTTTGAACTGATTTAAACTTCCAAGCCCAAAAAAAAGGTTCACGTCTTTTTGGGTTCTAACGAGATGTTGGGGTTGAAAAAGAGGTCGGCCAGGCTCTTTTGGGCTTTGTCGAGCTTAATCGGGTTTTACTAGGCTTTTTCAGGTTGGGACCTCCCCCAATTTGTCGACCTGGTCGGGCTTTGAGGGTTGGCCTAAGACCGGCTTAGGTTTTTTGTACGTCTTTATATCTTATTGTTACAGGATTGGAATATAATTATAGCTATCAAACAACTTCCATTGTAATTTATTAAATAGGCTGAATTTTCTTAACTATTCGGAATCATTCAATTAGTTTGATTTGGTCGTATGCCATACCGTGTTAGAGAGATCAAATGCACATCAATGTTGAATGTTGGGTTTGATGGGAATAGGAGTTATGATAAGAATAGTAAGAATAGTTCCAACTCATTGGATGGAATGATATTTTGATCTAACAGATAAACATATCGTAGACCTTCAATTGATTGCTAACAAAATACCTGGATTTCACGAACCTTGATATTCATCTTTATTTTTCACTTTTACTCACCGTCACGAACTTTTACATATCTTCAATCACATTCACATATATGAATTTGTTAACATTCAGAGGTGGATCTGTGTATGATTGTGCCAGCTTCTGCACACCCGCTCAACTTATTTTCGCATTTTTTTTAATATAAGAAAGGTACACCCAACCACAAGGGTTGTGGCGTGGTGGTAAGGGCCTGAGGAGTTCATAGCGCTTGCCCGGGTTCGAGTCCCACACGCAGCACTTGTGGCCACTGGGGATTATCTCAGGGCTGCATTACTTCGCGGTCGGTGTGTTTGCCAGGGATGTACTGGGCCGAAGGCCCAGGAACCCTACCCAAAAAAAAGGTACACCCGCTAAACTTTGATCGGTGCTTCAGGATATTAGAAAATATAAAAAACATCAAATAAAAAATAGAAAAAAATACCTCGAAATCAACCAAAAGCCGGGAAAATCTCTCGTAGTCAACAAAAAAACCGAAAAATCCTTCAAAATCAACCAAATTACTTTTAAAAAAATTCTCAAAACAGTGAAACTTGGCTAAAAACACATTGGGCAACCTTGAGCCTTTGATCCAACTTAAAAATACACCTGCTCGACAACAGGGGCGGACCCAACTCATGGGGCGGACCCAGTTCATCATGTCACCGCTACATTCCTCCATCGTAAGCTACAAAAATTTAGGCTCGTGAAATGTACAACCATATTGTAATCTTGGGTGCCACCATATATATTTTGAAACTACAACATAACACAAGTTTGTTTGGCATTGTAGACGTCTTTTCTCCCGTCGCAGGGACAAGTTCAAATCTCATTTTAATAATTTTATTAGTTTTTAGCTATTAATTTAAGGTTTATTATGAAAAAAGATTACAATAAAATACTCTTAACACAATACCTCATATATGAAAAGTAAGAACCTAATCAATAGTTTAACAATGATTTTTCAAAAGAAAAAGATAATAATCTTGACTTTTATAGTCAAATGATGTTTGAAATTTAATGTGCTTTTTTGGCAGGTGTGCCTCGGGTTTTCACTGGTCCAGAAAATGCAGAAATTGAAGCTTTGGAAAAACAGTTCTTAGGTGAAAACCCGATTTTCTCCCCTTGGTGGACGATTTCTACACTTTTTCCATCCCTTCTCTCCTCATTTAATGCTTGGGAAGATCCTTAGCATTTAATGTGGTAGAAAAACAAGAAAAATATGATCATTATTTCATTGAAACGTATAAAGATGTCATATTTATGTTTTGTTGTTACGTATAACAATGTAAAAATGTGATCTTTTCCATAGTTGTTTTGAAATTCGTCACCTAAACACCCCTGTTATATTATCGTTGAATTTAAAAATGTCAAACCTTCTGTCTGTTTCTTTTGGGACGAGTGGTCAAAGAGCACCGTTTTAATGTCTTCATTTGCAGTGACCACCATCAGAGCCGCCAATGACCATATCTACAGCCCAATATGATGCTCAACCTCAAGAAATACGACTCAGTTTAAAGGAACACTAGACGCAATTATTTATTTTGGATTACTAAGGCTAGGTTCTTTTGAGAATAAAAATAATAGTGAGAATGATAAGATGGAATATCTATCCTTAGATGTATATCAGGATAAGTTGCACCGAGACGCACCGGATTCTTCGTTGGTTACTAAAACAGTATATAAAATCACTTTAAAAAAATATATTCAATGTAAACTTCTTCTAATTTAGGACATCTCCAACCCACGACTAAAAAGAGTGAAAGACTATAAACATCGGTGTTTAAAAAGGAGTGTCATGACATGCATCATTGACTCACGATTAAAATGAAGTTGTAGAACTCTTCCAATTCTATTTTGAATATTTTATAACAAAAATTTTGTACAAAACTAAATAATTTATATGAATGCATAAAATTTAACATCATATTAATAAATAATAAATAGAAAACATATATGTATATGTATAAAATTATATATACGACATACAAATTTGTAACCTTATGTCATGCCTTAAAAAACATCAACGTCCTCATTGTGGCAAGGCTCAAGGCTTGCAACCAAACCACGCCTCACGTCATTGTGGACCTTGATAAACACTAAAATGTTATTCCAGCCGGCCACTATAACACTAAAAAAAATGGAGGGTCCAATTGGCACGTCATCTTAAAATATATAAAACACCAGTTCTGATATCATTTTAAAATATATACAACTCTGTTAGATTGCTCACCAAAAAAGCCTTTGAGAAGAAAATGGAGGTTCCAACATATATTGAAAAGAAAGTGTAGGAATATAGCCAATATGAGACTCTAAGAAAAAACATATGGGCCATAAAAAATTATAATCATAATCAACTCAAACTCATAAAAGCATCTCCAACAGCTATACTATTCTAGAAAATTTGGAAGATTTGATAAAACTTCGCTTGAACAGCTATGCTAAACTCTACTCTAAAATAAAGCAGAAGAAACCAAAGGGCCTTTGGCCTAGCGCTATGTGAGTCTTTGGCCTTCTAGGAGGTCAGGGGTTCAAATCTCACCAAAGGCAAGGAGGGTCTATGAGTTTATCTGTTGCATTTGCCGTATATAAATATTATATACTCTAAAAAGAAAAAGAAAAAGAATAATAGAGAAAACTCCAAATTTTAAAAAACATATATAACACACCTGTTAGGTAGCGTTTGGTACGCAGACTGGATGGGACATGACGGGACGGAACTGGACGGGACTGGATGGGACGGGACGGGACTGGACTGGAGGAGATAATTTTAATCTAGGTTACGTTGGAAAAAAGGGGTATTTAAGTAATCTTATGTTTTAGTCCCATGTTGTTCCACCTATTTTGGTGGAACAAAAAATCTTAAGTTTTGTCCCATGAAAACTTGTTTTTGTCCCATGTTGTCCCATCTGATTTTTGTCTCATGGCATAACAAACATGAGACTATTTTTTTTGTCCCATCCCGTCCCATCCACTCTGCGTACCAAACGCACCCTTAGATATGCAAATATACTGAAGTTTTACCAAACTTGACTGCAAATCCTATAGCATACTTCAAGTCAAACCAGCTCAACCAAACCTTCACCTAGCCAGTCATGGTGGTTCAACCCCTATAGTAAAACTCAAGAAATCTTTTATAACCCAAAAAAACCTATAAATTTCCCCAAAAACCCAATTCATTTTTCGCCGATCATGGAACGTTTCACGGGTTTTTTCGCTGCAATTCTATCTATCTCGGTGATTATTACAGTTAACGGGCAAATCACCAGTCCATGCTCGTTGTCAATGATCGCTAGCTTCGTGCCGTGTGTGAATTTCGTCACCGGAAGTAGCTCGAATGGCGGATCGCCGACCGCAAGCTGCTGTCGTGCGGTGGAATCGCTCACGACCACGAGCATGGAGTGCACGTGTCTTATAGTTACGGGAAACGTGGCTTTTTCGCTACCGAATCCTATCAATCAGGCCTTGGCCATTACGCTCCCTAAAGCGTGTAAATTAAAAAGTGTGCCACTGCAATGCAAACGTAACGGTTTTTGAGAATTTTACGGGTTTTATTTCGTTTTAGTAACTATTCTTGTTACTTATGTACGGTTTCTCAGTTTTAGTTTTTTTTTGTCGGTTTTGCAGCTACCGGCATTCCGCTCCCTCCCGCAGGTATTCTTTGACTACAATAGCAGTATATTATTCCCTCCGTCACAAAATAAATATCCACAACGAAAAAGACAAATAATTTTAGAAAATAAGTAATTATTAAACGTTTTAACTAACTAAATGACAATTTTACCCTTCAAGGGAGTAATGAATATCTCCATCTCATAATTAAGGGTAGAAATTAGAATTGGAACGTACACATTTACTTTTGCGAGTGAACACTTATTTTGGGACAAATTAGAATAGAAATGTGGACACTTATTAAATGACCATTTTACCCTTAGTAACAAGGGAGCGAGGAATGAATTTCTCCATTTCATAAGTAAGGGTAGAATTGGAAAGTACACGCTTACTTTTGCGAGCGGACACTTATTTTGTGACAAATTAGAACAGAAATGTTGACACTTATTAAATGACCATTTTACCCTTAAAAATAGAGGGAGTAATGAATTTCTCCATCTCATGATTAAGGGTAGAATTGGAAAGTGCACTTACTTTTGCGAGTGGACACTTATTTTGAGACAAATTAGATCATAAATGTGGATATTTGTTTTGGGATTACACCATGATCCTGAATTCGGTAACAATTGATGAGTAAAAACTTGCATATTGCAGGCCCTGCGATATTCGTTCCTCCTCCGCCCAAAATTCCGCCACCTCGAGCTCTTCCGACACCTGCTGATTCTCCGCAATTTCCACCGAGTCCTACTGGTTATAAGCATAAACTTATATCACAACAATAATATTGGCTATATAAACGCAAAATACGTCTAAATGTTATAACAGACTCCTTTATAAAGCTTAAGTTTACCAAACAATTATGCATCCTGTGTAAGGGTGTTACAATAAATTAATAGAATGCTTTTTGGGCCTCCTAACAGGTTTTTTTGGAACAATTTTGAAATAAAGCGTACGATTAATCTTTTTAAACTAATAGCACGCTTTATTTCAAAATTGTTCTAAAAAGCTTGTTATGATGCTGAAATACATCCTAACATCCTATTGTAAATCCTTTATATAGGATGCACAATTGGTTTTCCATCAAGTCCCGGATGAATAGAGCTGGGCGAGTGGATTAATCTGTCTGTATAGATTGAAAGAGTTTCTGTTGGGAGGGACATATTCAGGAAGAGAAAAAAAACATGGTTTTCTGCATAAAGCTCTCCTCTAGAAGCTTACTGAATAAGCCACTGCCAAACAGTCATGTATAGCTGACCGAATAAGCTATTAAGCTCATTAAGCTTGCTTGTTAACAGGCCCTTAGTCATATTTGTTGTCCTATAAAGCCGATTTTCTTGTAGTGTATGAACCAAATCAATTTAAAAAGACACGGAAAACCCGAAAAGCTCGGTGCTTATGTACTGATACCTTTCTTTTCGTCACTTGTTTATCAGGTTCAAAGAAAGCAACGTTGGCACCAACACCGTCTGAAACGGCTCCAGCCGTCTTGCCAGATCCAGAGACTGATCAGGAACCCGAAGCACCCGATGCACCAGCACCAGTTCGGCAAGCTTCAACCGTTGGTTCAGGCATCAGACCGGTGCTAACCCCAACATCGGCTTCAAATCCGTTATCGATCCCACCACCTCTTCTCTTGCTAATGCTAGTAGCAACCACCTTCACTAGTTTCCGTCAAGTCTTTATTTTCCGATCCGCCTTCTAATTCTCGATACTATGTGGCAGTTTCCCTTTGGATAGAAAAAGAAACGGATTTGTGGATTTGGTTAATATCCGCTGCATGATCAAACATATTTACTACGGTTGATGTTTCTTGAACGGTTTTTCGTATTGATTTCTGGTAAACATGATTCAAGAAAGGCAAATGCTTATCTATAGTTGATCAAAATCACATTAATTGTCTTTTCATTTACTAGAAAAACGGTCTCGTTCACTACAACAAAATTGGTTTTATAGGACACCAGTGATGGCTAAATGTCCTAATTAACTGCTCAATAGGACTTGGGTTTATAAGACCAAATTATTGAGTGTCCTATGTAAATGTGTTACAAACTTACAATAAGCCGATACGACGTTTTTGGGCATAGAAACAAGTTTTTTTAGGATAATTTTGGAATTAAACGTCATATTAGTCTTTTTATATATTATATGAGGAAGTGTCTTGCATCCTATAAAAATTGTATTTATAGGACACATAGCCTCCTATAAAAAATGTATTTATAGGACATGTAATGTCCTACTAAAAATGTATTTATAGGACATGTAGCGTCCTATAAAATAAACTAATCGGACACTTAATTTTAAAAGTGTCATAAAAAATTGTTAGGCTGCTCAGATACGTCCTAACATCCTATTATAACAACTTTATATGAGACACACAATTGTTTGGTCCTATAAAGCAGTCTACTAAGACATTCATATAAAGCAGTCTACTAAGACATTCAGACATGTTTGGCGTCCTATAAAGCCAATTTTGTAGTGGTGATTATATATAACCATAGATATATTATCATCGTATAACGCATACTACAAAGTTTATGTAAATATCATCGTGCATACTACAAAGTTTATGTAAATATAGAACTTTCTTGTGAACTAACAGAAATTCCCGCAAAACTAAACATATATATAGGCGAAGGATCGTGTGAGAATTGAGTTAACTTGATAAGTGTGAGAAGTGGATATGAACCCTCATCACTTTTAATATCAAGCCCACCCATAAGTCATGCTTGATAAGGGGATTAATCCGGTGCATCTCATCTTGATGTGCATCCAACGGTTGATAACCACTTCTCATGTTAACTCAATTTCTCACCGGAACCCAGCCTTATATATAGGCGAAGAATTGTGTGAGAAGTTGAGGTTAACGTGAGAAGCGTGAGCAATGGATTTGAATCGTTATGAATTGCATCTTAGAAGGGAATTGATATGGTGTATCTCGATGCATCTCATCCTAAACCATTTCTCATCTAACGATTGATAACCACTTCTCACGTTTCTCAAGTTAACCTCATCCTCTCACTAGAACCCAATATATATATATACACACACATGTAAATACACACACATACACTAAACCATGAAGATGGTAAGAAACTTACTTGATCGTCTTCCAAACAATGTCTCTATCAAGTCTTGAAATCGGCACCAATCAAACTGTGCAAGATTTGATTTGCTACAGCTAGTTTTTTAACCAACAGCTATAACCAAACTTGAGATTCTGCTCATTAAGAACAAATACATCTTTGCAACAAGTACAAAAGATCTATCTTACTTATCCTAATGTCATCAAAATTGAAGTTAAAAGGATTCAAAAGAACCAAATAGATAATGCATTGATTATAAGTTAATAATATGTATTCCAATAACATCTTGCATATAAACCATACTAAGAAAAGGAAAAAAAAACATTAATCTATTCGTTTTTCCACGCACACAACACTAACGAAAAACCAAGACCTTGCGAATGCGGATCTCTACGAAACGAATTCGACCAACTCGATGCATCCGAAATCAATTGATTCCCCCACAATTTCTCTGCCGAAAAACAAGTTTGAAACAAGAAAATAGCTTCGCCGTTTAACTTCCCATAGAGCCAATTATGAACATCCCAATACACTTCAACCGGCAAACCATCCACCAAAATCGTATAATTTCCCCTAAATTTCCATCTTAAATGCTTCACTTGCATCATGGTTTTACCATCTATATGAATCAAAAGAAATGGATCATTTGTACCCATCAAATCACATTCAATCAAAACATCATGAATTTTCCCCTTTCCACAAAATCGCGATCTCGTGGAGTAAACTTTCTTCCCACAAATGTGTTCTCGTCTCGATACGAAGACAACATTCGGGGTAAAGTTTGATGAATCAATCTTCTTATGAATCTCCTTCTCCATATCCCCTAACACCAGGATCAAATCTCGGTTCACAACAATCGCGAAATAGAAACCCTCGACTGGTTCGGGGGAAGAACCGAATTTCGCGGCCGATAAATCCCAATAAATATCGATAGATTTCGAACCCACTTCGAGATTCTTAAACCCTCGTCGTTTCGAGAACAACCAGGGTTTAATCTCGAGCTTACAGAGACATAGGCTGGTGGAATCATCGATCTGAACACAAAGATTCTGACCCATTAAGTTTTTAGTCCAAGTGAAAGTGATAATGAAGCAAGAGAAATTGCGCAATCTGCATTGATAAACACAAGAAACAAGATTTTGACTGATTCTAGTAGTAGTAGTAGTAGCCATGGAAGCACCTGATGAAGAAGAAGAAGCATCTGCAATTTGAACACCATTTTCACCAAAGCAAGAAGGGAAATCCCTCATTGGTGAATTTGGGTGTGAATATATGAACCCTAGATTTAAGAAATAACAAAAACCCTAAATGGAATTTTTGTGGGTAATCTGTGAAATTGCCCAAAAATTGTCGAGATCTGGGTTTGTTTCTATCACTGGAACGATAATGGATACAAGGCTTGTAATCTGTGTGTTTTTTTAGAAATTTTTTTAGAGGTTTTAAAGTTTCTAATATGATATATATAGAGGTTTTTTATATAAGGGTTTCCTTTTTAGACCATCCTCAGCGCTCCGTATAAGCCCTCAAGAGCCACATCAGCTAAGCCCTAAAGACCCCAGCGCTATCCTCAAGCCCTCTTGCCACCTCATTTTTTTAATTCTTTTATTTATACATTTAATTATTTAACAAAATAAAAAAATTTATATATTTTTTAATAAATAAAAATAAGATAAATAATAAAAATAAAAATTCATATCATTCATTCAAAAATTAAAAATTACAAAATAAATTTAAAAATTACAAAATAAATTTAAAAATTTACTCGTCGTCATTGTTGGAAACTTGGATACGCCAAATATGTTCGACCAAAGTATGTGTGCCAGATCCATAGATCTTGAGAGGCCATTGCTTCTAGCATGATTGTCGGGTGCTCATGATCACCTCTCATGAATTGACCTCGCCATGCGTTCAGACAATTTGCCCACGCCCAGTGAGTACAGTCTATGCTTCCGAGCATGCTGGGAAATCCGTGTTTAGCTTCATGTGCGGCGTACAACTTCTGAATATCAATAAAAGTAGGTTTGCATAAATATTTTTGACCATACAGTTCAACAATACCTGTGCAGAATTTGTACAGACACTCTCGTGACGTTGTCTCTCCCATACGGATGTACTCGTCAAGTGCGTCAGCAGTTACTCTATACGCCAATTGCCGAATAGAGGAAATACACTTTTGTGTTGGAGAAAAACCTTGTTTGCCTCTGCCGTCCAACCGAAATGTAAAATACGGATAATCTACTTCTAAATCTTCAACTATTCATTCGAATAGTTGCCTGCTCATCCTGAACCGCCGCCTAAACATATCCGGTGTATAAACCGGGTTGTTGCCAAAGTAGTCCCGCATAAGCCGCTCGTTTGCAGCTACTCGACCTCTTTCTATGTTCGCTGCCCTCTCTGTTGTTGACGACGAGGCGGTGCTACCATAAATCCATTGTGCAGTGTGTCGAAAAACTTCCCTTTGTAGATTCAACAACTCGTCGGTGTCTACGGATGATGATGATGCGGTCGATGAACCGGGTTGTGGCGAATCCATATTGTTTAAAATATAGATAATGGAAGAGAATGAGAGAGTTTGAGAGATTTTGGTGTGAAAAAATAAGAGGTTTGGATTAATATATATAGTGTGATTAAATTAGAAAAAAATTTAATTTATAAAAGTAGCCGTTGGGTTCGTATTATTTTCAAGATTTAAAAAAAATAGCAAAAAGCCGTTCGGGTTCCTCGGGTTTGAAAGCCCGCACACCGAGCCCATGGCCTAAGCCTGCGTCCCCCCACCGCTGCCCGCACGAGCCCGAGCTCGAGCCCGCTGGGCGCTGCGGATGGCCTTAGGTTGCAACTTGCAACTATATGTTTTGTTTTTTAGATGTTTTTTCTATTTATTTAATCAGTTTTAATTTTATAAAGAAATTTGTATTTAATTAATTTTATTTATTAATATAATTAAAATAATCATATTTAATGAAAATTATTAAGTAAATAATGTTAAATAAATACCTAATTAAAATAATTATATTTTTTATGTATTTAAATTGATATCTTAAATTTGATATATCTATAATCTATTACTACCTTATAAGGCCATCCACAGCGCATAGATAAAAGCACTCAAGCCCTCAACGCCACATCAGCTAAGCCCTCAAGCCCTAAACACCCCCAGCGCATAACTAAAAGCCCTCAAGCCCTCAATGCCACATCAGCGCCACATCATTTTTTAATTCTTTTATTTATACATTTAATTATTTAACAAAATAAAAATATTTATATATTTTTGAATAAATAAAAATAAGATAAATAATAAAAATAAAAATTCATATCATTCATTAAAAATAAAAATTACAAAATACAAAACACTACCAATTATGAAATTTTTTAATTTGCTCTTTTCCCTTTAAAGTAACCCTCAAAACGTCTCCCGTAAGGTGATCATGCGAGGTCATGAAAAACTCGAAGTCTTTCTCAAATCGTTTTGAGCGTTCGATTTCGAGTTCTTGTTCCAACCTATCTCGTTCGAGTTTTGAGCGTTCGATTTCGAGATCGAGTTTTTTCATTTTGTATTCCATTGTATCATCAATCTTTTCGTTGAACGTCGTCAACAACTGAGTAACACTTTCGCTCGTATTCGACCCGGACGTATTACTCGTTGATGTTTTTTTACCTTGTTTCTCCCGATGGGTCGTTGAAGTTGCTCGATGGAGTTGTCGTCATCGTCATCATTGGAAGGGTTTGTACGTTTTGAACCCCGCGATGAAGTTGTCGTCATCGTTGGAACGGCTCCCCATTTTGGACATTTTTTGAGGACTTCCCAAGCTTGTTCTTTAGAGAAAGCAAACCCTTGTTGTGCTTGGTACCGTTCGTGTGCCACTCGTGAAATGTCGGCATCACTCATTCCGCTTGATCTATTATTGACCAAGTTGTTGTAGATGCCGCCAAAAAGAGCAGTTTTTTTATTCAGGTCGTTGAACTTGGTGTTGAGTTGATGAGTTGTTCTATAATTGGCGTGACCCATCAAACTATAGAACACTTCCCCGATTCGGGTCCAAAAACCTTCTACATTTATGTAAATTCAAGTATAAGAATATTAACAAGAATAATAATAATAATAATAATAATATTAATAATAACAATATTAATAATAACAATAATAATAATAATAATAACAACAATAAAAATATTACCATGGGTTTGTGCGTTACCGATAACGGGGTCCTCCGAAACGTCAACCCACGCCGACACTAACGCGAGTTCCTCCTCGTTAGTCCACATCTGTTTGGGGGCTCTATTTTCATATTGTTTGCTTTTTCCTTTTCTCGATGATCTCGGGTTTGATGGTTCCGGGTTTGATGGTTGTGTGTAGATGGATTGTGGTGTGTGCGGGCTAGTATGTTGGGTTTCCGGAACAATGTCGTCGGCGAGATTGATTGCGGGTGAAGGAATATTGTAGTTGGCTGGAGTAAAACCTTGTTCAATCAAACCGGGACGTGTAAATTGGTAAGGAAATTGTTGGTGAAATTGTTGTGGATATTGTGGCGGATTTTGTTGCGACCATTGTGCCGGATATTGTTGCGACCATTGCGGACGATAACCTTGTTGTGTAAACGCTTGGAAACCAAGCTCTGGATCTTCTTGCGGTATGAATTGTCGTCATCGTTGGAACGGCTCCCCATTTTGGACATTTTTTGAGGACTTCCCAAGCTTGTTCTTTAGAGAAAGCAAACCCTTGTTGTGCTTGGTACCGTTCGTGTGCCACTCGTGAAATGTCGGCATCACTCATTCCGCTTGATCTATTATTGACCAAGTTGTTGTAGATGCCGCCAAAAAGAGCAGTTTTTTTATTCAGGTCGTTGAACTTGGTGTTGAGTTGATGAGTTGTTCTATAATTGGCGTGACCCATCAAACTATAGAACACTTCCCCGATTCGGGTCCAAAAACCTTCTACATTTATGTAAATTCAAGTATAAGAATATTAACAAGAATAATAATAATAATAATAATAATATTAATAATAACAATATTAATAATAACAATAATAATAATAATAATAACAACAATAAAAATATTACCATGGGTTTGTGCGTTACCGATAACGGGGTCCTCCGAAACGTCAACCCACGCCGACACTAACGCGAGTTCCTCCTCGTTAGTCCACATCTGTTTGGGGGCTCTATTTTCATATTGTTTGCTTTTTCCTTTTCTCGATGATCTCGGGTTTGATGGTTCCGGGTTTGATGGTTGTGTGTAGATGGATTGTGGTGTGTGCGGGCTAGTATGTTGGGTTTCCGGAACAATGTCGTCGGCGAGATTGATTGCGGGTGAAGGAATATTGTAGTTGGCTGGAGTAAAACCTTGTTCAATCAAACCGGGACGTGTAAATTGGTAAGGAAATTGTTGGTGAAATTGTTGTGGATATTGTGGCGGATTTTGTTGCGACCATTGTGCCGGATATTGTTGCGACCATTGCGGACGATAACCTTGTTGTGTAAACGCTTGGAAACCAAGCTCTGGATCTTCTTGCGGTTGTGGTGTATCCGGTCGGTTACGACGGGATGTAGGTGTTTTGTTTGGATTCATGATGAAATTTGAGAGAGTTTGAGAGAATTTGAGAGAGTTTGAGAGATTGTTAGTGTGAAAAAATAAGAGGTTGAGGGTTAATATATATAGTGGGATTAAATTGAAAAAAAAATTTTTTTTTTATAAAACTAGCCGTTTGGGAGAATTTATTTTGAAGATTAAAAAAAAACAGGAAATAGCCGTTGGAGATGCTCTGGTTCATCGGGTTTTCAAACCCGCACCCCGAGCCCGAGCCCCAAGCCCGCGTACCCCGCAGGAGCCCGCAGGCGAGCCCGAGCCCGAGGCGCTGCGGATGGCCTAATACATATACAACTAAACTCTTAAGTACCACTATTAAAGCACGGAGTACAACTTTTTAAGCATTAAATTTGAAAATCCATGAATTATCTCTCTCAATGCACAATGTACAAGTAATTTGCTTTTAAACCCTCTTACCACCTTCAAGTACTCCGGCCATCCATTTTCTCCAACAGTGATCCCTTTATCTATTTTGATGCTAAAGACCACTTACTTTTCAGAATTTATTTGAATTCAAATCTCTTCATACTCTCTCAAACTCAAATATCTATATTAGAAGATCATCTTGTTAAAAACTATTTGTACCACTATTAGACCACTTGCTTTTCAGAATTTATTTGAATTCAAATATCAATATTAGAAGATCGTCATGTTAAAAACTCTCCTCTAACATAACCCCTAACGCAATCTAAATCATTTACATTCATGCCCCCCGCCGTATTGCGCGGGTGCACAGCTAGATCAACATATTTGCAAGATCACAAGCACATATGTGTGCATCTATACTGTGGAGAACCTCAAATTTCACCAGTCATTTTGCTTCTCTTCGCGTATTTTGTATGATATACAAATATATATGTAGATCAACATAAGAATCTTACTTCTATTATAACATCCCAAATTTTCAATAATGTTATTTTAATGAGAATTGGGATCTATTTGTATTTTGGTTAAAACCTTGAATTATATTGTAAGTTTATTATTCAATGGGGTTAAAATACAAAGGATTAAAGTTGGATGTTACTTTTGGAAATATTGGAACTAGAAGGTGTGTTTGGTCCTTTATGGAAAGTGTGTATGGGTAAAGTAGCTGAAATCAGATATTTGTCTCAATTCCTTGTGTTGGGTTGGTTTGGAAAATCAAAGATAAAAGAGAGAAATGTGAGAAATAAGAGAAGAGGAAGAAAAACAAGAGTTTTGTCTTCAAAATTGGTAAGAAATGGATCGTGTTTTCAGATATAATTGTTATAGATGTTGGGTTATAAACGAATCTGTGTTTTGAATAGGATTTCTGAATCGTTTACAACAGATTGTGATTAAAGTGGGTTTTCTTCAAAAAGGCGAGTTCATTTGTTGTTTGCATAAATCAGTGTTTATATGTTAAATTAAACCTTGTCATATCTGTATAAACTGTTTGTGGACTGTATGGAATGGTCTGGAATGAGCTGAATCGAACAGACATAGGTTTAAATCGAATTATTAAGCTGCAGGTCGAGGTTTCCGGACGAAATGCAGTATCCGGAAACCTCTGTGTTGAATGTTTTCGGACGCGACAAGTATCCGGTAAGTTTTGATTTTCTGGTAAGTCTCCGGATAAAAATAGTTACCGATAGTATCCGGGTTGCTTTAGTTTCCGGGTGTTGTCCGGATTAGAAGGTATCCGGAAAGCATAGTTTATTCGGTGAGTTGTAGTTATCCGGAAAGTGCAGTTGTCCGGATAGTCAAAGTTATCCGAAAACCCCTGTTGTCCGGACACTTTTGAGAAATTGAGAATGCTAGGTTCTGATGGCTGGATGCTGTTTCTAGATGTTTTGTATGGTTAAGTTTTCTAAAAAAATATAGGGGCGCTGCCCCCAGACCCCGCAAGGGCGTTGCCCCTTGACCCCATCCGCTAACCGGGTAGCGGAACCCCCGTGCTAAGTCACCGAAGGGGGGCATTTGAGGATGAAAATACGATAGGTTATCTAGTATTCTCAGAACTAAGAATATGATATGAGATTGGTGAGATGTGTTGTAATGCATATACGTTAGTAAAGTGTAATGGATCCATAGGCACTAATGGTTATGTACACGTGGAATAGATGAGGATTAGTCATTATTCTGATGTGTGTAAGAAATCATGGGATAAACGAAATTCCTGATTTCTAAGGAAAGAAAGAGATTGGCATGTGTATATTGTAATCTCTACATCCTTTCTAAGAAATAAGCACGTGTATATTGTTATTTCTTAGATATGAACAGAAATGGACATGTGTATATTGCGATTTCTGTAGAATGATATAAGTGGAAATGGGCATGTGTATATTGCGATTTCTGGAATGTATATTTATATCACAAGTGGAAATGGGCATGTGTATATTGCGATTTCCGGATTAAGAGCACAAACTAGAATCAGTGAAGATTTGTAGTATGGCTTTGAGACATGATATGATGATGGAATGTGTGTCAGTCATATTCATGGACTTAGGTACAATTGTGTTAACGGAAAAGAGTTACACGTATGGTAAGAAAAGGGTAATCAGGTTGGTTATAACGTGTTTACATTGATTTTGAAAATATTATTGTGGAAACGAATGTTCTCAATAGGCGTTGGTCTAATCGTTTCAATATAATGTTTTCTTACCAGGTACTAGCTCGGGAAGGTAAAAGGGATGTGGGACGAGCGTTTTGGAATAGCGGAAAAGTCAATTAACAGAAGGAGATTTTGAAGGATTGCTTAGATAACTTAGTTAATCTGATTATAGTGGCATAACCTGCTATATATATATATATATATATATATATATATATATATATATATATATATATATGAAAGTTGAAGTTTATTTTATTATAACTTGTTGAATTTAAGGTTCAAATTAGCCTGGATTTTGGGGTGTTACATCTATTCCGTTTATTCTCTAAATTACTGTCAAGCAAAGGCATTTGAGCTGAGTTCATGAGGAATATCAAAAGAAAAAACAAAAGCAAAAGAAAAAGTAAAAAGAAAAATGAAAAATCAAAAGAAAAAGCAAAAGTAATATTTCCATCTTTGCAAATCAACGGAGTTGATTTAGATTATATCAATTCCAGAGTGATATTATCAACTAAAAATGAGAATGTTGACGAGATAAACGATAAGTTGATCAACAAATTTTGCGGAGATGAAAAAGTATACTACAGTTTCGATGAAGCAGAAGATGATAAAAATAATTTTTATCCGATGGAGTTCTTAAATTCGCTAACTGTTAGTGGTTTGCCCTCTCATTACCTTCGGCTCAAACTTGGATGCCCAATTATTCTATTACGAAATATCGATCCCTCTAATGGCTTATGTAATGGCACCAGATTGATATGTAGGGGTTTTCAGGAAAATGTCATCAATGCAGAAATAGCCATTGGTCAACATGCTGGAAAAAGAGTATTTTTGCCGAGAATTCCTTTATGTCCGTCCGAGGATAACATGTTCCCATTCAAATTGAAGCGAAAACAGTTTCCAGTTCGACTTAGCTTTTCTATGACAATAAATAAAGCTCAAGGACAGACAATACCGAACATAGGTGTTTATCTACCTGATCAGTATTCTCGCACGAACAACTTTATGTGGCGTTGTCTAGAGGGATATCACGGGGCAATACAAAGGTATTAGTGAAGTCTATGAAAAAATTCAATCGTGTTGGAGTCTACACATCAAACGTTGTTTATAAAGAAGTATTACGTGATGAATAAGGTACAATCAACTAATTACTATTACACAACTGCTACAATATGTTTCTATTTAAAAAAATTATGTTTATTTTTTTGCAGAACATGATTACGGATTAATGCTTCACATGTCTTATTATATTATGAAGTTCCAGATGTGCATTTTTACATATGATTGTAATGTCACTATTGTTTAGTCATTATCTTCAAATTTTAAACGAACTGTGAATTTATGAATTTGGGAACTTGATACTTTTGCGATTATTTTTCTATATATTTTGTTGATAAACATAATTTATGGTAATAACTGTTTTCCAATTAAATCATACCAGCCTATAAAAAATTGAGAGAAAACGAGAATAGTACGAACAAAAAACATCGGTGTCAGAAAAGTTATTTGCTTCAGAATTGTCATTCACCCGCGCTGCATCGCGCGGGTAGACAACTAGTGTATTATAAAACATTTATGAAAAACCCTTAAAAACAATTCATAAAGCCTTACGTACTGCTATTATATGTTAATTACTTAAAATCTCTTAAAAATAACTAATTTATTTAATGTTAATTACTTAAAATCTTTTAAAAACAACTAATTAAGTTTTATGTACCGCTTTTAATGCTAATTACTTGATTAATATTTATCTCTAACTTCTTTCTTTTAGGGCTTATCTCTAACACTCTACAAATTCTCAAATGGTAAACCCCTAAAAAAATCATTCTTTTAATCCTCATTGGTTACCTAATTCTTATTTTTTAACATCTTTCGAATTCTCAAATCATGAATCCCTCAAAAAACGTCATTCTTTGTACAAATTTATAAGGAAAAAGATTATAATTTTCTCAAAACTACACAAAACCGGTTTATAAAATCGACAATGATAAAAAGTAAAACAAAACATTAAAATCAAGATATCGCGCTACATTGCGTGAGTACCCTTCTAGTATTATAAAACATTTATGAAAAACTCTTAAAAACAATCCCTAAAGCTTCATGTACCGCTATTTGATGATAATTATTTAAAATCTTTTAAAAACAACTAATGAATCTTTATGTACCGTTTTTAATACTAATTACTTGATTAATACTTATCTCTAACAATCTTTAAATCCTTAAATCGTGGACTCTTATTAATTAATCCTTATCTCTAACCACTTTCAAATCATCAAATCATAAACTCTTTAAAAGTGTCATTTTTTAAACAAATTTATAAAAAAACATGACTATTTTCTCAAAACTAGATATTAAAATAAATTAAAACATTAAGATCGATATATATCACGCATATAAAATAAATATTAAATGTATAAAAATGTGAATTTTACATGTTTTTAAAATAAAAAAACGCCTATAAAATAAAGGGAAATTAATTAAAATGCCACAAGTTTGACTTTGTTTTACCAAAATACCATAAATCTCGTTCAGTTTACCAAAATGCCATAAATTTCCACGATGAAGCCCGCGATCGCGGGCAGTGGCATTTTTGTAAATATTTTTACCCCGCGATCACGGGGTGTGACACGGTGTGTGCCGTGGTCGTTATTAATTGATTTGATATTTACACTTTCACCCCCTATACTTATTTACTTACTTTACTTTATATCTTTTACTTTCATAATTTTAATTTTACATTTAACACATATAATCGTTTATTAACTAAAACACGTTAAAAAAATACGTTTTAATTTTAACAAGTTACACCATTATAATCGTCTCTTCGATACGTTCGAAATGAGCCTAATCTTGATTTTTTTTGAATTTATATATTTTAATATATATCATATACACTACATAAAAATATTTTTTATATTTAAAATTCATAACCTTATAGTTAATTATTTAATTTATGAAATAACTATTTTAAACCAAATTTAATAGTGGTTTTAGCATTGAACGTATACTTGAAGGTATGCATCTCGATACCTAAGGCCATTCGTACCCCAGCGGGTTGGGGGTGTAAGGCCACCTGGCCAGCGGGTTCGGCGGCTACCGGGTACGGGGGCAGCGGGTTCGGCATGCGGATTCCCCACCCCGCTGCTACCCGAACACTTTCTCAATTTTTCAATTTTTTTTGTTTTTTTTCAACGGCTATATATCAAACGGCTCTTTTTCAATTAATTTTTTTTCCAATTTAAACACTATAAATCAACCTCAAATCTCATCCATTTTTCACACCAAAATTTAAACACTCACCTCAATCCTTAAATATTTTCTTTCATTTCTTTCAATCCGATATAAACTTTATGGATTCGCCACCCGGTTCATCGTCCGCTTCTTCATCATCCATTGACACCGACGAGGAATTCGGTCAACTATTTGATCGTTATGCCGATTTGTTGCAAGAAGCTGTAGATAGACGGTATGGTAGCACCGCCTCATCGTCAAGAAGACCGAGGTCCGGGAACATAGAAAGAGGTCGGGTAGATGCTAACGACCGGCTTTTGCGGGACTACTTTGGCGAAAACCCGGTGTATAATCCGGATTTGTTTAGACGGCGGTTTAGGATGAGCAGACAACTATTCGAACGGATAGTTCAAGATTTATCGGGAGTGTATCCGTATTTTACATAACGGATTGACGGACTACGCAAACAAGGTTTGTCTCCGATACAAAAGTGTGTATCCGCTGTTCGACAATTGGCGTATGGAGTAGCTTCCGACGCACTTGACGAGTACTTGAGGATGGGAGAGAAAACGTCACGAGATTGTCTGCACACTTTCTGCACAGGTATTGTTGAACTCTATGGTGACAAATATTTACGCAAGCCTACTTACGATGATATTCAGAAGTTGTACCACGCGCATGAAGCTAAACACGGATTTCCCGGCATGCTCGGCAGCATAGACTGTACTCATTGGTCGTGGGCAAACTGTCTGAACGCATGGCGAGGTCAATTCATGAGAGGTGATCATGAACATCCGACAATCATGCTAGAAGCGGTGGCCTCCCATGCCATTTGTGCCAATGGAAACGCCGTGGTAGCGGATGAAACACAAATCACTGAGGCACAACGCGCGACAAATGTTCGAGAAGTCAAAAACCGAGAGACTCATAATAACCTTCGGTCGGATTTGGTCGAACATATTTGGCGTATCCGACTTCCCAACAACGACGACGAGTAGATTTTTAATATTTTGTAATTTTATTTTTATTTTGTAATTTTGAATTTTATTTTGTAAATTTTAATTTAATTTTGTAATTTTTAATTTAATTTTGTAATTTAATTTAATTTTGTAATTTAATTTTTATTTTGTAATTTTATTTTTATTTTTATGAATGTTATGATTTTTTATTAAAAAATTAGATGAGGTGGCATGTGGGTTCAAGAGGTTCAAAAGGTTGTGGTACGAGATTTGTGGGTTCAAAAAGGTTCAAGAGGGTTCAAAGTGGAAAGCTGATGTGGCGCAGAGGGTTCAAAAGGTTTGAACCTGGGGTACGGATGGCCTAATAAATGCACAGCGGTTTAATGAGTAAATGCAGGAGAGGTGAAGTAGAGTTTAGTGTACGGTCCACATCTTTGTTTTCGTTTTTATTTTTTTATTTAATAACATGTTTTTTTTAATGAAATTTAATAACATGTTTAGCCCCTATGGTTTGTTGAAAAATGTGGTTCTTGATTTTGTATATTACATAAGTTCATCTTCAAAAAATTTCTCAAAAAATATTTAAAATTGAGAACTAAAAGTTAAAGGTTATGTTTGGCAAACTAGCTGATAAGTTAGCTTATGACTTATAAACTAGCTGGTAGCTGATAAGATAGTTGTTGACTGATAAGCTAGCTGATGAAAAAGCCACGTTTGGCAAAAAATAGCTTATAAACATTTAAATGACCAAAAAAAACATATTAAAAAAATAGTTAATAAATAATAATTAATATTAATGAGGACATAATTGAAATATTTACAAAAAGCTACTCCAAGTAGCTTTTAAAAAAGCTAGCTTATGGTCATTCAAACATGTACCCAAAAAATAAGCTAGCATTTTTTTGCCAAACAATGCCAAAAATCATCAAAAAAATACATTCATCTCCAATAAATTCTCCATTTTAGAGAAAAAACATTGATATAATATTAAAATATTATTTCTCTCTCTGAATAATTTTTTCAAAGATTTCTATTGGTCTTCTTATGTAGTAATCATTTTTTGGATTATCTCCATATTTGAAGAAAAACTCTTTCTCTCTCATGTTTTCTCCATTTTTGGGGATAGTTTTGGAGAAGATATTGGACCAAAATGGGGAAGGTGCTGGAGATGCTCTAACTGCCATTACCATTTGTATTTTATTTTGGTTTCGAACGTTATGTGTCATTTACATGAGGGTATTTTGGTTATTTTATTATCTTTTAAGGTAAATTTTATTGTATACGTTTGTAAAACATGTGTACAAGCACTTATCGTCAGTATTGTTAAATGACACTAAAAATACGAAGTTTACGACATTTTCAATTTTGTATTTATCCATTTTCTATATTATATTTTTATTATGGGTGTTTAATAGATTACATAAATTAAACAAAATGTAGTAAATGTGTAAAATATGGAATTTTGATGATTATAAATTTTTTAGGGTATATTGTTAAAATATGGACTTATTTCAATAAGATTGTCAAAATAATCAAACTAGTTTGATAAAATTGTTGTTTCCTCTTTTCAATACTAACAAAAACACACTTGAAAAATACTGAATTTTGATAACTAATCACGTAATACACCATAATGATAACCGAGTTCAAAACATCTATATGTTGAGTATCTTTTTCTTCTGTGGTTTATATTATCACAACAAAAATCCGGTAAAACAGTCACCGCTATCATTTCATAATCAAGAAACATCACATGTCAATATTTTTTTTTGAAATGGTATCCTAGGTTTTGCCTAGACTAATTCCTGACACTGATTGACTGCTACGCATGCAGTCTTGAGATAATTTCTCAGTGGCCACAGGTTGCCAACGCCTGGTTTCGAACCCGGGGTAGATGGGTTTCTGAGGCACATCCCCCAAGACCTTAAGATAATTCCTCAGTGGCCACAGGTTGCCAACGTCTGGATTCGAACCCGGGGTAGATGGGTTTCTGAGTCACATCCCCCAAGACCTTAACCAGTACGCCACAAGCTTTGTAGTTACCACATGTCAATATTTAATAAAGACAATATAAAAGACAAATTTTACGTAAATAATTGAATGCCTGTACCTGGAAATAATAACTAATATAGTAATCGATATCAATTTAAAAAAAAACATAAATAAAAATTGCTCAATGTTTTGTCCATTTAACGTTTAATTCCAATGTTTGTGCCATGTGACAATTTATTTCCTGAAAGATACTTGTCATGATTTCTTAATCGCCTGCTTAATTAAGTTGTGATATTTTTCTTATGCTATTGATTAATATAAAAAATTATATCACTTATTTTATTCATCTTTATTTTTATTTATTTTAAAACTATGTTTATCGGTATAAGTTCGTGTTGTATTTTGATTATTTGTCATATATAAGTTTGGTGTCTTGTACATTTGGAGCATGTGCATACAAAACATGCCAAGTGATAACATGGCTAGTAAACGATTAGACAAGCACTGCAAAACAAAAGGCTTTTACCGACAAACCGATAGAGGAGAAAAGATCTTCATACGGGTTGATGAATTGGCAAAGTATTCTGATGGTACACTTAAAGTTGTTAGACTCCAGTTGGAACAAAGGCTCAAAAGACATGATGCTGAACGGAAGATTACTTGGATGTCTTCAAGAGCTAGAATTCTTGTGGTCAATGCAATGAATGAGATTGATGAACAACTTAACTTCAGAAAGGCCATGAGAAGAATCGAAACATATCTTGGGTTTCGGAGAAGAAGAAGACCCTTCCTGCCTTGATAGCTAAGGGGGAGATTGTTAGTGTACTTTAGCAGCTATCAAGACAGTATCACACTTGAACTGTATATTCTGAGTAGAGGCATGGACTTGTCATGACCCTACTATATAAAGAATATCTCTTTTAATTTCATTAACACTTTCAAGCCTATGTCATATGTACCTTTTGATCAATACATGAATGACAAATTCTCTCTAGATTCTCTCTCAATATTCTTGTGATTACATTGCTAGATCTTGGGGTTTATCAGATAGCCATCAGCGATGGATTACCGACAGAAACAAGATGTAGCAAAAATGCTCGTCGATAATCAAGATTACTCGATTACCGAGGCTTGGTCATCACTGAGGGTAGCATCCATTGGTGATTCTGCCATTGTTTTTTTATTAAATTAAAAAAATTGTATTTTAGTTATCGACAGATTACTTACGTACTTCAAATAAATATATAGTTGGTTGATTAAAATGGCCAGGTAATCATCCGTAATTGATAATTGATGTTCTCTGACCGAATAAGTAAAAAAGTTTAATTTTTTAAAAAATAAGTCTCAAACTGGACTCCATTACAAAAAATGGTGAAAGGCCTTGGTTGTGTTAATTATGCTTACTAATTGTATTAGTTAAACTTTAAACAGTAACGAGTCTATCCTTTAATCGAGTATGGTCTAATGCATCTTCAATAAACGTCGTATTCTACACCCATCCAACCAACTCTACAAGGTATGAGTCAATTGTCACACATAATTAAGATGGACAAAGCTTGTATTCATGGGTAGGGGTGTTCAACGGTACAAAACCGAGTCGAAACAGTATTAACCCAACATCAAGGCCAATAATACAAGGACCAACAGTTGGATCGTATTTTTTTGGTTCAAACAAAAACATAATAACAATTTATTTATATCTAGAATTGAATAGCGAACCAGATTTCCAGATACACCAGTTTTGATGTGGATTTGTACGATTATGACTCATGTTACTGATTTATAGTTAAGTACCAAGTTTTGCACACTCATCTTTATAAGAATTTTGCATGGAAGAAAATACGATGTCCCAAAGTTCCATGTCTTTTCCTATATCGATCTAGTGCATACATATCATCATACAGAGAAGATAAACAATAGATTACATAAAGTCATATTATATAAAATAAGATGTGTTTTTAGGTGATGAACCCATTATACTATATAAAATAAACAATTTATTTTATTTGTATTCCCATTAATTACTGTTTAATGCCTCTAACTAGAGATGGCCAAATAGTCCTGACCCGACTCGCGGTCGAAAGAGAACGGTTATGGTATGATGGTTCTTAACCGGTTACAATTTTTATCCAAAAACAAGGTCGGACCTGACCCATGAACGGTTATGGGACCCGTTCGATTTTGTATTTAAAATTTATTTTTAAATGTATTTTTAAGTATCTATACTATACTATAAAACATTTGAGAAAAATCTTAAATTAATATAATAAATAACTTAAACATAAAAAAACATTATCTAAATTAAATTAATATAAAAAATAACTTAAACATAAAAAACATTATTGCTCTTTTAAAACTACAAAAGCCGTACTATATAATCGAAAAAAATGAAACATTAGAATCGAGATGTATCTCGTTGCTTTACGCGAGTACACTTCTAGTATTTTTATATGTATTTGATTGAAGACCAAAATGTATTTTAAGCATATTTTATTAAGTGTATTTATAAAAAAAATGTATGTTTTAGTGTATGTGATTGACCCGATTAAAATTTTTAAGGTATAAATTATAACAAACACGTGTTTTTAGCGTATTTGATTGACCCAAGTATAATAAAATATTTTTATTAGTGTTTTTGATTGACCAAATTTTTCGTAAAATATTGTTTACATGTTAAAGACCAATTTAAGAAAAAATAAAAAATTAAGGGAACAAATGTGGGCTCGGCTCGTGATCTGGATCAATTCTCATAATCAGTTAGAAAAAATTTCAACCGGACCTTGCTTTTTTTCCTGACGAAGCCAAGACGGTACGATTACAAGGACCAGTTATAGAGGAAATAGACGAGCCCACGATGATTTTGACCTAACACGCAACCGGTTTTTGGCAACCTCTATCCCTAACCAAACAGGCAAACACCACAATTGTTTTAGTGGTGGGTTTATCTAGGCCAGGCAGACCTCCCTTGAAAAACTTTGGTAGTGTTGCTGAACCCGAATCCACATAATGACTCAGAGCATATGGAGCCATCTCCTTATTTTTCTGTAAAAAAACAAAAATGACGGACTAGCTGAAATTTATATCAGTTAATGAAAGAGTCCAATGCATAAAAAATGCATGTTGGGTACATATTACTCGGCCCAAATCATCAACTAAACCAAAATTAAGCCCAATGAATTAATGGGCTTATTTTTATTATGGGCCTTGGGCCCAGCCCAAAATATAAGTTTCAACCCAGCCCATTTAAAGCTAACAAAGAGACTGCCCCCCTTTCAACATTACCCATTTATACTTCGCGATTAGGGTTTTTCCACTTTGTTCCCATCCAATTACCAGCAGAAGAACGAAGCAGAGACAGAGCCGCCGTCCATCGGAGTAGCCGTAGCAGGTTCGTCTCTTTCCGGTAACAATTGTTGCTTTATCAATCCTTATTGCTTTGTTTCTAGGAAACGATCACTTGTTTTTACCTTATTTGCGAAATAACATGGTCTAATCACGGTGAGGGAGTATGGAACCTTTTCGGCAGTGATAACGCACTTGTTTTCTTCGAGTTTTGAGTTGTATAATGGTGTGATATGTGTGAAAACCCTAGCTCTGACGCCATTGTTAGAAGTTATACTTTATAGTGATTCGACATTGTATATGTTGCACGAATTTTTTGAAGTAAAATTAGACAATGAGATCGGATGGATGAGATTGTACAATCGGTAGAATAATTGATTAGGGGAGGGAAGGGCGTCGCAAATATTATCACTGTAACCTGTCGATTTTCGATTTTGTGATGAGTTTGAGTTTTGGAATCATCTAAGTTCCAAGGCTTGGTCCAGCGGAGAATGCTTTGCCGCATGGAACTCTATAAGCACACGTTGTTGCATACAGCGGAAAACTGTATACTTGCTTATTAAAGTTTTTAATCCAGTATTATGGTTGGGGGTTTTAAGGGGTTTGCTAGTGTTCAGTTTAAATTCAATTGAACTTTGTTCAGATGAAAGCCTTTCTGAGTTTAGAAGCTTGCTAGAGTAGGGGTGTTAGATGAGTGGAGTTGTAGTTTATTTGATCTTGGTTTGTGAAAAATATTACATGGTTAGAGCTCTAATAACCTTTTTTTACAGTAGGGCTCGAGCACGGATGTTTTTTCAATGTTCAAGTTTGATCTTGATACACTTTTTCATGCTTGAATTTGAGATTGATTAGCTCGTGTATTGGCTTGACCTCAATAATTTTTATACTTTTATTATATGACCTATAAACATGTTTGGCTCGAAACATTGTATGCTTGATGAATGGCTAGGATTGACTCAAAAAATGTAATCAAGGTTTCGAGCGAGTCGTTTTGAACATTGGTATTATAGAGACGGACTTGTTAATTTAATTGAGGTGTAGTATTTGTTCGAGATAAACGAGCTCGATAAGTACTAAACCCTGTACTACTATCAGAAAGGCTTGACTTGTTAAACACCTCTATGATAGCCTTTATATATACAAGCCATTAGCTATCTATCTCTTACATACTTAACCCTGTACTACTATCAGAACTTATGTTATTAACGATGAAATTCATCATCATGTTCTGAGTTTCTGATGTATTCTTTTTTGAGATTTAATAGTGAAAATGGCGGACACTAAGGCAGTGACAATCCGTACAAGGAAGTTCATGACAAACAGGCTTCTTTCCAGGAAGCAATTCGTGAGTTGATTTTTAACTGCTGCTGTTTTAATCTTTTAGAATGTAATTGTCGCTTTGGTTTAAATGTTTTCATGATGAATATATATGTTCTGTTAATGTAGGTGATTGATGTGCTACATCCAGGAAGGCCGAATGTATCCAAGGTTTCACCCTTCTCTACTCATAAGATTGTAACATTATTGACTATATGTGTCTCCGTTAGTTTTTTTTGAATTAAAAGAGTTTTATTGAAAGTAACTTCTTCTTTTTTTGTCTTTTTTTACTTTCTTTTTGAAGGCTGAACTTAAGGAGAAGTTGGCAAGGATGTATGAGGTTAAGGATCCAAATTCCATCTTTGTGTTCAAGTTCAGGACTCACTTTGGTGGGGGGAAATCAACTGGTTTTGGATTGATCTATGATTCCGTTGAGAATGCAAAGAAGTTTGAGCCAAAATACAGGCTCGTCAGGGTAACTTTCTTGCTCATGTTTATTTAATAATAGTATCATCTATTGATACACACACTTGAAAGTGTTGCTAGAATACCCCCTCTGTCTCAAAGTAAGTGTCCATGTTTATTAAGTGTTACTGGAATTAGTTTATTAAGTAACTGATGGGGTGTTTGGTTGGGGGTATTGAAGGGTAAGGAATGAGAATGATAATGAAAACTGCTGTTTGGTTTGTTATAATATAATGGATTCATTATCGCAAATCCATTAATTTTCATTCCTGACCAAATTGGGGGGAATAAAAATCTTATTCTCGCTTAGTCATCTTTTCTCATGTGTCCCTTCATTTTTCGACTTTGAATGAAAAATAATTTTTATTTTCATGTTCGACGTTACATATTTGTAATAAAATTAGTATATAAAATATTTTTTTTATTAACTGTATTAGTTTAACCAAACAGCATCAATGGAATGCTCATTCCTATTCCCATTCTCCTGCATTCCTATTTTCATTCATATTCCCATTTCTTAAAATGAACCAAACGCCCCTTGAATTAAGGTTAAAGGCCTGACCCGGAATATAATCCAAAGTGGTTTTGAAGAGTTAGGGGGCGTTTGGTTTGATGGAATGTATGAGGGATTAAATTTCTTGGACGGATTTGGGATATTGGGTTTGTAGGATTTCGAATTATATATTATCTATAAAAACAAATTATAATAAATTTATTTATCTTTTTTAAATTGATTTTTACACAGCAAATGTTTATAAACATATTTTAGAACATTATTACAAACAAGTTTAACGAAATCCCGTGAAATACTATCCACCTTGAGGGATTTTTAAATCCAATGTTTGTGGGATTTTATTGAAATCCTGGGATTTCCCAGGATTTCAATAACCAAACACGGGATTGGAATGGAGTCCAATTCTATATGCGACCAAATTTTGCAAATCAATCGGTCATGTAGTGTCTAATATTTCTGTTGGGCTAAATCTTATAGTTTCATGGTTATATGTTTGATGCTTTTAAGTTAACTCTTATGGTTTTTGTGTTTATGTATTTTTGTATACAGTTGTTTTGTATTCAAATTTCTCATATATTTTTTTGGTTTGGTGTAGAATGGCTTGGACACCAAGGTGGAGAAGTCAAGAAAGCAGATGAAGGAAAGGAAGAACAGGTCCAAGAAGATCAGAGGTGTAAAGAAGGTAAGTAGTTAATTTACATTCCTACATTTTTAGAATGTTTACCCGACTTGATTTTTTGGGATTATAGTGTTCTTTTTTGGTCCATGTTGTCTTTTTTTTCTTGTCAAATGAGTCAAAATTAATCCGATCTATAAGTTAGTTCTTTACAAAAGTCCTAACAACATTCGAGCATATAGCAAGCTTAAGAATACGAATGTCAAATTGCATTAAAACACAAGGAAATTTTCCTTCGTTTTTATTTAATGCGACAAGGGTTTTACTTTCTCGAAAAATTAAATTCAAAAGTTGCAAAAAGTTCTATCTAAGTAACTAAGTTTTAAAGAATTTGTATTTAGTCTATTGAAGTTTCTTTTATACTCGTGTGACCATTAACATGCTTGTATGTAACATTTGATGACGTGGATATCAAGTTTATTGTCCGCTTTGTGTTTCGTAAACATTTCTCAAACCTTTTTCTAAACGAATGCCCATATCATCAAATGTTACATGATCAGTAAGTTATCTGTCAAAATTGCTACAAAATCCCCGAATAAGAACTTTATTTATGTCGAATTTGAACGTTTTGGCGGTTTACAAAACGCCCAATGGACTTGGTAGATGATCTACTTCAGGCACTATAAATATGTGCAATAAATCATGTTTCTTTTTTGCAGACCAAGGCTGGAGATGCTGCCAAGAAGAAAAAGTAAGCCTTGAAAGATTATGCTCCAAATTATCTTAGCATCCTATCTTTTTGGGACTTTTCGTCATATCTTTAAACTTCGATCAAATCGGATATTACGATGCTGAGGTGACCTGAGTTTCTTAGAGCTTGATATAGCTAGAACATTTATATGTTATCTTTTTTTTTTCTCGACCATTTTGTCTAATTTTGATTGTTGTTTGTTTTGCAAAATCATGCCACAAACTGTTTTTGGTGTTTTTGAAGTTAAATTAAAGTTGCTAGTCTTGAACCATGGTTAAGAAATATGCATGTTTAAGCTTTTAGCAGGTTAGTAACTTTTTTACAATAATATTTTTACTTCAATATTGAATTTATAATTTATGAACATTTTTGGCTCGTTTGTATTGGTCTCCCTTGTCGTGTTAAAAAGAGTTTTAGTGTCTGATTGAGATCCACTTAAGCTTGACAGTTACCTTAAGCTTGATCTCAAGACAATTTAGCTTGTGTTGAGTGGAAGTCTGTCTAACTTTTAACGAGCTAAAGTTGCTTGACTGTTAACAGGTCTAACTTTTACCTTAAGCTTGATCTCAAGTCAATTAGGTTGTAAACACCTATGTGTACTGTTTATATTTGTTGAGGTTTGAAATGTTGACTTTCTGGAAGACAATTGTGGTTACTTGAGAATTGATAAAAAGTTCCTTTCCAAAGTAAGGGTCTGTAGTCAATTAGGTTGTAGTGTAGTGGTTGATCGTCTTGGGTGATGTGGTGGAATATCCCATCTACCCAGGTGTTCTCAACATTGATAAGACATCTTTAAGTTTCAAAATTGCCAGGGATTGGTCCTCCGGGCTGTGCCTGGGATACCCTTCCCAAAAAAAAAGTGGTTTGACTTAATAAAAGATTGAGCGTTTTATGGTTAACCGTGGTGTCCATGCTAGCTTGCGTGCACCTTTGACAAATTCCAGGAGTCCTACGAAACAGTTAGAAGAATGTCCAGGACTTGAACCGGTGACCTAAGGAGGATTCTTAAAGGCCTAAACCTTGTTGGATGTTGAGCTAATCCCACAAGGTTAACAGCCAAATAAAACTAGAACTTGAAGCCTTTTTTCATTTATAAAATCGTTGGTCTCATTTGAGCGTTCATGGATCAGTGATATCTTTTTGGCAGTTAGCTTTAAGAGCACATCCAACAAATTTTTGTTTCAACGGATTCTTTAAAACTACACCATCCATTCCAAAATAAGTGTATATATTATTATTTTTGTTTGTTCCAAAATAAGTGTCTACTTTCAAAAGTAAAATTTCACTTTCCCATTCTACCCTTAATTATGTGATGGATAAATTTTCTCTCTCTATAACTAAGAGTAAAATTGTACTTTGGTTAATAAAAAAGTGTAATAATTGCACACTCCTAAAACTGTGTGCATTTTTTATTGTGGACATTTATTTTGGGACGAATGAGTATATAAAAGACTGAAATTCTTTAAATTTTGAAAAAATCTCAGAAAATAATGATTATCATGAGAAACTTTTATATTAATTGCTTATGAGAGGAAAAAAATGTATTATTAAATATCCGAACTTTAATATTTAATAATATAATTAATAGTTGCAATTTCTAAAATAGAAAATTTATTGAAGTTATTTTTATATATAATTTTTTTGAGTTTTAGTTCATATGAAAACTTTTCTGGATAAAGTAATAGGGGGTGTTTGGGATTGCTTATTTAAAACAACTTATGATTATTTTTAAAAGTGGGTATCAACTTATTTGGTGTCAAAAAAGAGTTTTTAATAAAAAAGTGTTTGGATAAATAAGTTGAGTTTCAAACAAGTTAGGATGGAATAACTTATAAAAAATAATTTATTTGCGGTGTGAAAAAGTCATAAATATTTTTTTTCTTCCGATTCAAACACTAGAAATAACTTATTTACGGTATGAAAAAACCATAAGCATTTTTCTTTCTTCAGATTCAAACACTAGAAATAACTTATTTACGGTATGAAAAAACCATAAGCATTTTTTTTCTTCCAATTCAAACACTAGAAATAACTTATTTACGGTATAAAAAAACCTTGAGCAAATAAGGATCTGATGAGATTCAAAATGGGTAGCCAGTTATGTATTTTGAGTGTTTATATTGGAATTAATAAGAGTTGAATAATTGTTAGGGCTATAGTTAATTATGTAAGTAGGCTGACCATATACTTGTATATAGTTATTGAGTTTTTAATTTTTGAAGTAAATTACGTTTTAGTCTTTATGATTTGTTACAAACTACGATTTTGGTCCTAGGGGTTTTTAAATTACCGTTTTCGTCTCTATAGTTTGTTATTCATTGTTGTTTTTGTTCCTGATGTTAACTTCTATCTTTAAAATGAGAGATAAGTGTAGAAATGAGTTGTAAATCACAAGGACGAAAATAACAATAAACTCAAAGACGAAAACAATAATACATTTTAAACTATGGGGATCAAAATCACAATTTAAAAAAATATAGGGATGAAAATAACAATTTGTAACATACCATAGGGACAAAAAATCATAATTTACTTTAATTTTTATTGTACTATGTAGTTACCAACCATTCAAAAATCGGCACTTCAGTGAGTTCAGTCTATAATTTAGCAACTTTTTTTTAGAGCATCTCAAACATATTTGCTATATTTTTTTTAAAATATAAAATCAAAAGTTAAAATCTCTAAAAAGAGTTACATTCATCTTTAACAGATTTTTTATTTTAGAGATTTTAACACAAGTTATATTAATATAATATTCTTTAGTTTATCTTTCCAAATACTTTTAAAAAAAATTAATATAAAATAATAAAAGTTTAATGTCATTGGTGAGATTGAATAAAATAATTATTTCACTCTCCTATGATCAAGTTTAAAAAAAAATTCTAAACTTGGAAAAAGTTTTAAGTTTCTTTCTATTATAGCAAACAAGACAGCAAAGCTGTTGGAGATGTTTACAAAACAAAACTCAATTTTTTTTATTTTAGCAAAGCTGCTGGAGATGCTCTTAAACTAGTCGACTAGATATGACATATGTATATACATGATGCGTCAAGATACAAAAATCTACTTTATTCGTTTCAAACTAAATGTTTACAATAAAAAACAAATTTAAATATATATAATTATTATATTGTTTAATTAACTAAATAGTGACTTTATCTCTAATTAATTTGCCTCTCTCTGACTTTTAAATATTTATATATTAACACTTATTTTATAATAATTTTAAATAAAAAATGTAGACACTTTTTTAGAAAAAAAATATTAAGGATTAGAAAGTTGCTATAAATACTCAAAATGCATTAATATTTAAATGTGATTTGAATTTAGAAAGATGGGAATGAAAGTAAAACCATCCGCACACGTGCAAGATCATACTCCTTTCACAAGTGCCATATCAGTTTTGCAATAACACATTCTACACACCTGCAAGACCAAACTCCTTTCTAAACTAATAAACTATAATATAAATAATATAGATTTAACAAACATATTAATATTTAATGTTTAAATAAACAACAAACACATTAATTTAATTAATAAAAAACAAACAAATTAGTATTTTATTACTTGAAAGACCTTTCAATATTTGCAAGATGAGGGGATAATTGCAAGGTCTTGCAAATGACATGGCATGTCATGTCATCTTGCAAGACCATTTGTAAGATTGGTGTGGATGCTCTAAGACCATCCACACACCTGCAAGACCTTACTCCTTTCACAAGTGTTACGTCAGTTTTGCAATAACATCTTCAACACACATACAAGACCAAACTCCTTTCTAAACTAATAAATTATAATATAAATAATATAAATATATAATATAAATAATATAGATAATTATAATATAACTAATAAATTAACTATAAAATATAGATAAATAAATTGTGTACGTTTATCTATTAATATTTGTATTCTCGTAATTTTTATATTAATGTACTTTTAATTTAGCAGTTTAAATAAAAAACATTGCATAAAAATACCATTTAAAAAAAAATAAAGCGTGGGTAAGAAATTTTAATAAAAATATTAAAAATAATAATGTTCAAATAAACTAATAAATGAATTAAATTTAATAAACATATTAATAATAACTAATATTTAAACAAACAAACAAACTAATTAATTAAATTAAAAAATGATTTGTTTACTATATTAAATTTGTTGCAAGGTCTTGCTAATTGTGCAAGATGGTGGAAGTCTTGCAAGGCCTTGCAAGACACATGGCATGTCATGTCATCTTGCAAGAGCTCCTGCAAGACACGTGTGGATGCTCTAAGGGGGCGTTTGGTTCGTCGGATTTCGTCGAAATTGGATGGAATTGAAATGGTCAATTCTGTTGACCGAATTCCAATGGCCTGTTTGGTTACCCATGGAATTGAATGGATGGAATTGAATTCCTTCATCGGTGGATTTCACCATTCCTTTACAAAATGGATGGAATTGAATTCCATTCCATCCAAATTTGCCTAAATGACAAAAATACCCTCATTTAATTTAATACTTTAGTTTTTTATTTTATTTTATTTTTATTTTTATTTTTATTTTTATTTTTTTATTAATATAATTTAATACATTTAGTGTAACAACCCGTTTTTGGTCAAGTGTATAGTTTGGTGGCCAAAGTGTATGAAATGAAAGTTTAGTAGATGGGCTATTTCTGTAAATGTTGGGAGCTATTTATATGACCAGATCCCTAGGGTTGGCAAACATTCTCCTAATTGTGGCGGCTGAGCACTGGAAGAAGAGAAAATAGCGAAAGAAGGAATTGGACTGCGATTCTTGGGGAAAAGGCTTCAATAGGTGAGTAATCTTTCATTCCTTGTTTATTGATACTTAATGAAATAGATAGATAAGTTATTTTTCCAGTCTAGAATTCATGTTGTAGTTGGGATATTGTATCAGAGCACTGTAGGGAAGTTATCTTACGATTGGGTTGATAATCCAATGAATCGATCGATTAGGAAGTTGCTTGATTAAGGAATTTATGGAATAAATTGGGTAAGAATGTTGAGATAAAACCTCGTATATTGGACCGAATAGGAAGGATTGGTGTTGAAAACGAGTGAAGCTTGTCTTCTGCTCGTAATCGGTGGTACCGGGAGTCGGTGGTACCGGGAGTCGGGTACCGGGAGTCGGGGTACCGGGAGTCGGAGACTATCGGGACTAGATTCAGTCCCGGGCTTAACTCGGTGGTGGGCCATGTAGTCTAGTGGACCGATGCATTGAGTTGGACCAAATGACTTCGGGTCCCTGTTGGGCTAAGGTAGGGGCAGACCTTGAACTGAGCAAGCTTTAGAAGAGACCCGCTAAGAAAACTTAAATGCATCTAATTAAATTCTAAATTTAATTACTAGGTGTACGGTCGGATCGAGGCAAGAGGTTAGGAAGATAATTTGCTATCAGGTGAGTTCCCTAAACCCCTTTTTACGACTTAAAGTGTTAAATGATTTGAACTGATTATGGTTTCAACTACGCGCATGAAATGTTTACGATCTGATTTGCATGGAAGGAAAGGAATGTTTTATATGTTGTATTGGTGCGCATGATTTATAAACTGTCCAATGCTTTTATAAACTGTTTGTGCATGTTATGTGATGTCGGTCTGCACTGTGGGATCAGTGAGCCTCGGGGTCTGATGGTCCCTTGGCTATGTACGAAGAGACGGTAGGTTGGAATTCGTTTCCTCCTAGGCGGGTATCGGGGAGTCTGCTTGGGCCCCGATACGAGAGGGCGAAAGGGGAGTCTGCTTGGGCCCCGATCGCGATTGGTTAAGCGATCCACCACATAGTGCAGTACCATATGTGATGCGTTACGATAAATGATCATCCTTTTTACAAAATGATTTCATATTATTTATACATGATGTTTTATGGAGGGAATTCACTAGACCTTCTGGTCTAACCCTCGCTTTTCAAAAACTGAACCATTTTCAGGTAAGCGACCTTCGAGTTCTTCCAAGTAGAATTGAGAGGTAGCAAGGAGGTGATGGAGTGTGTGAGGCTCCCAGTTTTGCTTTGAAGAATATAGATAGTGCTCGGCTGTGAGCTTAGAGACTTCCGCTAGCAAGTTTTGTTTAGTATAGTTCACTGCTGATGTTAAAGACAAGCTATTTATGTAATTTGGATGTTTAACTTATGATTTAATGCATGCTATGTTTATGGGACGTTATAAATGGTATCAGAGCCTTAGTTTAAGGGATTTAGGTAACCATTAGGGCCTAAACTTAAACTGTAAGATAAGGAACACAGCCGAGACATAGGATTGCCTCTAGGAACAACACTAAACGCGCTAGGAATAAGGTGCCAAGGACAAACGTGTAAGGTAAGTTTGAGATTGCATCTGGCCAGTGTAATTACAAACTTACAGGTACAGGTGCGTGCTTAAATTACCTTATATAGCAAACTCTTGTGGTGTCATGTCTAGCAAAGGTTAACGATTGTCTTCTTTCAGCGTGTGCGGAATGGCTGGAAGAACTCTGAGAAGTAGGTCAGTACCTGCGGTACCGAGGAACCAAGATGATGAAATTCTAGAGAATGGGCCGGTGGAGCCGGCAAGGGCGACAGCTAACCGTGGAAGGGGAAGAGGTAGAGGCCGTGGACGTGGTCGGGGAAGGACGCCTCGCCGTGCCGCCACTCAGGTGGCCGGAGATGGGGAACATCCGACTCGAAGAACGACCCGAGTGACTCGGCAGGTACAGAGTGCGGAGCCCGCACATCAAGAGAGCTCTCATCAGGAGAGTTCAGCTTCGGTCAGACGAGCAAATCCGACAAGGGGACGCGGTCGGGGTCGTGGTTCTGCATTCGTCACCCGAGAGAATCTGGCAGCGGAGCTTGGTAAGATTCAAGAGACTCTGCAAGCTCTTCTCACTAAGCAGAATGAGTCAGCTTCGAGAAGCAAGGAAGCTAGTGAAAACAAGGAGAGTGCGGAGTTGTCGAGCCCAGTAGAGACTGGTACTGGGAGTCACTCTAAAGCGATCTCGTTAGTGGTGAATGAGTCAGCAGCTAAGGGGTGTAGCTACAAGGCCTTTGCCTCATGCAAGCCCCCTACTTCCAAAGGTGAGTGTGATCCGGTTCTGGCAATGAGATGGGTGAAAGAAATGGAGTTAGTGTTTGATACGTGCAAGTATGCTGATGGGGATCGGGTAATGTTTGCCCTATCCATGTTAAAGGCCGAGGCAGTTTACTGGTGGGATGCCGAGACCGGGGGAAAAGGTTCGGCAATGGCCAAGGGAATGTTGTGGGAAGCTTTTGTGGACAGGTTTCGGGCTCAGTTCTGCCCGTTGGCGGCAGTGAAAAGGTTGGAAGAAGAGTTATTGGGATTGGAGCAGGGAAGTATGACAGTGCGAGAGTATACTACCAAATTCATCGAGAAGTCTCGGTTTGCAGATCTATATGTGCCAACGGAGGGACGTCGGGTGGAACGTTTCATTCATGGGTTCAAGAGTAGTATCCGAGAGCTAGTGATGACGAGGAACCCCACCACTTTCCAAGCGACCATCGACGCGACCGAAATGATCGAGAAAGAAAAGGTTCGCCAAACGACCGAGAAGGGCGGGGATAAGCGCAAATGGGATGGGTCGAGTCATGACTCCAGAAAAGGGAAAGTGTTTCGACCAGACAATCGCGCTAGTAAAGATACCGTTGGGAAACCGTGTTCGAAGTGCAACCAGATGCATCGTGGGGAGTGCATGGTAGGCTCAAATTCATGTTACAGGTGTGGGCTGCCCGGTCATCTGTCAAGAGATTTCCCCAAAGGGAAATCATGTTTCCAATGTGGAGCTACTGGTCACACTCGGTTTGACTGTCCGCAGTTGAAAAGGGGTGGATCAGCTCAATTTGGTGATCGACAGGGTGGAAGAGACAGTGGTAAAGGAGCAGAACCGGCACGTCCGAAGGGGCGTGCCTTCCGCATGACTGCGGAGGAGGCGGAAGAAGTGCCGGATGTTGTGGCAGGTACGTTTCTAGTAAATTCTCAATACGCTAAGGTGTTGTTTGATTCGGGAGTAAACCGCTCCTTTATATCAATTGCTTTTATGAAATGTTTGGGGGTAAAGCCTAAACGGTTGGAGAGGGCACTAGAAGTGGAAACTGCTAATGATAGTTTGGGGTACGTTAAGGAGGTACTAGAAGGTTGTGTAATAGGGATAGAAGGAAGGTTATTGCCTATGAAGTTATATCCCATGGCAATGGGAGAGTTTGATGTGGTGTTGGGTATGGATTGGTTAGCCGCGAACGATGCGAATATTGTTTGCAACAAAAAGCTAATCCGGATTCAGTCACCGAATGGGGATCCCATGGTGATTTATGGGGACCGCCGTGATAGGAAGAATAGCCTTATCTCTATGATTAAGGCTACTAAGTGTTTGAGGAAAGGGTGCCGAGGATTCCTGGCATACGTGGTGGATGCCAAGAAGGAGAAGCGTGGGGTGGGAGATGTGCGGGTGGTAAGTGAGTACCCGGAAGTATTTCCGGATGACTTGACAAGTCTACCTCCGGATCGTCAGATCGAGTTCAGAATCGATTTGATGCCCGGAGCTGCACCTATTGCTCGCGCACCGTATAGATTGGCACCGTCTGAAACGAAGGAGATGATGACTCAGTTGCAGGAGTTGTTAGACAAGGGGTTCGTTAGACCAAATACGTCTCCATGGGGAGCATCCGTGCTCTTCGTGAAGAAGAAGGACGGTACTATGCGGATGTGCATAGATTACCGAGAACTCAACAAGGTCACGATCAAGAACAAATATCCGATACCGAGGATCGACGACCTGTTCGATCAATTACAAGGAGCTAGTTACTTCTCCAAGATAGATTTGAGGTCGGGTTGTCACCAACTCAAGGTAAGGAAGGAGGATGTGCCGAAGACTGCTTTTAGGACCATATATGGACACTACGAATTCTTGGTGATGCCGTTCGGGTTAACTAACGCCCCGGCAACATTCATGGATTTGATGAATAGGGTGTGCCAACCCTATCTAGATCAGTTCGTGATAGTGTTCATAGATGATATCCTGATATTCTCAAAATCGGAAGGGGAGCACGAGAGTCACCTTCGAACGATCCTCGATCTGTTAAAACAGGAGAAGCTGTACGCAAAGTTTTCCAAATGCGAGTTTTGGTTGAGAGAAGTGCGATTTCTCGGGCACGTGGTGTCTGAGAAGGGAATCATGGTTGATCCAGCTAAGGTGGAAGCCATCAAAGATTGGGAACAACCTAAGAACCCGGCAGAAGTTCGAAGTTTTCTCGGACTGGCGGGGTATTACCGAAAGTTCATCAAGGACTTTTCGCGTATTGCCACACCACTGACTTCGTTAACGAAGAAGAACGTCAAGTTCGCCTGGTTGTAGAAACAAGAAGAAGCTTTTCAAAAGTTGAAGGATATGTTGAGCAGTGCCCCGATATTGTCCTTACCGGACGGCTCGGATGATTTCGTGGTATACAGTGACGCATCGAAGTTTGGTCTAGGATGTGTGTTGATGCAACGCGGGAAGGTGATCGCTTATGCCTCCCGGCAGTTGAAGGATCACGAGGCTCGCTATCCCACGCATGATCTAGAACTGGCGGCCGTAGTTTTTGCCTTGAAGATTTGGCGACATTATCTCTATGGTACAAAGTGTCAGATCTTCACGGACCACAAAAGCTTGTGTCATCTCTTTGACCAGAAAGAGTTGAATATGCGCCAAAGAAGGTGGATTGAGCTACTGACTGATTACGATTGTAAGATCGAATACCATCCGGGTAAAGCAAACGTAGTGGCGGACGCCTTGAGCCGTAAGGAAAGAAGTGAGATTCCCAGTATCGTGGCTATGAGAGCCGACGTGACGTTTAATTTAATTGCTGAGATAAAGGAATGTCAAGTTGAAGCCCTCGAAGCCGGGAATCTTAAGGAGGAAAGGATGGTAGGGCAAGTGTCCTCGCTGGAGGAAGACAATCGAGGGGTGAAGTGTCTTAGCGGGAGGATCTGGGTTCCGAAACTCGGAGGGCTCCGAAAGCTGATACTAGAAGAGGCTCACAAGTCCAAGTACTCGATTCACCCCGGAACTAACAAAATGTATGGAGATCTACGCCGGGACTACTGGTGGCCTGGAATGAAAAAGGACGTAGCTCACTTCGTGGAGACCTGTGCAACGTGTTCGAGGGTTAAAATTGAGCACCAACGACCATACGGGAAAATTCAACCTTTAGAGATACCTATGTGGAAGTGGGATCAAATTACGATGGACTTCGTAACCCATCTGCCTAAGACTCCAAAGGGTCATGACGCCATATGGGTGATTGTGGACCGCCTCACGAAGTCGGCACACTTTTTACCTATTCGTGAGTCTTACTCGATGGAGCAGTTAGCCAAGTTGTATGTCGATGAGATTGTAACCCGGCATGGGGTGCCTTCAGCAATAGTATCTGACCGAGATATCAGATTTACCTCTACATTTTGGAAGAGTTTCCAAAGAGAAATGGGGTCACAGGTAAAGATGAGTACTGCATATCATCCTCAGACCGATGGTCAGAGTGAGAGAACAATCCAGACATTAGAAGATATGTTAAGAGCGTGTGCTTTAGACTTCCAAGGATCTTGGGAGAAGCACCTACCGTTAATCGAGTTCGCTTACAATAATAGTTATCACTCGAGCATCAAGGCATCGCCATTCGAGGCACTCTACGGTAGAAAATGTCGGACACCTCTGTGTTGGAACGAGGTGGGGGAAAGACAACTAGCCGGACCGGAGTTGGTGCAACTAACTTCGGACAAGATAGATCAAGTGCGGGAAAGACTGAAGGTAGCCCGCGACCGACAAAAGAGTTATGCGGATAAGAGAAGAAAGGACATAGAATTTCAGGTCGGAGACTTCGTGATGTTAAAGGTCTCCCCGTGGAAAGGTGTAGTACGGTTTGTAAAACGTGGGAAACTAAGCCCACGTTACATCGGACCGTTTGAAATTACCGAACGAATTGGGGAGGTGGCGTATAGACTAGACCTACCAGAAGAGTTGCAAGGCATTCACAACGCGTTTCACGTGTCTAATTTGAGGAAGTGTTTAGCCGACGTGACTAAAGCAGTGCCGTTGAACGACATTAAAGTGAATGAGAGGTTGAATTTCGTAGAGGAACCCGAAGCCATCACGGATTTTAAGGTGAGGAAGTCACGGAACAAAGAGACTAAGCTAGTAAAGGTTCAGCGGCGGCACCATAAGGGCCCGGAGGCCACGTGGGAGTTGGAGTCGGAGATGAGGGCGAGTTACCCACAGCTCTTTCAGTGAGGAATTCCGGGGACGAAATTCTCTTAAGGAGGGGAGAGTTGTAACAACCCGTTTTTGGTCAAGTGTATAGTTTGGTGGCCAAAGTGTATGAAATGAAAGTTTAGTAGAGGGGTTATTTCTGTAAATGTCGGGAGCTATTAATATGACCAGATCCCTAGGGCTGGCAAACATTCTCCTAATTGTGGCGGCTGAGCACTGGAAGAAGAGAAAATAGCGAAAGAAGGAATTGGACTGCGATTCTTGGGGAAAAGGCTTCAATGGGTGAGTAATCTTTCATTCCTTGTTTATTGATACTTAATGAAATAGATAGATAAGTTATTTTTCCAGTCTAGAATTCATGTTGTAGTTGGGATATTGTATCAGAGCACTGTAGGGAAGTTATCTTACGATTGGGTTGATAATCCAATGAGTCGATCGATTAGGAAGTTGCTTGATTAAGGAATTTATGGAATAAATTGGGTAAGAATGTTGAGATAAAACCTCGTATATTGAACCGAATAGGAAGGATTGGTGTTGAAAACGAGTGGAGCTTGTCTTCTGCTCGTAATCGGTGGTACCGGGAGTCGGTGGTACCGGGAGTCGGTGGTACCGGGAGTCGGTGGTACCGGGAGTCGGTGGTACCGGGAGTCGGTGGTACCGGGAGTCGGTAGTACCGGGAGTCGGTGGTACCGAGAGTCGGGTACCGGGAGTCTTGGGTACCGGGAGTCGGAGACTATCGGGACTAGATTCAGTCCCGGGCTTAACTCGGTGGTGGGCCATGTAGTCTAGTGGACCGACGCATTGAGTTGGACCAAATGACTTCGGGTCCCTGTTGGGCTAAGGTAGGGGCAGACCTTGAACTGAGCAAGCTTTAGAAGAGACCTGCTAAGAAAACTTAAATGCATCTAATTAAATTCTAAATTTAATTACTAGGTGTACGGTCGGATCGAGGCAAGAGGTTAGGAAGATAATTTGCTATCAGGTGAGTTCCCTAAACCCCTTTTTACGACTTAAAGTGTTAAATGATTTGAACTAATTATGGTTTCAACTACGCGCATGAAATGTTTACGATCTGATTTGCATGGAAGGAAAGGAATGTTTTATATGTTGTATTGGTGCGCATGATTTATAAATTGTCCAATGCTTTTATAAACTGTTTGTGCATGTTATGTGATGTCGGTCTGCACTGTGGGATCAATGAGCCTCGGGGTCTGATGGTCCCTTGGCTATGTACGAAGAGACGGTAGGTTGGAATTCGTTTCCTCCTAGGCGGATATCGGGGAGTCTGCTTGGGCCCCGATACGAGAGGGCGAAAGGGGAGTCTGCTTGGGCCCCGATCGCGATTGGTTAAGCGATCCACCACATAGTGCAGTACCATATGTGATGCGTTACGATAAATGATCATCCTTTTTATAAAATGATTTCATATTATTTATACATGATGTTTTATGGAGGGAATTCACTAGACCTTCTGGTCTAATCCTCGCTTTTCAAAAACTAAACCATTTTCAGGTAAGCGACCTTCGAGTTCTTCCAAGTAGAATTGAGAGGTAACAAGGAGGTGATGGAGCGTGTGAGGCTCCCAGTTTTGCTTTGAAGAATATAGATAGTGCTCGGCTGTGAGCTTAGAGACTTCCGCTAGCAAGTTTTGTTTAGTATAGTTCACTGCTGATGTTAAAGACAAGCTATTTATGTAATTTGGATGTTTAACTTATGATTTAATGCATGCTATGTTTATGGGATGTTACATTTAGTTTTTATTTTTATTTTATTTTTTATTTTTGGGTTGTGTATATTATATTTTTTACATATTAAAGTATTTAATAATTATTTTATAAAAAAATGTATTTTGGTCATTTGTCGAAAATTCATTCAAATTCCAAAGCTACATTTTGTGAACCAAACAGACAGATTCCAATTCTTTTGAAAGATTTCATTCCAATTCTGTCAACCAAACAGGTGGTCAAACCTGACAACATTCCATTCCAATTCCTTTCAGATTCCAATTCATTTGACAGATTCCATTCCTTCAGAAATCATTCTGCGAACCAACGCACCCTAAGAAGATAAATAAAATAAAGAGTAAATTACGGATTTTGTCCCTGTGGTTTGTCCAAAATTATGGATTTCGTCCTTAGGCTTCATTTATTACGGATTCTGTCCAAAAAGCATGTGACTCGGACCCTTCGGATATTGGGTTACGTGAATATTTGGCTCACATTATTCTAGCGTACCAACAGGCTCGTATCGATGAGGAAAGCTATTTGCGACACCGCGCGAAGGTAAAATGGCTTAACGAAGGAGATGGAAATACGAAATATTTTCATCATGTGGTTAAAGAGAAACGGAACTTTCAACACATCATGTCGGTTTATGATGGAACGGGCACATTTGTTCATGGTGACAAGGTGGCAGGGGCGTTCTTGGAACACTTCCAATCGATCATGGGAGTGGAGGACATGCATGTTGAGCCGTCTATGCCTTCGCATTGTTTTTCAAGTAAGCTTTCTCTTGTCGACTCTCTTCACATGATCCGTCCTATAACGAATGAGGAAATTCAGTCGGCTATGTTTAATATTGGGAAAGATAAAGCGTCGGGATCCGATGGGTTTTCTTCCAAATTTTTTAAGGATGCTTGGAGTATTATTAGAAAAGATGTGGAAATCGAGATCCACAACTTTTTCTATTGCGACCACCTCCCGAATGAGCTTAATCACACGTTACTTTGCTTGATCCCTAAAGTTCCAAATGCTTCTAGGGTAACGGATTTCCGTCCAATCTCATGTTGCTCGGTTTTGTATAAATGCATAAGCAAAATTGTGTCGGATCGTATGAAGGGTTACTTGAATTCGTTAATTAATCTGGCCCAACCCGCTTGTTGGGTCATCAAGATTTGAAGATGACCTTATGATCTCCTTACATACTTTGAGAAACATTTTATACTTAGAGAAAATTTAGATAGTTCTTTGTAATAGCTTAGTCATACTGTCAAAGTTCGGTGAAGTCAAAGATCAACCGAAATCAAGAAGAAGTATATCTACCAATGCGGATTGAAGATGGACTTCTCAACCCAAACTAAGCTGTCTCACCGATTGTCTCCATGAAAATCGGTGAGCTCCCAAACAGGAGATTTCCCCCCTTATCTCCTTGCCAAAAAGATCTTCATCATAAGAGGTAAGTTTGGCTATCCCACCGATTGTCCCCATGAAAATCGGTGGGATCCTCAAAATTGGAGTATTCTCTCATGATATCCTTCCTAAGAAGACTTCCACCTACCTTGTCCATGACAAGTCGGCGGGATTCTCAAATAGGAGGATCCTCCCTTGTGTCCATGCTAAAAGGTTTTATCATCAAAGAAGGAATGTCTGGGTATGGAAGAAAAAGGTTCATTTGTCCTTTTTCCCATTCTTAGATATTTTCTCTATCAAACCTTTATAGCATGATAGGAAAAGACACATCAACTTTTGAGAGTCAAACCTGACCTTCAAATGACAAAGTGACAAGTGTCCCATGCATCACATACTCATGGCACTATATAAAGATGAAGACTTCTCCATGCAGAACATATCTTGAAAGGCTTGAAGATTACTCTGTGCTCAAGATATTCCACTCCTTTCTCTCCTTGAACTTTATAGCTTTCAATCTTTGTGTTTTAGAAGTTGTTTAGTTTTCAGTATTACTTTGTAAAGATTGTTAGAATAGATTTTATGTGTTCTTTCCGCAACAATCTGATTGTTCTATGTGTTCTATGTGTAATTCTTGATTTGGACATTTTCAATAAAAGAATTAATTAAAGTGAAAAAATTGTGTATTGTATTCAACCCCCCCTTCTACAATACCTGTTCTTGTTCTTATTAGCCATCTGGGACTAACACCGCTTTTATTCCCCGTAGGCGGATTTCGGATAACATCCTTATGGCACATGAGCTTGTTGCGGGCTATCAACGGGGAGTGGGCCCACCACGTTGTGCGTTCAAGATCGATATCAAAAAGGCGTATGACACTGTTAGTGGGAAGTTTGTTATTTCCATGCTTCAAGGCTTGGGTTTTCATCCAGTGTTCGTTAATTGGGTCAAAGAAATGCTCTCTTCGGCCTCGTTTTCGTTAGCAATCAATGGGGGAGACAGAAGGTTTTTTCGTGGGAAAACGGGGTATCCGGTAAAGGGACCTTATCTCTCCTTATTTATTTACCATAGTCATGGAGGGGTTTTCTAGCTTTTTCAGCTAAGTATTGATGAGGCGGCCGCTTTTGGGTATCATTATGGGTGTATGGATTTTAATATCACCCACTTATGTTTTGCGGATGATTTATTTGTGTTCACGAGGGGGGATATCCGTTCGGTGGAGATCTTGAAAGGGCCATCCAAATGTTCCGAACAAAGTCGGGTCTCTCGCCTAGTTTGGAGAAAAGTGAAGTGTTTTTTTGGAAATGTGAAAGACGAAGACAAAAGCGCTATTTTGGATTGTTTACCTTTTCGTGCGGGGGTTTTTCCAATTCGCTACCTTGGGGTTCCTCTCTCACCAATTCGGTTAAAGGTGGCGGATTTTAATGGATTGGTAGTGAAGGTAAAAGATCGCATCCACAATTGGAAGTCGAAGTTTCTCTCATATGGGGGAACGAGACAACTAATTCGTTCAGTCCTACAATCCATGCAATTGTATTGGATGTGTGTTTTTTTTATCGCCGGGAGTTATTCATGCATTGGATGCCTTATTTCGCGACTTTTTATGGGCACAAGGGGAGAGTTCAAAGGGTAAGTGCCGAATTGCATGGGTAAATGTGTGTAAACCCATGGCGTGTGGTGACTTAGGGATCAAAAAACTAGTCGTTTGGAACTGGGCTTTGATTTGTAAAAACGTATGGGATATTGTATGTCGTCGTGAATCGTTATGGGTCCGGTGGGTGTGGTCCCATTATATCCAAAACTCTTGTTTTTGGACGGTTGGGAAGAAAATTTCGTGGTCTTGGGTGCTTCGGAAGATGTTGGATCTACGGCCTCAAGTTCGTCCATTTGTGTTTTCTCGGATTGGTAATGGAGTAACTACCAAAGCCTGAGAAGATAAATGGCTGTTGGAGGGTATTTTATCGGCTAATATTTCGTATCGTCTTTTTCATGCTTTGGGGTTTTCCTTCGATACTACGGTCCGTCAACTTATTGACAGCGTGGGTACGGGTTGGCCACAACCTTGGATGGATCGATGGCCGAGTTTGGGGAATGTGGATGTTCCGGCTCTTTCTCCTACGCCAGATTGTTTTAGGTGGGTGGATAATCACAACATGGTTCAAGACTTTTCGGTGAAGTTAGCTTGGGAATCTTTGGAGGGAATCATAGAGTCAGTTGCGTGGGGTGATATCATTTGGCATCGTGCGTTCATTCCAAAACATGCATTTTGTGCATGGCTTGCATGCCTTCGCCGGTTGCCAACCCAATATCGTGTTTCTACTTGGAAACACGACCCTCCTGATTTGAAGTGTTCATTGTGTGATTCTTGTGCAGATTCTCATAATCACCTTTTTTCCAGTGTCGTTTCTTTTTGGAGTTGTGGAGATTAATTTAGCCGGAAGTGGGACTCTATGGTTTCCCGGAGGCGTGAGGCGATATTATGGATCGTCTCAACATCGACGTTCGTTGGAAACTTATGCAAAAGATTGCCTTCTCAGCGACGATTTACGCTATTTGGCGAGAAAGGAACACACGGTTGTTTGAGAAGAGATCGAGGACAGTGGCTATGCTTGCGAAATATATTAAGGAGATGGTGCTTCTTCGGATGGCTTGGAAGAACAGAAATAAAGCGACTAGTAGACAGGATGGTGGAGGTTGACCCTTTGTTTGGTGATGAGGTTCAGTGGCGCTCCTGGTGGTTTTTGCGAATTGTGATTTATTTTTCGTCCTTGTTTAGGTCGTTTAGTTTATGTCTTTTTTGGCTCATCGTTGCTTGGTACGATATTGTGTCTGAGTTTTTCTGTTTTGTTTTGGCGGTTGTGGTGGCTTCTGGCCTGAACGTTGTTCCGTTTCTCTTTTTATAATATTGCATGGGTTTCTGCTAAAAAAATGGACAAAGGTTTTATGTATTGTTGAAGAAGATGAAGATGCAAGCAAAAACCCAATGGATTTATGGATTTTTGGTGGTTTCCAATGGATTTTTGGTGGTTTCCAATGCATTTAATTAATATGGTGTTCTTCATGTTCATGATGGAGAAGATGAACATTCAAGTGATGAAGAAGATGAATATCAGGGAATAGACGAAAATACCCTTGGATTTAACGAATTTGTTGGACGGACGTTAGGGGCATGGACCAAATCCAATGGATTTTGCATCAGTCGAGGACAAAATCCGTAATAAATGAAGCCTAAGGACGAAATCCATAATTTTGGACAAACTACATGGACCAAATCCGTAATTTACTTTAAAATAAATTAGAGGCGTACTCTATCCTCAAAAATAGATTTTTTTTAATGTGTAAAATAGAAGAAAATAAATTAGCATTTAAAAACCTAAAAAAACGGATAGCGGATAGTACATATAGGATTTTAATGGTGTAGATAGAATAATTTAAGTGAAAATTGCATGCATATTTTAGTCTTTTTAGACTTGGATGACGATGTTGTATTTCAGTAGATCTGATAAACGTGTCGTGTTGTGTCATGTTCAAAGTTAAACGGGTTGAGAATGTCTGATCCTAACTCGACCCGTTTAATAAACGGGTCAGAAAATCCGACCCCTAACCCGCCATGACCCGTCTAACATTTATAAAACTAAAAATTAAATATCGAAAATTCACAAAAAATTTGCAAATTCAAAATCCAAATGAAAACATTATAAAGGTAAATTTTATAGTTCAAATTTATAAGTTTTAACCAAATTCAAAACATTAAAAATCCAAAGCATTAAAAAGAAAACTCATAATATATACACACACACACACACACACACATATATATATATATATATATATATATATATATATATATATATATATAAACGGGTTATTCGGGTCATTTTCGAGTTGAAAATTTTGACTATGACCTTACCCGTTTAATTTTTGTGTCGTGTCGTGTCAACCGGTTACTTAAACGGGTTGAAATGTATTACACAAACCCGTTTATTTCGTGTCGAGTTAGCGTGTCGTGTCAGTTTTTACCAGATATATGTATTTGTAAGATTTGTGATATCATAAAATTATACTAAATCTTTATAATAAAATGCATTAAAGGTATATAAAAAATATTGAGCTTCTGTAACAAAATATTGTGAAGGTTTGTGATGTTCATATCTATATTTTCACAATGTTTTTACTGCAAAGGTTCATTGGTTCATTACCTTCTGATTTTATAAAAATAGGTCAATTTATAAATTTATACTTTTTAACAGTTCAAATATAATTGAAAAACTGTTTCTTTAGTATAGTTTACATAAATACAACCAACACTTTGATATATAAAACATAAATTATTTAATTAGTGATTAAATACTAGAATATGTGCGACGAATGGATTAATATTAAGTGGATTTGTACATTTCCTAATATGGGTTGGGATCTAAGGGGCCGTTTACCAAACGCTTATTCGGGTAAGCATTTACCGGTAAATTCAACACTATAGTTTATTTACCGGGTAAGATTTTAGTTCACCAAAACGATATCGAACACTACAATTTTTCCGGTAAGCGCTAACCGTGGTAAGAGTCTTGACCATCACTTACCGGGGTAAGACTCTCGGACTCTCGGTTCTTGCCTTAACTCTTACCGGGCAGGATTTTTGGTCCTAGTCATATTGATTCGGTAAGGTAATGTGACTTGGTAAACGCTTACCCGGGTAAGTGTTTGGTAAACGACCCCTAAATTATAATTAGTGTGTTGAATATGATTATATAAACTATATGTTAGAAATTAATAATTTAAGCTTTTAAATAAATCATAATTATTTAAAAAAACTTTTGACAGTTTCACTGTTTTTTATTTACCATTTAACTTGTTACAGATAAGATAAAATTCAAATGGATAAATCAAAATATAGTTTGATAGCATCTCGTGGGCTATTCGAGCCCTCCCCCCGGTTGCATCACCTTGTGAAATTCATACGTATCAGGTATATTGTTGGGATTTCAGATTGATACTACTAAGTTTATGTATTTTTTTGTTGAAATATATATGAAACTAGTATGAGATGGTGTTCAATTTCACTTCTGATTTTCAAGAGGTGGTGTTGAAGTCTGAAATCTGAATCAATAAGACTGTTTGTTTTTGTAAACTGACAAACGTCTGAATATGTATAATTTTCTATTTTATCTCTAAAAAATTCAACTTAAATACGTCAATTGAAGTGAGCATCGATGATCGAAGGACAAAATCGAAAAAAAGGAAACAATTGAAGGACACTGACAGATTTGCGAGGTTGTAGAGTTTTAAGCATATATCAAACACCAAATAGCCGATTTAAACGATTCAAGATGTTTTGGAAAGCCAACAGACAAATCTACGATATTCGTGTTTTGTGTTTTCGCAAATTCGAGGAACATCTGGGCTAAAATTGATGTTAAAAACGAAAGAATGATGTTAGATGGAAATAAGAGGTAATTGAGTGGCTAGACTCTCACTTAATTATTCAGAGGATATTAAGAGTTAAGAGACTTTGAAAAGGAAGAAAAAACAAACGATCTGAATCATCTTACGTCTGACTGAATCAGACATAAGTAATAATTAAGCGCTTATTTTGAAAAAACAAACACCACCTTTATCCTTACATGCGGTCGTGTATCCTTAAAGTGGTCTGAACACATTATATATTGATGCAATTCTGAAAACCGTTCAATACAAACACAATGATAAAAAACGTACTTGATTTAGGACAAAGGCAAACTAAATAGGTTACAACATAAAAAGAAAAGTCACATGTTTTAAGTGGAAGGTAATATGATTTTGAACATTATTTGAAGAGTATGTTGAATCCTTTGCAAAAGGGTGTGTCATTTTTTACAAATTTGTAAAAATATTGAATCCAGGCGTACACCACTTGTGACCACTGAGTTTTAATCTCAGGGCTAATGTCTTACATTCATAATTTGCGAATGGATTAGTCTAGGCATAGCTTAAAACATCATTTCAAAAAAAAAAGTTTGTAAAAATATTTAAAAAAATAACTTGTTGGTACAAATAGTTAGTTCTATATCATTACTTCAAATCAAGTTATTTGAACCATCACACACAACTCCCGTTCTGCATCCTACAAAGGATCACTCAAAGTGGTTAAGAACTACATTATTTGAAATATATATATTTATATACGACATATATTCCAACATACTCCTCACGTTTGGTGTGACTTGAGCAAATGTTGATTACCGGCAATCCCAACCAGCCTCTAACCACATGTGAGTAGGTACCTTAGAGTTAACTTTTTTTTGGCACATTATAACTGTAAGACATCAACCCAGATTAAACTCAGTGGTCACAATTGTTGTGTATGCGTAGATTGGAACCCTGGTTAGATGAGATATTCCACCACATCTCCAGAGCCTTAATCACTACGCCACAACCCTTGTGGTTCAGAGCTAACTTAGCGGCATAGACTAGCAGAAGGGTTCAAGACCGTCTCCCACAAGATTAAAACTTAAACCAACTCACAACTATTGATTTGAGCAAATTCGTTCTACCCCTTTATCAATTCGGCTACACACCTGAAAACAAACACCGATAACCAAAACAATAAAAGCATTTGGTTAAATTTGTAGATTATCTTGATATATACATAACAATCAAGATTTCAGATATCAAAACTAGAAACAGAATAATCGCATTATGCATAACAGAAGGTGAGTGAATCTTTATCCATAATGAGAGTGATTAAAAGCCAATTAAAGATCCAAAATGTAACCCTAAAAACATCGATTTTTTTTTTCCTGAGAATGAAGATCATCATCACAATTACCCAAATGAATAAAATTCCTCGAAAATTACAAAATCACACCTACATTTCTCCCAGATGTTGCTGACTACAGAAACCCCCAAATAATATACTCGTATCAGAGCTAAATTTAACCCAAAAAACCCAATAGTAAATCACCTCACTTTCTCTCACTAAAACCCTCGTACCTTTCTCTCTCTACCTCTTTCTCTCTCTAAATTCACCACCCACCAAATCAGCAACGCTTCGCAATCCTGTGATTCGATTATGTATCGGTGGTGAAACCGAATTTTCTCGAAGCTCAAATCGGTGTTCTTGATCCGATTATCAGGTAATAATTTGATTTTGTTGAATTTTTTGGTTCTAGATTGTTTTTGGTAATTTATTAATTTAGGGTCTTTGAGTCTTAATTCGTTGGGTTTAGTTTGAATTGCTGCATTTTTTGTTTTGAATGTGTTGATTTTGATTGAATGATCTCGAATTGGGGTTTCAAGTTTATTGATTTGAATGTGCATTGGTGCTACACGATGATCAAGTAAACCCTAGAGCTTCGATTACTGTTTTCTGTGTTTAGATGATCATGAATTTTAACAAATGAGATCTGTTTTTGAGTTAGAAAAAGGGGAATTGATGTTAATTGATGATGGTGTTTAGGGTTTTTCAGATGGAATTGAGATCAAGTAGGGTTTTGAAGAGGGGTAAACCAGATATCAATAATTCAAGTATCCAGAATCATGATTCTGGTGCTAAAAAGAGGTTATCATTCACCTCTGATAAATCAACTTCTGGTAAAAAGAGAGCAAACGAGGTCGAAAACAGGGTTTGTGTTGATAATGCCAATGATAACGTTGAAACGGGTTCAAGTAACAGTGGTAAGATTGTAAGCTTCGAAGGTACAAAAAACTGCGGCAACACAGATGACAAAGGGTTGTTTTTCGGATCCGAAGTGTTGGATCCCATCAAAGATTTGGTCGTTTCTTGCCCAGAAGGAGAAATCGAGGAGGAAAGCGTTGAGCGTGTTCAAGTTGCAAGTTCTGGTGACGGTGGTGAAGAAGGAAACAAACCAGTTTTAATAAATTCGAGTGAGACAGATGGTGGTTTGAAGGGAGAAATAACACCCCGAAATATAGTATCTCGTGAGACTGAAAATGTCGAATCTGAGAAATTTTCCGATGAGATAACGATTGCAGCCAATGGTGACAACGATGAGGAAGCCGCAACTGCGGTCTTGGATGACTCGAGTTTGTTGAATGATTCCGAGAATGACGATGCGGGTAAGGGTAAAATTGGAAAAAAGAAGGGAAAAAGTCGGCGTGGGAGGAAAAAGAAAAATGCGGGTAACTTGAAGAACAATGAAAGTAAAGAAGTCAAAGAAGTCAAAGTCGATAAGGCTGATGTTGGTTGCGGTGAAAATGGTGATGGTGGTGTGAAACGTAAAAGGGGGAGAAAAAGGAAAAATGTCGAGAATTCTGATGAAGTTGTTGCTAAAAAGGAGAAAATTGAGAAGGGTGGAGTTCAGGTGAGCGGTAGGGTGTTGCGATCACGTGATATGAATATGATCATTGGTGGGGGTGTTGAGGCGGTTGATGACGGCAGAGTTGAGGTGGTTATCGGTTTAAAACGAATGACGAAAGAAGACGAAATTACCGAACTTCCCACCAGGCCAATGAAGAAGCTAGAGCGGCGTGGAAGGCCTCGTAAGGTGCAGTCGAGTGAAAATCCGCCTTCGAACGTGAAAAAGAAACTAAAACGGCGTGGAAGGCCTCCTAAGGTTCAAGGTGAAGCTATCTTAAAAAAAGATGGAATCTTGACGGAAATACCAAAAAAGAAACTAGAACGCCGTGGAAGACCTCGGAAGGTTCAAGGTGAAGCTATGTTAAAAAAAGATGGAATCTTGACGGAAATACCAAAAAAGAAACTAGAACGCCGTGGAAGACCTCGGAAGGTTCCGTACGAAACTACGGAACCTTCTGACAAGATTCCTTCGGCACCGAAACGACCACGAGGACGACCACGGAAAGAACCGTTACAAAATGGAGTTCAGAAAAACCGACACAAAGATACAATTTTCAAGAAACTCAAACGTCGTGGACGACCCCTGAAAATGGATTCAAGGGCGTTGGCAAACGTGATCAAAATGAGAACGGTGAAGCTTATAAAAGTTAAGAAAAACGGTGTCAAAAGGGTACCGAAAATTCAAAAGATACGAACAGAAGACGGCGTATGTGAGAACCCACAAAAGGTTCAAAAGTTTGAAGAAAATAGTGAACAAATGATGGCTGAACGAAAAGGGCTTATCGATAATAAGCCGATGAAAAGGCTCAAATGCAAACAGTTGGTGAGAGATAAAATAGTCGAGATACTTTTGAACGCGGGTTGGATAATCGATCGTAGACCAAGGCAAGAACGAGCGTATAAAGATGCGGTTTATATCGAACCGAGTGGGAGATCACATTGGTCTATCACACGAGCTTATCTTATGCTTAAAAAGAAAATCGAAGATGGTGATGCCGATAGTAATGAAATCTCGGCATACACTCCGATATCCGAGGAAGAAATAAGTATGTTATTCAGATTCGTCGATAAGGTACATGGATATAAGAAAAAAAAGAACAGAAACCCGAACGATATAAATAAGTCCGAAATCGTCACCAAAAGAACGAAAACAGATGGTAAGAATACAAAAGATGGGTCAAAACGGAAAAAGATTCGGATTTCTGCTAATAAGTCGTTAAAGAATCCAAATCGCAAAAAGGGTATCGTGACTGAGAGCAGAAAGCCACGCCTTTTAGCTCGTAGTTCAGAAAAGGTGTCGAAACAAGATAACGATGGCTGTTTGGCTTTCAGTGGGAAGCGGAATCTTCTTTCTTGGATGGTTGATCTTGGGGTTATTTTGGCGGGTTCGAAGGTGCAATATGGGAAAACTCGAAGGCAGAAAAAGTCGTCTGAAGGGATGATTACTAGTGATGGGATTCATTGCAGTTGTTGTAACGAAATTATGGGTGTTTCGAGATTTGTAGCGCATGCGGGAGGGAGATTGAATCAGCCGTTTGATAACGTATATTTGGAATCAGGAACGTCTGTTTTGAAGTGTATGCTGGATTCATGGAGGAAAGAAGAGGAGTCGAATCCTATCGTGTTTAATCGTGTTGATATTAAAGGAGATGATCCGAATGATGATACTTGCAACATTTGTGGAGATGGCGGAAACTTGATTTGTTGTGATGGCTGCCCTTCAACATTTCATCAGAACTGCCTTGGTATCCAAGTAAGGAGCTGTTTGATTTTTTTTATTCATTAAGTTCTGTATCTATTAGGCTGTCTGTAAGCATTAATCTGTCTGGATACATTAAGGGGCTGTTTGTTTACCACTTAATAGTTCCATTAAGAGGCAACCTCTGTATCGTTAAGAGGTGAATCTTGTTTGGCAAAAAAAATTCTGCCTCTTAATGGTTCTAAAACCCTCTTAATGATATTGTATCATGGGCCTCCCTTAACCATTCAGCACCCTAATTTCATTCTAAACAATTACTAAACAGCCATATTTCATTTTGCACTATATCATAAGAGCCTCTTAATCATTCTCACCACTTAATCATTCTGCACCAAACCATTCAACAACTGCCAAACAGCCCCTAAGATATATTGTTGTTTGATTTTTGAACCGAATAAAATAGTGTCTGTAAACAACAAAAATTACCATTTTAACCTTATGTCTATAAGTGTCGATTGAAAAGAACTGTTTGATAAATATTTAAAATGGCAAAAAAATTGAAATAATATAAATATAACGAGTTCGTAACACAATATTTAATAACTTAAAATATATTTAAAACAATAAAGTGTTATTGTTCGCTTACAATTTTTAGTTCATGCATGTCGGTAAACTATTTATTTTTTAATACGATGTGGGATTAAAAATAATAGGACAAGGGTAATTTTGGAAAAAAATCCAACTTAATGCATTAAGATAGGATGGGCCAACTTAACATGTTAAGTCAATGTCTTAGTTTGAAGTTAAAATCAAACACCGTAATATAACTTAATCAATAAAGCTAACCATGCATTAAGCTTATTAAGTTGAAAACAGGCACCCCCTTACTGTAGATGTAGTTTTTTCTTAGCATATATTTCTTATGATCGTATCGACTTATCACGAGTATATGTATGAATAGTATAAGCTATAATTAATGTCATTCTTTGTTTAATGTAAGAAAGGAAGCCCTTTTTGTTTTTTTTTGCCCAACTCCTGGAGGGTTAGAGTTTATAAATTTATGTTTCTTGGGTATATAAGTATATTCTTTTAGAACATAAATTTGAAAACCACATGAAGGCATGGCTTAGTGCGCTTTTAGGGTTGATACGTTTTGTGTGGATAGAGTGGGAGGTTCAGGGGAAAACCCCACAAAAATGAAAAACTGGTAACCGTTCGTTTGGACAGTATGCACATGTGCATACAAGTAATTGAAGCTGTTTTTTGCACATGTGTATATGCACGTATGCATGTTACAAATTACATGTATGCATATGTGCATACTGTCCGGATCAATGGCTACCAGGGCGTTCCTCAGTTTTTCATTTTTTTGCGGTTTACCTCTGAACCTGGCCCTATATATAAGAGGTTTCAAATACAAACCATAATCAACACTTAGATCAGGAAACAATCGAGATGTTTATGGACAATAATCATGATTCATTCATTTTAATTGAGATATTTTTGGAAGATGATAAGGTTCATTCATTACGATCATGGCTTTTAGATTAGGAAATAGTCGAGATATTCATGGAACCAAATATTTATTAGACTGGTTGAACGTAAAAAATTAGTTTGTATAAATTACATGGTTTATATTTTAAATATATATATATATATATATATATATATGGTCAAAGAAATTAAAGACTAAACAATATGTCAAGGAACACACGGCCATTGGTGGGGTCTTCGATAGCTTCTAAGGGTGGGTCATGAAAAAGAAATTAAAAATTAAATAAATTTGGGCTTTATTTAAATAAGAATTTGTAACTGAGGTGGGCCAGTGAGGCCTCTAGGCCAAAGCTGGCTCCCAGACCCTACTTTAGAGTGCGATATACCGAGTTGGTTTGGTTTATATAAAAGCTTCTTTAGCTGCTAGATTTCTGATTTATTTTTCTTTAATGGCAAGTAGACATATGAAAACTTAGTCTAGTGATTCGTTATTCCATCTGGCTCGATTACACTTATGCGGGTTATGCGCATTGTAGAATTTTCCTTCGGGGGATTGGAATTGCATCTACTGTTCTTGCAAATTTTGTGGAGCAGTTTCCGTTATTGCCCCTCAATTGGATGACTCTCGTGATGAACTTACCTCTGAAATGCTCTCGTGCGGTTTATGTGAGGAGAAATGTACGTCATCCTTATATAATCATTAACTACTAAAAAACATGTCTTTTTTCTTTTTCGACTTTCTTTGTAATTCGGTGGATCTTGCTAACGAGTTTTTGAATGCAACAGTCCATCGATCGTGCTTACAAGAAGCGGAAGCGGTAAACATAGATTCCAGCGGACTACCTTTCTGTGGAAGGAAATGCGGGGAGGTAACAATTATTGTTGAATGAAAAACAGCAGTATTTTGTTTGAAATTTCCGAAAGGAGTAACACACCGGCTATTGCCTAACCCAAATTTTCTTTTAAGATGTATATATATATATATAGGGGAGGTATCCGTTGCAAACCAGTCAGTTTGTGCAAACCCCGTACAAACCAATCTACCAATCACGTAACTTTGTTTTTTTTTATCCATAAGGGTATTTTAGGGCTTTTAGCATATTGTTTCATCTCCACCAATCACGTAACTTATTTTTTTATATCCATAACTTCTTTTTTATATCCATAAGGGTATTTTAGGGCTCTATCGGAAAATATAGATTCATGAAGCCAAATTATATATTCATGAAGCCAAATTATATATTCATGAAGCATCAACAAAAAAAATTTGCAGATTCATGATTGTAGATTGGTTTGTACGGGGTTTGCACAAACTGACTGGTTTGCAATTGATATTTCCCCTATATATAGAGGGAGGATAATTTGAAACCCTCCAAAAGGTTGAAACTTGTGAAACCATCATCTTGACCCTTGATCTAATCTTGATCTAACCAAATTATCTCCTAAAATTAAGCTTAGTGGATCGTTAGTTATGTCTCAAGTTGATCTCAACCGTTAAATATTTAATCAATGGGGATGCAGTGGGTTTCATTGGTTTCAACCTTTTAAAGGGTTTCAAATTAAAGCACCTCTCTCTCTCTATATATATATATATATATATGTATGTGAATACGCAAAGATATAGGGGAGGGTTCAAATGAGAACTGTTAATATTTTGAGAACGTGAGAACCAACTATTCATGCTTTATTCATTATGAGTATTGTGATAGACTAGGGGTGTGTAGTTTCTACACCTTGGTTATGTTTTTCTTGTATTGTCGTCTATTTATATTGCTCTTTACTCATAACGCCTTTCTCAAAATTTAGCATATTTGTTTGGTTTGTTTTGGTTATTCATGATGAATGTCGTGATAGATATTGATAAAAATTATTCATAATGAAAATACATGGTATTCATGATTATTCAGGGTTATTCATTGTGAATAAAAAATGAAATAGTTGGTTCTCAAAATATTTATGGTTCTCATTTAAACTTTCCTCCACACATATATATATATAGGGGTTGGTTATTTTACAAACCAGTGAAATCTATCAAACCGTACAAACCACGTTCAACCAATCATATTTTTTCATTTTTCTTCACTTTTACTTTATCATGGGGGTTGATTGGTCAATAATACATGAAACAATATATGAAGATTGATTAATCAACAATATATGAAACAAATTTCATCAAAGTGAGAAATACATGAAACAATTTCATTGTTACATAGAAACAAAAATATATGAAACAATTTCATCAAAAAATGAATTATATGAAACAATTTCATCATATGAAACACTTTCATGAAACAATTTCATTTAATTTGACATTGAAAGCAAGAGTTTGTAAAATAGTCTTGGCCTATATATATATATAGAGAGAGAGAGAGAGAGGTTGGATGCTAGAAGTTAAACATTTTGCGAGAAGGTGAGAAGTCTCGATATCAAATAGGATTACACTTCTTTGGGTGTGTTTAATTATCATATGATTAAGCGTCTATGTGTTGTCAATGCAACATGTGTTTAGTCATATATGATTAAGCTTGTGTATCATGTGTGTAATCATATATGATATTGAAACTTCTTGACTTCTCGCAAAATGTTTAACTTCTCGTTTTAACCTGACCCTATATATACTGATATACATATCTAATATAGACGGTGAAAAGGTAAAAAGAGATTTGGACCTTTGATCACTTTTAATCTCAACCCAACCCATGAATTGCGCTTCTCACTGGAATTGATCCGGTGCATCTCAATGGTGGGGTGCATCCAAGGGTGGAGATCCCTTCTCACCATAACTTTCATTCTCACCGGAACCCAACACTATGTATATACGTGCACATATCATTTTGTTAGCCTTTATTATTCAAATCCCACTTGTGATTCTGATTTTTTTTTCTTTCTTTTTTTAATAGCTCTTTGAGCGACTGCAGACGTGTCTTGGGGTGAAGGTTGAACTCGAAGATGGATTTTCATGGACTCTACTCCAGCGTTCCGATGTTGGCCAAGATCTCAGTGTTCACGACACCCAATTGAAGGTTGAACGCAATTCCAAATTGGCTGTTGCATTCTCTGTTATGGATGAATGTTTTATGCCAATTATTGACGAAAGAAGTGGAACCAGTATAATCCGTAATGTTGTATACAACTGCGGGTAAGCTTCTAACCTTTATATTTTGCTTCAACTTTCGGCAGCTCTTTGAGAGACTTTTTTCGGTTGATTTCGAGTGAATTTTTTCGGTTTTCTTGGTTGATTTCAAGAGTCTTTTTCGGTTTACTGGTTGATGTCCCATTGTCCCTTGGGTTTTCTGATATCTCCGAGTACCCCTCAAAGTTTAGCATGTGCACGTTTCATACCCCGAAAATATTTCTACTTGCGAAAATCGTTTGAGCGGGTGCACTCTACTGGAACTATATAACATATGTGTGTGTTTATATATATATATATTAAGGTCATTGACTCTGATTACAAAATTTTCACCTTGATACGGGAGGTTGCCGTTTGCTTGCTTTCTGTTTTCATCGCTATAAGAAAGCTATACATCACTATCTTTTTACGATATCTTGTTGGAAACTTGTTGTCAGGTCAAACTTTAGGCGTCTGGATTATGCCGGCTTCTTAACGGCTATTTTGGAGAAGGACGACGAATTGATCACAGCAGCATCCATACGGTCACTTTCTCTAAAATAAAGAGAGAGAGAGAGGTTCAGGGGAAAACCCCCCAAAATAAAGAAAAACTGAGGAACCCCTGGTAACCGTTCGAAACCAAAAAACAGCTTCAATCACTTGTATGCACATGTGCATACTGTCCTGTCCTAATGTTATGCACATGTGCATACCGGACAAATTGCTTACAAATTACTTGTATGCACATGTGCATACCGTCCAAATGAACGGTTACCGAGGTGTTCCTTAATTTTTTAGGGTTTTCTCCTGAACCTAACCCTATAAATACCTAATCCTATATACACACGCGCGCGACAAATACTCACACGTACACACACACACACTCCTCACCTTTGTTGAGGTTCTACGGGTACCACTGGGCCAATATGACCATTTGGTTTTTCTAAACTCTCTTCCCGTTAAAATGTTGGGTACCACAGAGTCATCGTTTTGAACCAACCTAACGATTTTTAGTATTATGCATGACAGGATACATGGGTATCGGTTAGCGGAAATGCCTTTCATTGGAACCCGTCACATGTATAGGCGTCAAGGGATGTGTCGTCGCCTTCTGGATGCAGTCGAATCCGTATGTTAGATACATTAATTTTTTTAAACATAACTGCTCTTCGTTCTGTCTGGTTTGGAGCAAATTTGGTTCGTTTAAGGACGTGTTTGGTATGCGGTTACATGATAGGAACAAAAAAATTGTTGCCTCACGTTTGGCGCAACATTAGACCGGGACACGATAGGACTGAGTGGAACAAAGATGTATTTTTTTCTGTCCCACCGTGGAACAAAAATAAGGGAGACGGACAAGATTGGTTAATTACTAAACTACCCATGTCAAATAGAGACCGTAAAACCTTCACAATTCTTTCACCCACCTACCTCACCCTCGCTTGGCCATTCCTGTCTTCTTATAGTGCGTTTAGTATCCAGACAAAACAACTGTTCAGTGTCTGGTAAGATAGGACAGGACATAACAGTTATTCGGCGTTTGGTAAGACAGAATTGGACAAAACAAAACAAATAGCATGACCAATTTACCCCTGATGAGTTCTTTGTATATTTTGATTAATTTATGTAATTTATTAGATTATAATAAAAAGTTTTTGTTAAAACGATTAAAATGACAAAAAAATTTAATGTTTATGTAGTTTCTAATTTTTATTTTATACCTTGTATATATATATATATATTTATCATCAATACTTAATAAATTACATAAATTAACCAAAATTCAGAAACGGCATAAAAATAATATTTTGAGAACAGTAAGTTGAAACTTTATAGAGCATAAAATATAATAAATAAATCTTAAAAATTGAATGAAATCTAAAGAGGGATGCGTATTTAATGTTTTAGAAGAGAATTAAGTTTTATTTTGAAGTTATATCGGTAAAATATAGGTCTTTTTCACCTTGTTCCATGGGGTGGGGTCTTTGTTCCATGAGGTGTGGTCTGTTTTTGTCTATTCCACATAAAAGTCCTGTCAAACATGGAACAATGATCCATTCTGTCCTGTCCGGTGTACCAAACGCACCCTTACGGAATGCGCTCTAATGTATTTGGTATGCAGGACAAGATGAAACAAAAACTTGTTGTCCGATGTTTTGGGGCAACGTTAGATCGGGACAAGATATGACAAAGTGGGGAAACACGTGTCACAAATCAGATTGATAAATTACTAAACTACCCATGTCAAATTAAAACCCTAGAACCTTCGACAATTCTTTCACCCGCCTGTCTGCATACCAAACACACCCTAATGCTTATTAAGTAGTCGTTTGTATTAAAGCGTTAAATGATGACACTATTTTCAGACTCTTTCTTCTATTGGCGTGGAAGAGTTGATCATTCCCGCAATTCCCGAACTGCTACAAACGTGGACGAAGGTGTTCGGCTTCATGCCCCTTGAAGATTCAAAGAGGCAAGCAATGAAGTCCATGAACATGCTCGTGTTTCCCGGTGTAAATATGCTTCAAAAGCCTCTTCTTCAGAATCCATTGCCCGATAGGAGCCCGGCCCCATCGGCAGGTACTAAAAAATGCTCGTCTTTTGTTTGCTTATCCTTTCGATTTGCACCGTATTGTTACCGTCACTTTGGGTCCTAAACCCTGGGCTTGTGGTATTCATAAATTGCTTCGATTAAAAAACAATATGGAAATGGTGCTAAACACGTGAGTCGTTACAACAAAATTGGCTTTATAGGACACCAAATATGTCTAAATGTTCTTATGTTCTAGAGTAAAATACGATTTTCGTCCATGTGGGTTAAAAATTGCCATTTTTGTCCCTATGGTTTGCAATTTATTGTTATTTCGTCCCTGGACTAATTCCTACCCTTAAGGGACTAAAACATTAAAGAATTGTAAACCACAAGGACTAAAACAACAATAAATTTTAAATCATAAGGACGAAAATAGTAATGAATTACAAACCATAGGGATGAAAAACGTAATTTCTAAACCATGGGGATGAAAATCGCAATTTTTAGCAAACCATAGGGACGAAAAACGTAATTTACTCTATGTTCTAATTTACTGTTTTATAGGACTCAAGTTTATAGGACCAAACAATTGTGTCGTATGTAAAAGTGTTGCAATAAGCTGATAAAGGCGCTTTTAGGCGATTTAACATGTGTAGGACATTTTTGAAATAAAGTGTCCTATTAGTTTTTTATAGAACGATTTTGAAAAGTGTCTTATGAAGACATTTTTTTAAGATACTTGTTTTCATAAGACACTTTTCAAATAATGTCGTATAAGACTAATAGGACATTTTATTTCAAGAGTGTACTAAAAAAACTTGTTACGATGCCCAAAAACGTCTTATCAACTAATTGCAAGTTTGCGACACCTTTATATAGGGCGCACAATTGTTTGGTCTTATAAGCTTAAGTCCTGTAAAGCAGTCTCTTAGGACATTCTTGTTTGTTAGCAGCTTAATGGGACTCGCAACTTATTCAATTTAATGATATAGAAAGGGGCTTATTTAGTAAACTTCTAGGGGGGGGGGGGGGGGTTATGCAGAAAGCCAAGTTGTTTTTTCTTTCTAAACCTGCCCCTCCCAATTAAAAATAGCACGCAAGTTCCATCTATGTAAAGACCTCCCAAACCAAAACCATCGGATCCATACAGACTGATTAATCCATAGAGAGAACTTTATGACTTGAGGGAAAACCAACCAAACAGCCCCGTTGACATATTTGGGCGTCTTATAAACCAGCTTTTTGTAGTCAAACTTTTGATTATATAATATGGTTCCAACTCTGTAGCGTCTGATGACAAAGCTGTGAGCGACAACCACTCGGATTCATCTGAGGTTGTGAAAGATGATACCGAAGAAGCTATCGTCTTAATGGACATTTGTAGCTGTCCGGACCCGAATAATAAGACATCAAATGCAATCGATTGTAATCAGAGGCCTGTTGATGCAGCCGAGGAATGGACCGATGAACCGTCGGTCAAGACCGACGGTTGCAGCCGTCTCGCGGAGGCTGCAGCCGGGGTTCCAGAAGAAACCACGGGTTTAACTTGCAGCTGTCATAAAGAGGATGTTTCACACCTCGATAACGAAAATGGGGTGTGTGACTTGAATCTTCCGGTAAAGAACGATACATGTCGGGCTGCGGAGACTACGGGCCCGATGGGTCCGATATCATCTGATGCAAAGTCTATGGATGTTCGAACTTCTGACGATTCTGCGGCTGCTGTGACTTGTGGGACCCACAGATCACCGAAACTAGAGTTGGATATTGAGAATGATGGTATTTCAGGGGCTGAAGCATCTCCCCCGGGTTCTAAAATGGGTCCGAAGAACGCGTTTGACTTGAATCTTCATCCGACTGCAGTTGATACCGATGCACATATTGTTGGCGACGATTCTCTCGCGAAGGAGCACTGCAAAACGTCGTTTGAGCTATCGGAAACAAGGTCTCGGGTCGAGCACGGTGATTCCAAACCGTGTGATACGCAACCTCTCATCATGCTTTGACTTGGTTTCGTGAACCAAAGGTGAGATAATATTTTGTTGGGGAAGTTGAAATAAGAATCGTAAGCATTGAGAACCTCACAACCAACTATTTCATATATTATTCATAATGAATATTACTAAATATTCATAATGAATAATATTTATCTTTAGTATCATGAATATCTTTATGAAGAACACATGATATTCATGAATATTTAAGGTTATTCATTGTGAATAATACATGAATAGTAGGTTCTTAGGCTCTCAAAATATTTACGGTTTTGATGTCTTATTCCATCCGTTAACTTGCGATCACGCTTCTCCGATTACAGGTTGGTTTATGGCCGTTGGATCGGAGTCGGGTACCAGATGAAATGGTGATGATGCATTTGGTTGCATGTTAATAAGCATCAGCCACTGCCTTTGAGATGATTCAGACAGGCTTTTTGTAGATTTTAGGTTTGTAAATTAATCTTTTATTTAAAGGGTTTGTAGGTGAAATCTTTAGATTAGTTGCTTCTGAGAACATCATAAAAAAGCTTGTAGAAGTTGTTGCTTTTTTCAATTTGCCTGCCTGAAAACAATATGATTATGATATATATAGTCCTTAGTTTTCTTTTATAGTTTTATCAAGTATTTATATACTGTAAACACCTATGTGTACTGTGTGTATTTGTTGAGGTTTGAAATGTTGACTTTCTGGGAGGCTGGATTCTACTGTTAAAGCGAATCAATGGCCATTTGGTTAGTTTTGTTGATGAATCTAAGGTACTTTTTTTTAATCTGGAAGACAATTGTGGTTCTTTTGAGAATGTGATAAAAAGTTCATTTCCAAAGTAAGGATGCGTTTGGTACACTAGATATGACAGAACAGAACAGAGATCACTGTCCCATGTTTGGCAGGACTTTTATATGGAACAAACTGGAACATGCCTGTTCCACCCCTATGTTTTATTCATTCTTTAAATTTTATTTATTGTATTTTTATCTATTGTTATTTGTTATGTTCTGTCCAGTTCTATCTACCAAACGCTGAACAACTATTATGTCATGTTTTGTTCTGTCCTGTCCTGTCCCGTCCTGTCTACTACCAAACGCACCCTAAGGGTCTGTAAGTCATTAATGGGTTTAATTGGACACTCGACTTATTCGGTAAGCTATACATCATTACTTGGTAGGGTGGCTTAATGATAAACGAGCCGAGTCAAGTTGAGCACCGGTTCTTTGAGCTTGGCTCAATGTTATTTTATATCGTTTGAGCTCGAATAACTCTTTTCAAAGCATGGCTCGAACTCGAATATATTTCTCAATGGTTGACTCGAACTCAATGCTCGTTACGTTTAACAAATTTGAGCAGTGGCGGAGCCACCTTATAGCAAGAGGGGGCAAGTGCCCCCCTGTATCTTTCAGTTTTTCATATGTAGTGGTTTCAACTTTGAAAGATATAGTGGTTTATTGAATTAAAAAGACACTTTGCAAAGTCAAGCTGTGGCCACGTGGTAATCCAATTCATAACCATGAGCTAGTATAAAGTGAAATGTACACTTTTATCCTTGTACTTTTGGTTAGTGTTTAGAAGTAACCCTCAATTTTTCTAAATCGTTACGATGTAATCCAATTCATAGGGGTGTTAAAAAAAACGAGAAACCGAGCCGAACCGCTCGATCCGAAACCGCAAAAACCGAAAACCGAGAAAACCAAAAACCGAGAAAACCGAGTATTCACGGATCGGTTTCGATTTTTAAGTTATAGGTATCCGCGGATAACCGATCCAAACCGATATATATAATACAATTAATAATATTATATTTAGTATGAACTATTTATTTTTTGAGTAGTCATCAACCAAATAGTATATATTTTTAAACGAAAAAACTTATTTTACTTTCTTGTTCTTATATTATTTTTATATATTTGTTATGTAATTGGTTTAAATTTTCTATTTTGATATTATTTTTATATTGCAAATAATATTTTTCGATAAATTCGGGTAACCGTGAACTGAACCGCGGGTAACCGACTAACTACGGTTCGGTTCGGTTCGGTTCAGCCCGCGGTTCGGGTAACTAGGTATCCGCCTCATGTGGTTCGGTTCACATTTTTTCTACTAACTGAGCCGAACCAAACCGTGAACACCCCTACCAATTCATATATTTAAATGCTTACTTCACTTAGTTCGATTTTTATTTTCTTTGTTTCATGTTAGTGTCACAAATGAATACTATTAGATTAACATTGTTCTTTATGGATTTAAAAAACCAAAAAAAAACCATATAATTCTTTATGACATATAATTTTTATTTTCTTTATTTTTATTAAAAAAAATTATGTTCTTAAGTTGTTCAGTGACTTCAGTATATAATTTTAACTGATTCGATTTTAGGGATGTCCATTTACATATTGTTATTTGTTAAATGATGAATTTAACTATTATATATTAACTAGTTTAACATTTAACATCCATGGAAAAAAAATATCCAATAAAGGAAAACAATCGATGATTAGTCTTCTATGCTAGATAAAAATAATTACAATAATGAGAGGTCGATACAAGTATTTTATTTGGGTTACCTTAATTTGCCCTTTTAAAAACATTAATGTTTAGATTTTATTTACTTATGTTTGATGCTCCTCCTGATTCCCAATCCTGGCTCCTCCCCTGAATTTGAGTTATCAATTATACCTAAAACACCAACTCTATGATCTCGTTTATGGTATTGAACTCGATATAGATTAACTCGTTTATGGGATCAAACTTGACAATTCATATATTTTTGGTTATACGGTTTATGAACACATTAATACGTTTGGCTCAAAAAAGTGTATGCTACTCGGCTCGGCTCGATTCGACTCGAAAGCTTTAATCGAGCATTCAAAACAAGCTGAGTCGAACAATGCTTTTATTTAGCGTTCGACTCGAGCTCGAATAGATCATTAAAAGGCCAAACCATTTTTATGAACGAGCCATACCCATCTTCATATTTCGTTAATAAAAAATAATCATAATAAATAGTATAGTTGGCAAATGAACATACTGACGTTGCTCAAATACACAATATGTTCAAATTCAGATTCTGTAGGTGACACACTTGAACTCCTAGCGAGCTTTAGCCATTGAGTGAGTTATAAAATGACTCCTCATAGTTTCTAAGGTACAAGTTCCATGTGGGCACGGCGTATGTAACATGTAAAAGGTGGGGATGACCCCCAGTTTTTTTTTTTCTATTTTAAGTTTTTAACCTAGGTTAAAAACAACCTTTTTAACTTTCTATAATAGTTTCTCCAACAATTTTATGTCGGTGACTCCATCAACCAAAAAACCCAAAGAAATTACCTCGAAAATCAACTAAAAACCGAAAGAGTCCATCGAAACCATGGAATTAAGCTAAAAACACATCAGACGAATTTACAGAACTTTAATCTACCTTAAAGATGTGTCAACTAGACACAAATTATTAAATCTACTACTATACGTAAAGACTAGATGAGATTGTTGCTATCAATCTTTTGCTCAAATAATAAATTAAATTGACCAAAAAAATATTGATACGTATTTGCTAATACTTGGTAGTTGGTAATTGGTATTACTACAACAAGTATTACCAAAACCGCAAGGGTTGTGGCGTACTGGTTAAGGTCATAGAGATGTGGTAAAATATCCCATCTGTCCAGGGTTCTAATCCAGGCGTATACAACAATTGTAGCCACTGAGGTTTAATCAAGACTGATGTCTTACAGTCATAATTTGCTAAGGGATTAGTTAGGCATAACTTAAGACATCCTTCCAAAAAAACAAGTATTACCAAATACCAACTACCAAGCTAGACAAGTCCAAACGGGCAGGCCGGGCTAGCCCGGACCGGGCTTTGGGCGGGCCCGGGCCCAAACACCGTTCGCAAGCCCGGGCTTTGGGGAGGCTCGGGCGGGGCTTTGTGGTTGAGGGCTGGGCCTGATCAGGCTTTTCAAAAGACCGGGCCTAAGGGGCCGGGCCGGGACCGGGCCCAAAACCGGGCCTAAATCGGGCTTTGTAAAAAATGTATTTTTTACATTTTTAGTAAATATTATTCGTATCCACTATAAAATACTTAATTGGGTCACTCAAACATACATAAAAATACGTTCTATTAGAATTTCATATATAAAGAAAAATACGTTCTATTAATTTTATATAAATTATAAAGAAAAATACATTTAAAGAAGTACATTTATTGAATTATAAAGAAAAATACTCTTAATCCTCGTCCTCGTATGGTGGATAGTATGCAAGAGTTCCGGTCGTTTTAAATCTAGTAAGAGCCGTAGGATCATCGAGTTCATCAACATTGAGTTGTTCTTCAGGGTCGATCTCGTCGTCGTCGTAACGTGATACATTACTTTCACAATCGGCTAGTTTTTTGAATAGGAACCGGGCCGGGCTTAAACCGGGCTTTGGACCGGGCCGGGACCGGGCCGGTCTGGGCCGAGAAATATCGCGAAACCAGGGCCTGTTAGGGCCCGGAGGCTTAGACCGGGCTTTGGGCGGGCTGGGCTTCGGGCTCTCGGCGGACTTTTTCGGGCCCGGGCCCATTTGGTCATCTTGGTAACCAAGCAGCAAACCTAATTGGGTAACATTCAGGCCCAATTTTTAAGCCTGCCCAATCATTACTCAAAAAGCCTAGCCGGTCCAATTGATTCATATGTATATAAAGGCCTTTTGCATTCTTCCATGGGGACTAGGGTTTACATTTTCTCGCCGATTACAGCTTTCCGGAGCACCAGCCGCCAAGACCTGCAACTCTAACTGCAATCATGGTGAGCTCTAAATCCTTTTGAGACCTCTCAGTCTCTTAATATCTTGATCTCTATTGGCATATGTGCTCTGCTTGTACCGATTGGTGATTGTGTTTTGCTTCTTTTGTTGTTGTGATTTGATAACTTATGCAGTCGCTGGTAGCAAATGAAGATTTTCAGCACATTCTTCGTGTACAGAACACGAATGTTGATGGAAAACAAAAAATTATGTTTGCTATGACCTCCATTAAGGGTATTGGTCGTCGTTTTGCCAACATCGTCTGCAAAAAGGCTGATGTCGACATGAACAAGAGGTAATTTATCGTTGCTGGCTTAAGGTTTTGTTGAGATCTCGTTGTTTAGTTTGGTTTTCTTCTGATTTATATGTTTGATGTATTGTTTTGAAAACTTCACAGAAGTGTTCCTTGAAATCTTAATCCTGTGCGATTATCTTTTATGTTTGTGGTTTTCTGTCGTATTTTAGCTCGTATTGGTTGTATATATAGGCATTGTAAGTGTTGACACTGATATTAGTGCTAATTCAATTACCTTGGAAAGATATGGAAGTTTCTGATCTCAGTTGTGAAAATATCGTTTTCTATCAGTTTTTCTACAATGTATTGAATTCTGTACATTCTGTTATTCCGGATTCTGGAGTTTTAGGGGCTGTTTGGCAGTTGCTGAATGGTTTGGTGAAGAATGATTAAGTGGTTAGAATGATTAAGATGCTTTTATGATATAGTGCAAAGTGAAATATGGGTGTCTGGTAATTGTTTAGAATGAAATAAGGGTGCTGAATGGTTAAGGGAGGCCCAAGATGCTAAATCATTCAGAGGGTTTTAGAATCATTAAGAGGCAATTTTTTTTTGCCAAACAAGATTCACCTCTTAACGATTCAGAGGTTGCCTCTTAATGGAACTATTAAGTGGTAAACAAACAACCCCTTATTTTTGAATCCATTCTTGATTTGCTTTTGGTATATTTGTGGCTCTTCAGTCTTGATTGGTTTCCCCTGAATGATTGTATGACTGTTTTGCAATATAACTATAGTATTCAATGTAATGTTTAATCACTTGCTGAGATTTTTGAAATATACATATCACGAAATATTATATTTCCTAAATATTTTCTTATTTTTGATCTATGATCTTTTAGCACCTTTAATTTGTGGTTATAATAGCGGTTTTTTATGTTTTGATGTTTAATGAATTATGGATTCAATTTTGTTTGAAAGCTTGTGGATTATGTTCAATTGATGTGGTTGATAACTGTGTTTTTTAATTGAACATATAACTTTTCTATCAAGAGTGCTCTTCAGTTTATTTCTATTATTGCATAATCTTTTTGCAATTTATATATGCAGGGCTGGAGAACTTTCCAATGCTGAGATCGACAACCTGATGACAATCGTGGCAAACCCACGCCAGTTCAAGATCCCAGACTGGTTTTTGAACAGGAAGAAGGATTACAAGGATGGGAAGTACTCCCAGGTCACATCAAATGCCCTTGACATGAAGTTGAGAGATGACCTCGAGCGTTTGAAGAAAATCAGGTTAGTCTTGTTTCCGTTAATTGGCAGAAAGCTTATTTTTTTCAACTGTTTATTGTTTTATGGATGCAGTTGGTATGCAGGATAGGACAAGAGTTGTTTGGAAGAAAAACGTGTTGATTGGATGAGATTAGTAAATTACTAAGCTACCCTTTTTAAGTGAAAACCTAAAAACCATACACAATTCGTTCACCTGCCTATTTTACTCTTTTATGAGTAGTCCAGTTTTGTTCAGTTCTGCCCTATCTTAGCTCCAAAATCTATGTGGACAAGATAAGATAAAAACTTGTTGAATGTTTGGTGCACAGCTATAAACCGTGCCAGGACATTTGACTGCGTTAATAATGTAATTTCTCTCTCAACCCTAAAGTGGAACCAATATTAGGGATATACAGACAAGGTTGATAAATTATAGGGTAATCTGTCTGTATAGATTTGTGAAGTTTTTGTTTCTAAGAGTGTTTACATAGATGGGTGGAGCGTTACTGAATAAGTCATTTTCTATATCATTAAACCACTACCAAAAACTGTGTCTAGCTGATTGAATAAGCATTGAGTTCCATTAAGCTCATTAGGCTGCTAAACACACTCCAACAGTAAAGATTACCGTGTAATATTAAGAACAGCCTTCCCATCTTTTCGTCCACGATTTCAGAGAGTTAAAGTTTGATATGTTTCTTACCTTAAGCATGGCTTTTTAACAGGAACCACCGTGGTCTTCGTCATTACTGGGGTCTGCGTGTGCGTGGACAGCACACCAAAACCACTGGTCGCAGAGGTAAGACTGTTGGTGTGTCCAAGAAGAGATAGATTCCGAAATGAAAATCACATTCTGGTTTTAGACAATTTATCCATAAAATATGTTATCAATTTTGAATGTTTGGTTTTAAGTTGTTATGTCATGGTAATAGTTGTACTTCCTTTTGGTTGATCTTGGGATTATGTGTTTTTTTGGATCTTATATGAGGAATTGACTTTCACTTTTGATGATTTGAATTTTGCGTTATGTTTTTAATTTTCCTTTTGTTTGGTTTTTATGTGTTTTTTTGGATCTAGACCCATATTCTTTGTCCAGAGTTTGTAAAATGACCTGTAGGATGATGGTATTATGACCTTAGAACCTAACGGCAGGGTTCTGATGAGATCCTGTGGATCGATGTAGTATGATTGCAACCTTGAACTTGAAGAACTTTTTGGTGAACAAGTAGTAGGAAACAATGGTGGTTTTCATAAAAATCATTGTTATGAAAAGGTTTGTTATGTGGGCCACCAATGTGTGTCGTGGTCTATGGCACATCGACCTTACAAACGTGTCGGGTTCAAAGTTAAACCGGTTGAGAGTGCCTAACCCTAATCCGACCCCTTTAATAAAAGGGTCAGAAAATATCAACCTTAACCTACCCGTCTAATTCCGAACATAAAAAATCCAAAACATTAAAAGAAAACTTATAATATATATAAACGTGTTATTCGGGTCATTTTCGAGTTGAAAATTTTGACCTTTATTTTACCCGTTTATTTTTCGTGTTGTGTCGTGTCCTGTCAATCCGATTACTTAAACGGGTTGAAATGTATTAGCTTAACCCGTTTATTTCGTGTTGAGTTTGTGTGGGATTAGCAGTTTTTGCCAGGTCTAATGGCACAAGGCTTGTATCTGATGTCACATAGTACCCTTATTACATGCCACACTTTTTTTACAAAGCATCATTTGATGATCTTCCTATAATTGAGATGTGATGTCTTGGATTACTAAAAATAGTGCTAAAATTACTAAAAGTGGTGCTAAAATTTTACTATTTACTATTCTTTTTGTCCCAAAGTAAGTAAAAATACCGTTTTAGTTTGTCTTAAGTGTCCATTTTTAAGAATAAATGTTTTTTTTCTTCATGTTACTCTTAGTTATAAGTTGAAAAAACCCAATGTCATTATAATTATAGTTAAATTTGACTTGTTAATTGAAAAGTGTAATAAACATGGTTTTAAATCCGTGTCTTTCATTGTGGACATTTTTAGTGTGATCGTTAGCAATTTAAGTGTTTTTGAGTTATTTCGATTTCTAAGACCGATGGAATAGTTAATGTTGCCATATTATGCATTCTTTGTTGTCGTTAAAGATTTGGAATAACTCGAAAACCGAATAACCATAAGATGTTAAACCCAAGCATAACGTTTTTTATTCAAAAAACTAACATGAACATATTACACAAACCCTACTTATGCTTCTTTTCGTTATCGTACACCATTTCGATTTCTATCGATTCACTTCTGTTGGTTTATCTTTGCTGCCGCGTCTACCGCTGAAGCTACGCCAAAGGGGGTTGTCGCCTGGTTCGTTTCGTTACGTATTTCTGCCTCTATCACCCCTTCAGCATCCACCCTCGTCACCGGCTTGTCTTCCGGCAGCAATTTGGTGGCATCCTGCACGCATCGATCGTCAAATATCAGGCCAAAATGCTCAGAAATCAAAAACCGACATCTGATTTTAAATTCATATCTAAGTGTAAAAAAATACACTACAATAAAATTGGGTTTATAGGATGCCAAAAATTTCTAAGTGTGATGATACACTATTTTATAGAACCAAGCATATATGCGTCATATGCAAGAGCATTGCAATAGGTTTTTAAGATGCTTTTAGACGTCTCAGATCGTTTTCACAACACTTTTAAAATAAAGTGTCATGTTAGGTTTTTTATAGGACGTGTTTGAAATGTGTGATATAAAAACATCGTCTTATATCATCTTATAGGACACTTGTGTTTATAAAACACATTTTTAAATAATATTTCCAAAAAAAGTGTGTTATAAACTTATCGTAAAACTCTTACATATAAGATTACATATGGCACATATATATGTTGGGTTGGGTTCACTTGAGACCAACCTGTTTTCGTGAGACCGTAAGACCAAGAAATTAACACTAAGCCTTCACAGCGATTCATTGTGAAGGTAAGAAAAACAACAAACCTTCACAGCAAAAACACTGTGAAGGTTTACCATCACAGTACCTTCACAGTCTTTTGCTGTGAAGGTTTAGTGTTAATTTTTTGGTCTCACGGTCTCACGGAAATAGTCTGGTCTTACATGATCTCAAGTCTATATATGTTTAATCTAAGTCTTGTAAAACATTAAGGACACTTGTAGAATTGCGGCGTCTTAGAAATGTGATTTTTTTGTAAATCAAAGAACACTTGCCGCTAGGACATCTCCGAGCTTAGTTTTGTTTGCCAGCGGTGGGGTTCGAGCATTTTGGGCGGCTGCAGCCTGAGCCCTTGCAGCTACACCTCTCGGAACAGCCTGCATGCGGCCGGTTGCTCGGACTTCAGCCGCCTGTATTGCCGCCGCATCACTGGTCTACCGGTTTGTCACCTGCGGACAGGACAGTGGCCTCCAATGCTTCAACGATTGTAACAGCGTCAGCGTCCAATTTGCCGGAGCCGGAGAAGAAGCCAAGTTGCTTCGCACATATTGTCCCACCACCTGTGAAATTTCCAAATCCTTTTAACGAGACTATATACGCATGGGATCGGGGAAGAACCACGAAAAAAGAAAGAACCGAAGAACCCATCCAAGCCGTTAAATTAAGATGATCCAATGATTATGATCTCAAAGGTGTAATGTTGGAACTTAACGTTATAATCACTGGAAGTATTTTAAAGTTAGTTTGCTAATATGTATAGATGTCTAAATTAGGAGGGGTGTTATGTAAATAGTGATAAATGACAGTTATTATAAACTGCCATAAACACCTCTGTATGAATCGATGTGTCTCTTCAATGACACCGATTCATAACCTATATATATGTATGTTTACTTGGAAATAAATAAGATCGAACATCAGTTATTGTTTATGCTCCTGTTCTTTGTTTCTCTTCCAAACACGCACACCACAAACACAGTTTTCTGTTCGAACATGGTGGCTGTCAACAGAGGACTGCATCGATCTGGAAGGATGTTAAATATGGCAGATTTTGATCTCAATAATTGGTATCAGAGCGAGAACGATTCGGGAATCAACAGAAAGCTAGGAATAAGAAGATTGAAAGTAAGGAGGAAGGATACCTGATTCGCCAGCCCTTTTTGATTACAACCGGAGAAACGATCGGAGAACTCCCAGAAGACAATCGATTGGAGAAGAACGAACAGAGGAGCGTATTTGTAAACCCACGTTCCTTTTTGATCGATTGATTGAAGATAGATACGGGAGGAAGAAGAAGACGCAAGGAGGAAGAAGAAGACGCACGCAGGTTTCACTTTTTCCCCAAATTATTGATTTAAACCTAACAGGGAGAAAGGAAAGATATTTTAATATAAGGTTTTTTAATATTATATAATATAAGACCTTTTAAGTTTATATTATTATTATTAAAGATTTTTTATATTAAGATATATTTTAATTAAAATTATAAGGATTTTTGGAAAATCTTATATTTTTAATTAAGGTAGAAAAATAAAAGGGGCAAAAGAAGGAAGATTTTTTTGTAAGATTATTCTTAAAAAAAAAGTAAGGGGGAAGAAAGAAAGCAAGCAAGTAAAAAACCGAACTCCTGTAGTTCACATAAAGCAAGAGAAAACCAGTGTTTTCAGGCAAGAGAAAACCCAGTGTTTTCAGGCAAGAGAAACCTTAGTGTTTCAGGCAAGAGAAACCCTTGTGTTTCAAAGAGAAACCTTTGAGTTTCAAAGCAAGTAAGAAACTGATCATACGATCATCAGCAAGAAAGGATCAATTATTTTGATCAAGGCAAGCAAGAGCCAGATTAGCAAGTGGGTCTGGAAATACAATATTGATTAGCAAGTTGGTCAATATTGAGCAAGTTTAGCAAGAAAACCTGGTTAGCAAGTTGGCCAGTAGTAAGTAAGTGTTTTGATCTTTTGATTAAACACAAGAGCAAGAAAACCAGAAACCATCTCGGTTCTGATTTGTAAGAAGTAAGCAAGTTAAAAGCAAGCAAGCATGGTAGAAAAAGAAGGTGACAAACATGATAACGCATCAAACAGTGCATCAGTTCGAGAACAAAGAAATGTTTCACTACAATGTCCAAAATTGACTGAAACAAACTACACGACGTGGGCATTGTTGATGGAAACAATATTGAAGGCCCATGGTCTGTGGGAAACAATTGATGCTGAAAATGCAGTGGATGAGAAGAAAGCACATATATCAAAGGCAATGATCTTTCAAACATTGCCCGAAGATGTTCTAATGCAGGTAGCACAGTGCTCGACTACAAAGGAAGTTTGGGACTCAATCAAAGTTCTGTTCATTGGAGTAGACTTAGTTCAGAAAGCACGTTCGCAAACTTTGAGGAGTGAACTAGAGTCATTAAAGATGAAAGAAAGTGAAACTGTAAGTGGTTTTGCAAGCAAATTGAGCAATATAAGGGCAAAATTTAGTAATCTTGGAACTACGCTCGAAAGCAAGATAATTGTGAGGAAACTACTCAATTCGGTTCCAAAGAAGTTTTTACCGATCGTGGCAACTATTGAACAATATCAAGATTTAGACAAAATGTCGTTTGAAGAAGCCGTTGGAAGATTAACAGCCTTTGAAGAACGAATCAAAAGTCAAGACACGCCAGAGGCAAATGATCAAGACAAACTTCTGATGGCAAGTTCAAACAGCCAAAGTCGTGGTAAAGGGCGAGGTAAAAATTTCAACAACGAAGCCAAGGAAAGCCTGAAATGGAAGAATAGTCCAAATGCACGTGGAAGAAGTACGAGTCAAGGAACTAAAGACAAGAGCACCTTCAGATGTTATGAATGTGGTGACTTCGGCCATTTTGCGAGGGAATGTACGAAGTGGAAAGACAATAAAGACAAGCAAGAAGAGTCTTATCTCATTAATGATGACGAAGGACCAACGCTGCTGTGGAGAGCAAGATAAAAGCAAGTTGAAGACCTACCTTAAACCAAAGTTTAGTTTAAGGGGGAGTGTTGATAGTTAACCTAAACTTTTGGGTTAAAATTAGTAAGTCAGAAAGTATATATATATATATATATATATATATATATATATATATATATATATATATATTTATAAGTAGTTATTTTAGTGAAAGGGTGTGACCATTCATGAAGAGGTGTGATGCTTCATGAAACAACACAACCTTTACCGAACCATTGCGATGATTCGATGGCACCTTTTCAATGTGTATAAATAGGGTCAATGTATTTGTGATTTGTATGAACAAAAGTTGCAAGTATCAATCAATGGCAAGTATATTTATATATTACCTGTGATTTTGTTCATCATAGCAAGTTTTATTCCAACAGTTATAACCACTTTTTTTTAAAAATAAAATTACTTACCCTCTATTTTTTAAATTCAAAATTGGTGAAGTACACCAAAAATTGAAGCGAAACAAATTACACCAAAAAATCCATCATTTTATTATCTTTAATTTAACATCCATTTTGATATATTTTTTCACCCATTTTTTCGTAGTTCTCTGGTTCTTGTTTTCTTGGTTCTCCTTTTATCTTTATCCTATATATATATATATGGTTGATCCAGTGAAAAATGGTTATCTATCAACCGTTTTGCGTGTTCGGATAAGATGCACGGAGATAATACGTTAAACCTAACTTCTCACACGATCGTATATATATATGTTGTGTGTGTATGTGAACGATTGTGTGAGAAGTTGAGTTCAACGTGAGCAGCCTGAGAAGTAGATCTAGACCTTTGATCACTTTTAATCAAATGTCCTTCCAGGAATTGCACCTTAGAAAAACGACTTGATCCGATGCATGTATTTATGCGTCCATTTCTCATTCAACGGTCGATAACCACTTCTCACCCTTCTCACATTAACATTAACTTCTCAAAGGAACCCAACCTTTTATAGTTGAAGGATCGTGTGAAAAGTTGGAGTTAACGTGAGAAGTGGTTCTGAACCGTTTATCACTTTTCATCAAACGTCCTCACATGAATTGATCCGGCGTATCTTGATGCATCTTATTTCGGTTCATCTCATCATAATATGCATTCATCTCTCATCCAACAGTTCATAACTCTTCTCATAGATTCATAACTCTTCTCACACTTGTTACGTTAACACCAGAACCCAACCTTATATGTAGGCGAAAGATTACGTGAGAAATTGAGTTAACATGATAAACATGAAATGTGGATCTGAACCAATCACTTTCAATTAAATATCATCCCAAAAATTGCGTTTTCGTAGAGAATTGGTCCGGTGTATTTCGATGCATCTCATCTTAATGTTCTTATATTTTTCATTTAGCGATTGATAACAACTTTTCACGTTTCTCATCAAACCCAACCTATACATATACACACACGTCGGCGAAGATCACGTGAGAAGGTGAGGTTAACGTGTGAAACATGAGAAATGAATCTAAACTATTGATTACTTTTAATCAACTGTCCACCGTTAAATTGCGATCAACAATGCCGATCAACTATGATCGCAGGTGAGAGGCTGAGAACGATAAACATATATATTACCTCTCCACCAACCGACTCGGTTATGATGCGGTGGCATGCGTATTCAGTGTCGGAAACGGCGATGTGGCCTTGTTGGCCATCAAGGCCAAGGTTCTTGTTGACGTCAGCGGTGGACTGCATGACGGCGGCAGGGCCGCCTTTCTGAGTCTTGCCAAGAACCTTGGTCTCAGCAGCCTGCATGTCGGCGGCATCTTGTGGGGTGATTGGTTTTTTTGCCAACTCGCCGGAGACGTTGAAAACGTCGCCGTATTTGATGGGTTCTTCTTGTTCTTGTGATCGTCGTGGTTGTTCTTGACTCATTGAGATCGTACGGTGATTGATCAGGTGAGACATCGGAGCTAAGGTTCAAGTTCTTTATATATGGCAATAGCATGCGAATGACACGTGGAAGAGAAAGAATGTGCCACATCAACTTTGAGGTACGAGGTTTACTTACAACGTGTCATCAACCGACAGCCACGTGGCTTTTTTAAACCCTTTTCAAAAAATCTAGATCAAGTACCAGCATATGATCGATGTAATCATCTCCAACATGTTTAGAATTCAAATGTTAAATTTATTAAAAAGAGTTACATTCTTCAAACACATTTGTTATTTTAGAGATTTTAACATAATTTATATTATATTATATCAATCTATAAAGGTTGATGTATTGCTATTTAATGCTGATTATTTAAAATCTCTTAAAAACAACTAACGAAGTTTTATGTACCACTGTTAATGTTAATTACTTAATTAGTCATTATCTCTAACTTTTTCCTTTTAGTCCTTAGGCCATCCGTAGCGCTGCGGGCTCGGGCTCGAGTTCACGCCACATGGCACCCGGGTTCGAGCGGGTTCCGGTACGGGGGGGAGCGGGTTCCACGGCGGGTTCCAAGGCCGGGTTCCAAAACCCGTTCAACCCGAGCAATTTTAAATTTTTTTTGTTTTTTTTTTTTTTTTTTAAATTGGAACGTTGGGTAACGGCTATAAAAACAACAATTTTTTTTTTCTATTTAATCACACTATATATATTAACCCAAACCTCTTATTTTTTCACACCAAAATCTCTCAAATTCTCTCAAACTCTCTCAAATTTCATCATGAATCCAAACAAAACACCTACATCCCGTCGTAACCGACCGGATACACCGCAACCGCAAGAAGACCCGGAGTTTGGTTTCCAAGCGTTTTCACAACAAGATTATCATCCGCAATTTTCGCCACAATTTTCGCAACAATTTTTGCAACAATTTCCCCAACAATTTCCGCAACATATTCCTTACCAATTTACACGTCCCAGTTTGATTCAACAAGGTTTTACTCCGGCCAACTACCATCTTCTTTCACCCGCAATCGATCTCGACGACGACATTGTTCCGGAAACCCAACATTCTATCCCGCACACACCACAATCCATCTCCACACAACAATCTATCCCGGAACCATCAAACCCGACACCAACGAGAAAAGGAAAAAACAAAAAATATGAAAATAGAGCCGCCAACAATTTTTATTTTTTTAGTGTTTTGTATTTTGTAATTTTTATTTTTAATGAATGATATGAATTTTTATTTTTATTATTCATCTTATTTTTATTTATTAAAAAATATATAAATATTTTTATTTTGTTAAATAATTAAATGTATAAATAAAAGAATTAAAAAAAATGAGGTGGCAAGAGGGTTCGAGGGTTCCGCTACGTCACTTTAGGGTATGGAGAGGGTAAGGAGAAAAGCTGATGTGGTGCTGAGGTGGCTTGAGGGTTTGAGGGTTGCGCTACGGATGATCTTATCTCTAACTCCCTACAAATTCTCAAATGGTAAATCCCTAAAAAAACATCATTCTTTAATCGTTATTAGTTACCTAATTAATCCTCATCTCTTAACCCATTTCAAATTTATAAAAAAACGTCATTCTTTGTACAAATTTATAAAAAGTGTTATAATTTTTTTAAAACTACACAAAACCGTTTTATAAAATCGATAATGATAAAAAGTAAAACAAACCATTAAAATCAACATATATCGCGTTGCATTGTGCGAGTACCCTTCTAGTATTCTCTAATTTATATTCTCAGTAATTTAAAAAAAACTTAATATAAAATGATAAAATATTTATGTTAATAAAATAACTATTTATCTTTCCCATTTAAAGAAATATAGAAGGATTTTTTTATGAATTTTTATTTTAACAAACAAGATAGCAATTTGAAGAAGAATAACAAACAAAAAAACAAAAACCCATTTGTTTTATATTTTAGCAATGATATTGAAGATGCTCTAACTATTTTAGTTAGGTTAGACTTTATAGCATCTCCAAACGTAATGCTATAACTGTTTTTTTTATGAAGTAATCTATACTACTTAACTAAAATGCTATAAAAGTTTTTTTTTCAACAATTAGTTTTTCAAGATTACAAATTCTTTTATACATTGTACAACTTTAAAAGCACATCTTCAAATCCAAACAATTTTCAATTTCTAAGTTACACTCTATACCTTAAGAATGAGTTATTCAATTTACTTTTAATCCCTTACTTTTTCATTTTTTTATGTTACACTTTTATCATATTAACATAAATAATCGTATATGAACAAGAATGCATTAAAAACTACATTTCTTTTTTAACAAATTATATCATTGTAACCGTCTCGTCAATATCTTCGAAATGAGTCCAATATTGATTATTTTTTGATTTAATCATATTATTAAATATCATGAATATGTACGAATTAATTTGTTTTATATCCCTTACATTATTCATTTTTATTTTACACTCTTATAATATTAAAAATACATAATCATAGTTTAACTAAAACATATTAATAAATGCATTTTTACTAATTATATTATTACAATATTATCGTCTATAATTTCAAAATAAGTTTATTATTGGATATTTTTTTAACTTAATAATATTGTGAAATATCATAAATACGTATCAAGATTTTTCAAGAATGACGTACCGAGATTTTTTTAAACTTGTACATTTTACGCTCTAATATATATTTATCTATTATACTCCTTTAAAAATAATTACATTTACGGTTATTCTTGAATTTTTAAGAAGTACAAATCTCAATACATCATGTACAAGTTTAAAAGCTTTAAAACCTCTCATGTTCAACATGATAATTAAAAATAAAATTATTTTTTATTTTTAAATTACACTTTATACCATTATAATTAGTTACTTAATTTACTTTATATCCATTCTAATTTCATTTTTTATTTTACATCTATATCATAGCAACATACATAAACTAAAATACATTAAACATATATGTTTTTTTTAATTATATCATTATAACCGTTCATCAAAACCTTCAAAATGAGCACAAATATATTTCAATTTTTTTGACCAACTAACCATATTGACCTTTAATTTTATACATCTGATATGCGATTTAAAAGCGAATAAATATGAACATGAAACAAAATTATTTTTTCAAATTCTCGACTTTAGATTCGAGATACTTCGCGCCGCATCGCGCACAGGTACATATCTGGTAGTTAAAAATTAAATTTAAGAAAAAGTATATTCATTTTTGACAGTTATTTTATTGTTATCATTAAGTATTTAATATTTAATATGTTTAATAAAATAACTTTTTTTTTTGTTTTAAACACTTAGTTTTAATGTCTTTTATTGATAAGAAATAATTAAGTGTTATTTCTCTTATAAATATAGAATTTTGAAGATTTCTCTGAATTTGAAGATTTTTATCATTTTTATTTCTTTTCTCTAAATCTCCGATATATATATTTTAGCATTATTATTGGAGATGCTCTTAGTTATTTTTTTTATGCATAAAACAATTTTTTCGTGAAAATTATTCTTTTTTATCACAATTGAATATCTATGAATACGATGCAATGGCATCCCATGTTGCAACCGGTGTTCAAGATTTACGAACAATGTCTAGTAAGTCCGTTCGCAGCTCGTAGTCACATTGAATGTGCTCAAGGACAATGATGGTCTGAGATCTTCTCTATATAGAGGAAAAGTAGGGCCCTCGTCATCAATAGCGTAGAGATCCTGAGATGTGGACTTGTGGGTGGCAATCTTGGCAACTGGCTCAAAAACATGGGGTGGTATGGGATCGTGGCCAACGATTGCATGGAGATGTAGACAAGATCAACGGGTGCGATATGTGATTTGAGCACATTGCATCTCATCCTCGAAAGTCGAAAAAAGAAGCATTGGTGAAAAGAATGTGCAGTTCACATTGGAGGAACCTTGATCCGTGATGGGTAGTGGTTATATACCGATAGCAATGACATCTTTATGTCCAAAACAAAAATTTCCGAGTTAAGCAATTACTGGTTTTTATGTAGAAATTAACCACGTAAATCTTGGCTTCAAATCATTTATTTGTTGAACCATTTCAATTAATAATGATGTTATTCATTTCTTGATCGAGTTTTGTAACACCCTGATTTTTAACTCAATTGAGGAAATGTTGAAATGAGGGAAATCGGTAAAAAGAGAACCAATTATGGAGTATGGCTATAGTGTCATGCAGTTGTGACATCTGTCACAATAGCACCAATGGAACTGAAGGTATGCCAGTCTTGGCTATAGTGTCATGTAGTTGTGACATCTGTCACAATAGCACCAATGGAACTAAAGGTATGACAGTCTTGGCTATAGTGTCATGCAGTTGTGACATCTGTCACAATAGCACCAATGGAACTGAAGGTATGACAGTCTTGGCTATAGTGCCATGTGATTGTGACACTGTCACAATAGCATCGACGTTACCGAGTGGTTAGTCGTCCCAACAAATGTGCCATGTAATTATGACAATGGGGTGGCACCCGTAATTTCTGGGTAAGCACAATTTCAAGTTAGTGTAGAAATCGATCTTTTAAGAGAGATAGAAGAAATAGGTTTTTGGGCTTAAGTCCTAGATTTTTTGGCCTTGTTGGATGAAGAATTCAAATACGAGTCCAATGGTTCTTTCCGAAGCGAAAACGAAGTTATAACGAAGAAGTTATGGCCAAAACAAGTTTCGGTACACTCTAAGCTATAGTGCCCAGCGATTGTGACACTGTCACAATCGCATGTCACAATCGCCGGAAGCCAAAACTCTCGGTACAATCCGTGCTATTGTGCCCAGCGATTGTGACACTGTCACTATCGCCTGTCACTATCGCCGGATGGTACCAGGACCCTTAAAAACGCGATTTTCAGCACTTTTCTCATTCTAACTTCACCCATTTCGTTTTTCTCTCCCAAGAACCGAAACCCTTCACCCCAATGTCGATTTTGATCCTCTTAGACCCCAAGAATCAAGTTTTCAAGTGTCTCTTCTTCATCTATCATGGTTTTGGAAGCTAAAGCAAGAATCCTTTCACTTCATCTTCTTCACCCAAATCTTTTTAGGGTTTCATCTAACTTTTTTTTCACCATTTTGAAGAATTGGAGCTTGTGGTGTTTCATTGGTGATCTAGAGGTGTTTTGTTGGTAGATTCTTGTTGTGGTTGAGGTAATCTTCTCTTCTCTTCATTTTGGAAATTAGGGTTTTGATCTATTGGTGATTTTAGGTGTAATATGTTGGGGGAAATGATTCTAAGCGTTTGAGGATAAATATTTATGGTTGGAAACTTATGGATTTAGGTTTTGGAAGATTGGACTTGAAGATACGGACTTCTTCAAAGGAGCATACGTTTGGAAAAAATCTAGATTTAGCTTAATCTAGCAAGGTGAGTTCAAGTTGATTTGTGAAAACTTTGTACATGCAAAAAATAGTATTTTCCAAATGTTTGTGTGTTTTACTTGAAAATATTAATTGTTGAGGTATTTGGTTAGTTTAACCCTTTTGAAGTATTCATCTTCATAAATGTTGTAAAACACCCATATTTGGGATTTTTGAGATATTTGATGTGTAGAAATAATAATATGTCCTTAAAAGATTATTTGCTCAAAATGATGTCTATTTGGTGGTTTAATCATGTTAGTGTAATTGATTTTATAAACCATGTGGGAATGCACAAATTAGTATCAAGAGTCATTTTGAGGATTTAAAGGTGTGAGTCCTTTTGGGAAAACCCTTTTGTTTAACTGTGTCAGGTTTTGGATTAATAACGATTTTTGTACTTGTTTACCCAACTGATGTTAAACGCATTTTATGCGATGATGACCGTTATGCTCGAGTTTGTCTTTGAGAAAGTTTGGGGACGTTTTTCCGGTTTTAAATGGCTCAATGTGGAGTCTTGTTTTGGTTTGCATTTATTGCAACTTGATGCATTTTATTGCACATTATTGATATTTACATGCTTGGGTGTTTTGTCATTCCGGGTTGAGCATGTTTTGGTAGACTGTGTTGCATTGGATCCATAGGCACGGGAGTCAGTCTTTATTTGATGGTCTATCTTTTTGTGCACGAGGAGTGGACTATGGGGACACATGGTTATATGCGTAGGCCGTGGGGGCCACTAGCGAGTAGGCAATAAGGGACATTGAAGTCCTTGAGGTGTAACTCGTCTAGGGTGGATATGCAATATGGTCCCCGTAAGTCCTTGAGGTGTAACTCTGCGGGGTATGCAATAATGGCAATTTATTTGGGGGTTTGAGGTTGTGATGTCTATATGGCATGGGAACTAAGACTGGGACTTGAGTTGTAATCCACCAACATCTTGTCACCAAGATGGAATCGGGTCTCCCCCGTCACCGAAAGGTGTTGTTCTCGGGTAGTATTTTTATCCATATTTTCGATGACGCTCTTTATTTATATATGAAATGTCTTCATGGTTTATTGGAAAAATTCTATGTCTCATCCTATTTGAAGGTTTTAAATATTGGGATTTTGTCCATGTTTATAATTCTTGGGATATTTACGTCTAAACATGTTTTGAGTGAGTTGGAGTTGGAATTCATTTTAGAAAACGCTTTGTTCATTTTGGGAACTTTTCTCCTAGATTTTTGTGTGCGTTGGAAAATGAGTCGTTTACATCCTTTCATAAACTCTTTTGAAAATCAGGATTTATGTCACAAACCTTCTTTCTACAATTTATATAAATCATGCTATAAACTCTTGAACTCAATAGGCGTAAGCCTAACCCTTTTTATTTGTCAGCATGTGCAACAGGTCTCAGGTTGAGAGTAGCTCTAGTGACACGTGTGAAAGGTCGTGCGCTAGTAAAGTGCTCGTGAGGTGAATAGCTTAAGTGAAGTTTTCCGCATGAACCCTTGGGATTAGCAACTTGTACTTGAATTAAGTAACACCTGATATGGTTTTAGTATTTGTAATAAAATTTGGAGTCATCATTTGTTGAGGTCAACCGTAGACTTTAAATTGAGGTGTTTCCCTTGTTAGTTGATTGGGATAAATTCTGTTATTGTGGATGTATTATCGAAATTTTAAATTAGTTGCTCTTTCCAAATTTGAGGGTGTTACAAGTTGGTATTAGAGCATAAGTTTGAGAGAACTAGGTGTTGACTTTGGATACCTAGACTCAAAGTAGCGTTCTTTAAAGTAAATGAGAGTGAAATTCACCATTAGGCACTTTAAGATAGGATGTTTCGAGGTCAATGGAGGTTATTAGAAACGAGAATCATGTCAAGAGTAGCAAGGATAATCATGTACGGTGAACCTACTAGTACATGTGCATACTTGAATTGCTTTAATGTGATGATCGTTGGGGTAGTGAAAAAGTTTTAAGCTAGTAGTCATTGGAATGAATGGACGATTCTAGCATTAGTCACTTAGAGTAGCGATAAGTATGATAATTGCTTTAAGTAGACCGTTTCGGGTCAAGATTGATGGTTGGATTAGAACCATAGAATTATTGAACCGACTTTGATTCAAAAAAAAAACCCGTAAGGTTAATTGAGTTAATTCCCATCTTAGTCTTAAGGAGTTTGAGCATCCGGACGACAATAGTGGACCGGAGGATTTTGGAGGAGTATGAGTTGAGACGTTGAATGCCGACTAAATTATGCACGAAATTTATTTTTGAAAATAAATTGCATTAATTATTTATTGTGTTTTGAATCCATATATGGACTGTGTTACAATTTTGGGAAATTTTTAGCACACACACAAGATTTTAAATCATGAGTTTTGAACCTGCACGAAAGTGTTTTATTACGGGAGTTGTGAGCCCCGTCGGAAATTGTTCCATTTTATTATTGTCCAATGTTACTTTAGGATACAGTGATATCCATATTTTATGATGTTTAAGATGTTGGGCAAGTGACTACGGCTTATAACTTTAACATTGGATCTCCTCCACATATGTTAGAGTTTGGACGAAAAGTTGTCTTCCATTATGTCTATGTAAAGTTATTTTGGAGAATTTGTTTAATATGAGTTTGTTAAACAGTGTTGTTGATATAGTATTCCGGCAACAAGGAATTTTGGGATTTTGGCGTCTCATTTATGATTTTGCTTATAGCAATTTTGCTTTGGAAGCATGATGTTTAGCGCCGTTTTATTGACTTGGAGTCATTGAGTCCATTGAGGTTCATGGAATTTTGTTTTACGACATGTTGAGTCGTGTGAGTATGATTTCACAAGGTGCGTACTTTAATTACTTATGTGAAAGTTTTATGAGTTATGTTGGGCATTTGGTCCCACTCGATTTTTGTTGAGAAAAGTTAATTTTATGCCATAAGGCGACTAAAAAGAGATGAGTTTGGTACTCTAGTGTCGCGTAACTTTTCATTCAAAAGGTTTGTGTTACTAAGTATTTCGTTGCATAGTTCAGTGTATGGATTGATTTATACATGGCTTAAGTGATGCATGAAAGAACATTTTGACGACATTTCATAATAACTTGCTTGGTGCGCTTTCGGTCAGTTAAGTGTTTTATTATTCTTTTCATATAAATGCGTATATCGACTTAGGGGTATGCATTGCTTGGTAACCATTGTTTCTCAACACTTTGTTAAATGAATCATGAGTGAAATTATTTTATTAACTCCTTGTTTAAATGAAAGGCCATTTGGTCAAAGCATGTTTAGTGGTGTGGAGATCACGGATGGTTTACAATACGTGATATTGAAAAACACAAATGTATGAGTCGTTGACATTGGTCAATTTTGATTTGACGAATATTTTGGAAAATTGAAAACCTTTTGGTTTGGAGGAAATGTGTATTTGAGTATTTTTGACAAATACATTTTAAGTAATGACGTTTTGACGTTTTATGTTCCAAGTACGAAACTTTGAGGAAAATGCTTCGCGATGAAGATTTTAGAAAATTGTTTGTATGAAACTATGGTGCGTGTAATTTCTTATGTCTTGAACATTGACGCGCACCGTTAGTGAAATTCGAGATTTGAAGTCGGTTTGACCCTTCGTGGTGTCAACCATTTACTAGCATTTGTTTCCTCCTAGTTTTTGAAAAATACATTGTTGTGTGCAGTTTTGTCAGAAACATTTCGCTCGTATGTCGTTATGTGACCATTTGAGGAAATTTTGGAAATCAATTTAAAGAACCCCATCTTTTGAAATTTTGGTGTGAGTTAAATGGTGCATGTTATTTCGTTTCAAGAAAATTTCTAAAGGAAGGGTTACAAGCTTGCATGTCTACCCCAGTTTGAGGTGTTATAATGTCTTAGTCGATATATTTTCAAATGATGGAAATGTATGGGTTGTTTTAAATATGGAATTTACACAAGTCATTTTGTGTTTTGACTAAGGTGTAGTTATAAACCGTTTCATCGTTTGTATAATAAACTGACGCGCACATATTTGATTGGTAAATCTTGTTCCATGCCATTTTACGGTTGGAAAGGAAATTTTAGAGTCAAATGTCGTTTGAACTTCTTTTGAAATACGTGCACACCTTTTATTGCACCCCGTTTAAAGTAAGACAATTACTTTACATGCATGTCACGAGTCAATCCATACTAGAACCGTAGCGGTTCATTTAAAAGAAACTGTTTATGACGCTTCTGCGATTTGTTGATAAACTGAACTGCAACGAAATAATTTTCAATATGATTTTTCATATGTGGGACGAGCGTGTCCATTTTTGCGCAACTACCAAACTGATAGTAGTAGTTTTTGTGCGTACAATTAGATTGATATGAAAACCTTTATGTTGAAAATATCTATAAACGTTTTCGATTGGCATATTTGTTAAATATTTCACTTAAGAAACCTTAAACTCATTAGGCTTGAGAAGGGTAAGCAATCCTGGTTAAAGGCGATGTGTATAGGACCTTGGATGTGGAAGGTTAAGTATTTCGACGCGTGATGGTACGGTAAGTCGTGTAGCATCATTTGCATGGTCGATGTATTTTTGTAACTAAAGAGTGAGGCTTACGATATCTTATGTTATTGATTGTGGTAAAGCGTTCGTTATCTTGATATGAGATTTGGTCAGTTTTGCATAAGGATAATTGTATTATTGATGGTGGTTTTAAGAAGTTCCGGTTTTAATAGGTGGATATAGTTGAATGACTTTCCGTGGATAGTAGGAAGTCGTCAATTGGATGTTTGGTGCTTGGGTATTCTTAGAGTTGTTTAATCGATGCATCAATGTCAACCGTCTGTTTTGGAGTTTGATAGTAACCGTTAGAGCTAGGTGACAGTTCAATACTCGGAACTATTGAACTTGAGCATTTGTTGTTGTTTTAGTGGCGATCGTATTTTGGGATAACTGGAGAAATAGTTTATAAGCGTGTAGATTCTGGACCGACTGGAAGTCGGGATCTGTCGTCTAGGAAGTATGGATCACCTAAGGTTGGGAGGCAGCTGAGGTCTTGTTGTTAGAATCTAATCTCATAAGTTAAGTATTTACTCGGATATAAGTGTAATGTTCTTGAGCGGACATTCGTTGTGAGTATGTACATGGAGGTTTGTCATAACAGTGCTTTCAAGAGAGGAAATTCGAATTTCAGTTGAAAGCCGAGGGAAGATGAAAAGCGTTGGGAGCAATAACCTTTGGTTATATAGGAACTAGATTTTGAGGACGAAATCTCTTTTAAGGTTGGGAGGATTGTAACACCCTGATTTTTATCTCAATTGAAGAAATATTGAAATGAGGGAAATCGGTAAAAAGAGAACCAATTATGGAGTATGGCTATAGTGTCATGCAGTTGTGACATCTGTCACAATAGCACCAATGGAACTAAAGGTATGACAGTCTTGGCTATAGTGTCATGTAGTTGTGACATCTGTCACAATAGCACCAATGGAACTGAAGGTATGACAGTCTTGGCTATAGTGCCATGTGATTGTGACACTGTCACAATAGCATCGACGTTATCGAGTGGTTGGTCGTCCTAATAAATGTGCCATGTAATTATGACAATGGGGTGGCACCCATAATTTATGGGTAAGCACAATTTCAAGTTAGTGTAGAAATCGATCTTTTAAGAGAGATAGAGGAAATAGGTTTTTGGGCTTCAATACTAGATTTTATGGTCTTGTTGGATGAAGAATTCAAATACGAGTCCAACGGTTCTTTCCGAAGCGAAAACGGAGTTATAACGAAGAAGTTATGGCCAAAACAAGTTTCGGTACACTCTGAGCTATAGTGCCCAACGATTGTGAAACTGTCACAATCGCATGTCACAATCGTCGGAAGCCAAAACTCTCGGTACAATCCGTGCTATTGTGCCCAGCGATTGTGACACTGTCACTATCGCCTGTCACTATCGCCGGATGGTACCAGGACCCTTAAAAACGCGATTTTCAGCACTTTTCTCATTCTAACTTCACCCATTTCGTTTTTCTCTCCCAAGAACCGAAACCCTTCACCCCCAATGTCAATTTTGAGCCTCTTAGACCCCAAGAATCAAGTTTTCAAGTGTCTCTTCTTCATCTATCATGGTTTTGCAAGCTAAAGCAAGAATCCTTTCACTTCATCTTCTTCACCCAAATCTTTCTAGGGTTTCATCCAACTTTTTTTTCACCATTTTGAAGAATTGGAGCTTGTGGTGTTTCGTTGGTGATCTAGAGGTGTTTTGTTGGTAGATTCTTGTTGTGGTTGAGGTAATTTTCTCTTCTCTTCATTTTGGAAATTAGGGTTTTGATCTATTGGTGATTTTAGGTGTAATATGTTGGGGGAAATGATTCTAAGCGTTTGAGGATAAATATTTATGGTTGGAAACTTATGGATTTAGGTTTTGGAAGATTGGACTTGAAGATACGGACTTCTTCAAAGGAGCATACGTTTGGAAAAAATCTAGATTTAGCTTAATCTAGCAAGGCGAGTTCAAGTTGATTTGTGAAAACTTTATACATGCAAAAAATAGTATTTTCCAAATGTTTGTGTGTTTTACTTGAAAATATTAATTGTTGAGGTATTTGGTTAGTTTAACCCTTTTGAAATATTTATCTTCATAAATGTTGTAAAACACCCATATTTGGGATTTTTGAGATATTTGATGTGTAGAAATAATAATATGTCCTTAACAGATTATTTGCTCAAAATGATGTCTATTTGGTGGTTTAATCATGTTAGTGTAATTGATTTTATAAACCATGTGGGAATGCACAAATTAGTATCAAGAGTCATTTTGAGGATTTAAAGGTGTGAGTCCTTTTGGGAAAACCCTTTTGTTTAACTGTGTCGGGTTTTGGATTAATAACGATTTTTGTACTTGTTTACCCAACTGATGTTAAACGCATTTTATGCGATGATGACCGTTATGCTCGAGTTTGTCTTTGAGAAAGTTTGGGGACATTTGTCCGGTTTTAAATGGCTCAATGTGGAGTCTTGTTTTGGTTTGCATTTATTGCAACTTGATGCATTTTATTGCACATTATTGATATTTACATGCTTGGGTGTTTTGTCATTCCGGGTTGAGCATGTTTTGGTAGACTGTGTTGCATTGGATCCATAGGCACGGGAGTCAGTCTTTATTTGATGGTCTATCTCTTTGTGCACGAGGAGTGGACTATGGGGACACATGGTTATATGCGTAGGCCGTGGGGGCCACTAGCGAGTAGGCAATAAGGGACATTGAAGTCCTTGAGGTGTAACTCGTCTAGGGTGGATATGCAATATGGTCCCCGTAAGTCCTTGAGGTGTAACTCTGCGGGGTATGCAATAATGGCAATTTATTTGGGGGTTTGAGGTTGTGATGTCTATATGGCATGGGAACTAAGACTGGGACTTGAGTTGTAATCCACCAACATCGCGGTGACACCAGTCACGTGTTCTTGTCACCAAGATGGAATCGGGTCTCCCCCGTCACCGAAAGGTGTTGTTCTCGGGTAGTATTTTTATCCATATTTTCGATGACGCTCTTTATTTATATATGAAATGTCTTCATGGTTTATTGGAAAAATTCTATGTCTCATCCTATTTGAAGGTTTTAAATATTGGGATTTTGTCCATGTTTATAATTCTTGGGATATTTACGTCTAAACATGTTTTGAGTGAGTTGGAGTTGGAATTCATTTTAGAAAACGCTTTGTTCATTTTGGGAACTTTTCTCCTAGATTTTTGTGTGCGTTGGAAAATGAGTCGTTTACATCCTTTCATAAACTCTTTTGAAAATCATGATTTATGTCACAAACCTTCTTTCTACAATTTATATAAATCATGCTATAAACTCTTGAACTCACTAGGCGTAAGCCTAACCCTTTTTATTTGTCAGCATGTGCAACAGGTCTCAGGTTGAGAGTAGCTCTAGTGACACGTGTGAAAGGTCGTGCGCTAGTAAAGTGCTCGTGAGGTGAATAGCTTAAGTGACATTTTCCGCATGAACCCTTGGGATTAGCAACTTGTACTTGGATTAAGTAACACCTGATATGGTTTTAGTATTTGTAATAAAATTTGGAGTCATCATTTGTTGAGGTCAACCGTAGACTTTAAAATGAGGTGTTTCCCTTGTTAGTTTATTGGGATAAATTCTGTTATTGTGGATGTATTATCGAAATTTTAAATTAGTTGCTCTTTCCAAATTTGAGGGTGTTACAAGTTGGTATCAGAGCATAAGTTTGAGAGAACTAGGTGTTGACTTTGGATACCTAGACTCAAACTAGCGTTCTTTAAAGTAAATGAGAGTGAAATTCACCATTAGGCACTTTAAGATATGATGTTTCGAGGTCAATGGAGGTTGTTAGAAACGAGAATCATGTCAAGAGTAGCAAGGATAATCATGTACGGTGCGTTCATAGTGACACTTGGCCAATGTCATGGTGAACCTACTAGTACATGTGCATACTTGAATTGCTTTAATGAGATGATCGTTGGGGTAGTGAAAAAGTTTTAAGCTAGTAGTCGTTGGAATGAATGGACGATTCTAGCATTAGTCACTTAGAGTAGCGATAAGTATGATAATTGCTTTAAGTAGACCGTTTCGGGTCAAGATTGATGGTTGGATTAGAACCATAGAATTATTGAACCGACTTTGATTCAAAAAAAAACCGTAAGGTTAATTGAGTTAATTTCCATCTTAGTCTTAAGGAGTTTGAGCATCCGGACGACAATAGTGGACCGAAGGATTTTGGAGGAGTATGAGTTGAGACGTTGAATGCCGACTAAATTATGCACGAAATTTATTTTTGAAAATAAATTGCATTAATTATTTATTGTGTTTTGAATCCATATATGGAATGTGTTACAATTTTGGGAAATTTTTAGCACACACACAAGATTTTAAATCATGGGTTTTGAACCTGCACGAAAGTGTTTTATTACGGGAGTTGTGAGCCCCGTCGGAAATTGTTCCATTTTATTATTGTCCAATGTTACTTTAGGATACAGTGATATCCATATTTTATGATGTTTAAGATGTTGGGCAAGTGACTACGGCTTATAACTTTAACATTGGATCTCCTCCACATATGTTAGAGTTTGGACGAAAAGTTGTCTTCCATTATGTCTATGTAAAGTTATTTTGGAGAATTTGTTTAATATGAGTTTGTTAAACAGTGTTGTTGATATAGTATTCCGGCAACAAGGAATTTTGGGATTTTGGCGTCTCATTTATGATTTTGCTTATAGCAATTTTGCTTTGGAAGCATGATGTTTAGCGCCGTTTTATTGACTTGGAGTCATTGAGTGCATTGAGGTTCATGGAATTTTGTTTTACGACATGTTGAGTCGTGTGAGTATGATTTCACAAGGTGCGTACTTTAATTACTTATGTGAAAGTTTTATGAGTTATGTTGGGCATTTGGTCCCACTCGATTTTTGTTGAGAAAAGTTAATTTTATGCCATAAGGCGACTAAAAAGAGATGAGTTTGGTACTCTAGTGTCGCGTAACTTTTCATTCAAAAGGTTTGTGTTACTAAGTATTTCGTTGCATAGTTCAGGGTATGGATTGATTTATACATGGCTTAAGTGATGCATGAAAGAACATTTTGACGACATTTCATAATAACTTGTTTGGTGCGCTTTCGGTCAGTTAAGTGTTTTATTATTCTTTTCATATAAATGCGTATATCGACTTAGGGGTATGCATAGCTTGGTAACCATTGTTTCTCAACACTTTGTTAAATGAATCGTGAGTGAAATTATTTTATTAACTCCTTGTTTAAATGAAAGGCCATTTGGTCAAAGCATGTTTAGTGGTGTGGAGATCACGGATGGTTTACAATACGTGATATTGAAAAACACAAATGTATGAGTCGTTGACATTGGTCAATTTTGATTTGCCGAATATTTTGGAAAATTGAAAACCTTTTGGTTTGGAGGAAATGTGTATTTGAGTATTTTTGACAAATACATTTTAAGTAATGACGTTTTGACGTTTTATGTTCCAAGTACGAAACTTTGAGGAAAATGCTTCGCGATGAAGATTTTAGAAAAATTTTTGTATGAAACTATGGTGCGTGTAATTTCTTATGTCTTGAACATTGACGCGCACCGTTAGTGCAATTCGAGATTTGAAGTCGGTTTGACCCTTCGTGGTGTCAACCATTTACTAGCATTTGTTTCCTCCTAGTTTTTGAAAAATACATTGTTGTGTGCAGTTTTGTCAGAAACATTTCGCTCGTATGTCGTTATGTGACCATTTGAGGAAATTTTGGAAATCAATTTAAAGAACCCCATCTTTTGAAATTTTGGTGTGAGTTAAATGGTGCATGTTATTTCGTTTCAAGAAAATTTCTAAAGGAAGGGTTACAAGCTTGCATGTCTACCCCAGTTTGAGGTGTTATAATGTCTTAGTCGATATATTTTCAAATGATGGAAATGTATGGGTTGTTTTAAATATGGAATTTACACAAGTCATTTTGTGTTTTGACTAAGGTGTAGTTATAAACCGTTTCATCGTTTGTATAATAAACTGACGCGCACATATTTGATTGGTAAATCTTGTTCCATGCCATTTTACGGTTGGAAAGGAAATTTTAGAGTCAAATGTCGTTTGAACTTCTTTTGAAATACGTGCACACCTTTTATTGCACCCCGTTTAAAGTAAGACAATTACTTTACATGCATGTCACGAGTCAATCCATACTAGAACCGTAGCGGTTCATTTAAAAGAAACTGTTTATGACGCTTCTGCGATTTGTTGATAAACTGAACTGCAACGAAATAATTTTCAATATGATTTTTCATATGTGGGACGAGCGTGTCCATTTTTGCGCAACTACCAAACTGATAGTAGTAGTTTTTGTGCGTACAATTAGATTGATATGAAAACCTTTATGTTGAAAATTTCTATAAACGTTTTCGATTGGCATATTTGTTAAATATTTCACTTAAGAAACCTTAAACTCATTAGGCTTGAGAAGGGTAAGCAATCCTGGTTAAAGGCGATGTGTATAGGACCTTGGATGTGGAAGGTTAAGTATTTCGACGCGTGATGGTACGGTAAGTCGTGTAACATCATTTGCATGGTCGATGTATTTTTGTAACTAAAGAGTGAGGCTTACGATATCTTCTGTTATTGATTGTGGTAAAGCGTTCGTTATCTTGATATGGGATTTGGTCAGTTTTGCATAAGGGATAATGGTATTATTGATGGTGGTTTTAAGAAGCTCCGGTTTTAATAGGTGGATATAGTTGAATGACTTTCCGTGGATAGTAGGAAGTCGTCAATTGGATGTTTGGTGCTTGGGTATTCTTAGAGTTGTTTAATCGATGCATCAATGTCAACCGTCTGTTTTGGAGTCTGATAGTAACCGTTAGAGCTAGGCGACAGTTCAATACTCGGAACTATTGAACTTGAGCATTTGTTGTTGTTTCAGTGGCGATCGTATTTTGGGATAACTGGAGAAATAGTTTATAAGCGTGTAGATTCTGGACCGACTGGAAGTCGGGATCTGTCGTCTAAGAAGTATGGATCACCTAAGGTTGGGAGGCAGCTGAGGTCTTGTTGTTAGAATCTAATCTCATAAGTTAAGTATTTACTCGGATATAAGTGTAATGTTCTTGAGCGGACATTCGTTGTGAGTATGTACATGGAGGTTTGTCATAACAGTGCTTTCAAGAGAGGAAATTCGAATTTCAGTTGAAAGCCGAGGGAACATGAAAAGCGTTGGGAGCAGTAACCTTTGGTTGTATGGGAACTAGATTTCGAGGACGAAATCTCTTTTAAGGTTGGGAGGATTGTAACACCCTGATTTTTATCACAATTGAAGAAATGTTGAAATGAGGGAAATCGGAAAAAAGAGAACCAATTATGGAGTATGGCTATAGTGTCATGCAGTTGTGACATCTGTCACAATAGCACCAATGGAACTGAAGGTATGATAGTCTTGGCTATAGTGTCATGCAGTTGTGACATCTGTCACAATAGCACCAATGGAACTAAAGGTATGACAGTCTTGGCTATAGTGTCATGTAGTTGTGACATCTGTCACAATAGCACCAATGGAACTGAAGGTATGACAGTCTTGGCTATAGTGCCATGTGATTGTGACACTGTCTCTATAGCATCGACGTTACCGAGTGGTTGGTCGTCCCAACAAATGTGCCATGTAATTATGACAATGGGATGGCACCCGTAATTTCTGGGTAAGCACAATTTCAAGTTAGTGTAGAAATCGATCTTTTAAGAGAGATAGAGGAAATAGGTTTTTGGGCTTCAATCCTAGATTTTAGGGTCTTGTTGGATGAAGAATTCAAATACGAGTCCAACGGTTCTATCCGAAGCGAAAACGGAGTTATAACGAAGAAGTTATGGCCAAAACAAGTTTCGGTACACTCTGAGCTATAGTGCCCAACGATTGTGACACTGTCACAATCGCATGTCACAATCATCGAAAGCCAAAACTCTCGGTACAATCCGTGCTATTGTGCCCAGCGATTGTGACCCTGTCACTATCGCCTGTCACTATCGCCAGATGGTACCAGGACCCTTAAAAACGCGATTTTCAGCACTTTCCTCATTTTAACTTCACCCATTTCGTTTTTCTCTCCCAAGAACCGAAACCCTTCACCCCCAATGTCGATTTTGAGCCTCTTAGACCCCAAGAATCAAGTTTTCAAGTGTCTCTTCTTCATCTATCATGGTTTTGGAAGCTAAAGCAAGAATCCTTTCACTTCATCTTCTTCACCCAAATCTTTCTAGTGTTTCATCCAACTTTTTTTTCACCATTTTGAAAAATTGGATCTTGTGGTGTTTCGTTGGTGATCTAGAGGTGTTTTGTTGGTAGATTCTTGTTGTGGTTGAGGTAATCTTCTCTTCTCTTCATTTTGGAAATTAGGGTTTTGATCTATTGGTGATTTTAGGTGTAATATGTTGGGGGAAATGATTCTAAGCGTTTGAGGATAAATATTTATGGTTGGAAACTTATGAATTTAGGTTTTGGAAGATTGGACTTGAAGATACAGACTTCTTCAAAGGAGCATACGTTTGGAAAAATCTAGATTTAGCTTAATCTAGCAAGGTAAGTTCAAGTTGGTTTGTGAAAACTTTGTACATGCAAAAAATAGTATTTTCCAAATGTTTGTGTGTTTTACTTGAAAATATTAATTGTTGAGGTATTTGGTTAGTTTAACCCTTTTGAAGTATTTATCTTCATAAATGTTGTAAAACACCCATATTTGGGATTTTTGAGATATTTGATGTGTAGAAATAATAATATGTCCTTAAAAGATTATTTGCTCAAAATGATGTCTATTTGGTGGTTTAATCATGTTAGTGTAATTGATTTTATAAACCATGTGGGAATGCACAAATTAGTATCAAGAGTCATTTTGAGGATTTAAAGGTGTGAGTCCTTTTGGGAAAACCCTTTTGTTTAACTGTGTCGGGTTTTGGATTAATAACGATTTTTGTACTTGTTTACCCAACTGATGTTAAACGCATTTTATAGGATGATGACCGTTATGCTCGAGTTTGTCTTTGAAAAAGTTTGGGGACATTTGTCCGGTTTTAAATGGCTCAATGTAGAGTCTTGTTTTGATTTGCATTTATTGCAACTTGATATATTTTATTGCACATTATTGATATTTACATGCTTGGGTGTTTTGTCATTCCGGGTTGAGCATGTTTTGGTAGACTGTGTTGCATTGGATCCATAGGCACGTGAGTCAGTATTTATTTGATGGTCTATCTCTTTGTGCACGAGGAGTGGACTATGGGGACGCATGGTTATATGCGTAGGCCGTGGGGCCCACTAGCGAGTAGGCAATAAGGGACATTGAAGTCCTTGAGGTGTAACTAGTCTAGGGTGGATATGCAATATGGTCCCCGTAAGTCCTTGAGGTGTAACTCTGCGGGGTATGCAATAAATGCAATTTATTTGGGGGTTTGAGGTTGTGATGTCTATATGGCATGGGAACTAAGACCGGGACTTGAGTTGTAATCCACCAACATCGCGGTGACACCAGTCACGTGTTCTTGTCACCAAGATGGAATCGGGTCTCCCCCGTCACCGAAAGGTGTTGTTCTCGGGTAGTATTTTTATCCATATTTTCGGTGACGCTCTTTATTTATATATGAAATGTCTTCATGGTTTATTGGCAAAATTCTATGTCTCATCCTATTTGAATGTTTTAAATGTTGGGATTTTGTCCATGTTTATAATTCTTGGGATATTTACGTCTAAACATGTTTTGAGTGAGTTGGAGTTGAAATTCATTTTAGAAAACGCTTTATACATTTTGGGAACTTTTCTCCTAGATTTTTGTGTGCGTTGGAAAATGAGTCGTTTACATCATTTCATAAACTCTTTTGAAAATCATGATTTATGTCACAAACCTTCTTTCTACAATTTATATAAATCATGCTATAAACTCTTGAACTCACTAGGCGTAAGCCTAACCCTTTTTATTTGTCGGCATGTGCAACAGGTCTCAGGTTGGAAGTAGCTCTAGTGACACGTGTGAAAGGTCGTGCGCTAGTAAAGTGCTCGTGAGGTGAATAGCTTAAGTGACATTTTCCGCATGAACCCTTGGGATTAGCAACTTGTACTTGGATTAAGTAACACCTGATATGGTTTTAGTATTTGTAATAAAATTTGGAGTCATCATTTGTTGAGGTCAACCGTAGACTTTAAATTGAGGTGTTTCCTTTGTTAGTTTATTGGGATAAATTCTGTTATTGTGGATGTATTATCGAAATTTTAAATTAGTTGCTCTTTTCAAATTTGAGGGTGTTAAAAGTTTTGATTTATGAAATTTGGATTTTTGTTATGAGTTGTTTAAGAGTTTTGATTAAACCCACGTGATTAGTTTTCTTTTTGTCCCAATGGAGAAACAAGAATCATCTCGATTCAAACACACGATGCTTTATTTGAAAAATGAAGGTAGATGGAAGAGAAAGAGAATAAAAAATAGAAGTTGATGATGGAAAATAAAGAAAAATCACATATTTGCAAATTATTATAATAAAGTCGAATGATTTTAATAGACAACGAAAATAGATTTCTAAATCATCATTTCTCTAAAAGCCATGTGTTTGGATCGATCATCAATCTTGTTTTCCAATTGATTCGCAACATAATACTTATACTGTCCAACAAATTTAGTATATCTCACTCGAAGGTGGAATTTGTGACATAATACGTAGACAGACCCGACTTCTACCAAAAAGGAAAAAGTAGAACGACTGTTTCTCTGACGACCCCTGGCTAGTGAACGAGATGTAAAAGAGAGAAAAACAGAAAGTGAGCACTAACCTACTACTCTTTCAATGGTATAATTGCCTATCAAGTCATGTCACATCGCACGGTATGTCGATAAAATCATAACCATAATCCTCCAAAACCCCAACTCATTAGACTATTAGCATCCATCCCATTCTAACCCATACTTTTTCACTGCCACATCAGCGCCACATCATTTTTCCCTTCCAACCCATTCTAACCCACAAACCCCCACATCCATCCCACACCACCATCCCATCTTTTATTTATTTTTATTTTTATTTTTGTTTACAAGTATATTAATTTAAATAATTTAAATTTTATAAATAATTTATAATTTAATATAAGATAAAACAATTAATAAAATATTTCATAAATTGAAACTACAATTTTAACCAAATTAAAAACATAAAAAAATACATAATTTCAAATTAAAAAACTACAAATTTCACCAACCATATAGTTGTCGAAGCAACTCTTTGTAGGCTAAAACCGCATTTAACTCGTTACCCGTGAGATGATCATGTGGACTGATGTAAAACTTGAGATCTTTCCGCATTTCTCTTTGTTTCAAAGCTTCCGCTTTTGTCTTTGCCGCTTCCGCTTTTGCCTTTGTCGCCTCGGCTTTGTCCCTCGCGGTTTTCAACATTTCCTCCTCCACGGTTAGTCTTTTTTTATTTTCAACGTTTATATTCTCGACATACGCCATAAGATTCTTCAACGCCTCGTCCTTTTCCGCCGTCTTTGTGGAGGATGACGCGGCACGTTTACCTTTATCTCTCCCCGTCGGTCGTGTCGGTTCTTGTACGGAGACATCCTCCTCCTCATGGCTTTCTTCATTAAGGTTGAACCGAACACGTGCGTCAGAAGACGTCGTGTTTGGGTTTGAATCCGACGTGGACTTGCTCCGTTTTGAGGGCCTCGGGTTATCGTCCATGGAATGTACGATCTTCCACTTAGGGTGGTCTTTCACAATTCTCCAAGCCGTCTCGTGGGAGAAAGGCTTTTGCTTATTATCTGCCCGATACATCGTGTGTGCCCTCTCCATGAAGTCCGCGTCATCCCATCCGGATTTATATTGGGCTCTTAGATTATTGTAGATCCCGTTAAACTTCATCATTTTTTTGTTCATGTCACCCCATTTGGATTGTACTTGGTCTCTATTGCGTTGATGTTGGCGACTTGAGTTGAAATAATTGAGTATTTTCCCCCAAAAATCTCCTACAAAAATAAATATATATATGAATACGTATATATAATAAAGATAAACACATTAATAAATATATATATATGAATACGTATATATAATAAAGATAAACACATTAATAAATATATATATGAATACGTATATATAATAAAGATAAATACATTAATAAATATATATACCCGATTTTTGTGAGTTTCCAACGATGCTATCTTCGGAGACGTGAAGCCATGCATTTGCCAATAAAACCTCTTCTTCGGAAGTCCACGAAACCGCTTTCGTTCTATTTGCAAATTTCTTTTTCCGTTTCATCGACCTCAACGTCCTCCGAATATGTTTCTTGTTGTAGTAGATGTTGGAATTGCCCACCTTGATTATATTGTGGAAAGCCACCTTGCATAAATGGTTGAAAGCCGCCTTGATTAAATTGTTGGAATCCACCCGAATTAAATTGTTGGAATCCACCCGAATTAAATTGTTGGAACCCAACCGGGAGGGTGTTGGGTGAATACATAGGGTATTGTTGTATGCTTCCATGGTAGGTTGATGGTGGTGGTGTAAGATTGAAAATATTTTCCGTCGGGGACGGTTGCGAGCTCGTGCCTCGCGATTTGGAACTTCGTCGTGGTGTTGTGAACCCTTGTGTTTCTTTATCCATTATGATTTTTTTGAAGAAAGAAATAATATTGAGAGAGTAGAATGAAGTGGGGAAGATGGGAGAGATTGAGAGTAAATTTGTAGAGAGATTGAGAGTAGAATGAAGTGTGTGAAAAAATAAGTAGGAAGTATATTAGTATTTATAGGATAAAAATAAAAAATAAAAAAATAAAAAAAATACCCAACGTCTATTTCCAAGGGATATATTTTAAAAAAAAAATTAAATTTTTGTTTTAAACCTCAACCCAGCCGGGTTGCCCAACCCGGGAGGACCCCAACCCGGGCCAACCCCATTTGCTGCGATGGTGTGCAACATCAACCCAGGCCAACCCGGGCGAACCCAGGGGGCCCGATGCGGACGGTCTTAGAAGATGACAATAAGGGGGTGCTAATTACACCCAAAATTACTAAATGCACCCAAAAAGTAGGGTGTTAATTGCATTTAATTCCGTGCCCAATCATTTTTGATTTAAATATATAATATAAAAATATATATTATTTATTTGTTTTATATAATAATTATTTATTTATTTGTTTTATATAATAATTATTTATTTATTTGTTTTATATAATATATATATATATATTATTTATTTATTTGTTTTATATAATATATATATATATTATTTATTTGTCTTATATAATATATATATATATATTAGAAATATAGAAATATATATATATTATTATTCTTTTTGTTTATATATAGGGGTGTCAATTTTATACCGAGACAAACCAATCAATTTCCATACCAATCGTAACAATTTCGTAACGAAATGCATACCACATGTACCAAAAAGATTATTTATATGTAAAATCTCAATGTTTATTTTTTATTTTTCTAATTATTTTAGTTTATGTATGTTGATATGATAAGGATGTAACATAAAAATGAAAGAAGAAGAGATAAAGTAAATTAAATAACTAATTATAATGGTATAAAATGTAATTTAAAAATAAAAAATAATTTTATTTTTAATTATCATGTTGAATGTTGGAGGTTTTAAAACTTTTAAACTTGTACACGATGTATTAAGATTTGTACTTCTTAAATATTCAATAATAAACGTAAATAAAATTATTTTTAAAGGAGTATATTAGATAAATATAGATAAGAACGTAAAATGTACAAAAAAAGAATAACTATATATATATATATATTTCTAATATATATATATATATATATATATATATATTAATATATATATATATATATATATTTAAGTATATATATTTAAATAGAAAGAATAACAATATATATATATATATATAAAACAAATAAATAATATATATCAAATAATATATATATTATTAATATATTATATATATATATACATATAAAAAAAATAAATAATATATATCAAATAATATAATATATATATTATTAATATATATTATATATTATATATATATATATTAAAATGATTGGCACGTATATATATTATATATATATTTAAATATATATATTTAAATAAAAAGAATAACAATATATATATACATATAAAACAAATAAATAATATATATCAAATAATATAATATATATATATTATATATTATATATATATTAAAATGATTGGCACGGAATAATATGGTGTCAAGTCACCTTTTTGGGTGTATTTAGCAAATCAGACGGTGTAATTAGCCTACCCGACAATAAACATCAAGCAACACAATCCATGAGTACCCATTTGTTTATCATAAAAAGAAAATAGATGAGAACCATAAATATTTCAAAAAAATGACACCTTCACAATGAATAAATTTGAATAATCATGAATATCATGCATATCATTCATAATGAATATCATGCAAATTTATCATGAATACCATATATATTCTTTATGAGTTATGTTCATCGCAAATATCTATCACAACATTCATCATGAATAAAGAAAGAATAGATGGTTTTCAAAATAGTTACGGTTCTCATTCGAATCTACCCCTTCGGTGCAATCCAACAAAGGGGTCGACCACGGCCAAACCATCCGATTCGTTAACAATTTCGGTTGATTTCAAATGATGGAAGAAAACAATCGAGTACAACCAATAATGTTTCCTTTGTTGATCCAAAAGAAGGAAAAGTTTGAAACTTCTGCCAATGTAAACATAAGAAAACCAAAAGTAACCAAAACCCCATGTGCAGGCTTGCAAAGGACTCAAAAGTTAGGCAGGTTTGTGGGCATCTAACAAAATGCCCTACATCTAATCATCACAAAAGGTTGAATAGGCTAACCAAGTCTTTTTGTTTACAGGATATCATCTCAAATGGTCACCTGACTCACCTCATAAAAAAACATTTATTTTATAGTCCCCATGATGCATAAAAGGGGTGCAAAACAACCCCTGCAAGCAAGCAAGCAATATATAGGTGTGCATTTAGCCTACCACTACTTGAAATCAAAGTAACATAAGTGTCTATCTCTTTTTCCTCTAAATTTCTGAAAGGTAACCAATCTACCATTCAGGAAACACATAAACAAGAGCCAGTTACTCAGACCACTAACTAATCCTAAATGGAACCAAAAAAGGGCAAATTTATATGGAAAGAGCATAATGAACACTTGAGAGACTCTGATAAAAGGGATTCAATGGTTAACCAATAATCAACAATAAACTGTGGGTATTCATCAAGATTTATAACAACCCATTTCAATAGGATTGTAATGTGTGTTCATATGATCAATCATCCAACCTCCATATGATTAGAAGTGGGGATTCTACAACAATATGACTAGATTGGGCTTTCCCCTTTATCATGATTGATTCAATCAATGATGGTAAGTTTTCCATTAGGATGATTAACTGTAAATTAGCACCTAATAAACCCCAAGAATATGTGGAAACTCCATATTTACTCTCCAGAAGTAGGGTAGCGTTTTGTATGCATACATGATTGGACAGGACAAGAGGTTATTTAGGCTATGTTTGTTAACAACTTAACAGGACTCACAACTTATTTAGTCAGCTATTCATGATTGTTTGATAGTGGCTTAATGATAGAGAAAATGGCTTATTCCGTATGTTTCTAAGGGGAAGCTTTTTGCAGAAAGCCGCCTAGTTTTTTCCAAACTTGCCCCTCCCAATTAGCAAACAAGCTCCTTCGATCTATGTGTTTGGTACGACCAGATAAGACACGACTAGACAAATTGCGCCTAAAAGTTGTTTGGTGATTTAATATATCACTGAGACTTCTTTCGCCATTCATTCTAAATGATAAACAATTATTAGTTCAGTTCAGTAGAACATCGATAAGAGCATAATTTTTTGACGGTCATCAACAAAGGCTAGATTGGCACAAATTGTCTAGCCAACTTAACTAGACGCCACCGTCTCAGAGTCTTGAATGGGGACTAGAAAACAAATTTGCTCAGATACCATGAAAAAAATATGTGGAACCAATAAAACCAAAAGTTAATATGAAAACAATTAAAAACCCAATGGAGAAAGAGAAGAAGATTTCAATCATAAGTAACAGAAGTTTTCAGTACATACATGTTGAGAGGATTAGAAGAAACATAATAAACAACTAACATATAATTTGATTACTGTACAAGAACAAATTGCCCTGTTTCGTTACCTTCACCCCAAACCTCTCCCTGATTTCCGTCCAAGTTAACCTCCTTCGGCACAACAACTACAAGCTCTCCACCACTAAACGACGCCGTTGCAAGCTCCGGCTGCGTAGACGCCGGAAGCCGGAACCGCCACACATCTATCTCCAGTTCGTTAACCAGATTATTATTAGCATTTGTATTATTATTATTAACACAATTATTCACAACTCGCGTTCCGCCTAGAACAATTTTTGTAACACCGGGATAGATCTCGATGGTGTGAGCAGCAATATCGGTGCCGATGTCGTCGTCGTCTGTATCGACAACGAATTTGAGAGAATCGGAAGTTTCGTGGATTGAAACATCGGCGTCGGAGTAAAAAGGCAGTTCGAGTACCTTCGCGAAGATGTGTGGAAGTCGCCGGAGCTTCTTTTCCGGCAAAGAACCGAAATCGTATCGCACGGTGAAGTTTCGGCGATCGGGCGCCGGATGAACCTTCATGGTTCGTTGAATTACAGAAAAATAACGAAACCCTAAAACTGGAAATTGAGAAATTTTGTTGATATTGAGGAGATGGAAATCCGAATATGGATATTAGAAAAAAATTGGGAAATTTGATCGATAATTGGTAACTGATGGTGTGTGTTCGTGGGATATACGTACACAAGTGCTGTATCTATACGTGTGTATGTGAGATTTGTGTGAAATTGAGAGAAAGATATGAGGTGAGAGTCTCTCCCAAAACAAAAAGGTGGATAAATGTATTTTTCAAACTAGTGTTAGCCCGCGCGTTGCGCGGTAATGATAATCTATTGTAAAGATAATCAATTGAGTTAAAATGAAACGTAAGTCATCAATATATATGTGTGTGTGTGCGCGCATTAGATCATGTGAGAAGTGTCATTTTTGGTGAGAAGTACTTTTAAACCGTTGATCATTTTTAATCAAATACTCTCCCATGAATTGTGGCTTAAAAGAGAATTTATCCGGTGCGTCTTATCTTGCTGCATCTCATCCTAATGTTCGTCTATTTCTCATCCAACGGTTGATAACCACTTCTCACGTTTCTCACCAAATTTGGCACTTAGTATTCACCATTTACACTATAATATTTACCATTTGGTAGGCTTTGATTCCAACCATGGTTATAGATTTCAAACTTTCTATCTCTTTTTTTAATGCTTATCATCTTCTTCCAAACTATCATATTCTCACCAATGTAGGATGATAAAACTCAACCTTACTTTAAGATTTAAGAAACAAAAAAATCTCATAGTTCCAAGTCATCATCCTTGGTTCACTTTAAATTTTGCACTATTTTTCTTTACATTTGTTTGGTTATGATTCCAATCATGGTTATGATTCCAATCATGGTTATGATTACAATCATTGTTATGAATTTCAAAATCTTCCGGAATCCGGAATCCGATACCCAAATCCGGAATCCGATACCTAAATCCGGAATTCGATACCCAAATCCGAAAGTACCGGAAAAGTCATCTTTCGGACTTCGTGCGATTTCCAGTCTGATTACTTACACTTCCTACTATGTTCTTTAAATCACATGTACCAATCCTTTTAACATGTACCAATCCTTTTAACATGTACATAGGTTCAATAAAACAAATTCCAATTTAGCAAATCACTTTTGATATGTAAAAACATATTTTTTAATAAGAATGAACTCACCTGATTGAGAGTTCGTACTCAGAGTCTGCCAAGCTCAATCGATTCATAAATCCAATCTTTCACACCATCGAACAGTACCTAATCAAATCCAGACTTCTCTTTCTCTTTCTCTCTCAATTTTCTCTGGAAACCGACTTAAAAAATCAGCAATTGAGATAAAAATCTCAATTCAACCGCCTCTCCCTTTAAATATCCAAAACTATCAACAAATAACAAAACCAACCCCCAAAGTTTCAATATTCACAAATAGCTTAAACTTTAGTCAATTACACTTTGAATCCTTCCATATCAAATTATAACATAACTTTGATCATGGAAATTCGGGGTGTTACATAATTGATTGGGATAATGTAAAATGAGTGAACTTTATTAGTTATCACAAAAATATTATTTTAATTATTTGTTATATATATATATATATACATTTTTTTGCAAAAATAAGGTAGACTAAATTGAACCAACCACATGAGTATTGAGTAGACACAAAAACAATCACCCCTTATTTCTTATACACACTTCATGCTTCAAAACTTGCATCTTGTAACCAATTAGGATGATGCAAAAGTAGGGTAAGCCAAATTGAGCCAACCACGTTAATTGACACAAAAAACATTCACCCTTCATTTCTTATAGCCACTTGCTACTTCAAAACTTTCATTTCTTCACCAATGTGGGATGATGAAACTCAACCACATTTCTAGATTTGAGGATTACTCAAATCCCATGGTTCCAAGTCACTCTTTGTGGTTGTTCTTTTAAGGTTATGATTCCAATCATGGTTATAGATTTCAAAATCTTATGTCATTCTTTTATATTGGCTTTGACTCCAACAATGGTAATAGATTTCAAAACCTTACATCTCTATTTTTATACCATAATTTTCTTTCAAACTATCATATTACCAACAAAGGAAAATGATAAACCTTAACCTTATTAAAAGATTTGAGAAATACTCAAACCTCATGGTCCCAATTCACCAACATTGGTTTATATTTTAATTTTGCACTATATTTTTACCATTTGGTATATTATGATTCTAACCATGGTTATCGGTTTCAAAACCTTTCATCATTC